>JAFIRS010000626.1:0-616882 GCA_018342105.1 Gonioctena quinquepunctata | reverse complement strand
GTTTTGTAATTATGGCCAGATTCTATTCAAAACTGATGTGTGGGAGTTTTTGGGGTCGGGGATCATGATTTCTTTCAGCCCAAAACTTGCAGGGAAGAGACCTTGTTATAACGATGCTCTATTGGAAATGAACAGATTGAGGCGATCTAACTGAAAAGCAAAAAATTAAATGACTGATAAAAAACTATTTAAAGACAAGCTTTCATTCAAGCCGTGTACTAGAACGCATAAAATAAGTTTAAGTCATCGCTGACAATGATTAAATAATTTTTTGTTGAATTATTTGGTTTCAAGAAGCTTGTTGCTTGTTGCGTTCATTTTATTCAATCATTTTCCATGAAATGACAAAGTTACTACTCAATAATGTATCGACAAACGATAAGATATGTTATTCTTTAAAGAAATAACTTTACAAAAACTATTCAGCAATAATAACAAAATTCTGGTAGCTATGGCTACCGTCAAGTAATGGACATAGTCAGATAGCAAACGGTGCACAATCTGAACATTCAATTTGATCGTTGTTTGAAGCTATCGTTGCCATTCAATCTAGTATTTTCATATTTTAAAAAAGTTTTTCTTATTTTATTTTCATTTCACCCATACTCATAATCACCTTTTCACATTCCGTAATGAAAAATGGAGTTGCCATTAAAAAAATACCGATGACGTCATTTCTCCTACACGAATCATCCTGTATGTATTAATTAAATTTGAGAGAGAATGCCCAAATGAAAATGGAATTCGACGGCTTCGAGCGTTCGTTCCAAAAATTATTCCTTTAATTTTTTACCAATTTATCCACTACTTTACGAGAGCACTGAATTTAACGGACGCAGTGTATACAAACCCTATGTGTGATATATTTTCAAAATCAGTTTTCCATGAAGATTTGAGAAATTGAGTGATATATATATATATATTATTATATATTGTTATGTTATGTTATGCCAGTTGTAAATTTTAAAAGACTAAAACCCACAAAAAAGAATAATTACTAAGTAGTTATTAGTTTCAAGAGTTTGATTGTGAATGACTTTTGAAATTCTATGTATATTGTAAGCCCAGGTATCATATGGATAGATAAAAATGTCAAAGTACTATAAAACAAACAATTTCATACACTGTCAAAATTATTATAACCCATAATTGCTCAAAAGACAACAAAAAGTCTAAATTTACAAAATTTTCATGAATAAAAAGTAATCAACACATTTACTAATTTTGAAACATACAGTATATGAAATTGTAGCTAACTAAAAGTAGCCAATGATAGAACAGCAAATGTCTTTATGAAAATAGCCAATCAGGGAATAGATGGTCGGGTGTAAAATTGGAAATTGTGGGAGAACAGCAATGACATGGTATCATAAGCAATTGTTATTCAAATTTGTAAATAATGATAAGAGTGGAAAAATAATTGTATATATAAATTATGCAATATAAATATAAACAGTGAAAAGTGACAATTAGTGCACGAAATTCAAAATTTCAAATGGATAAACAAGGAGAAAAATATGTATCTAGGCGACAGAAAAACAAAGCTTCAAGGAGATCGAAAATAAATTTCCAAGCGGATGCCACGCAAAAATTTTACAGAAAGAAAAATGGAATAATCCCATCATTTGGTAAACAAAATCAATATTACCTTAATTATAACATATCCTCGGATCCTTGTGCTGATTTCCGCATCTAAATAGTTCCTGATTCATGGTATTGCAGTTCCTTGACAACGATTGGAGAGAGGAGACATCCAGTTTCAGGGTATAATTTGGACACCAACAGTTCCAACCAGGTATAAAAACTTTAATAGTGCAATTTTGGTCCTGAACTATTTCACCGATAACGAATTTCACATTCGAAGAACTTTGTGTCATTTTATTTTGGACAATAACAGAAAACTTCATTCTCACGGAAAAAGTGAGATTCTATTTATCCATCCTTGATATGATTTTATGATTATCCGTGAATATTTGTTGATTCACACTAGTATAAGTTATTTCTCGTAGGCCAGGTATTATTAAGTCTTCCTGAATAAAGGAGATATTTGCTTTTTGATATTTTATTGTTTGTTTTCTCACAATGATCAACAAACATACCTACGATCATTGAATAAACTGAGTTTGACATAACAGCAGTGGCTCTATTGCTTGAACCGGCTATCTGAGAGAAGGGCGTACCAACTGTTGCTTAGCCGTGGTGAGGAAAATAATAATTGTCGGTAGCGTGACGAGAGAACAGTGACGTTCGCTGGCAATTATTATTACAGCATATTTACTAGGGGCAGAAATATCTATTTATATCATATAAATTTAGCTCACAAAGAATAGCAATATTATAAGTATATTATTAATAAAAAATTTATATATTTTTCAATTCATAAAACATTACAATATATATATATATATATATATATATATATATATATATATATATATATATATAGGATGGTTCATTTGAAAAAATTGTCGCGTACGTCATTAGTCAAACGTGGATCATCCTGTATATTTGATTTTCCTTATGCATGGATAGTTTGGCTAAAACTGATTTTATTCAGTCCTTCACAAAAGCACTGTATACAAAAATAAATCAGCAGCGTAATTATTAAGTTACAAGTATTTAAAAACACGCTATAATACTGTAAATAATAAGTTCGGAAATAATAAAGGAGACTTACCTCCACAAATAAAAATTTTACACCAAAAATAGTAGACAAGTGCCAACGTACAATTTAAGTTTATTTTTATTCATAACATTCACGTCGCTATCAACCATACTGGCAGGTAATATCGTTCGGTCATTGTCTAAATCTTTAAATAGTCTATTGTTTTGGTGGTTCGCTTGCAAGTCTAAAGACGTGTTAGATAGATGGCAGAAGTATTAATAAATTTGCTTTAAGTATCCGTTATCACAATTTCTCCATTATCACATCTACCCCGCTTCACCTTATATAAGTTGATTTTCTTATATACTTCTTGGATTTTATACAGGGTGAGTCTGAAGTACTTTGACAAACTTCGGCAGGTGATTCCTCACAATATTCTAATATGAATTGTCCGAATAAATATGTGTCCAGAAATGCTTCGTTTCCAAGATACAGGGTGTTGAAATTTTATTTTTCTTTTCTTTTTTTTCATAACTTTCGAAATATTGACCTCAATTAAACGAAAATTGGTATTGAGAGGTTTTTTGAGGTGTCGAATTCGAACTTGATGTTATTATTGTTCTTACTCGTAGGGGGCGCCACCTACACATCTTTTTCTTTTTTGAAGATTCATAACTTTTTTGAGCATACTTCTAGCACATTTTTCAGTGAAAAATCAATTCCTCTATCATATCTACGTACAAGTCGCTATGAGCAACCGCTTTCTAGATATTTGGACTTGAACATTTCGAGTCGATTATTTGATAATCGATGCGTGTTGAAGTTATTACCATTATTCTGCATTTTTCACAAGAATGCTTAGGAAATATAATAACAATAATAATATAATAATAATTTATTAACTTCAGGTACAATATATAAACATAGGCAGAAGTAGGGAATAAGTTAATAAACGAGAGAAGTCACATAAACTGTTTCCAGTTTGTGTGTGACTGTGAAAATTACAAACAGGAAGTAAAAATGTATCATGTAGTAAAATAATAAAATACAAGATTAATATTCAACACTAGGTTGCGAAACATAGATATACAATTTTATACACTTACATTCTTCTGTTGTAATGATTAGGAATATAATAAATTATGTATCTCTGTACGAGGCGCACTAGTGATATAGTCATTTAATCTTATTTTGATTTCATTTTGATTTTTTGAAATTTTTATTTGATTTGGTAGAGTATTGAATAGTTTAAGGCTCAGGTAGCTGTGGCTTTTTTGCCCTACAGCTTTATTCATGTAAGGTCTTTTGAAATTATTTTGTTTATTTCGAGTGTTGTATTCGTGTTCTATTCTAGGATGTTTGTGTTTTGATTTGAAACATTTGATATTAGTATGTAAAAAGAAGAGCTGTACGTGATCAAATATATTTGTTTCGAGATAGAGAGCATCTGTTGGATGAGTTCTCTTTTTTTTAAATTTATTTTAAGGATTCTTTTTTGTGTCACTATCAGTTTATTCATAGTGGTCTTTCCAGCTGATCCCCATTTCAGTATCCTATAAGTAATATGCGTTTGAATGAGAGCGAAGTATAACGTTTTGAGTGTTTTGTTATCTAGCATATCTCGTAGGACTTTGAAACGAGGCATCAGAAATTGCAGCTTTTTTATTACGTATATTATATGGGATTCCCATTTGAGCTTGTCATCTATAATAATGCCGAGATATTTGATCTGTTTCACAGATGTGATGGTGAAAGAATTTGACACATTAAGGGAAGTTAAAGATGGTGGGTAACGTGCAGAAGCATAAATTGGTAGGTAGTGCGTTTTGCTGAAATTCATTGTGAGGAGTCTATGTGAAAACCAGTTTTTGATGTTTCCAAGATCCATCTCTCCTTTATTTTTCAGGGAAATCCAGGTTGTGTCCTCATAAAAAATGGCTGTGTCATCAGCATATGTAAATATTTTTCCTGTTGTTGGAATTGAGAATAAGTCATTGAGGTAGATATTAAACAGAGTTGGGCCCAGAATGGTTCCCTGTGGGGCACCATTTTCTATTTTCTTGTAGTCGCTTTTGCGTTTTCCAATTTTGACGCATTGTTTCCTGTTTAGCAGGTAACTTTGGAACAGTTTCAGTGTGGTTCCTCTTATACCTACATTTTCGAATGATTTGAGGAGAAGTGGGTAACTAACCGTGTCGAAAGCTTTTGACAGGTCTATGAAAACGCATAATAGACTTATTTGACGTTTAAGTAAGTAGTTTTGGTAATTAGATATCATATGACAGTTAAACGTTTTGTTGTTTTGTTGAAGTTTCTGTGAGTTTTAAAACACTAATTTTGAAAAAAATTATAATTTAAACAATAATGCTCATTTAGCAGATATGCATTTCGTTTATGGCCTTGCGGATGGCAATGCGCGCGAAGCAAGACGTATTCACCAGGAGCGATTTCCTAATCGAGTACTGCCTTCAGCTCCAACATTTACCAGTCTCCACCGTCGTTTGGCAGAAACAGGTTACTTCAAGAGGGCAGCTGATATTATTGAAAGACCACGAGCAGTCCGAACCCCAGAATTGGAAAAAGCTGTTTTGAACGCTCCCGAGGAGAATCTAGAAAAAAGTACAATAATAATTGCTGAAGCTCTCAATTCTACTCAGTCCACAGTTTGGAGAATTATCCACGATCAACAATTTTATCCATACCATATTCAAAGGGTGCAAGCTTTTTTGCATCGAGACTTTCCCCAACGCATCAGTGGTTTTTGAGAAGAGAAAAACCATCAACGTGTCAGTGGTTTTTGAGAAAATTGGCTGGAAATCCTCAATTTTTGAGATATTTACTCTTCACGGACGAGGCAAACTTCTCCCGAAATGCTATCATAAACTTTCATAACAACCATGTTTGGGCTCTGGAAAATCCGCACGCAGTTAGTGAAAGACATTATCAGTATCAATTTTCTGTAAATATATGGGCGGCAATAATTGATGATTACTTGATAAGTCCTTCCTTTCTTCCGTTCCGACTGAATGGCGCAACTTACAGAGACTTTTTAGAAAATGAATTGCCGGGACTACTTCAGAATGTACCATTAGAAATTTGTAACCGTATGTGGTTTATGCATGATGGGGTTCCGGCACATTTTAGCGTTGTAGCCAGGGAATTTCTCAACACTGTCTATCCAAATCGATGGATCGGTAGGGGTGTAGGAGAACCTAACAAGGCGTGGGCACCAAGGTCCCCAGATCTAAACCAGCTAGATTTTTATTTTTGGGGACATTTGAAGTCACTAGTTCATAAAACTCCAGTAGCAAACGAGGAAGATCTACGAAACCGAATAGTAGACGCCTGTGAAACAATAAGAAACACACCAATAATTTTTGGGCGGGTACGAGATTCAATGACAAGAAAACTGAATGCCTGTATCTTTGCTGAAGGTGGACACTTTGAACAATTTATTTGAATACAATTTAGTTTCCTTTATTTTATTTTATTCTAAATATTAAAAATGTCTTGAAATAAAATGTTGATATTTCTTGCAAATTTTATTAAAACAAATATAGATTTTGCACCCTTGATACAAAAATAACTATTGTAAACGAGTGAAAATAAATAGAATAGGTTGCGCCCTACAAAAAACCAAAACTACTCATTTAAACGTCAAATTCATTTCATAAGCATTTTTGTGAAAAATGCAAAATAATGGTAATAACTTCAACACGCATCGATTATCTTATAATCGACTTGAAATTTTTAAGTCCAAATATCTAGAAAACGGTTGCTTGATATGATAGAGGAATTGATTTTTTTACTGAAAAATGTGCAAGAAGTACGCTCAAAAAAGTTATGAATCTTCAAAAAAGAAAAAGACGTGTAGGGGGCGCCCCCTACGAGTAAGAGCGATAATAACATCAGGTTCGAATTTGACACCTCAAAGAACCTCTCAATACCAATTTTAGTTTGATTAAGGTCAGTATTTCGAAAATTATTTAAAAAAAACAAAAATAAAAAAAAAAAACTTCAACACTCTGTATCTTGGAAACGAAGCGTTTCCGAACATATATTCATTTGAACAATTCATATTAGAATATTGTGAGGAATCACCTCCTGAAGTTTGTCAAAGTACTTCTGACTCACCCTGTATAGTAAATACAGATTTAAATAAAATTATTTGAATTGAAATTTTACTGCATGCCATAGAGTTGCAGTCGAGGGAGGCGTTACTGATGAAAGTGACTGGCTTGGCTCTATAATGTTCCAAGTAACTCTGACGATTGATCCAATTTATTCTTCGGCTATGGAACTGCTGGAAGTATTTATGCTAAGAAAGATATTTCTGATGGGTGAAAAAATGTTGTTTCAAAATGATTTGCTCAATACCTATAGAGTTTTCGTGGAAGACATCATTTTGTATCTAAAAGCAATTTTTGGTTGAAATCACCACATCTAAAAGAGTTTTTTTATCAAAATTTCGATCACGTTTTGATTATTTTATACAAGATAGAGAAATAGGAGGCCAAAAGAGTAACTTCTCGATCATTGACGTTTCGGATACCATATTGTCATAAATATAAGAGAGTTGTGGTCATAATGGCCTCAAGAGGGTTGGTAGCTCTTTGATAACCAGATTATGAAACTCAGAATCAACAAAACATGCATACAACATTCAATGAGATGATAAATATATACAACAATAACTATACTTACACCTAGGACTATCTACACAACGCTGCCAGAATGGCAGCTCACTAGTTGAGATTACACTCTCGATCTTATTGGGAAAATGGAACTCCCTTCAAAAATAGTAATTTCAATTGATTTATTTGAAAATATGAACAGAATGTTCATAAAATCAGATGTGGAATCATCTGCGACTGAAAGATAAACTTTAGTCACTATCTTCCATCAGAATGCCAATCAGATGTGGTTCAATGTCCAGCGTGGCTTCAGCCGGGGAAGTAGTTGTTTTCTGTTAGATATTCCCAAAAAATTACTTCATTCTTTTCGTGGATTTTTCAATTCACAGAAAAATATTTCTATTCAATATTCAATTGAGAATGTTTCCCTTCTCAACATTCATCCCAACTTCTCACCTTGCGATAGTGCCAGCAACACACTTTGTCCGATGTGATCCATTCCCAAACAATGCGAGGTTGAATAATATTCGAGATTGGATAACATTTGAACAAAATGAGTATGATTGTGCTGATATCAGTCTTCTCAAAACTTTTTGAAATCATCCTGTCGGATCTAATTTATAATAAAATTTCCAGATCTCTCTCGGAAATCCAACAAGGATTCATGAGAGCCCGAAGCACTGTCCCGAATCTATGTACACTCACTCAATATGTTTCGAAATCCTTAGATGATAAAAATCAGGTGGACGTCATTCATACTGATTTCAGTAAGGCGTTCGACAGAGTTTCCCATGAATTACTTTTGAGAAAACTAAGTCGATTCGGAATTTCTGCGAAACTCCAAAACTTCCTGAAATGTTACTTCTCGAACAGAAATGTGTTTGTTGAATATGAAGGGAAAAAAGCTTTGAGTTTATCGCCTGTTCTGGGGTGCCGCAGGGCTCAAACCTGGGGTCACTTTCATTTCTTATGTTTGTAAACTACATTTGTGACTCCATTTGATCAAAAAAACTTCTTTTCGCAGACGATATGAAACTTTATTAAGGAATTCGAGAACGGACTGTACCACATAAATAATTTAGTTGAATGATGTGACTCGAATAACTTACCACTGAACATTAGCAAATGCGAAATTATGACACACTCACGTAGATCTCCAATTGTCCATAATTATTTATTGAAGGATACCATCATTACGAGGGTATCTGAATGTAGGGATCTAGGAATAACGTTTTACGCAAAATTAACGTTTTCGTCAAACATAGAGGATATCACAAATAAATCAATGCGTCTTCTTGGATTCGTCATACGAAATTGCAAAGAATTCAAATCACCAGAAACAATGAACTGCATATTCTTTGGTGAGATCGAAATTGGAATACGGCAGCCAGATATGGAACCCGCATTATACAAAATACAGTGACAAACTAGAAAATGTTTAACGTAGATTTCTGAAATTCATGTATCTCAAAGTTCATGGTTCATATCCAGAAAGACACTGTGAGTATAATCTCCTCTTAAATGAATTCAATATGGTTTCTTTGAGGAAACGTCGTGGAATTTCCGACCTTAATTTCATTCATAAACTTATACACAATGAAATCGATTCATCAACATTAGTGTCTTTATTGAACTTCAATATTCCTCGTTTAGTCTCTAGAACGTATCTTACCTTTCGTATCGATGTACCGAATTCCCAACAACATTTCTATAATTATCTAAATCATATGTGTAGATGTCTAAACAATCTTCCCTCAGTGGATATATTCTTTTCAAATGAATCCCAATTCAAACAAATTTTATATAGGCTCATCTCGAATTGGAATGTAATTTCAGAAAGTATTGTTACTTTATCAGTTATTGTTAACATATAAACCTAGAATAAGTATACTGTGTTAAACAAATTTTACCTTATATACTCCTATAATTGGACTATTTTGTCTGTTGGATGTACTACTACTATAAATAAATAAATAAATAAACATCTGAGCGTACTGACCCAGATCATGAGAATATGGGCCGATCATCTTCGGAGGGCCTATTCCAGAAAATATATGTCCCTGTTCTTGAAACTGGTTGAATTTCCATTCTCAAAATTGGTTTCAATTGAGAATTTAGAGTTATTATCGATTTGCCAATTATCATATATTTTCAGAAACTTAAAATTATTCATGTTGCTGTTAATAATACGTCGAAATTTTGTCTGATTCGAAAAGTGAGCTGAGAATCACATTTTTCATTCAACGAACATGGACAAATTTAATTACCCATAGCGATGTCTTTATAATTAACAGATTTCATGAACCGCACCGCGTGGGCCCTTTCATCTAACGTCCTACGGGATCTTTCCGAAAGACACCCTGAATAAATCATTCCGTTAGTTAATTTGGTCTTTTACCCCGCGAAAATGTCTTGGGAGCAACTTTTGAGGAGCTGAATTCTTAAATCTTGTTACAATACGAATTTCAGAGATTCACAGTTGATGGCATCAAGATCTGGAATACAGGATTGCTCACAAAAAATTAAATGATATAGACATTATTGAAATGGGATGAGTATCTGTATATGTCGTTGTGAAATCGTAAATTTCGGAATTAGTGAAGGTAGATATTAAATATAAAATATCATAAATTTTTACTGAAATATAAAAAAATTCAACGAGTAAAAAAATATTGCAAGATTTCTGAAAACGAAAACAGAAACAGTTCCCGAAACATCAAGAGTGCATAGAGAAGTATCTCTCAGTTCCATATTTTTTTCTCATAGTCAGAATTTACTGTGAATGGAATTGCCTAATAGCAAAAGGATTTTGTTGTACTCAGACATGACAATTTCTCAAGTTGTATACACCGTCACGAGTGAGTTGAGCTCCATCCGTAAAAAGATATTTGTATGATATTCTCCCATTCTGTATTATCCATCTATAGAAATTCATTCTAGAAATTTCATCTCCATCCTCCAACCTCTGTACTTCTTGTTTGTGAAATGGATACAGGTAATTTTTTTCTTCAACCTTCGCCAAACAGTGGTAATCGATTTAGTCAGGGCATTACTAATCTTCCTTGTGCTTATTTCTGGATTGTTATCAACTATATTCACAATATTTTGTGTAATGTTAGCTCGCCTCCTCGTGGTGCACCCTGGATAGCGTCTATTAGTAGACGTGAACTGAATGAACTAACACTTTGGGAAGCCAGACCAGTCATTGTACTCTCCTGGCTGACAGTGCGACATTTTTATATTTTTTTCTTGGATTATGGACCAACCTAGCATACATACCAATGGCGCTTCTCAGCGCCTATTAACGAAGCATATCGGACCTTCTGTACGAATATGCCAACTGAATATCGAGGGTATTAGTAGGGCAAAAGGAGAAACCCTATCTAAAATACTCATTGAAAACGAAATTGATGTCGTAGCCATTCAAGAGACACATACCTCTTCAGAAGATGAGCTTCTTAGCAGAGGCAAGATTTCTGGATATCGCCTGATCGGGGCAACCTACAGTGCTGTCTATGGCACCGCAACATATGCAAGACAGAACATGCAAAATGTCGAATTGATCGAGTGTAGCTCTGGAGAAGATATACTAACGATTACTATAAAAGCCAACGATTTGGTCATTGTAAACATCTACAAACCGCCTACAATCTCATGGCCTGTGAACGTCATAAGAATCCCATCCAAAAATCCAACTCTCTATGTAGGAGATTTCAATAGTCACCATAATCTATGGGGATATGAGAATAATGGTGACAATGGAGAAGAGCTTGTAGACTGGGCCGAAACCAACAACCTCCATTTAGTTTTCAGTGCCAAAGATAAGCCAACGTTTTTCTCAAGAAGGTGGCGTAAGGGCTACAATCCGGATCTCTGTTTTATATCAAGTAATTCACAATCACAACCTTTATCTAACTCACGCACTGTACTAGCGGACTTCCCACGTAGTCAGCATCGCCCCGTTGTGATTACAGTAGGAATCGAAATACCAATGGTCGACTCAGTTCCCAGGCCACGATGGCACTTCGACAAGGCGAAATGGACTACCTATGCAGCGGAACTCGATATGTGCATCCGCTTCATCCAACCAAAGGCTAAAAACTACCACAAATTTAAAGGCCTAATGATAGCTGTAGCCAAAAAACATATCACCGAAGTTTCCGCAAGGAGTATATCCCTGGATGGAGTGAGGAAAGCCAGTCTCTATACGAGGAATTCGAGGATTCAGGAAACCCGGAAACTGCTGACCATCTACTAAGATCCCTTGACGCCAGCAGAGTGGACAAATGGACTTCTGCTGTGGAACGCATGAACTTTGCACGTTTCAGTAGGAAAGCATGGGGTCTACTGCGGAAGCTTGGAGGATGTAACCGAAATGTCGTGGGAAATGCCTCAATAAACCCAAACCAAATAGCCAACCGCATAGTTGACGTTTCTCGTGCACCATCCGATAAAAACCACACAAGAGACATCAAAAAATCTCTGAGAGACCTTAAACGTTCCACCCCCTCATCGTCCGAGTTCTCGCACGACTTCTCTGCCGAGGAATTAGAACAGGGTCTCAAGGTTACAAAAATTGGGAAAGCAGCAGGCTTCGACGGCATCTACCCCGAATTCCTGGTTAACTGTGGTAGGGCAACCCGACTGTGGCTTGTGAAATTTTTCAATGACATCCTTAACACAGGCAGCCTACCACCAGAATTTAAGATAACAAAGATTGTTGCTATTCTAAAACCTGGGAAACCACAGGAGCTACCCGAGAGCTAGCTCTCCTAAGCTGCTGCTATAAGCTGTTAGAAAGACTACTCTATAACCGTATATGTCCTGCAGTTGATGTACTGATCCCCGTAGAACAGGCTGGGTTTAGGAGTGGCCGTAGCTGTACTGACCAAGTCTTATCGCTGACAACCCACATCGAAGCGGGGTTTGAAAGGGGGCTGAGAACATCCGTAGCGTTCATTGATCTTACTGCAGCATATGACACCGTATGGAGGGAAGGCCTAATATACAAATTACTCAGAGTCATACCATGCCTGAAAATGTGCCATTTAATTAACAACCTATTAACAAACAGACTATTCCATATTAACAAACAGACATATTCCAAGTCTTTGTTAACGATGCTAAGAGCAGTACTAGGAAACTGAACAATGGCCTCCCGCAGGGTTCGGTGCTCTCCCCACTCCTATTCAATCTCTACACAGCTGACCTACCTGAAACGAGGTGTAGAAAATTTGCATATGCAGACGACTTAGCGATTTCCTATCAGCACAAACTCAAATTACCAACTGAACATGCTTGAATGAAGACCTCGGCAAGCTTAATGATTACTTCAAAAAATGGAGGCTGTACCCAAGTCCAGCTAAAACAGAAGTCTGCTGCTTCCATCTATCGAACAGGCAAGCAAATGATACCCTGCGAGTGGAATTTGATGGCAGGATCCTTAACCACAGCAAAAACCCAAAGTACTTAGGCGTGACGTTCGATCGATCACTAACATTCAATCTACATTTTAGAAACGTGGCTGGTAAACTGAGAACGCGCAATAACATCATAGCCAAACTTGCTGGAACAACATGGGGAGCTACGGCGGCAACACTTCGAACAGCAGCTCTGGCCTTGGTATACTCTGTCGCAGAATATTGCTGTCCTGTTTGGATCGACAGTGTGCACACTACAAAAGTAGATGTGCAACTTAACCAAACAATGAGACTGATTACTGGAACTATACGGTCGAAACCAACGCGCTGGCTCCCAGTGCTCAGTAATATCATACCACCGGATATCCGACGAACTGCGGCTCTCATCAGAGAATATAAGAAAATCATGGCTAACGCAGACCTACCAATCCATACCGATATCCCATACCTAGCAGGACAATATCATCGGCTCAAATCAAGACATCCAGCCATCCGATCAGCATTAGAATCGAATGAAAACTTTCATGCGACTAATAAATGGATTACCATATGGGCAGAAACTGCAGGAGACCACTACATTCAACTAGATGACCCAACGCAGTGTTTCTACGGATCTGACCTGCCACGCCGACTATGGTCAAAGCTCAACCGAGTTAGAACAGGTTGCGGGAAATGTGCTGATTCCTTACACAAATGGGGCAGGGCAGAATCTCCACAATGTGATTGTAGATCTCCGCGGCAAACTATCCGCCATCTCATATCAGAATGTCCTAACCGTTCCTACAATTATGACCTTGAAGATTTCATGAAAGCCACACCAGAGGCAATTGAATGGCTACGCAATTTGGATGTAGATATATAGTTTGTCATAATAATTATGTTTGTCCTTATATATTTGAAGTTTCTTTGTTTATATTTGAAATTTCTCTGTTTATACGTATTGTGTATTTTATATACTCTCTATCATGTACAATGCACTGTAACCCCATACACTAAATAAATAAATGAACAATATTTTGTTCCAACGCATTATATTTTCTTTCATGGTGTTCGTTCAATGTTACTATTTGAAACATTCCATTAAATTAAAATATTGTACAAATTTATTGTTATTGAGTAATCTTCGATAAATCATTGAATAACAACAATGAAAAAAAATTCATGTTATTTGTTTGGCAGAAACTTGTTCTGTCAGTATCGAAGCTACTAAGCTTTGAGTGAATGGGAAATTCAAGTGAATAGAATAGAAGTTTATCCATAATTTGTAAAAATACAATACCATCAAAAAAAATCGTCCATTAACAGGACATTCAGATATAGTTTTTTGTGATATTTCATTAACAAATCAATTGTGCCATATTGTATCTTACCTAGCACCAACTTGTACCTAATTAAAATTCTTTCAGGAAATTTAAATTGTTTCAACTGTGAAAATGGAGTTCAATTTGTTGCAATTCTTTCCACGAATGGGTACAAGAAATCATAACATCAAACAACAATGATATTCAAATATTTGAATACAGAGCGTTTGGGAACATTGATTTGTTGGAAAATATGAATTGATTTGTTATAATGTCAAAAAAAACACTGATTTCAAAGTGTCACTCCGAAAGAAATATTTCCAACATTTTTCCATCTTTGCAAAGTGAGATTGCTTCTAGAAAATCTGTTTTTCAATTCTTCCAGCTTTTCTGATGATCGTGGAAGCGTGAAATAGACTTTCGTCGACAAAAATGTATTGAAGACCAAGTTTGCGATACCCTTCTTGCATCAATGTTACAAATGATTTCTAGTGAGTGCTCCTCCTTGGAAAACTTTTTTCTGTATCTCATTCATCTATATCAGATTATAATTGATAGAAAATCAAATCTCTACCTTCAGATTTATCTCTTGAGTTAGGGCCCTTTCACAATATTTATCAGATGTAGTTCAATGTCCAGCGTGGCTTTAGCCTGAGAAGTAGCTGTTTCCTGTTAGATATTCACAAGAATAACTTCATTTTTATCGTGGATTCTTCAATTCACAGATAAATCTTTCTATTCAATGTTTAATTGAGAATGTTTCCCTTTTTAACGTTTGGAAACATGTCTCAAATATATGAATAAATAAATAGGAGAAGTAGGGACCTGTCAGCGTATTCCACAGGCATACGAATGCCGACAACTATTGAATGAAATTTTAACGAGTTGGTACATTGCAAAAATTTTAATAATTCAATATAAAAATCTCCAAATATTTCGGTTTTAGCCATCTAAATTAACAAAAACTTTCAATGCAAATTCAGAAATACAGGAGAGAAAGAGTATGCGGGAAAATAGAAAGTACACAGTTTGTTCCAGCTTTTTGTGTACTTTTCATATATATAAGCGGAGTTTGGAAATTCGAATATACAGGGTGTTTTTTGAGGGCCCAAAAATTTGTTCAATTTTTGTTAATCGGGACCTGGATTTTCCAACTGCCACACGTTGCTTGGGTGGGTAGAAGAATGTGTATACGCACTATCAAAAAAATATACTGGGTGGTGCGAAAGTTATGAACCCACAAAGAAATGAGCAAAAACGATAAAACACCCTCGATGATAAAACTTGTGAAACCCAACATATATGGTATATTCAGAACCACCTTGGTGTCCTCTATTCACCGTTGGCGTTTTTCCGTTTTACAACATAATACCATATATATATATATATATATATATATATATATATATAGTGTAACGAAGTTACTATTTTACCGCTATATTATCAGCCAAAAACTCCCTGTGAGGAATTAATGTCCTCTTGACAGTAATAATATGTCTAGAAATACCATTCGTGTTCGTGATGAATCCGTGGATTACATATATCCTAATAAACAGACTAAACGCCTTCCGGAAATTACGCTTACACCGCGAGGCGTAGCTTAATAGCACGCACGAATATAACCTGCGCCGGCTATCGACTCTCGAGAACACATTTCTATCGAACAAGCTGGGCTATGTTCGAACGCCGACGAGAGAATTCAGTCATCCGATAGAAGCCCCAGACAGCAGTCCAGTCCAGCCAAAAGCACACGCTACCGAGCTGACGTCACATCACGAGGATTTCCACTTAGGAGAATTCCACAATCAGCCAGCGGAACACATTCAGTTATCCGATGGAAGCCCGAGACAGCAGTCCAGTCGAGCCAAAAGCACACGCTACCAAGCTGACGTCACATCACGAGGATTCCCACTTAGGAGAATTTCACAAGCAGTGAGCAGAGCAGAGGCAGTTTTCCGTTAGAAGCCCGAGAGTACAGTTGAGTCGATACAGAGACGCACGCCGCAAGCTGACGTCACAGCACGAAGGATTTTACAAGCTGGGTAATTATTCTGTAAAAGTATAATTTGTCTCGAAATCGACAGAGTCCACAAAACGGCGCGCGCATATAAGTCGGTCGAGAGGTATTCGGAAAAGAGGGGGAAGCCGGCTGTAGTTCCGTTTCGCCTATTTCAAAGATTTAGTAGCTTGCCGAGCCCAGCAGAAGCAGTCATGCGTTCGACTAGTATTCAGAGTGTGAGCCAAAGACCGAAGCAGTCCACGACCGTCCCGGGCCTTGCCGAAGCAGTGAGATCGGAGTTCGGGTAAATATGTTGTATCAGGTAAAAGACATCAGGAAATGTTTGTAAGTACCACCGATGCAATGTGCGCATGATCGAACCATAGCCGTAAGAGGCACATATGAATTTCAATGCTGCGCTGGTAATTTTTGCATACGAGTCCGTACGATTCTCCGTTCTCAAGGTAGGATTCAGTATTGCCAACTTGTTGTTTTGCTTGAAGTCAAATGTACTATTTTATGGAAAGATTTCTGGTTATGTGATCAGATAGAAAAATGGTAAATTAAGAAAATTATATTACTTTTATTCAAATGAATCCTTAAAAATACCTAAACTGCGAAATCTATCTTAATTTTATCAAACAGTGAAATAAAGTTGTCAAACCTTTGCTCATGTGCAATAAAGTAACTAGTGTATATACGTTTGAAGGTTATACTCAATTTATGAGCATGAAAAATAAATAATGTTCAAATCCGTGAATAAAAGTAATCAAAATACCCGAAAGAAGTGTCTGGCACGAATACGCTCACTTTGTTTAGTTCTGGGTTTAAAATACCTGTTATTTTTTCTCTTGAGTGTTCTCGTGAATCCTGGAAGTGTTCTTCGGATATTTAAGATTGCAGTTCCACTGTGGAAGGCCCCTTTGTTAATGGCAACGTCACGAATAGGACTTAGGATGTATTCAGGAGGTGACTGGTTTTTTTCTGATAGTTCCTACTCCTATTTGTCCCTGGATATGTTTTATATTGTCTAATGGTTGATTTGCTTCAGTTTTTCTTGTATTTTCCCATTCATTGTTTTTCAAAATTGGTACGGCTTTCTTTTTTAAATATAATTTTCGGAAAAGGTCAAGAATATGAGATCACCCAGTATCTTCACGAAATTTTCACAGGTGCTTCAAAACACGGTAAAAGCAGTATAGCAATCGAAAATTTTGCGCGGAAAAGATAATATTAGGAGCTATGGGCCCCCGAAGGTCCATAAAGAGAGGTTATAGGATATCACTTTTGGAAATTATAAACTGATATAAACATTTTATATTTACACTAAAATAGTAACTGCACACACGTTTTACCTTTTAGTACTATTAAAATCACATAATTTTCGATAAAGACATGAAAAAACTCCGATTACTTTTCATATAATTGTACAGAAGAAATGCCAAAAATCAAGTGTTATGATTATCAGAAACTTGAAGTTTATTGATATGCGACGTTGCCTATGTCACCAAAAGAGGAAAAGAAAATACTGAAATTCAATGCGTCATACATATTGAGCATATAAATGATAAATATTACAGCATGAAATAACGAACTGATATCTGTGTTTAAAATGCAAAGTATATTTCACCACGCTTCTTGATAGTGATTATAATTTTGAAAATTGAACATGAAGTTGATGTGCCGCATTTATAAAGTTACCGAACATATAAAATAATGTGACTTCAGTTATTTTTTTTAAGTAATCTTAAACTGGACCAAGAAACGCATTTGGATTGGATGTTCTCTTGTATGCCTGGCCGAGACACGCCTTCGGCGTGTCTCGGCCAGGCATACAAGAAAACATCCAATTGATTTCTTACGTAAAAAGAAGGAACATAACCTAACCTAACTTGGCTAACCTTGTTACCCAAGTTGAATGCAAGCTAATCAACCTTACAAGGCGACGCTTCGCTCCGCTCGCGAACATTTAGATCAAATCAATTTATAACGTAAAAAGAAGGAACACAACCTAACCTAACTTGGCTAACCTTGCTATCCAAGTTGAATGCGAACTAATTAGCCTTATAAAGCGACGCTTCGCTCCGCTCGCGAAAATTTCGATCCAATTAATTTCTTACGTAAAAAGAAGGAACACAACCTAACCTAACTTGACTAACCTTGTTATTCAATTTGAAAACATGCTAATAAACCTTACAAAGGAACACAACCTAACCTAACTTGGCTAACATTGCTATCCAAGTTGAATGCAAGCCAATTAACCTTACAAAGCAAAAGAATGATAATGATTAGTTTTTGTTTTGAAACATCAATTTTTTGTTGGGTATCTAGATAGATATGAAAAAATGTAACAAACATTTTATTGGTTACATCAAGAAAAAAAAATATTAATGGGCGAAGAATTCGCAAATATGCTGCTAACGAACAAAAGGACAAGTTGGAACCCACCTACCTACATACTTTAATATTAAAGAAGCGAAACCTCCCTTTTTTTTACTTTAAAAGGCGGTGAAAATTTTGCGAAAATCCGGATTGGCCAAATTCACTTGAATAGTTGGCAACGTGGCATGTTCATAAAACGCCAAGATCAATGCAACCACCAATATGGGATTTTTGACAGTTCATGTGAGAAATTTAATGAAACATAATCGGAGTTTTTTCATATCTTTATTGTTCGTCAAGTGATTTTAATATTACTCAAACGTCAAATGAGTGTCCAGTTAATAGTTTAATGCAAAAAGCTATTCTTTATATCAGTTTGCAGTTTCCAAAAGTGATATTCCATAACCTCTATTTATGGACCTTCTGGGGGCCATATCTCCTAAAATTATCTCTTCCGCGCTAAATTTTCGATTGCTATACTGTTTTTATCGTCTTCTTAAGCACCTGTGAAAATTTCGTGAAGATACTGGGTGATCTCATATTCTTGACCTTTACCTAATTTTCCATCCCCTAAAGCTTGTTATTTTTTTCTTGGCAACCCTCACTTTTTGTTTATTTTCACAAATTTTAGGTTTTTGCTCATTTTCTGTGACACTTTTTCTTATCGTAAACTATTCTATGGATTTTACTTACAATTTACTTTCTATAGCTTACATAATATATACAGAGTTTGTTAAAATTCATATTTGACACTTTTCTGTACTCAAAAATTTTATATTTTATTATTTCCATCAAAATATTTTCAACATGTCGCTGTCATGTTTCCTTCTGATTTGATTCTACCATACAGGATGTTCCAAGTTGAATACCATTTTGTCTACTTAAGATACAAAGTTTTTTAATGAATTTTTATTTCTATATTTTTTTATAGGATGTACAGATTGAGTGTATTGTTGGCAACATACTTATGACAATAGAGAAACTCCAGTGCTGAACTTTTGAGATATGTGCGTTGACTAAAAAATGGTACAAGGTTCCAGAACAGCAAAATGTATAGAAAATTTACAAAACAAACATAGCAGGTATTTATATGATATATAAGTACCATTATATCATTTTTTCATTATTTTTATTTTGAACTGATATTTCTCATCATAACAATATATAATTTCAGTTTGTTGAGCCTTTCGATTAAGTATGTAGAAAATTTCTCAGGGATGAGGTTAATTTTCATAAATTAACAAAAACTTCGGGTTGAGTTTCCTTACATTTGATTGTTTTGTTTTTGTTGATGTTTTGAAATGTAAGGAAACCAAACCCGATTTTTTTTGTGAATTTATAAAAACTAACCTCATTCCCAAGAAATTTTCAATATATATATATACAGTGCGGCTTTTTATAGTACTACCCCCTGTTAACTTCTGTACGGTTCGACGTAGAACAATGACACAGAAACCGTTTTGAATGATTTCTCCGATATAACTTTTTGAAATGAGACATTGTGAGTGCTCGATAGATGGCGCGGGGAACACATCAACTCAAACATTTCAAATAGAATGGGGGGTCAAGTGGCACACACATCCCCATATCTTTCGAGAAGATCACACAGAATTCCCACAGAAACTGAATGTGTGGGCAGGAATTCCAGGAAACCGTATTGTAGGTCCTTTACTTCTGGAAGAAAATTGAACGGTAATTTATACCTGGATATGCTACAAGAAACAATCGATCAACTCATACTACAAATACTAGAGAAATACGAATTCGGGGAACACATTACTTTCCAGCAAGAAGGAGAACCTCCTCACTTCCAACGTCAAGTTTGAGAGTATATGGATGTAACATATAAGATGGATTGGACATCGTGGATCAATCGAATGGCCGGCACGATCACCAGACCTCCCACCAATCCGACGACTCTTCGGATGGACTGAAACAACGACTAACACTGGTGTGCGCTGATATACCTGCAGATATGTTACATAATGTTTGGGAATAATTTTCGAATAGAATATTTCATTGTCAAAAAGCGTTAGGCGGACATTTCGAACACCTAATTCGTTAATTTTAAAACGGGAGTGTTGGAGCCCTGCTTATCTGATCATTACGGACAATACATGATCATAAATGCTAAATGTAGTAATACACCTTCAACAGTATGAAGGAAACAAATTGATGAAAAAAATATTTTAAAGCTGAAACTTTTATTGGAAAATGTTTCTTGGAATGAAATCACCATAAATAATCGCGACAGAAATGATTTTGCCAACAAATTTCTAGACATTTTGAGTAACTACGGAAAGGAATGTTTTCCAAAGAAAAAAGTTCTCGAACGAATTAAACCTCCAGTTGAGTGGTTTAATGACTTTCTGAGAGAAATGAGGAAAAATCTCTCTTGTTTTAAAGCTATTTGTGACTGTACGAAAAATGAGGATGATTACGCTGCATACAAGGCTTATCGTAACCACTACAGATATCATTGAAATACCGTTAAAAAACAGCATATAATAAGTACATTTTTGAATCAGAGAACAAGCCTAGGAGTAGCTGGCAATTGATTAATCATGAACCAAATAAAAAACCTTAAACACAGGCTATATCTGATGTTCCAATTCAAAGCTTCAGTAACGTCGCAGAAAATATAATATCTGGTTCGCCTCACACGACTAAAACTTCGGTTGATCTACTCAGTTCCACTTCCGCATCATGTAACTCCTTTTTTCTTAAACCCATATTGCCATGTGAAATTATCGAGGCAGTAAAGTCATTAAAGAAATCCAAATGTCTGGATTGCTATGACTTATCTAGTGAAATAATTATAGGGATCATTGATGTAATCATTGAACCACTTACTACACTTTTCAACTCGTGCATAATTACAGGGTTCTCCTACCTGTTTCAAGTATGCAAAAGTTTTGTCATTATAGAAAAAGGGTGATGAATCTGTAATCGACAATTATCGTCCCATTTCAATAATGGTGGTTCTGGGCAAAATTCTTGAAATTATCCTGAAAAACAGGTTGGTTTATTTTTTTGTAATAAATAATTTCTTCAGCAAATACCAGTATGGCTTTAGAGCTGGAAAGTCCACAACTGATGCTTCGTTGAAGGTTGTGAATTACATTGTGGAAAGTCTTGAGAATGGTGATATCGTGGCCATTACACTGTGTGACCTCTCCAAGGCATTCGACTGTGTTTCCCATGTTTCTCTTTTTGACAAGCTGAAATACTATGGAGTGAGAGGGCTACCCCTCAAATTGTTCAAATCCTATTTGACGGATAGAACTCAGTCAGTGTGTATGAATGACACGTTTTCTGGTGTTGAAAATGTCTTACAAGGGGTTCCCCAAGGCTCAGTTTTAGGACCCTTGTTATTTTTGATTTATGTTAATGACTTTAGCAATTTCATGTTGCCGAACAGGAGTGTTCTCTTCGCAGATGATACCTCTTTAGTGTCAAACGGCGAAAACTTGGAAATGTTATCCGTAAATACGGATAAAGCATTGAAACTTGCTACAGATTGGTTCACAGTAAACCAACTGAAACTGAATGAAGAGAAGACCAAGGAAATTATATTTTCTTCAAACAACAGTAACAGTAGCGTTAAAAGTGGAAAGCTATTGCGAATAACTCTCGATGGAAACTTATCATGGTCAACCCACATACATGAGTTGAACGTTAAGCTTTCTAAGAGCATTTTTGCTCTAAGACAACTAAAAAAAATAGTGGACCTTCATGCTTTGAAAACTGCCTATTTTGCCATGTTTCATTCACACATAAATTACGGCATAATTTTATGGGGTAATTCCTCCCAATCCATTAAAATTTTCAGACAACAAAAAAAGGGCATAAGAATTATTATGAACGCGGAGTACAGAGACCATTGCAAACCACTTTTCAAAAGCTTGGGTATCTTACCCCTTCCATCTCTTTACATCTACAACACCGTTCTTGAAATCCATAAAAATAAACATATATTCTCGAGACATCAGGATGTTCATCAGAATCATACAAGAAATGCTCAACTGCTCATAATACCGTACTTTAGACTAACAAAGTCCCAGAAAAACTCCCCAAATATAAACCTTTACAACCATATACCTGAATATATCAAACAACTTAACCCCAAGTCATTCAAACTTAAAATTAAGTCATTCATGTTGGAAAACTGTTTTTATAGCACTGAGGAGTATTTAAATGCAACTTTTTTGTTTTGAGTAAATACATTATTGTCACCTTGCCAGGGTCAATTCATTTTTTCGTACACGTGCTTGTTATAGATGTTCTTTTAAATTTTGTCATAATTAATTTAGGATTTTATATCAGAATATTTATTAAGTGAATCGTTTTTATATTATATATATATATATATATATATATATATATATATATATATATATATATATATATATGTATATATATGTCTATATCGTATTCTTTAAGGACTTTTATATGTATATCTTGTACAATTCTTGTAACTCTTGACTTGCAGCAAACATTTAATGTAAAGTTGTGAAATAAATCTATCTATCTATCTATCTAATTGACAATGATTTTGCTTCTTATTCTCAATAAATAAAAATGCTACACAATAGTTTTGTTTTTTGATATACTTGGCACTTCAAATGCATATTGTGGAAAATCAAAAAAAATAGTATGGTTGAAAAAATAATTAAATTATGTTGCGATATGCCACTTCACCCGCATACTGTTGTGAACTGTGAAATTCGTACCTTTCCTTCACCCTGTATTGGACCGATATAAAGGTTTCCCTAAGCAACGGAGAAACAAGTTGAGCTGGTTCAACAATTTCGCTAGTCTGTCGAACGACTTGTCAATTTCTGATGTATTTTATTATTATTGTTATTCTGCAAGTTAACTGTTCGATTCAACGGATACAAATTTGAAAAGGATTGTCTGATCTACCTACCCAAACCCTAAGGTCCTTCGAACTCTCATTCACATACTATTTGAAATTTTTAAGATGATGTGCCCCCCGCGCTATCCAAAACTGTTTTAGTCCCATTGTTCTACGTCGAAACGCTCAAAAGTTGGGGGAGGGACTATAAAAATCCGCACTGGATACCACTCATTTTTGAAATACACACATGAAGAAATCAATATCACACTCTTTTAGTACAAAATGCAAGACACTCACAGCTAACTGTGATGATATCTACAAATATTTTCTCTGAAACACGTAGGTACATGAGTGGGGCAACGAATGAAGGTACGAAGAGGAAAACAAAGGGGCGTTTCATTTGAAACGTTGCACTCAAATTCGTCCTTGGAATTTTACTCTCATCGGGTTCAAAGTTTCACTTCAAAAATTAAATAAATATTTTTAACATTTGAAACGTGGAATGTATTTATTTCGGAAACTAGATTCCCCTTCTTTTCACTGTTCACTATAAAGTACTTTTTTCTATGACTATTGAAAAAAGCGTCATTTATATAACCATTTCTTGATAAGTAATGAACTCTAGTTTCGTCCCCGAGTAAGTAATGATCCATTACTCAACAGGTTCGAACCAATAACAGTTGAGCCAGATCCATTACTCAACACTTTGAAGCCAATCATAAGATGAGCATATTCATTACTGTGCAGTTGTGTTTGAATTGCTTCCATTCGCAAGTATGCCTTGAGAATTTAACAACTTCAAACTTGTTCTCAAACGTCATAATCATTGAATTGACAGTTCGTTTTGTGAAATATTATAGTTTCTAATAGTGAGTTTATACAGCAAGTAAAATAAAATAAGAAATAAAATAAAGTAATTTAAAAAGTTAAAACTACACAACATCCATTACAAGTTTATACAGAAATAAAATAAAATAAGAAGTAATATAAAATAAGAAGTAAAATAAAAGATGGTTAACTTTTATCTCTTATTTTATTTTACTTGACAAGTTGTTAGGCATATGTACATATTGAATAATTTGGACAAATTGACGAGATAGGATGATACATGACATGATATAAATAGCAGTCGTCATCATATTTTTGTTTTCATAACCGGAAAACGGTGTGTTCACTGGCATTTTTTAAAATTTTTGCTTGTCTTTGAATGACTAATTTTATAATATTGGTAGTGTGGTCAACAATGGCTTATATTTTACTCAATAAACAATAACGGGGACCGAATTTTCAAGTATTCATCATTGAAGTTTGAGGTAACAACATAAAATCCCAAATTTCGATTGACAGCTTTCTTACTTCTTACATTAATTTACTCAGCTCTATAAACACTCTGAAAATTATTACTTCTTATTCTTATTCACTTTATTTTATTTCTTATTTTATTTTACTTTCTGTATAAACTCACTTTTACGAAAAACAAGAAGAAAAAGATGGATTCGGGAAGTGACAACGAGTGTACCCCACCAGAAATTTGTAGTGCGGAGAAAATAACATCTTCAAATCTATTACCAAATAAATCTAGAAGAAATATGAGACGATATATGCAATTTTCATGGATTGGCGATAGAAAAATAATATGAATTCGTTTGATGGAAATGCATATTTTTCCCAATTAGCTGAAAAATATCAATCGTCCACGCTTTGGACACAATATTCAATGTTAAGAAGTACCATTCTAATCAACCACGACGTCAACATAGAACATTATTCAAAATTACGTGCGTTTTTGAAACGCAAATCCGATGGTTATATACCGAGAAAGGCTCAAACATTCACCCCAGATGAAATAAATTCATTCATAAACAAAGCACCTGACGAAATATATCTTGCGCCAAAGTAAGACCTTGATATTTTTTCAAAGGTTCACTTTACAAAATGAGAGAACCTAGTTAGCTTCATATCACTTTAATTTGCAAGAACCTCGGTAGCACATAGCTTAAGCTCTGGACATTCAATCCAGTGATCGTGAGTTCGAATCACGCCGGTGAGGTTTTTTTTCCAACCACTGATTTTAACAATCATTAAACTGTTTGAAATTGAATAGAATAACGAAAATTGGAAATCTTTTTTATGTATCTTTTTTTTAGGTTGCACTGATCATGGAAATCATGGGAGCCTGTCGTGCGAATGAAATGCACTCTATGAAAATAGGGGACTCGGAAGATCTTGGATCGGCTATATTAGTCACCATACCAAACACCAAAACGAAAATTGTTTGGAAGTTCACCATAACTGAGCCTTTTCGCCATATTTGTATTAAATATATCACGCTACCGTGTAATATATCAACAGATAATTTTTTTTATCAGAAAGGTAAATGCACCAATCAAAGAATTGGAATAAATAAATTCGGAGCCATGGGAAAACAAATCGCAACATTTTTGAAACTTCCAAATCCAGAACTATATACTGGGCATACCTTTCGTAGATCATCTGCCAGCCTGCTAGTGGATGCGGGTGGAGACATCACTTCTTTGAAGCGGCATGGAGGGTGGAGTCAACATATGTGGCGGAAGGATACATAGATGATTCGATGAAAAATAAAATGAATACTGCAGAAAAAATCTTGGGTTCAATGAAACCGTCTACCAGTACCAGCAACATCTCACAAACATTTATTGCACAGAACACTTCGGAAATGAAAAATGGAAATATGAATTTGGATATAAATCCTCGATACCTTCAGTTATGATTTCCAACTGTTCCAATTTCACTAACAATTTCATTAACAAAAAATTATTTTCTTTATGTTATAAAAAATTTCGAATTATAATTATAGGTCCATTGCCAAAAGTACATCCCAAAAACTTGGTTTTTTGTTTCGTGCCAAGAGCTATTTCACCCCCAGTCAGCTGCTTATGATCTATAAGGCACAGATCCGACCTGTCCTGGAATACTGTTCCCATATTTGGAGTGCGGCACCTAAACATATCCTGAGGCTATTGGATTCTGTCCAAAAAAGGGCAATTCGTCTCGTCGGTGATGCCTCGCTTACAAACTCGCTCACTTGTCTGGAACACCGTAGAAAAGTTGGCGATTTGTCTCTATTTTATAGATATTTTCATGGGCGATGCTCTTCTGAAATATCAACAATCGTTGCTGCTTTGGCAGTCTCTTCGAGATTAACCCGTCAAGTTCAGTCATCACACCCCTTCGTGGTCACTTTGGAGACCTGCAGAACATAACTTTCCAAAGACTCGTTCATCCAACGAACAGCGAGGCTTTGGAACTCATTGCCTAGGGAGGTGTTCCCCGAGGCATACAACATTCAGAAACTTAAGAAGAACACCAACTCCTACCTTCTTTCCCTAGGTTCCCACGATGTTCTCTGAACATTACAGGATATCCCTTTTCGTGGGAACCAGAACATAAAAAAAAATTCAATCAAAACTTCCTATTATGCAATTGAATCTTTCAGGATTTCCTTCAAAAATGAATCTTATTTTCAAATAGTCCTGATATAAGTCACGGAAAAAGTATAGTATTCTGCTCGCGAGAAATATCCATTACTCGCTCGAATGATTTTCGACAAACTTCATTCTCACGAGTAATGGCCACATTTCTCGCTAGTTGAATAATATACTGTTACTTGACAGGCCCCCTCGAGTGGTCAAGTAATGTAATCGTGCGAAAAAAAATAGAACTTGACACAAATATCCGTTTTGAGGTCCCTCGAAACGATTGAGACCATTTCCAGAGTGAAGTCTGTCTGTCTGTATATATGTATCTGTAATCTTCCACGATAAGTGCCAAACCGTTTGACCAGTCGAGCTGAAATTCACTATGAAGATACAGTTACTGCCACGAATGCGACTACTAGTTTTTGACTGTCATCTGTCGAATGGAAGTATCAGTATTAAAAAATTGCAGAAACTATATCGCACGGAACTTGACTTGCAATATGTCATTTGAAAGCCCTTGAAAAACTGTAGCTAGAACAGTCAATAGTTTTATCCAACTGACATCTGTCAAAAATAAAAAATGTCAAAGTTAAAACTTTGCCATTCTATTATTCAAAATCCATCCGATGGATTAGAATTAAATACAACATGGATCAAATTGGCAAGAATCAAATTGGCTACGAATGTTCCATTTTTCTCCTGTGCGTTATCATCCGACACGGCCGATCACCCAGGCTTTGACTAGGACGACCCGCGTTTGGTGCAGGACCGCTCAAATATCTCTCTTGGTCAATTGACTGTTGAATTGACCGATTGACTCCGTGCAGTCCCTAAAAATGTTTTATCAATGTTTTATAATAATAATCAGCACAGCTAATTTTTTTAGAGAAGTAGCACAAAAATTAATATCATTATCGAAATGAGGCATCATGTATTTGTATCCGCAGCGAAAAAATCTTCATATCTTGAGATGCAAACCTAATAATATAATTTTGTTTCACTCACACCTATAATTCTTGTTCCGCTTTATGCAATGCATTTCTGTGCTCCATATGGATATGAAACCAGCTAGAATTCCTATGTGAGGTCAAAGATTGAATTGATGAAACGACACTTTGAAGTTTGCATATTCGCAACCATACTCGGCAAAGTTCCACAAGGATTTGTCTCACAATAAGTCTACCGCAGATCCCGTTCTCAAATGAACTTGTGAAATACTACTCAGTTTGATGTATTATTTGTGGTTGTTTTGAAGAAGAATCAGAGCCGGATTAAGAGGGGGGCAAACGGGGCTGCAGCCCCGGGGCCTCCACAAGAGAGGGGCCTACACAATATAAATTTTTAGGTAAAATTTCCTAACACAAAGCGAAGGATATGCAAAATTATATATAAAAAATCTGACAACGAAAGAGCAGTTTTCCCACTTTTTCCCCTCATTTTTCGTTTTAAACATTTAAAAAGATGTTTCGTACTCTTGTCGAAATCCATGGTTGATATTAATCTTCGATCTGATGAATCATGTGTATATGCGAGAAACGATCACCAAGTAAAACATCATACTAATATACAAAATATTATATCGTATCGAAATTAGCTGTAAAAACAAGAACAATTGAATTTAAAAAAAAATATACATTTTTTTAAATTAAATGAAGGATTTTCTGTCGATGTATTCTCCGACTGACACAAGCGATCTAGATACACAATGAAATTCAATAATCATGAGCAATCAAATTATTTATAAGAGCCCTGTGCGCATTCCATAATAGAACAAAAGTTCAAATTCTGTTGACTATTTTTCTGCCGATTCTACAAACACTTTGCCCGTCTATACCTGTTTCTCCTATTTAATGGCGTTGACAAGTGTCCGCTGAGTGGCGCGCTTGTAACAGAGAAATCCCTGAAATCTGAAAGTGTGAGTCTAAGAGAAAGATGACATTCCGCAACAAATGTAAATCCTTCTGAAAAGGACTATCTATCTATCTATCTAAGATGTTCTACTAACAAATTCTTGAAAACCAAAATTTCAGAGCTACATCCTCAAACATTGAAATTACAGTGATTATTTTTGGACATTGCTAGAAACCAGAAAATTCAAATAATTCATATACGTTTTGGCCAATCAATAGAAAATTGTCGCGGGAATAATTTGAGGTATTTTGTTTTTATTGTCTGACAACCTATATTTTTATTTTGACGTCTGTCATCAATTCGCATGAAAAGTGTGAAATGAATCAAATCCGGTTTAGTACATTATATAATTCTGCAAGGAAATGTGTTTATGATCGTCACATCAAAAAATAATCTAAAGAATACCACACGAGAGTTCGATATAGTAGAAAATAATTATCTAGATTTATTTCTCAAACTTGTTGGCAATAGCCACTCGAGCCAGTTGGTATCTCTTGTCTATTGCCTGGCAACAAGTTTTCGAAAATCTGTCGAATTATTTTCACTTTCTTGTGATATTACAACTGAGAATGTGATGATGTCAAATTGCACTGGAAAGCGCTCATTTTCCAAAATGAAAAAAATAGGCGAATTACGATGAGACAAAGCCGCCTATCAAAGTTATCGCTTCTTAGCATTGAGAATGATTTTCTCCGGAAGCTGGATTTGACCGAAACCATCAATGATTTTTCGTCGAAAAAAGCTCGCAAGAATCCCTTTGTTTACGCTGTAATTTAATTTATATCTTATATTTTATTATACCTACATATGCTCGTGTCGAAATAATTTGATTTGTTCCACAACAAATACAAAAAAAAACTATTTAATAATTTGGGGCCTGCACTCCTTTGTTGCCCCAGAGCCTCCACACCTTTTAATCCGGCCCTGAGCGGAATATGGGTCAGAGTATGTATTTTTTTCGGTGAGTTTTAGTTTCCCAACCAACACTTGAAATATGGAGTTTGCAGATTGTATAGAATATAGTGAAGCAATAATTCCATCAAAGAATACTGTAATGTTGGAGGTTCTAATTCCGGCCATCATGGGAGACAGAGGTGGACCACGTAATCAAAAAGTCAAGCTATTGCGAGTTATTGTACATCCGTTCAACGTGCAGCTCATGGTTATTCGACCATAGGCGAGATCATAGACTCCATATGTGCTTGAAGTTGAAATATAGTGATGAAATATTATGTTTGCATAGTTTTTCCTAGAAGATATTGTGTAATATTCGAATTAACGCTGCTCCAAAACCCTCAAATTCAGTAGGATATTCAAACACATCGTTTGACGTCATCAGTCCAATGATTTGGCATTTTCTCGAGTTTCCAGTGTCACTATTTTGCGGAACTTCTGAGGAAATATTATTCTGTTTCATACTATGAATAAAACAGAACTTCTGTCATCATGTGCTATATTGATATGAAGACTTTGTATTTGATAAGTTAATGATTTAGTTATTTTTGAATAATATGTATGTATATCGAGTGCTATGTCACTATTTTTTCGGCCTACTCACATTGTAAAAAAATATTATGAATAACGCTTGGCAACTCTGTAATTATCTTACGCTCTCTGCGATCGACGATAGATCTGAACTTGTTACGTCACATCCTGGCGGGGTTTTCGCAGTGTTCAAACGGGAACATTTCTTTGTGATTTTTTGCCTGTCAACTCGTCTGTATGAAAATTGTCCGTCTTATAAGGGTTCAAAATTTTATAATCACTTACCTGACGAAATAAGAAATCTAAATAGGGAAAAGGATTTCAAAGCGAAACTCAAAGAATACTTGATTAATGGTTGCTTTTATAGTGCTGATGAGTATTTCAATCAATAATATGTATCTCCATCTAACTTGTGAAATTGTTATATTATTATGTACAGATGTTGACTGTGAAATGTTATATTTTTATGTATAGATGGTGACTGTATGTAAATTTCAATTGCTGTGTGACATGTCCTATGTCATCTTAATGATCGTGAAGGATTCAATAAATTTTATTATTATTATCAAAATTTGTTAATTTCGAAACGCTTCCACAGAAAATACTTTTTAACTTTGGAACTGACAACGTAATTTCACAAATTTTTATTCTGCCAAATCATAATTTTTCATATTTTCAATCGATCTGAACAAAAATGACTTGAACTAATCATTGTTACAATTGAAAAGGGAAACATTCTCAATTGAATATTGAATAGAAAGATTTTTTCGTGAATGTCTAACAGAAAACAACTACTTCCCTGGCTAAGGCCACGCTGGACATGGAAGTACATCTAATAGATATTCTGAAAGGACCCTAACTCAAGAGAAAAAATCTGAAATTGAAAATTTGCATTTTCATTCAGATAGTTATTAGATTTTCTATTCCAGTCTCAATTGAGAACTCATATAGACGAATGAGAACAAAAAAAAATGTTTTCCAAAAGAGTACTCACCAGAAATCATTTGTAACAACGACGCATTTACTAGGTCTCCAACATATTTTTGTCGACTAAAGTTTATCTTTCAGACGCAGATGATTCCACATCTGATTTTATTAACATCCTGTTCATATTTTCAAACAAATCAATTGTAACAATATTATTAAAATTTTTCCAAGAACTCATTTTGTGAATGCAGTTGTATGAAGTCGGTAGTAGAGCAAAGACATATTAATTTTTCGATGAAAGAAAATTGTATTTGGTGCATAAAATAATTTATTAATTGTAGCAAAGCGCTTTCGACCGTTAGGTCATCATCAGTGCGGACTCGTCAAGTGTACAAGAAGCCAAAAAGACCATAAAACATCTCATGATCAATGAAAATTGTATAGGTTTGCATAACATACATGTAAAAATAGCTGGACCCACTTGGGTCCAGCTATCACACCAAAATAATGGTTTCTTACAGGAAATGAGAAAAAGAGAAACATTTTAATCTCTAGTGTCATCCTGGTCTAGAATACTTATTTTAACATGTATGTTATGTAAACCCATACAATTTTCATCGATCATGAGATGTTTTATGGTCTTTTTGGCTTCTTGTACACCTGACGAGTACGCACTGATGATGGATCCTAACGGTCGAAAGCGCTTTGCTACAATTAATAAATTATTTTATGCACGAAATACAATTTTCTTTCATCGATTATATCGATACGTGCACACAGTCATACTTTTCATATATTAATTTTTGTCGGATGTTAAAGTGTTCGTATGACTCAGATCGGTAGAAGAGTATCATTTCTGTCAACTCTCTTGGGTCATCAACCTCAAATGAAATTTGAATGTAACCTTCTCCAAAGAATATGGCCGCTATTTATTCAGAAACGTAGCTACGTTGTTTATTCTCTCTATATATCACCCCTTCAAGAACGTCGCGCGTCGTTCATATCACATTGATCTACAAACCTCGATTCAAATGATATATTAGAATTGCTTTACTTCGCGTACACACAACCATTTTTCATGTTAGTGTGTTTGAAAACATCATTAATTATTTATTTTGACAGTACGCAGACTCACAATATTTGTAATAACGGTATATACCGCATGTGGACAATAAACTAAGTCATGTGATATATCAATGTTGGATGATGAGTTATGATTTGATTCACGATATTTGATATTATTTGAATATAATCAATTAGACAAATCAGGTATATGCAATTTCCTGCTCTCATCCCCAATGTAATGCTTAATACATAGGACAAAGCTGTCGTAAAATTATCACCAGGGTCAATGAACACAACTAAATCGATACTGATAAATTCTCGAATTCCCCCTTTGAAGAAATAAAAAATTATTTAATCATTCATCAGCTAAACTTCCTTTAGTGTTAAAAAAACCTAAAAGTCCATCATCATGTAAAAAAGGACCCTTAATGAATAATTTATATTTTTTTTAAATAAATTGTAATAAAAATAACAATTCTTGTATGTCTTTGAATGAACAAATTTATTTTGATTGCATCCCCTTTTTTGACTCTTTGATTTTTTCAAATAATTCATCAACTACAGTCTAATGACATTTGATTCTAATCTCGATTGCCTTGGACCAACAATGGAAATTTTCCTTACCTTTGGTTTTCAACTTAATTCACCTCCCTAGCATATGTCACTGCAGATCAATTTTAAAGGTTACTACTACTAGTTTAACTCCAGCTAATTTAAAGCAATGTAACTCACTAGATGTCACTACCTTATGATTCTTAGCATTGTTTATGATCTAGTCTTGCGCATGGATTTGAATTATTTCCTTGTTCATAATCAAACTTGGCCAATGCTCGAATGGAAATATCCACCCTAATTTCAATTCAATTTATTCAATTCAATTTATTCGTAAACCATAATAACAAGATATTTGTATACATACAATTTATAACGGTTATCCTTTATGACCCCAAGGGTTCACCTAAGGACTCAAGGTGCTTGTTTTGTGCAGCTCCTTGAAATAATTCAGGATTTATATTAGGTAGATAAAATGAATGGTATACATATTAATATATTGTTAACAATGAAAATATGAATAATTGGAATTCCTGCTGAAATCGATACCAATTCTATTCATAAGTTCATTCTCTTTTTCCTTTCTTGAGAATGGTTGATGTGGTAAGGATCCATATCTTTATATAAAAATTTATATTACACGTTGAAGTTCGTTCATATATCCTCATACTTACACACACGTCATATATATATATATATATATATATATATATATATATATATATATATACGTAAGTTTTTTTTATAGTAACTTCAGTAGTTTAGATGGTTAAGATTGATGAATTGTTTTATTTCAGTTTTATATTTGTTAAATGAGAGGTTTTCTTTCAAACTGCGATCGAGTGTATTGTAAAATTTAGGACCGAAATAGAAAATTGTTTGTTGTGTATGAGTTTTTTTGAAAATGGGTATTATTACGTTTAGATTTTCGGTAGATCTAGTATTTTTTATATTTTCGCTATGGTAAAGATATTTATCAGTATACATCCAAATAAGACAATGGTAGATATATATACATCTTATGTTATACAATTTAGTTTCTTTATAGAGCTGTTCTGTTGAGTAAAGCTTTTTTTTTCGAAGAATAATTTTTATTATTGTATTTTGCATGGCTTGGAGACTGTGCAGGTTGCAGTCAAATATACCACCCCATACGGAGATACAGTACCTAATAACTGATTCCGCCAAGGATCTGTATACAGTCATCAAATTTTTCATGTCTAGGATTTCTCTTAAATTGTACATTTTGTAAGTAAGCTGGCGGAGTCGCTTTGTAACATATAAGGCATGTTCGTCCCATCTCATATGCTGATCGAGAACTACACCAATATATTTCATCTTTGATTTTTTTTTTATCGAAGGGCAATCACATTGTCTTCTCTGTGGACAATCAGAGGTATGTATTTTTAGGATGTTTTCGATTGGTTGATCGTTTTTAAGAAGTGTGAAGCAAACAAATTTGGTTTTATTCAGATTTAAACTGAGGAGATTATAGTTAAGCCATATCTGGATATCCTTCAAGCCATTTGATGTTTTTTTATATACTTGTTGCCATGTTTTGCCAGAAAAAATAATCGCCGTGTCGTCTGCATATGAGATAAGGTTATCAATAGATTTTATACAGCCGATACTGTTTATATACAGTAAAAATAATATCTCGATATCCCAAAACTGTGCCTTGTGGGACACCAACTGTGATTTCTTTTGAAGAACTGAGTTCACTGTCGATTTTGACGCATTGTTTTCTGTGAGATAGATAATTTTGCAAAATGTTTAATGTTGGCCCACGAATACCGTACCTATAAAGTTTGTCTATTAGGTCGTCATGTGATACCGTATCGAAGGCCTTAGCCAAGTCTAAGAAAACTGCCAAACACTTATCGGAATTTTCCAAGGAATCAGTGATGGTTTTCGTAAAATGAATGACAGCTTTTTCTGTGTTCGAGTTCCTAATAAAACCAAATTGCTTTTTTGTTATCAGATGATAAAATTCGAAAAATTTAACTAATCGATTTTTTAACGTGTGTTCAAAAATTTTTGCAAAATTACTTATTACAGAGATGGGTCGGTAATTCTGAAAGTTGTTTTTACTGCTTGCTTTATGGACTGGAGTCACTACTGATTCCTTCCATCACACTGGAATATTACCCGTTTTGAAAATTTTATTTAAAATGTTTACTAAGGTACTTACAATGTACTGATAAATAGTTTTTATTAGCTTCGCTGGTATCTCGTCCGGCCCTGGCGCACAATTAGTTTTCATGTGGGAGACAATGTTGAATATTTCGTTTTCCGTAACTGGTTCCAACAGTAACGTAGGACCTATAGATTTGTCATTCAAAAAGTCTTCGGGTAGGTTATCAGGCTTAGTAATAGTTTTGGCCATCTCTTTTCCGACATTTATAAAATAATAATCAAATGCATTGGCTTTCGCCTTGTTATTAAATAAAACATTTGAACCTAACATTTTGATAGAGCTGATTGTTTCTCTTTTTATCATTTTATTCGAAATTTCATTGATTATTTCCCATGTCTTTTTATAGTTACTTGAGTTTTCATTCAACCTCTGTTTATAATATTGATTTTTCGTTGTTTTGATTAATTTATTTAATTTATTTCTATATTTGGTAAATTCGTTTTTTAGCACATCTGAGTAGTTTTCCTTCAATCTTTTTTTCATGATGTCTCTCTTTTTTATCGAATTCATCAATCCCGGACTTATCCATGGTTTAAGTTTGTAATTTCTGTTTGTAGATATTAATTGATGTTTAGTTGCTTGATTCATATGTTGCATCAATTTGTTAATAAAATTATCATATGAACTTTGGGAATCTTGGCATTGTAAAACTTCAGACCAAGTTTCATTGGTAAGAATGTCTTCCAATTTTTTATGGTAAATTTTTTTAATAGTGATGTTTTCATGCTTGGTTCGGGAAACTGTATTATTTTGACTAACCTTGTGTATACATAAGGAAGTTGTGTAATGATCAGATAGACTGGTTTCAATAATTGAGGAGTTGAGAGAATACTTTTGTGGATTAGTGTAGTGTCTAACAAAAATGTAATCCAGATTACTCTTTGAATTGTTGGTTATTTTAGTCGATTCATTTATGTAAGAAAGATAACCATTTTCTGTTAAAATGTTTATATAATTATTGACTTCGTTCGAGAGCTTGTTATTCAAATTTATATTAATATCCCCTATGAAAATTTCAATTTAATGATTGTAAACCTTCATTCAACATGATATTAATGTATATTTGTTATGTACTGTTCCAAATCTTCACACCTGTAAGTATTCAGATGCCATATTGTACTTGTTTGATGGCCCCATACACGATTTGGGATATACTTTTGATTTTATTATGTACTATTGTAGATTTTGTACCTCGACTGAAGATGGGTTTCATCTGAACGTGAAACATGTTTCTCGATTTAACTAATTCGCCTATTTAACCTGAATTATAAACATGTGGAGATGACTTTGAGTTTCATTCATTTATGAAGGACCAATAATAACCTAGTTTAACTCTTAATTGTTATATGATATGAATACTTACTTACTTACTTACTTACTTTTTATACCAACACAGGTGGGCTTCCAAAAAATGAGGCTCGAAGGAAACAACGATATTCATAAGAATCTAATAATGGGAAGAAAAAAAAGTTGGAAGCAAATAAGAAGCCTTCAGGTGAATACAATATTCACCTGAAGACGATTGCAGATACAAGCATTCGAAACGTCGTGAAAACCTTTTAAATACATTAAGACGATGGACGTCCGAAACGATAGTTATCAGGTAGAAATTCAGTGGGTGAACAACCAATTATCCCCTATTTTCCTACCCTTAGCGGTGGATTTTTTTTTCAAATTTGAATGGGACCAACTTTGGGGTATACCTTATCCAATAAAAAAAATTATCCAAATCGGATTACTCTGTGAGAAGTTATGCGTGGTCATACATACAAAATAAAATTAAAAAATGCGTCGACTAAATAACCTCTTTTTTTTTCGTTAACAACCAAAAAATGGAGATTAATACATCGAAATATATTTCATTTGATAATTTCAACGGAATCACTTGAGAAGAATGGAAAATTCGTTTATGTTTATGATTTTTCTGAAATAGGAATACTGGGAAATATTTCGAATAGAAATTATAAACACCCCGCAAATACTCATTGATACATCAAAATTCGTTTCCGTGGCCTTAGGTACAATATAATAATTTCAACTCCTATAAAAGTTAAATCTGTGGCTTGCGTAGGCTCGGTTGTTGAATCAAGGATGTCCAAGTGATTGGGGTTAAACCAGGATTACCAATTTTGTTTCAGTTGTTCAATACGGGTTTATCAGATAAACCTCGTTTAACAATGGTTTAAGTTAATCTCACGAATTTGGGGGTTCAATGAGATAATTTGCCGATTCTACCGTAAGTATTTGATTGTTGATTGTTTGACATTTCAATAGACTATACTAAAATTCATTATTGGGTTAAATAATATTGTTTTCTACTCCACTGCAAATATGTTCGAAGATATAAGAGACTACGAAGATTTTTTTTAAAGTGTTTGATATTGCCCCAAGAAAAAAGACAACGTAGAAACCACTTGAAAGAATGAACAGTAAAATATTTTTTCAATAACTAACAAAAATACAAAGAATCACCCTTCGAATGACTACAAAGACGAAATCGCAACAAAAAATAAACTTCCAAATAAAAATCAGATCTTGATTTTTATGCCAAAATCGTTTGTCATAAAAAACTAAAATAAATCATCACAATTGCAAAATGAAAAACTACATGATCTGGTCTCAAGAATCTCTAACAAATATTCATTTACTGTTGATTGATAAATTATGTTTCAAAGATTATGTTTGTTTTTATATATAATATATATATATATATATATATATAAATTGTTATGATGCGTTGATTGCGGTTCGTTTTTATTTTATTTTATATTTGTTTATTTTTTTCCACAACCAAACATAACAAAATATATAATTTTATGTTTGTTTTTTGTTTTACTATGTTTTTACTATTTTCAAAATATTCAAACTAGTTTGAATTTATTTCAATATATATTGACAAATGGATACCCATATAAATATTTAATATCTTCGGCTATGCATTTTACCTTCTTTCCATCTACTCTTTTTCCTTATTTCCTTCACCTCAGCTAACTCAATCGGTACGCCTATGGAATTTCAGATGTTGGTTCTACTGTGGAGCCCTCTGGTCGTTCTGAAGTAAATTTCAGAAAACAGAAAAACTGTTATTGCTCAATCATTGAAAATAAAGCAGAAATTCATCAAATTAATAATTTCTTTCATTCAGGAAAAACTTACTACTACCTATTCTGCGATAAATAACCTAATCAGGGCTTCATAGCAAATATATACAGGAAATGTGCAGTTATGTGATGCTAAAAGTGAAATTTAACCCAGTTTCATTGGTTATATGGCCAATATAGTAATTCATGAAAAGTTCTATCAAAAGGGTTCTTTAAAAATTTCAATTTAATTGCACTGCAGTAACTTTTTATGGTTTCAAAAAAATTCCTGTGACTTCTTGTTTTGGATTTCTCCCGTTCTTGGAAACTGCAGCCCCTTTGTCAACTGTGACTTCGCCTCGTACTGGTAAATCTCCAATGAAAAGAGGTAAGATAAACCCTGCATCTGGGATCTTTCATCTGCTATTGTTCTTTATAGTATTTCCCATATTGTCTTGTCAAATAACTGTTTTTCTAATACATATTGATTTATTTTTTGAAATTTCAATTTCCTTCATTCAATTTTTGTCATTGTTTTTTTGTTCTCCTCGCTTAGCTTGTTGATTTTTCTCCCTTGATACCAACATCCTTTGTTTCCTTCTCGAATTTTCGATTTTCACGCACCTTTTTGTTGCACTTTTCATTATTTTCACCTTTTTGACAGTTTTTATTTACGAAACATTTCCAACTACCTTACATACTATATACTAGAAATGTAAAAATCATTCTTTTGACGTTTCTGCTTTTCATATTTTCAACATTCCTAATTTTGCATCAAGATCTTTCCCGGCATCTAATTGGCTATTGTGTTCAGATCCAATTCCATATACAGAATGTTCGAACTTTTAACATTTTGTTATTTGCTTGTGCTCAAAATATATCAGTAAAATTTGGTTTCTATAATTTTTAAAAGTATGCCAATTACTTGTAATGTTAAAAACATGTTCATTTCAAACATAGGTATCGATTGATATTATATAAGGTTTCAAAAAAACGGTAGAATCTTTGGAAAAACTGTAAAATAACATAGCATAGATTACGAAATACCATTTTTTTATTTATGGGTTTTTTATTTATAATTCTTATTTCAACTCTTTAAATATTTAACGTACTTCTACATATAACAATATATATATATATATATATATATATATATATATATATATCAATCATATGTTATATATATATATATATATATATATAGATTCTACTCCTCCCTCTGTAGTTACAAGAAAGTTGGTGTTTTACTCTCATGTGTATTAATTTCAACCTGTGTTCCTCGAATGATCGTTTTTGTAAATCTACAGGATTTGCTTTGAATAGAGCCCAAGTAGAAATTTTGTCTTTTATTGTTGAGGGGCTATTTCTTTTTTTTTTAGTCCTCCGTAGATGGTATTGTATTCATTACTATAGCTCACGCCATTTTTGCGAATTAGTAACTGCGTCCGTTTTTTTACATTCTACAATGTCTTGGTATTTTTCACCAGTGAAATGAGAATGAATGTTTTCTTCACCTTCATTGAAATTATAAATCCTCTTTTTCTCAAGAAACGCCTCCAATTCATAGCATTATAGGCTTTTTTTTCGATCAATATTTCCGTTTACTTTTGACAAAACTATGAATTCAAAGGTTAATTTTGATTCAATGTTGATGTTTCTGAACTGTCCGAATGAAGGTGCAAGCGAAAAAATGTTAATCCAGGATTAGTTTTCCATCGAAAGATGCATAACGTTTTAACCCATAGTTAAGTAACAATCCGAGTTTAGATAATCAACGGTTTAAACTCGCATTGAACAACCGGCCCTTAGTCATGAGCTGCCCTACAAGAGATGACGTTGACTGTATTGAAATGTCAAATCGCATGAGCTCATCCTGAAATTCGACCGTAACAGATTCCACTACATGCCATGAAATCAAGTCCAATCAACAACTATATATCCACTATGTTCAATATTTGATCATAATCCGCTAATATTGGTCGAACAATCGCTATGCAGTTTGGATCTTTTCCATGTGAACGTTTACATTATGTAGCTACAACAAATATGTGTTTGCCCGAGAGCTGCAAAGGAATATCTCATCACTAATATGCTTGCGGGATGGTGGTGAATAGGCATATGCTGTAAACATAATTTGTAGAACATCAAAGAGTAATTTTGGGATGTATACTCTTTTATTCTAGGAGATATTTATGTTGGAATTGAAATTTACTTACTTCTCCGTTTTCTTGTAGTACCTAACACAAAATAAATTCTTATTTTTCCAAAATGGAAATGTCCTTCACCGAGCTATTTTTCAATGAGAAAAATATAATTATTCAATTATTTCGAAGAATACCGCACGTGACATGGATTTTTTGAGAAAAAAATACTTGATATTTGTTAAGCCATCAGGGCAGCAAAGAGTTCTTTCTATCAAACAATCCAATTATCAGCCCATAGGTAGTGGTATCGCATTCTGTAGATAATAAATGTCTTTAATTTCAATTTGAGTTTAGGAGTTGAAGAAGACAAAAAACAAAACCAGGCTGAAAATCATAGTTTTTCCACGAATAATTCATTTCCTAACAATAACTGCATTTCATCACTCCCATCATCCTTCTGGACAACATTGAATGAATCAAATCCCTGCGATTTTGACGAAATTTTTACAGATGCTTTAAAACATTCTAAACCTCGATGAGCAACAATTTTTTGGATTTTCTCTCCCACTGGAAGTGGAAAATAAACTAAGATTTCAAATTTACCAATAACTTACCATTCGAATTTGATTCACCTCTGTCCCTTTTTCGAATCCAAGTCGAATAATTACAATTTAAAATCGCTATCTTGAGCGAAAGATGTTTAAAAACTCTGGTGCTTGCACTTATACCTGTAAAAGTTTGGGACATTGGTCGACTTGATACTAGAGATTACGTTTCGGATGGCGCCATTGTCGTTTCTAGATTTACTTCAGTAAACTGTAAGAATAGACCACACGCTGGGTGCAAGACTGGTAATGCCCTCTAGTGATTCGATAACTGAAGTTTTCCGGTTTTATGTCCAATACTCACTATGTAACAATTATTTTTTTTACAATTTCTAAATAATCTACCGCGAAGTAACAATTTTGAGCTCAATACTAGTTCCAGATGAATCGAACTTCTTTTTCTGTGGAACAAAAAGTATTTAAATGATAAAAAATATGTGTATTGATACGAAAGTTCACCGCATTTGCAGGTTATGTGGTTTTGTGTACATTTGACAAATGGTCGACATTTGAGCTAAAACAACTTCACATTTCCGCTTGTTAAAGAACGTTCATTCGAAATGTTTACTGGCTTTATTGTGTTTCGAATGAAATATTGTGACAATGGACCTGACCAAATATTATTCCAGTTTAGATGATGTTCACCGGGACCGGTATAAAGAGAAAAAAAAATCTTGCATTTCACTCATTGCCTAGGGAGGTGTTCCCCGAGGCATACAACCTTCAGAAATTTAAGAAGAACACCAACTCCTACCTTCTTTCCCTAGGTTCCCACGATGTTCTCTGAACATTACAGGATATCCCTTTTCGTGGGAACCAGAACATAAAAAAAAGCACAATATGAAGGCATCTAAGAATTAAACAATAACATAGTAATCCAACTACTGAATTCTTTTTGAAATCGCTGAAAATGTTCAACTCTCCAACATAAGCAAATCGGAAAAGTGAGATTGTTTCACCTCCAATGTCGACTATCTGTCAAATGTGCATGAAACCAAATTTTGAATTTTTGAATGCTACTTTTGTGGACTTTTAGGTTCTTTCATAATGAGTGTCATCTTATATACTGGATTTGCGAAAGTATTTCATAGCATAAACTTTTAGCCTGAAACGTCAGGTGTTGGCATTTTTATTAGAGCTGATGTTATTAAACAAACGTCTGTTACAAAAACAAATATCTTGTGGAATTACATGTTAGTTTTGAATTTTATTGAAATGCATTAATTGGTAATAGGAAAAATAATTTAGTTTTTCAAAATGTTCCTATTTCAGATTAATGCTGCTCGACAAATCATATCAGTTTTTTGTGACAGTGTATACGGAAATAGTTATAAATGTAAGCATGTGGCAGCTCTTAATGCATTTGTTAATAATGACAAAAGTGAGTCGAAAACGAATCATGAACAGTCATGGGGTAAACCTAGCGCAAAGAAGCAAAAGCTCGAAAAATATGCCAAAGGAATGTTATTTTCAGAAATGTTTCCTCCACAAGGTGATTTAGAGATTGAGCAATCCGAGGTTCAGTTGTCAGAATTGAAAAATCGATCAGCATTGAAAATAATGATTTTTGAAGGCACAAAAGATGAAGTGGAAGAGTCAGTTGAAAATTTGATGAATTTTATACTCAATAAAATAGATTTAGGAAGCAAAGAAGAGGATTGTAAAGTATGCGTTGAAACTTTTTTAGATAAATGTATTGCAAAAAACGTTTATTCCAAAGAGCCAGTTATTCTTGGAGAATTGAAAGATTTTTATGAAAAGGTTATCAAGCTATCAAGAAACCAAATTGTAAAATTAGCCTGTGATGAGTGGTTTAACAGCCGATATTTGAGAGTATCTGCGAGTAAAAATGCTTATTGTATTAAAAGTAGAGTAAAGAAGACTGTGGAATCACTAATCGGTGATATGTTATTTCCAAAGAAGCTCGATATCCGTGCTACTAGATATGGAAGAGAACACGAGTCAAAAGCTCGAGAAATGTATGAATCATTATTCAATGTGATGAATGTAGGTGTCGTAGTCAGCGAAAAACAGCCGTGGTTGTGTGCTAGTTCGATGGAGTAGTTATAGAGGATTCTAAAATTATGTGGCATCAACTTTTTCTTTTCTGCTTTGATTTGTTTGAGTATGAATAGCATAAGCAAAGCAATACTCACAATGTACTAAATCTATATCTGGAGCAAATAAAGGCGTTTTATTATTCTTATTACTTCTCATATGTGATATGTGTAAATAGGCACCATATCTCAGATACGTACCTGATTGAGTTATTGACGTAGCATTGACTTTTTCTCGATCTGCGGTATGAATATTCTGATAGAAATCACTGTATTGTAGTTAGTTTAAAGAAACCATCAGCGCCCCCTCTGTTCGATATATTATACAGTTTTACTATTGGAAACCATGTAATGAAAGATTGAAAGAGAACAACTTGAAGTATTCTGGAAAAGTTGTACGTTGTACTGCCAAGTATATTTTGATTAAAGCAGTTTCCGAAATACAAAGTTCATAATTTATAACAGGTTATGGGCCCAGAGTTGTGTCGGCTCTGGAGAGACTCAGTGAAAAAAAGAAAAACGTAGTAAAATCGCTGACAAGAAATCGTATTATTGACTTGTCAAGAATGGCGGGTCTGTCAAGCTTCCTTGTTCCAATTCTGGAGGCAAACAATTTCAATAATTGGTGGTTTGGGATTCAAACAATTCTGAGGCGAGAACTATGCGAGGATGTTTTGGAAACAGAGCTGAGTATAACGGCGACAGTAGCAGAAAAGGAGAATTGGCATAGGAAAGACACAAAGGCACAGGCAATCATAGTTCAGGGACTGTCTGATAAACATTTGGACATTGTCAAAGACTGTAAAATTGCTAAACAGCAAGTAGAAGCTCTAAAAGCTGTATTTGCCAGGTCGAGTTCATTTACAAAACTGTCAACATGGAGAAGGCTTATAAATTTAAAGTCAGAATCTGGTGAAAAGTTAGAAGATCATTTCGTAAAGTTTGACACAATCATTCGAGAGCTGAAAGAACATGGAACTGTTTACTAGAGGCCGATATCGAGGTACGAGAAGTCGAGGTTACAGTCATCATAATTAGCAGCAGGCAAATAACGCTGATGAGAAACAAATAGAAACTGAAATACAGTTGTATGCAGCAAACTTATGTGATCTCAAAGACAAGTTATACTTTGTTCTTGATTCAGGAGCGAGTAATCATTTCGTGAAAGAAGATGTTGAAGAACACATGACCGAAATAAATTATTTGCCCCAGTATGTAACAATCCACCTAGCAAATGGTGAAAATTTGAAAACTAATAAGAAAGGAACTTTGAAATTTGAATGCCAAGGTCAAAAGGTGTCCGTTGAAGCCTTAATAGCACCGAATATGCAGCACAATTTACTTTCTGCATCAAAAATGACAGAAAAAGGATGCAAGATAATTATGGATATACATAAGATGGAAATAAAAGGAGAACATTTTCTTCTGAGTTGTGAATACACAAAAGGATTATATATTTCAACAGCTGACAAAGTGTTAAATGAGGAAAAATCTGGAAATAAGCGTGAATATGGGACCATAGCTAGTGATTTATGGCACAGAAGACTAGGCCATCCCAGTAAAGAAGTTTTAACAGAGCTTGGCTCACCAAATTTGGACAAAATGTGTTCAACGTGTGTCGAAGGCAAGGGAACATGATTACCATTCAAGAAGTCTGAGAGGAGAACCAAATATATTGGGGATTTAATACACAGTGACGTCTGTGGACCATTCAATCCAGTAGCTTTTGATGGGTCAAGATATTTCCAAACAATATTCGCTATTCGCATTTTGTTGTTGTCAAAACATTAAAAACAAAAGATGAGGCAAATCAGAACCTAATAGATTTTGTACAAGAAATTGAAAGACAGAAGGAGGTTAAAGGTAAAAGCTATGAGGCTAGACAGTGGTGGAGAATATATGTCAAATAGTTTCAAATCATATTGTCGGAAAAATGGTATAATTTTAGAATGCACCATTCCTTACACTCCACAGGAAAACGGAACAGCCGAGAGAATGAACAGAACACTGCTAAATAAAATAAGAACAAAATTTATAGACTCAGGAGCTCCAAAAGAATTGTGGTGCGAGGCACTAAGGTGTTCAGTGTATGAACTATATCGATTAATCACCAAAAGTCTACCAAAAGGTCAAACACCTGCAAAAAAAAATTCATGGAAAAGGTGACTTGGATAAAATAAAAATATTTGGAAGTCGTGCATGGTATACAGTGTTGCCAAAGCAAAATAAATTGGACAATAGAGCAGAAGGAATTCTAGTTGGTTATTGTGGTGGAGGTTATCGACTATGGCTTCCAGAAAAACGAAAAGTGATAAGATCTAGGGATGTACGAGTAGATGAAAGCATCATGGAATATAAAATCTTGAACAATCATAAAAATTTGCAAAAGACAACAGAAAATCAGCCGGAACAAGTGATTTGCGAATTTCCCGAGGAAGACAAAGAAAGTGCACATGAAAACGAGGGAGAAATGAGGACCTCTGACAGCTCTTCTAGTTCGAGTGATGGAAATGAAGAAAGTTTTACTTACAATGAGCAAGAATCGACTGTGACAAGATCTGGCAGAACTGTGAAAATACCCCAAAATCTGCAAGATTATGTAATTTACACAGCCTACTGTTTGCTGACCAAAGTAGATCAGGACCCAAAAACCTATAAAGAAGCAAGCATAATGTTAGATTGGCAGCAAGCAATAGATAAAGAATTAAGCTCTCACGAAAAATTAGAAACTTGGCAACCTGCAAAACTGCCAGTGGGTCAGAGTGCTATTGACACCAGGTGGCTCTTCAAAACTAAAGAGGATGGAACAAAAAAAGCTCGATTGGTTGCAAAAGTAAGTGCCTTATAACAATGCAGATGAGTTTAGCTATGGTTCGTAGATTATCAACGATACGGATGTTTTTGTCGGTGTCAGTACAAAAAGATTGGAATTTACACCAAATCGATGTACCGACAGCATTTTTAAATGGAGTAATGAACACTGAAGTCTTCATTAAGGCACCAGAAGGTTTAAAAACAGAGTCGAAATATCTGAAACTCAATCGCGCACTATATGGATTGAGAAATGCTCCAAAGTGTTGGAACATAAAATTCAACCAAGTCATGACAAAACTGAATTTTAAACGTTCTGATTACGACTATTGTTTGTATACGAAAAATGATGTTTATTTGGTATTATTTGTGGATGACGGGCTCATTACAGGGCCAGAAGACCAAGTTCAAGAGCTACTAAGAGATTTGCGAAATGAATTCAACATCAAAGAAATGACCGAAGTAAAAACTTTTCTTGGTATGGAGATCAGTAAGAACGAAAAAGGTCTAAAAATCACCCAAACTAGAATGATAACAAGATTACATGAATAATTTTCAATGATAGAAACAAGAAATGTAGCAACACCCATGGAAGTTAATTTTCAAGTCAAAGAAGAAGATCCTATTATTAATAACGTTCCATACAGAAGATTAATATGCAGTTTAATGTACCTTTCTTTAGTAAGCAGACCAGACATTTCTTACAGTGTTGCTTACTTAAGTAGATTTCTGGACAAACCAAGAAAAAGTACATGGGAAGCTGGTGAGAGAATCTTACGTTTACTGAATCATACCAAAGAATATGGTTTACAATTTAAAAAGGGGAACATGCAGGAGTTAATGGCTTTATGTGATGCTGATTGGGGAGGAGACCAAGAAACCAGAAAAAGTGTAAGTGGTTTCGTATGTTTCCATGCTGGAAACCCGATAGCATGGCATTCCAGGAAGCAAACGTGTGTTGCCCAATCATCAATGGAAGCGGAATACATCTCAGCTGGTATTGCTTCACAGGAACTCGTCAACCTTAAAGTAATTTTGAATGAATTCAAAGTTTGTGAATCAGTGTTATTAAAAATCAATAATTTGAGTGCAATATCTCTAATTAAAAATTTTGAAAATTCGAAACGTTCGAAACATATCGATATAAAACACATTTCATAAAAGACTTGTGTTTGCGAAAAGAAATTATTTTACAATATATTCCAACAAATGAAAATGTTTCTGATATGTTTACAAAACCATTGAACAAAGAAAATTTTTTAAAGTGTAGGTTAGGTATATTAGGCCATTGAATGTTTGTTATTTAACAATTGAAATGTTCATTTGTTTAGTTTTCTTTTGACATTTAAATTGAGCAGGGGTGATAGAAATCACTGTATTGTAGTTAGTTTAACGAAACCATCAGCGCCCTCTCTGTTCGATATATTATACAGTTTTACTATTGGTAACCATGTAATGAAAGATTGATAGAGAACAACTTGAAGTATTCTGGAAAAGTTGTACGTTGTACTGCCAAGTATATTTTGATTAAAGCAGTTTCCGAAATACAAAGTTCATAATTTCTAACATATTCCTACGTTATTTATTATACATCAAGAATTCATCGATCTTCACCTCATTGATTTTGAATACCAGGTCCAACAAAGTTTTATTTTGAGGCCTGGGGATATAAGAAAACAAGTTATATGATTTCAAAATTATTTTATTGAAAATGAAAATAAATTATTCAAATGAGAGAAAATATTTAAATGTGACTGAAATCACTCAAATACTTCCTAACCTGAAAACCTACCATTTTGGAGATTTTTTGAATGAAATCGAAGTTGACATTACATTTATATTTTTGCCCATCGAGAAAGCAGCTATCAGAGACGCATGTCAACAGCCTCAACTCAACCAAGCTAGAAACTTGCACTAACAAATTATTGTTGAAACCAACTTTCTCGTCCAGAATTGAATAAAATATCGCGAGTAATCTGTCAAGCGTAAACGGTTTCGGTCCTATCTGAGTGTTCAACCGCTCACTGACTTTACTCTTCAGCTTGATGTCCGTCATTCTCTTCGTCTTCTTTCCGTGATATTTCATGAAAAGTCTTTTATCATCTTTGACAGCATTATAACTAGCCAAATAGGCCGCTATCAGAAGGTATTTAGCGTAAAATGGTAGTTCCAAAGTTTGAGATACATTATCTTTGGAGAAAGACGAAATTTTCGTCGTTTCCATCTCGTCCGTCGTATCCAGCCTCAAATATAAAACCTCTAATGAGTCTTTCAGGATAGGAGCGATATTTCTCCAAAGCGCCATGTTATCGTCGATAGTTTGCTCTTTATTGATTACTGGACGACAGTATTTCAGAAAGTTGATTCTAGACATGTATCGGAGTTCAGACAAGTCTCTGCAAGCACGGTAAAATACCGACAGAAAAACATTCAGATAATTTTGATAAAAGCTCGGATGGAAGTCCATCTCCTGATCTGAGTGACGAGCTATCATTTTTTTGGCGTAGTCAAAATCCATGGAGAGAATTTCCAACAGCTCGTTTTTGTTGTATTGTGAAAAATATATTTTAATCGGCTCGACCACATTACTTCTTGCATAATACTTTTCGAAAACAATCTCTGATATAAGAACCACGCATATGGAGATACCACTCAATTCTCTCAGTCTCAAAAATCCTGCTAGGAGATTGAAATCCATGCTCCTGAGCTCCTCTGACTTGTCGAGTACGATAACGGAGCCATCGAGGTCCTTTTCTTTGGAACAATTCTGCAAGTGGTTCAGGAAGTCCATCATATTGTCGCAACGTGCATACGGAATGGGGTTTTTAGGATCCATCCTGTGGTCAGAGAGCTTATTGAGAATGGACTCGAATAAGATTTTCGACGAATAGCATTCTACCAGGTTCACTACGGCGTGCTTTATTCCGAGCTTTTCCAGCAACGATGTGACCACAATTGATTTTCCGGTGCTCGGACCGCCGTAAATGTAAACCGCTTCGACGTAAGGCTCGTTTTTATGCGCAAACAGATTATAAAGTTGTTCGATTTGGGTGCTTCGACAAGGTAATGCCTCCAGAAGGGATGATAGAGTTTGATCCATCGTCAATGTTTAGGTTTAGTTTTGTGGCTCCTGAAACAAAAGTTGTTGTTATAAGTACTGTTCCGGAAAGACGGATGGTAAATGAACATTGCATTTGTTCAGATGGATAGATATACTGGGTGTCCACGGAAGGTGGCTCACCCTATAACTTTTTTGTTTTCGGAGATAATGGAATGACATTTGAAGGATCTGTTCAATGCATAAAAATGCATTTTTTGACAAGTAACTAAACTTTATGCAAATTCCGGATTTACCGGAAGTGACATAAACTTTCGATTTGTAAATGGGGCACCTGGTATATTTTCAGTTTTTTTGTCTCCATATGACATTTAGAATACAACCATGTATCATTTGTCACAGTTTGTAACCGTTTTTTCATTTAATTCTCGAAATGATTTTCATTTTAGAGGGCTATGGATACTTTCAAATAACTAATTTCAGTCCTAAAATGTTTGTAAAAATACAACTTCACTGTTTTCGATAAAAATGTGACGTTTGATTTTAAAATTTGTATTATTATGTTTTTTAAATGATGGTGGCTTGTCGGGTTAGAAAAAAAGAGCATTTTATTACGATTAATTTGATACCGCACTCTATTAGGTTGTAAGAAAACTTTCGATAAAAACTGAAAATACCATAACGTTAGAATTTTTCTAAAATGAAGCACCTGTTGAAAATGAAATAATTATATTGAAACTACGTATTTACATATCTTTAGAGTTCCAGATGTTCAAAGTGACCTCAATCTTCTTGCTAACAAAGGCGAACTTTTCTTATTGTTGCTCTTACAACGTTTCTCAACTGTCTTGGGGTAATTCTATGAATAGCTGCCCTTACTTTGTCATGTCATGTCGTGTGGCACGAGGTACATCATAAACCTCGTTTTTAATAGAACCCCATAAAAAAAATCTAGAGGCGTAAGGTCGGGTGACCTGAAATGTTTTAAAAAAAGGAATAGATATAGGTATAAATTGAGAACAACCCTATTTTACCTCGCCGGCCACCTAACTGGACCCATATTTCCAATCCAGTTTTCGTTGTATGTTTCATGCAGATATGCCCTCAGGTTGTGTGGTGGATCTTGTTGATAAAATAATCCAACTCGATTTATTAATGGAACTTCGTCCAAAAAATGCTCAATTTCCTGCGTGAGGGAACTTAGATATCTAGCCCCTGTCAGAACACCGTCAAAAATTATAGGGCCTAAAATTATGTCCCCTGAAATCCCAACCCAACAATTGAAACCAAACCGTTCTTCCTTCCTCCATCAAGTGTGAATTTGCATCGGACCAATATCGCTTATTATTTCTGTTGAAAGTCCCAAATTAGTGAAACGGCTTTCGTCAGTATACAGAATTTTATATGGAAATGTGTCATTCTCCAAATATTTTCCAAAGAACCAATTGCAATACTCAAGTCTCCTTGCATTATCGTTTTGGTACAGGTGCTGGTGAAGTTGATATTTAAATGAATGATATTTATGTTTCTTCAAAATGTTAGCTGCAGAAGACTTCGAAATGTCACATTCTCTTGCGATCTCCCTGTGTGACGTATTAATATTTACTTGAACGTATGCCAGAACATCTATTTCTTTTTATTCACTCACAACAAACGAATCGTTCCCATCATTATCAGGCTCGTTTCGCATTTTTTGAACCAGTTTTGGAAAATAGTGCCGGGTCGGGTGACGCCGATCAGGATATCTCCAAAAACTAATAACATATCAACTTTTTCAGTTCTTGTATAAATATTGTTATTTTCCATGATTTTCAAATAATGAGGTACACAATAACTACCTAATTGACTTTGTAGAAGAGATGTAAAATAATATGTCGACAAGTCAATTTTTACCGCAAGAATTTAATGATTTTGTTTTAGTTGCGTTGGTCACAGGCTACTCGATGATTTTAAATCTTATTTTAATCTCAATAAGATTCTTCATTTGACGAAAGTTCTAACTTGATTTGTTGAAAATATAAACAGGATGTTCATAAAATCAGATGTGGAATCATCTGCGACTGAAAGATAAACTTTAGTCACTATCTTCCATCGTCAAGATAACCTCTTGTGGGGTATTCATGTTGAAAAGGGAAACATTCTCAATTGAATATTGATAGAAAGATTTTTCTGTGAATTGAAAAATCCACGATTAAAATAAAGTTATTTTTTGTGAATGTCTAACAGAAAACAACTACTTCCCCGGCTAAAGCCACGCTGGACATTGAACTACATCTGATAGATATTCTGAAAAGAACCTAACTCAAAAGAAAAAATCTGAAATTGAAAATTTTGCATTTTCATTCAGATAGTTATTTGATTTTCTATTCCAGTCTAATTAAGAACTCATAGAGATGAATGAGGCAAAGAAGAATGTTTTCCAAAAGAGAGTACTCACCAGAAATCATTCGTAACATTGACGCACGAGAGACATCGCATTCACTAGGTCTTCAATACACGTTTGTCGACGAAAATCTATTTCACGCTTCCACGATCATCAGGAAGACCGGAAGAAATGGGAAACACATTTTCAAGAATGCCAAAGCAGGAACGATTGTTGATATTTCAGAAGAGCATCGCCCATGAAAATATCTATAAAATAAAGACAAATCGCCAACTTTTCTACGGTGTTCCAGACAAGTGAGCGAGTTTGTAAGCGAGGCATCACCGACGAGACGAATTGCCCTTTTTTGGACATAATCCAATAGCCTCAGGATATGTTTAGGTGCCGCACTCCAAATATGGGAACAGTATTCCAGGACAGGTCGGATCTGTGCCTTATAGATCATAAGCAGCTGACTGGGGGTGAAATAGCTCTTGGCACGAAACAAAAAACCAAGTTTTTGGGATGCACTTTTGGCAATGGACCTCACGTGATTTTCCCAGGAAAGGTTATTGCTGATAGTAATACCAAGCATCGATATGGATGGCTTCAGTGGTATGGTTACTCCTGACAAAGTTATGGTAGGCACAGTGAGATCGGCTTTTCTAGAGAAAAGACATGCTTGTGTTTTGTTTGCATTGAATTCTACCAAGTTATTAGATCCCCATTCGAGAATTGTTGCTAAGTCCATATTTATATTATTAACATTTCTTCCTCGTTCATTTCTGGTTTCACGGGCTGATATAGGGGCCCTGGAAGAGAAAGCGGTATGGAGGGTACTATCATCGGCAAATAGTCATATACACATAAACAGCGGGATCTAGAATGTGAGGCATCTTTTTTAACAGGATATATAACTCCCCTATACCGTGTGACACAGACTCATGGTACACCTCACTTTTCTCCTTTGTTTCTCTAGCTATATTTCTGAAATTTGGAACATTGAATATCCTCACTGGACGGCACTTTTTGACATATTTAAAAAAAAAACAACTTCCGGTTTTCCGGAAATTACATCAACTTTAGATTTTCACCCTGTATAATATTACATTTTTGAAATCTTCGTAATTATCTGAATCCAATGATACCTTATAGTTGATATTTCATTTGTCAGCACACCCATTTTAATTTTCGATCTAGAGAGCCATGAACTCCCTAAAATAATGATTTGATAATGATAATGATTTTTATTTTACCAAAGGTGTATACAATATATATTAATAATGGATAAATGAGTTGTAAGGTAAAATGAAGGTAGAAATCCCAAAAAAGGAGCTTGTCGAAGGGAATTTCCTACTCTATAAATAACAATTACAAATAGTGCTTAGGATTACATGACAATACATAAGTATATTAGGATAAGTTGATGAGGTATAATATAATGTAGATAAAAGTATGAGGTTACAATATAAAAGTTTTTTTTGAGAATTTTTTAAAACCGCAAAATATATAATATTATTGCAAAAATAGTAAATATGTTGTGCAGAATAGATACATTAAAAGTAGCACAATATAAATAAACAAATAAATAAATAAACCAGAAGTCAGGGATCGATAAAGTTGTGGAAAACGTATCTCTTCATTGACAAAATCCAAGCTTTCACCTTTTTTATATGGGGTTTTGGAGTTAATAGTTTTAAATGACATAGGTAGCAAGTTTCTCAGCCTTGGAGCAATATAAACGAAGTATCTTTGGCCAATCGACTTATGTGCTCGTGGTACTATTTCATTTGCAACTGCTTTCATCCTAGTTTGGTATCGATGTACAATTGAAGTAGTTACAGGTCTGTTATATGTAAATAATAATATGGTTATGCAATAAAGTTGTCTTAGGTCCATTATTTGAGCTCCGCTGAATAAAAGCTCGGAAGGATATTGCTGGGATTTTTTGAAAATAATTTTGAAAATGCGTTTTTGAATAACTTCTAAGGGTTTCAGTTTTGTTATCCTCATTCCTCCTCAACCTATTATACCATATTGTATAATGGATTCCGCTAACGAATAGTATAAAATCTTATGTTTCAAGTGTAAACAGCTCAATTGTTTGAACTTGAAGATAAGTTTGCGAAGTTTATTGACAACTGATTGTCCAAGGGTATCACATTTTAGAAATGAGTCTATTGTAATACTTTAGTTTTTGAATGATTTATTGACAAAATATTTTCGTGGAACCAATTTGAAATGGCTTTCAGGTCATTTGTGGCAGTTTCTCTCACCGCATTCCAGGTTTTTTCCTCGTAGACCAAGACAGTGTCATAGATCGAATGAAATGATGGTACCACTAGAATTTGATGTTAGCAGGTCGTTCAAATATATGTTAAAGAGTATAGGACCCAGAACTGTTCCTTGTGGCACGCCACAAGTAACTGTACTTTCACCGCCCATTTTATCATCTATTAAAACTTGCTGCTTTCGGTCGAGAAGTAAACTTTCGAAAATTTTCAGTGCATTTCCTCTAATACCAATTTTTTCTAGTTTGTCTAGTGAACGCCTATGATTCATGGTATCGAAGGCCTTTGTCAGATCCAGAAGTATACCTAAACATGGCATGGAGTCGTCTATTGCGTTGTAAAGTTTGGATGTCAGGAATCCGATAGCGTGCTGGGTGGATACGTTTTGCTGAAACCCAAATTGGTGGGGAGAAAGAAAATTATGTTTTTCCAAATATTTAGCCAGCCTTTTTTTAATAATTTTTTCAAAAACCTTCGATATTATTCAAAATAATCAAAATAATGCTACACCATGGCATTTTCGATTAAAATAGTATTGTGGTTCGAAATATGTGCCAAAAAAGTAAAACGAAACGTTTTTTTTACTCGAAACTGCATTTTTTCAAATGGTACTCTGACGTCATTCGAAAGTACCATCGATGAGGTATTCATCCATTTAACTCTTTTTGTGTATAACCAATACGAACACAATAATGTACTTGAAAAAAAAATAAGTATCTTCTCGGTTCAATAACAATAATTTATCAAGGTGGAACACAAATCACATCGATAATCTGTAATTGTCAGTTAGTCACTGAATAAATTATTGAATTGATAGGATTGATAATAGAAATGAGTTATTTTACGAAGATCTGGTCAATATTTCATCCAACCGATAGAGCTCCGAAAGCTCGAAGGCTCAAATACTAGGTTCAAATGGCAATGTAAACAGAGGAATAACAATTAGGTATTCTCACACAATTCAATCAATAACGAAACAGAATTAAAAAAAAAGATATCCTATAATAGCTGTTTGAGATGTCCACCACCAGCCACCATTGTTCAATTGTTGAGGCGTTATGCTTTGAATCACTTGTCTAACTCGTAACTCTAGGTCATCGCGGGTCGTTAGGTATGTTTTGTAAACGATGTTTCTCAAGTGACCCCAAATAAAAAAATCTAAAGGGGTTAAGTCAGGTCACCTAACAGGACCATGTGTTACGATCGATATTTCCCCAAATCGGTCAAGAACGTAATCCGTCACTATCTTACTATTGTGCGGAGGTCACCATCCTGCTGAAAAAACAGTCGATTTTCCAGATTCAGCGGTAAATCATCTGAATAATCTTCAATTTCATTTCTGAGGAAACTTACGTATCTACCACCATTCAAAGATCCATCAAATTTCATGGGATCAATTCGATCTCCAAATACTGTTAGCCATACATTAAACCCAAAATTCTTCTGACACTTTCACGACTGGTATCCAACTCGGAAGCGATCTCTCTAAGAGATGCTGATTTATCGATTTCCACTCTCATGAGAACATTTATCTCCATATCTTCAGAAACAATATTAGGTTAATTACCAACATTATTATCAGGCTCTCTTCTGAACTGCTCTTCAGGACGCTTGAAGTAATTTCTAGCCGGACATTGTCGTTCGGGGTATCTTTCCGAGTACAGCTGTTGAGCAAAAACTTCATTTCGCCGACATTCCCCATAAATTAAGAGCATATCTACTTTCTCGAATAAATTTGTCACCCATAAAATTTTTGAGAAAATGATTTTTTATCGGGCAACATTAATTCTTTACACCCCTCGTGAAATCAGAACCTCCAAGATGTGCGTTCATGAAAATCATACCAATTATAGGAAATTTCATGTCGACTACCGCAGTGGAATCGTTTTTCTTTTCTCCCCGTTTTCTAAAAAAATATTTTTTTATCGGGCAAGGTCAATTCTTTACACCCCTTGTAAAATTAGAACCCCAAGATGTGCGATCATGAAAATCACTCCAGCTATAGGAAATTTCATGTTGATTGTCGTAGTGGAATACAGTTGTTGAGAAAATGAGTTTTTAACGGGCAACGTTAATTCTTTATACCCCTCGTGAAATCCGAACTCCAAAATGTGCGTTCATGAGAATCACAACAGTTATAGAGAATTGCATGTTGATCGCCGTAATGGAATTATTTTACTTGTCGCCCATACAGTTTTTGAGAAAATGATTATTTATCGGGCAACGTCAATTCTTTACACCTGTGCCTAACATAACTTTGTCAGGAGTAACCATACCACTGAAGTCATCCATATCGATGCTTGGTATTACTATCAGCAATAACCTTTCCTGGGAAAATCACGTGAGGTCCATTGCCAAAAGTGCATCCCAAAAACTTGGTTTTATGTTTCGTGCCAAGAGCTATTTCACCCCCAGTCAGCTGCTTATGATCTATAAGGCACAGATCCGACCTGTCCTGGAATACTGTTCCCATATTTGGAGTGCGGCACCTAAACATATCCTGAGGCTATTGGATTCTGTCCAAAAAAGGGCAATTCGTCTCGTCGGTGATGCCTCGCTTACAAACTCGCTCACTTGTCTGGAACACCGTAGAAAAGTTGGCGATTTGTCTCTATTTTATAGATATTTTCATGGGCGATGCTCTTCTGAAATATCAACAATCGTTCCTGCTTTGGCAGTCTCTTCGAAATTAACCAGTCAAGTTCAGTCATCACACCCCTTCGTGGTCACTTTGGAGACCTGCAGAACATCACTTTCCGAAGACTCGTTCATCCAACGAACAGCAAGGCTTTGGAACTCATTGCCTAGGGAGGTGTTCCCCGAGGCATACAACCTTCAGAAATTTAAGAAGAACACCAACTCCTACCTTCTTTCCCTTGGTTCCCACGATGTTCTCTGAACATTACAGGATATCCCTTTTCGTGGGAACCAGAACATAAAAAAAAACCCCTCGTAAAATCAGAACCCCAAGAAGTGCGTTTATGAAAATCACACCAATTATGGGGAATTCCATGTTGAATACCGTAGTGGAATCGTTTTTCTTGTCAACGATACAGTTTTCGAAAAAAAAATGGTTTCATGGGCTATGTCAATTTTTACACCCCTCGTAAAATCGGAACCTCAGAATCTGCGTTCATGAAAATCACACCAGTTATAGAGAATTTCATGTTCATGCACGTAGTAGAATCATTTGTTTTGTCACCCATACAGTTTTGAAGAAAATGATTTTTTATAGAGCAACGTCAATTCTTAACACCGCTCGTAAAATCAGAACCCCAAAATGTGGTTTGATGAAAATCACACCAGTTATAGAGAATTTCATGTTGATTACCGTAGTGGAATCATTTTTTTTGTCGCCCACACACTTTTTGAGAAAATGATTCTTTATCGGACCACGTCAATTCTTTACACCCCTCGTAAAATCAGAACCCCAAGATGTGCGAACATAAAAACTACACCAATTATGGAGAATTTCATGTTATTGTAAAATCGTTTTCGGTAAATATAAAGTTAACGTACACATGCTCTCTGAATATAGCTAAAAAACTTTTCTTACGTGTTTTTGCCTCCTGAACACGAATCCGAAAAAATGCGGCGGTCTCATACCGTTTCCGAGCACTTTTCATTTTTTTCAACCCCATTTTCAAGCACAGTTTTTTCGCACAAAAATCACTCGAAATGCCTCCTTCTTTTTACCAGCATAAACAATACACCCTAAATCACTTATTTTCGGCACAAATTCGCACAAAATAAAGTCATTTTTATCGAAAAAATCCTTCTTCTTATACAGTTTCAAGTAGACAAACTTGACGCATGTGAGTAACTTTCCTTTATTTTTCATGTTGGTAATAAATGAATCACCGCCAACTTTTCGAATTCAAATATGAGTAATAGTTTCTCCTTCATTTATCTTTGCAATTGTTTTTGGGCACCATGATTCATCATGATTAGATATTTTATTACTAACATGAAAAAAAGGGAAGTTACTAAATTTCATCTGTCATATGTGTCAAGTTTGTTTATTTGGAACTGTATAAGAAGGAGGATTTTTTCGATAAATATTACATTTTGTTCTGCGAATTTGTGTCGAAAATAAGTGATTTAGGTTGTGATGTTCATGTTGGTGAATAGAAGGAGGCATTTTGGGTGATTTTTGTGCAAAAAAACTTTGCTTGAAAATGAGGCTAAAAAAAATTGAAAGTGCTCAAACTCGGAAACGGTATGAGACCGCCGCATTTTTCTTCCAGATTCGTGTTCAGAAGCCCAAAAAATGTAAGAAAAGTTTTTTACCTACATTCAGAGAGCATGTGTACATTAACTTTATATTTACCTCGTTTTCCTTGTCACCCATACAGTTTTCGAAAAAATGTTTTTTTAATGGGCAACGTCAATTCTTTACGCCCCTCGTAAAATCAGAACCCCAAGATGTGCGTTCATGAGAATCATAATTGCCCGATAAAAAAAACATTTTCTGGATAACTGTAGGGGTGACAAGAAAAACGATTCCACTTCGGAAATCAGCATGAAATTCTCTATAATTTGTATGATTTTCATGAACGCACATCTTGACTTTCTGATATTACGAGGGGCGTAAAGAATTGACGTTGCCCAATAAAAAAACATTTTTTCGAAAACTGTAAAAGGCCCGGTATTTTCACCTCCGGTTATACTAGAAATAAATTAACCAACGGTTAGAATATGCTTTTGTTTAACGTTTATTAATAAAGCAAAAGCACATTCTAACCATTGGTTAATTTATTCCTAGTATAACCGTAGGTGAAAATACCGGGCCTAAGGGTGACAACAAAAACTATTTCACTGCGGTAATCAACATGCAATTCTCTATAATTGGTATGATTTTCATGAACGCAAATTTCCGATTTCACGAGAGGTGTAAAGAATTAACGATGCCAGAAAAAAAAAACATTTTCCCGGAAACTGTATGGAGGAAAAAACATTTCAGCAGAAAAATGGCGTTATCTTATGATGTCCTATTCATAATATGAATTGACATGTTTCCAGGTTTCATATCCACTGATATGAGGATGATATCGAAAGCTCTTGAATTCCAAATCCCCTGTGTATATTGAATATTTCCAGCCACGGATTTTTAGTCCGGATGCTAATAAATATGTACCCCCGTCATAGATTTTAATTTTCCACTATGTCAGCATGTATGGCTGGAAATAAGTTGGTAACATCATTCCAACAAGTAAAAATGTTCCAGAGTTCTTTTTTTTTCACCAGAATTCTGAATATTCTGTGGAAAAAATGATCGTGTATTTATGCATCTAAAAGTTTATTTGAGTATACTCGCCGCAACACTAAATACGAAAAGTTATACGGTGCACTGATTTGGTTGATCTAAAAATTTGAGCAATGAGAATCTTGTAGTCAAGTACGGACCTGTCATTATCCAGGTGATGGCGGGAAACAAGCATATATTTTAAGGTTAGAAACAAAAACTTACCAATTATCAATGACTATTTCACATCCGTAACAGCTCCAAGAACTTCAACTCCAAAATGATGGAAAGGAGTTGTTTTATTACATCGCATAAAAATCCGAACTAGACAAATCTCAACAATATTCCAGTTACAGAAACAACACACAACAGACTGAAACTCTTTGTAAACAAATACAATTTCGACAACTAGCAATGCTCTGAACCATTGTCTAACTTTAGACAATGTCTGAACTTTGAAATGTTTACAGAAACCACTTCCATATTTTTAAAGAGCTTGGACCTCTTGCCAGTAGATGTCGCAATTACCACCAAAATTGGTACCATGATTGGTACCTTCATGAATAATTGTAAATATGTAGGTTGCTGAACAAAAACTTTATCACATGCCACCTGAGTAATATAAAGAAAAATATAGATTCCAGGGCAAATAAATATCCTCAGAATCTCAGATAGAAGAATGATAATTCCAGGAAGTGTTGCCGCAAAGACGATAGATTTTTGTATCGATCGAACATTTTTAACTCAAATTTCGGAGACAACACAAATATCGTTTTCCCTCGATAAGAAACAGAAAAGTTTGAAGCACTAAAATATTTAAAATAAGAAAAGGGTGCACGTTAGTGTACCTACATACTTAGGAATGAAATAATAATTTGAGGCTCTTCGCAAAAAATTAATTCAATTATAGAACTAATATGACAATAATAATGATACTAATAATATACAGGGTTATTAATTGGGAAGGGTAGATGGAGGACACCGAGGTGCTTCTAAATAACCTATATTTTATTTGTTTATCTTTCTTTATAACCAAGATACAGGGCGATTTATTAATTTTCCCCATTTTTCAATTAATCATAACTTATGAACCACACTATACATTTTTGTAATATTTGGTTCGTATGTTTTTTGTCCACAGTGGTGTCGATTAAGGTAGTTGTCGTGAAATCCACTTCTAATCAGATTGCGTTTATATTCATACCACTTTTAGTTTATATTATTACCTGTATCATATTGAATTTTTGGAATGATTTACCAATTGCTATTTAGAATTGAACTGTGTTTTGGAATGCACATGTTTATGAATAATAATTGTGAATAATTGCGTTAAATTATACTGATGCATTTTAAAAAAATTACAATAGGAATAGATATAAAATGAAATGTAGTTTTAGCAAGTAATTGCAAACAACAGTGCATAAACTTTATTTTATTCAAATTTTTTAGCATAAATAAAAATGATTCAGATTTCTTACAATATAAACAACAATGAATGTAATATTATTTATTTTTAACTATTATACTAAATAATCACTTGATTGACTAAACATTTATTTATGAATTATTAATAATTTTAGTTAATGCTTTCCTATTTTTAGTAACTCTAGGTTTCCATTCTCCAATTTTTCAGTTAGGTGATTAATCACAGCTTCTACTCCTTCGTGATACATTTGTTTAAGAAAATCAAATGTTATAATTTTTTTCAATAAATCCCGTAATATAACATTTTTTAAGGCACTCAAATTAGGTGAATTAAAAGATATTCTTCTGTTCTCAAGTCGCTCTGGAATACATTATTTATATGATTTTATGTATATTGATCATTTTGACTCTTTACTAATGAATCGAACTAATTTTTGCAGAATTTGTACATCATTTGTACATGTTTCGTTTGATATTGAATCTTTGGCTAATTTTGATAGCTGAAACATTCCTGGCCCTTTTCGATCTGGGAACGTGTTTCTGAAAATAATTAAGCTATCCACAAATTGTGCTATCATGGTCAAATCTTCTATTGAATTATTATATTTCTCTTAGTAATCTGGACAAATCGAATCTCGCATTATGCGCAGCAAGTAAATTTGGAGTTGTCGATAAATTTAAAAATTATTTGAATGCTGCCCAAACAATCTACAAAATTTAGGGAATCGACTTGTACATCATTCAAATATAATTGACCAGAAATTGTACTCAATCCCGTAATTTTTGTCGCCACAGGATTGATCTGCTTCGTAGGGCTAATATATATATTAAATTATCTATTTCGCATTTGGCGGCGATTTGTAAAATGGCATCAGTAATGCACAGTCCAGATGTTTCTAAATCAAAATAAACTATGGAATACTTTATTGATATTTATTCGATGTTTTTTAATAATAGTGATGATGCTCTTGATTCGTTAATTCCAACGTTTGGTTGATATGTTACACCTTCTGACTTATCCTTCGATTTTCTTAACATTTCCCATTTCCAACTCTACGCAATTTTTTTTCCTCTTGATGTGAACATCAGTCTTCTATTTGTCTTATCAGAATCGTATCTTTGAGCATATGTAGCTGTATGACTACCTGGTTCCAAATTTTTTATTTTTTATATTCAACAACGATACCTCGCCAATGTTTCCAGAGCAAACTACACTGTATCTTGAGCAACTAAATGCGAGCGATCGTTGGAGCGATCGTAGTCCAGTCATGGCTTATTTTCTGTATCACGCATGCTAGTTGCGTTTCTGAGTGTACAGTTTCCTTAAAAAAGGTCCCTCTAATTCAGCGTTTGAACATGTATCGCGTCGCGCTACAATCGAGCCTAATTTTTGACACTGTCTGTAGCACGACAACTACCTTAACATAATAAAAAAACGTCTAATTCAGCTCCGGCCTTAAAAAAATTAATAAGTAGGTTTTCAGGAGAAACAACGGTTTTCATTATAAAGATTCATATATATGAATGAATCGGTATTGCGGAACGTTGATGATATTCACCTGAAATTCATGCATCCATCATAAATTCCATATGTTTTATTATGCCAATTTTGTTTTATATCTCATAGGAAATATGGCAGCAGAGTTTGGTGAGGACAATCGTAAAAAACCATCTCGAGCCTTATAATTACCTAGTGCGGAAAGATAACTTAACGACGGTACCTGACAGAAAGAACATCCGAAATTACTCGATAGTTAAAAAGATTCATATTTCTTTAGTGAGATAACGTAAGAAGTGGAATAATAGAAAAATCATTTGAACGTTTTTATAAGATTAATATAATGAAATGGATCCTTCGGAAAACAACTACTTCCCGGCATTTCAGGTGAATATCATTCAATATCATTCAACGTTCTGCGTGGTATTTGCCTGGCATTTCAGGTGAATATCATTCAATATCATTCAACGTTCTGCGTGGTATGGCAGAAAGTAGTTTTTCCACCCGAGATCTACTCATTTCTGATCCAATTTATATTGAATCTTTGTGAAGAAAACCGTTTAAATTGATTTTTCTATTTATTCCACTTCACATGGCGTTTATCTTCACTATATGCTAGATTTGGCTTGCCAATCTCTACTGAGAAGGAATCTTTATTTAGAAACCTATCGAGGTGGGAGATTTTCGAGTGTTTCTTTGTGTCACTAGGTACCGCCAGTTAAAGTTTATCTTTCCGGCAAACTATAGGTGTTATAGGCTCGATGATGGTTTGTTTACTTAGGCCGCTTCAGCAGAGCTCTTAGACCTTTGGTTGGTTGGACTACCCGTACGATGAGGGCCAAGAAGCCTGAAACCGGTATGCGGATTGTTAGGTGAACACGATATAAATTAAAACATAATCGAGTTTATCAGAAAGAAACATTTGCATTCAATGTCCATTGATATGATATGGAGGTATGATGGATTTTCAGGTGAATATCATTCAACGTTCTGCGTGGTATTTGCCAGGAAAGTAGTTTTTCACCTGAGATCTACCATTTTCTGATTCAATTTATATTGAATCTTGTATGTGAAGAAAACCGTTTAAATTCGATTTTTCTATTTATTCCACTTCACATGGCGTTTATCTTTCAACAAAAATTTCCTTCACAAATTTGGAAAGAGCAGAAAAAAATAAGTAAGACTAAATGTATTTGGTGTTTCGGCATACAACTTTTTTACTTATTAACTCGAGTCAAATCTATATGTTTCGATAATGAGGTGGCACAAAATTAATTTTTTTCTCCAAATGGTACTTTTCCAGCTTTGATCCATTAAATCATCAACTATTTCTTATTCTCCTCATTTCTGGATCCCAACCTTATTGACAAACGAGAGGACATGTCCGTAAAGTTAAGATCTTTAGGACATGTTCATATGGAGTTTTTCTCTCAAAATGTTATTAAGAAATACCCTGTATACCAAGACCCACTATGCCCATCTATTAGAGTGGCATTGGAAGATATGATATTCTGATTTTTCTCAGAATCAAGCAAAAGATGGTTAGAGCCAAACCATTCACCAACTAATTCCAAAGTGTGTTTGGCAGATCCAAACAGTTCCTCCATATCACTGCTACGATCGATTGATGTTGTGATATCGGCAAAAAAAATATTAGTTTTGGGCCAAATATGATAATAGAAGTCAATGAATAGAGTAGGTCACAAGATACAGCCTTGAGGCACCCCATGTCAAATTTGATTCAACACCGTTAGTCAAAACACACTGTTTTCTACCATATTAATGGGATTTGAAAAAATCTAGAGGAAGCCCACGTAGCCCACGTATACCATAATAAAACAGCTTTGTGAGGTTGCTGAGCGTTAGAAACGAATATTCCCCCAAATCTAAGCATTTAACTACCCTAGAGATGGCATTTGTGATAGCATTAGTTGTTGATCGATTCGACCTGAATTCAAATTGTCCAGGACAAAGCAGAAAGTTTGCTGTTGCTTGAAACTAGATACTCTATAATTTTGGCTATAATAGAAATTATTGAAATTGGTCGAAAGTTTTCTACTTTTTGTGGATCACCTTTTTTAGTTGAGGCAAAATCACTGCTATTATGCCAGCACACAAGGGAAAATACCTAGATCAGATATAATGAAAGTGCTATTCATTTCATGAAATTCCAGACAGCTCGAATCCTTCAGTGAATTAATGGTATCTATAACCTCTTCAGGAGTGACAGGAGAAAATGAAAATGAATATGAATTCACCGGTGAACTGAAATTCTTTAAGAAGTCAGTTCATTCATGATTTGACTCGGGTAGAGAAGAAATCAATTTGTTCTCTATGTCGATGAAATATCCATTGAACTCGTGGGAATCTATGGGTTCGATTATTTTTTCTGCGAATTTTTTACTTAGTTCACCATAGTAGTTATTGAAGTTGTTATAAATTTCGATTTTTTTTAATTGGGGAATTGATGACATTCTCTGCTTTTTTCGTTCAAAGTCAGAATTATTAGATAAAGTATCGTTCGAAATGTTCTTGAAATACAAAGGGTTTACAATAACCTACAATAAATCAATAACTACCGCAATTGATTAAGGAATTATTGGAAATGTTTCAACTGACCATAATGTCCCTCAACTCATATAAGTCTTTGAACTTTTTGAAAAAAATGTATTTCACAAAAATTGTATGGCATAAAATAAACCAATCAATTCAAATAGTGAATTCTTCTGCATATGTATTCATGTAATTCCTATAATGGAACAGATTTCACCTGGATGTATATTTTTTTGGTTGTTCTGACTTCACATAAAAAGTTCATAAAATCCAGCTCCATATTTTGTTTAATTCGTGTTATTGCGGGCTTTCTGACAGTTACAAAATATATCGATGGCGATTCAGAAGAGTTGCCATACGAGGGTAAATCCGTTTTTGAACACGTGAATTAGAATTTCTCACCACGAAACTCTCTCCTGGTGGATTAATAGCTCATATGGTTGGGGGTTATTCAAGAGGTGTTAGCGTTTGTTCAGAATTCCACACGGGTTAATTTGAATTATCCCTGTGGTGTGGAAGGATAACAAACACCATTCATTTGGAATATGTCAGTGGAAGTGGGAGAAGAGCTCACCGTTGAGTTTTTATAAACTCGTCGTTTATTCCCTCGGATTCAGAAAAGCACCATAAGTTTGACGGCAGTCTTTTCATTTAATAAAAAAATAGGGGGGATTAGCCCCGTGAAAAGTTAATTTTTGATGCCACAGGAATGGGAACCCAAATGAATATTTTAACTGAAATTTATGTTAATACGACTTTCGCATAATTCGACGCTCTATCTGGCAAAGATTAATCTCACTAAAACATAAATGTGAAAAGGGGCCAAGTTCGGCACATACGACGCACACAGGTGAAAATGAAGGAATAGCTGGCCAAAATTATATAAAGACGAAATATTATTTTTGTTGATAGTTTACACGTAGAATAACACTTATCAATTAATTAATTGCATGAAAGGTACTGAATTATCACATATTGCCACGTTTATAAGATTAACACGCTTTTCACAAGCTTTTATTTAACTTGCTTCGTTCGCATGTCCTGGCTCTCCGGTTCAAAATTTGTAAGTGAATTTTGACACATTTCTAATCGTCCGATTGACTTGAAATATGGCAGGTGCATATAATTTTGGTGACAATGTCTTGTGAAATTTTTATTAGAGGAAAAAATATAATGGCGGCTCTAAGATGGTGCGTGGACCAATTCCGTGATTATGTTCCGATTCTATTCAGAATTGGTATGTAGGGGTTTTTGGGGACGGAAATTATGAATTTTTTTTCAAAATCCATGAATACAAGATGACGGCTCCAAGATGGCAAACGAGTTTTGTGATTAAGGCCCGATTCTATCGAAAATAAGTATATATGGGTTTCTGGGGTCGGAGATTATGAATTTTGTGTCAAAACTCATGAATTCAATATGGCCGCTCTAAGAGGGTCGACAAATTTTTACATTCATGATCCTATTTGACTCAAAAATGAGTATTTGGTTTTCAAAGTCGAAAATTCGAAATGGATTCGCCAATATGGCGGATGAACTTCGTTATTAATAATCAGAATCAACTCAAAATCGACTTGTATGGATTCTTGGGGACGCAAATGATGAATTCATCATCAAAATATGAAAATTCAAAATGGCGGCGGCTCCAACTTTTGACAATATTTTTGAACAGAAAAGTACATTGAAGTGTCAAGCCAATTTTTATTTTTACTTTGAAAACGTTCATCTTTTCTTGAGGCACTTTGCCACTTCTTTTTATATTGATGTATGAATTTTGACAACTTTGGTTTGATGTCTGGTAGTTCGTCCTTACAATTTGTAGCCTCACGAATTTTTGAAACCAGTTATTCACATATTGACTCATTCTCATCTGATGCGCCATTTTCATAAAAAGTAACAAGTTCTCGTCGACTAATTGAGATTTTCATATGTGGAAAAAAAAACTGTTATTATTACGAGACCTCTAATATTTTTACATTCTGACTGAATATTTTTTCTACAATTCGATTGATTGTCGATGAAACATTCTGAAATCTTCCCTACCGCAATGGGAGGATTCCCTTTGGGAGGTAGAGAATGGGGAAAAGTGCTTTTTACCTAATTTCAAGTCTACAATTGTCAATTATAGAACAAGAATACAAAAATTTTTAAAAAAGTGGTGAAAAAAGATAAAATTTTTTTCCTCTAGAAGTACACCACTAGAAAAAAAGAAAATACAAAAAAAATTAAAATAATTAAATGTGTTTGACTTGACGAACTATTTGAGAGACTGCATAATTTATATTATTCAATATTTTCACAAAATGAAACATTTGGTACGTCATGTGATGCAATAATGAATATTTATGTGGATTCAAGATGTTCGAAAGAGACAGAACTGGAAGCAGGATATTGGACAATTTCTGATGGCACACCCTGTACAATAACATAGACTCAATATAACGGAGTCCTAAATTTAATTACCAGTATACTATACTGACCTATCTTGTCATGAAAATATACAATGTACCTAATAAATAGATCAATTGAGGTCGCGAATCTCAGCTCTATTTCAGATGGATTTTAGATACTAAGAAAGAAGGGACCTGATTGGAATTTAATAGAAAACCCAGGGAAATCGTTTAGAATTATTTTTGTTGTAAATTTTGAAATAAGCCACGGAATTTGTAAAATATCACAGATATTGATTTTTGTCCCACCCCCACGGAGTAAATCCCGTCATGGGGGGGGGGGGGGGGCAAAACGTAAAGACAATCGATAACCCAACAATGAGCTCTCACATTCAAATTGAAATAAAACAGAATTTCTTCCCAAATTATAGGGATTTTTTTCAAGTTAGCGCTTGGCGCGTATATACTTATCACGAGTCAAATAGATCTAACATAATTTTTCCTGAAAAGCGCAGGTAGGCGCAGCTGAATTTAATACCAATTCAAAGCTTTTGAAATGAGCTTTCATATGATACCAAATATACCGTTTGATCTTGATTGATATGGTACTTTCATTCCAAAAATAGTAGATGGAATATATTTTTTGTCATACTAACTTTGAAATCGTGTTATCTTTGACTGGATAGTGTAACGAACCTGGGCCGGACCTGTCGCCTCCCGCGTCGCCATCGACAGCGATGAGATCATCCCCGGAGAGATTCGAGAACCATCCAGTCGCTCTTCCGCGTAATGCAACGGTCAATATTGGAAACAATTGGAACAGCCGTCGCCAACTGGAAGAATCTGAAACATCGAGAATGCTGTATCGGAGATAAATAGACAGCCCTCAAGCGGGAGTGAACAGTCTGAACGATCCCATACGATCGCGCTATACAGTGGACGTAGTAATATAAATTAAGTTGTAGATTAAGTGTGAAATAAATTAGTAGAACCAAGTCTAAGTTTATTTACGTTACAATTGGTGTCGGAAGGAGATTTTGAAAATAAACAAGGATCGTGGAGTGGATAGTCAGAAAATAAATTGATAGACCTTTTGTACGCCCAAAAATAGACAGTGGCCCGGTTTTCGCGAAGTGGACAATTGTGCGTGGGAATATAAACTGATACACTGTTCGCGTGAAACAGAAAATAGACAGTGGCCCGGTTTTCGCGAAGTGGACAATTGTGCGTGGGAATATAAACTGATACACTCTTCGCGTGAAACAGACAATAGACTGGTGGCCCGTGGAAAAGAATTCGCGAAGTGAATTTTAACAAACTGATAAACTTTTCGTGTAAAACAGACTGATACCCTCGTCAAAGACAAAATGTGTTCAAGAAAAGTAGCCTTGCGGACTTGAAGGTAGCGGAATTGAAACAGGAATTGGAGGAAAGGAACTGGAAACAAAGGTAAAAAGCAAGTACTCCAGGAAAGACTTGCAGAAGGACTTATACAAGAAGGTGAGGACCCCGAAACATTTTTAATCGAAGTTCCTGGAGGTGATTTAAGTTTGGTAATGAATAAACTGGAAGAAAATGCTAGAAATCTGGAAGAGAAGCTTGGAGAAAATGCTAGAAATCTGGAAGAGAAGCTTGAAGAAAATTCTAGAAATCTGGAAGAGAAGCTTCAAGAAAATTCTATAAATCTGGAAGAGAAGCTCTAGAAATCTGAAGAGAAGCTTCTAGAAAATTCAAGAAGCCTCGAGAGAAGTTCCTGGAAAACACAGAAGGCCTAAAAAAAGAATTGTGTGGTGTGGCTAATTTCTAGAAGAAAGAATGGGAACCGTTGAGACAGAGATAGATAAAATTAGGGAGCAAATGAACACGGAGGTAGATAAAATCAAAGATGGGTCGAGGCAGAGATGGACAAGATGAAGGAAATAATCAGCGATGAAATCAAAGACGGAATCGAGGCAGAAATGGACAAAATAAAGGAAACGATCAGTGAGCTGGAAAAACGAATTAATAGTGCGCCCCCCACAGAGATGGTTAACGAAAATGCAATGCTGGACTTGAGTTTGAACTTGGATAAAGTTCAAGAGGGAATAAAAGATGTCAAGATCAATTCAGAAATAGGGAAGCTTTCCATGAAGCCGCCTCAGTTCGACGGAAAACTCCATGGGCAAATTACCGCCGGCAGTTTGAAGCAGCGGCCAAAGCAAACGGATGGAATGCAGGGGAAAGAGCTGTAGCACTGACACTTGCATTACGTGGAGAAGGACAAATATTCTACAAACTCTCACCGCCCAAGAACAGGAGGACTATGATCATGATTAAACATCTAGAATTACGATATGGCCAGGCCCATTTGGAACACGTATACCACTCCCAGCTGAAAAATCGCTGCTAAAAATCGAGCGAATCCTTACAAGAATTCGAAGCTGACATTGCACGCTTGTTCGTCTCGCATATCCAGCCACACCGGAAAATGTAATGGAGCGATTAGCGGTCAGGCATTCTTGGATGGACTCGGACCAAGAAACCAGACAAGCGTTGACACCTAGCTCGTCCAACACATCTCGTAGACGCACTGGCACGCGCTTTGGAATTTGAGGCAGCAAAGCAATCCCAAAACCAAAGTAAAGTTCGAAGATTGAAGAAGACTCACAGGAGCATGCTGACTTGAAGCCGCCATAAGAAAAGGATGAAGGAAGTGTTGCCTGAGAAAAGACAGATAAGATGCCGGAATTGTGCAAAATTGGACATGTGCGTAGCAATGTCCAACATTCATCGACCCGATGCAGGAAAACTAAAAAGGTCGACGAGAAGGCAACCGTCGGTATGTGTCCGGCAAGCCCCGGTTAACAACGCATATGTCGCTATCCTTCAACGACAGAACAAAGGTGTCTTCGTAGACGGTCTCATCAATAACGAGCCTTGCACCAGCTGCTAGATACAGGTGCGACTAGGACAATTCTCGGCCTTCCTTTGTGAACAGCGGAACGGATTGAACTGACAACTTGGACGCTACGCACAGGAACGGGGGAGCCAGCTACTGTATATGGCGAGCTACCGATTGAAATAATTTTGGGCAACACTAAAGTGAAACATCAGGCACTTGTAGCGGACATCGAAGACGATGCAATCATCGGAATGGACATCATGAATTCCAGAGGGTTTGAATTGGATTTCAAAGACGGCGTCCTACTTTCAACGGAGAGGAGCTGGTGCTTCATGGGAGAAGCGAGGAGTTGATCCGTGGTTGTTGGCTGAAGATGTAAGCGTACCTGAGAGGGCTGAAACCTATTCTGGGGGCCCTCGCCTGGACGGGAGTACGAGCAGTGGAAACGTGGTGATGTTCGAGCCCAAACTTCATGATGAGAAAATTGGGACGAGGGATTGCACTAGGAAGACCTTGTTGCGTGCTGACAAATTGTGCCGGTAAGGGTCATGAATGTCAATTATTTCCCAGTGACCTTGAAGAAAGGAACAATTTTAGGGCACTGCTCGTCAGTTTCATCTGTGATCCGGGGCGTACGAGGTAGATTAGCCAACCCAACAACTTGCCCACAGAACTAGAAAAATTAGTTGCCATCTCTTCCAAAGACATAAAACCAGCTCAACAGCCCAAACTAAGAGATTTAGTTAAGAAGTACCAAGACATCTTCGATACCGGACAAGGAAAAGGAGGTCGAACTAATGTGGTCCAGCACAAGATTGATACTGGGGTGCCGACCGATCCGGCAATCAGCAAGAAGACTTCCTCTTGCCAAGAAGGAAGAGGCTGACAAAATAGTCAGCGATATGGGAAAAGAAGGAGTTATCGAACCATCTGACAGTCCCTGGTCCTTCCAGTCGTACTGGTGAAGAAAAAAGGATGGATCGACACGCTTTTGTGTAGACTATCGCCAACTTAATAATGTCACGAAGAAGGACAGTTACCCCTCCCGAGAATAGATGACACCCTAGACACGTTGGCTGGTTCTACGATTTTCTCGACCCTTGATCTGAAGATGGATACTGGAAGTAGAACTCGCTCAGGAAGATCGAGAAAAGACTGCTTTACCATCGGTTCAGGATTGTGGCAGTTCACCGTTATGCCATCTGGCTCTGTAATGCTCCCGCCACATTTGAAAGATTGATGGAGACAGTGCTGAAGGGACTCTCATGGAACACGTGTTAGTGTATCTCGACGACATAATTGTGGTCGGCAGATCGTTCGAGGACCACGTGAGAAACTTGGAGGAAGTATTCCTCGCGACTGAGGAACTCCGGATTGAAGCTGAGCCCCAATAAATGCCATCTGTTCCAAAAGAAGTACGATACCTCGGCCACGTTGTTCTGGGAAGGAGTAGCAGGATGACCAGAAGATCAAAGCTGTTAAGGATTGGCTCATCCCAAAAGACATTCACCAACTTCGAAGTTTCCTTGGTTTATGCACATACTATCGCCGATATGTGCTGATTCGCCAACATCGCTAAACCACTGACCAAGCTCACGGAAGGCCAAACAAAGTTCCAGTGGTCCGAAGAATGTCAAGACTCATTCAGGAAGCTGAAAGGAGCTTTGATCAACGCACCTATACTGAGCTATCCCCTACCCAAAGGGAAATTCATTTTGGATACGGACGCCAGCAACGTGGGACTTGAGCTGTCCTATCTCAGATCCAGGATGGACAGGAGAAGGTCATTGGTTATTTCAGCAAGACGCTTAGCAAACCAGAGCGCAATTACTCGTGTCACCAGGCGAGAGCTGTTAGCTGTTGTAAAGGGAGGGAACACTTCTACAAGTACGGTATGGAAGAAGATTCCTGTTGAGAACTGACCATGCAGCTCTCAAATGGCTCTTACAGTTCAAAAAATTTTGAGGGTCAAGTAGCACGTTGGATCGAGAGATCCAAGAATTCGATTTCGAGATCGAACATCGAGCCGGAACTAGCCATAAGAATGCGGATGCCTTGTCGCGAAGACCATGTCCAGATGATTGCTCGCATTGCGACGAGCAGAAGAGAAAGAAGCAACACTTTGTAGAACTGCGGCAATGGATGACAACTGGAATGACAGCAAGATCCAGAAAGACCAAGAGAGACCCCGACCTTGGCTTAGCGTCAGCTGGAAGAAGGGCAATCGAAGACCATCATGGCAGGAAGTCGCAGGTTACTCGCCGGCTGTTAAGTCCTATTGGGCACAATGGAACTCTTTATTCTGGACAATGGGATCCTGAAACGTGTTGAGGCCGATATTGGTGGAGAAGACAGACGCCAAATAAGTTCTGCGGAACAGAAGAGAGGAAGTGCTGCGGGAAATCCATGATGGAGTCGCCGGGGACATCTGGGAGGACGAAGACCCTGCAGAAAGTGAGGCAACGGTTTTACTGGGCCAATTGTCGCTGACGTCCAGGACGGGGCAGAAAGTGCGCTGTTGCGTGCAGCAATGGACCTCGAATACGACCCAAGGCCCCGATGCGTCAGTACAACGTAGGCAGCCCGTTCGAGAGAATCGCCATTAATCGCCGGCCCGTTTCCCGTATCCGACCACGGAATAAATACATCCTTGTGGCAATGGACTACTTCAGTAAGTGGGCGGAAGCCTATGCCCTGCCCAACCAGGAAGCCATCACCGTCGCCGACGTCTTGGTGAAAGAATGATATGTCGATTCGGTATTCCAATGGAGCTGCACTCGGATCAAGGCAGAAATTTCGAACCCAAACCCTTTTTCCAAGAAATATGTCTACTGCTGAACATCCGCAAGACAAGAACCACGGCCCTACATCCGCAGTCTGATGGAATGGTGGAACGGATGAACAGGACGATCAACCGCCACTTGTCCAAGGTTGTCTCTGACCATCAAAGAGACTGGGACCAGTATCTTCATTTGTTCCTGATGGCCTATCGATCCGCAGTACACGAGTCAACCGGTCAAACTCCTGCTAGTATTATAATGGGCCGAGAACTGCGACTGCCTTGTGACCTGAAGTTTGGGATACCGCCAGGACAAGACACTGCGGGAGAGGACTACGTCAGCAAACTTGGCAGAGAATGGACGACATCCACGAACGAGTCCGGTTGAACATCCAGAGTGCCAGCGATAAAATGAAGAAGACCTATGACATCAAGGCCGACGCTGGAGGATTTAAGGTTGATGACCTGGTTTGGCTGTACAACCCCAAACGTCGTCGTGGGCTATCACCAAAGTTGGGAACTCGTGGAAGGCCCGTATAAAATCGTGAAAAGGATAAACGACCTTGTGTACCGAATCCATAAGCCACCCCGAGGGAAACCAAGGGTCGTCCATTTCAACAGGTTGGCCCCTTACGCTGGAAACCATGACCAAGTTCGCACCCTCGCCACCGGAGGATGATATGACGTTCGAGAAGTTTATGTCCTTGTATTCAAACGGGCAGAAAGTTCTACATGGGTTACTAGAGAGGAGTCACGAGACCTTTCGAGGTGCCTGCTGATACGCACTAGCGCACCGTGTGGCAGAAGATCTTCGAATGTCCAGGGCATCGCCGTAGTGTTCTCCAAGAAATTTGTCAACCCAAACACTGCGGAGCAGAATCCAGAAGTTGGTGGGGTGCTACAGCTGAAGAAAGGCCAGAGAAACATCTACTACCTAGTCACCAAGAGGCATTCCCAAGATAAACCGTCTTATGAAGATGTCGAAGAGTCTCACCAAACTAAGAGATACTATGGTGGACCAGAATCTGGTGGATCTAGCACTCCAAAATTATCCTGTGGTATTGATGGGTTGGACTGAGAGTCATAAGAAGCTATGCTGGAGGCGATATTCAGATCCAGCGGCGTCAAGATTTTGGTTTGCTGTAACCCCTTCCACGACCGATCATGAAGACCGTGGAGTGTTACTTCCATCGAACTTCACGGTGCAGATATGGGGAGTCATGCAGATATTGTCACACTCCAAGGATGAAATTCCCGACGAAATGTCTTTAAGAAGGGGCAATGTAACGAACCTAGGCCGGACCTGTCGCCTCCCGCGTCGCCATCGACAGCGATGAGATCATCCCGGAGAGATTCGAGAACCATCCAGTCGCTCTTCCGCGTAATGCAACGGTCAATATTGGAAACAATTGGAACATGCCGTCGCCAACTGGAAGAATTCGAAACATCGAGAATGCTGTATCGGAGATAAATAGACAGCCCTCAAGAGGGAGTGAACAGTCTGAACGAGCCCATACGATCGAGCTATACAGTGGAGTAGTAATATAAATTAAGTTGTAGATTAAGTGTGAAATAAATTAGTAGAACCAAGTTAAGTTTATTTACGTTACAATAGATTAAAAGTAATGTTTTCATGCAAATAAACATGTTTCTTACCTTCTTGATCGGAATCCATGATAAACCCTGCAGCAAATTTCACACACACACAGCAAATAGTTCTCGAAAGACTCTATATGACGATCTGTCAAGAGAACGACTTTGTTTGAAAACACACAGGTAACTAGATAAAGTGCACAAAGTCAAATTTTGCTCACCAAAAGATGGTCTTACTCGCCCTATCAATAGTGCAACAAGTTATTGTTCTATTGAGATATTTTCAGAAAAAATGATTTTGGCCAGCTTTTTGGTCATTCTCACCTGTGTGCGACGTTCGTAGTTGTCCATGTCGCCGATAAAAGGGTTGAGATCTCAACGGATGCCATGTTCCATAGTAGACCGGGCACATTAAAAAAATGCAAGAATCATTTTATGTAACAATTGGGGGAATAACGTTTTAAGGGTATTTAGATCCCGCTGCATACGAATCTGCCTGTTGCCAAAGCGAAATTTGGACCGGAAGTCCGGTATCCAAGTTGGCGGCCTATACAGGGTGATTCAAAAGTACTTTAACAAACTTCAGGAGGTGATTCCTCGCAATATTCTAATATGAACTGTCCGGTTTAATATATGCCTGGAAACGCTTCGTTTTCGAAATACAGAGTGTCAAAGTTTTATTTTTATTTTGGTTTTTTTAAATAACTTTCGAAATATTGACCTTAATTGAACGAAAATTGGTATTGAGAGGTTTTTTGAGGTGTCAAATTCAAACCTGATGTTATTATTACTCTTACTCGTAGGGGGCGCCACCTACACCTCTTTATCTTTTTTGAAGAATCATAACTTTTTTGAGCGTACTTCTAGCAGATTTTTCAGTAAAAATATCAATTACTCTATCATATCCACGTAAAAAAGCTACCCTTGTTTCAAGTTGCTGTAAGCAACCGTTTTCTAGATATTTGGACTTGAAAATTTCAAGTCGATTATTTGATAATCGTTGCGTGTTGTAGTTATTACCATTATTTTGCATTTTTCACAAGAATGCTAAGGAAACGAATTTGACGTTAAAGTAAATAGTTTTGGTAATTACATATTATGTGACGGTTAAACGTTTTGTTGTTTTGTTGAAGTTTCTGTAAGTTATAAAACACTAATTCTGAAAAAATGGATTATTTAAACAATAATGCTCATTTAGCCGATACGCATTTTGTTTATGGCCTTGCGGATGGCATTGCGCGCGACGCACCAGGAGCAATTTCCTAATCGAGTACTTCCTTCAGCTCCAACAACATTCACCAGTCTCCACCGTCGTTTGGCAGAAACAGGTAGCTTTAAGAGGGCAGTTGATATTATTGGAAAACCACGAGCAGTCCGAACCCCAGATTCGGAAGAAGCTGTTTTGAACGCTCCCGAGGAGAATCCAGAAACAAGTCCAAGGATAATTGCTGAAGCTCTCAATTCTACTCAGTCCACAGTTTGGAGAATTATCCACAATCAAAATTTCATCCATACCATATTCAAAGGGTACAAGCTTTTTTGCCACGAGACTTCCCCCAACGCATTACTATGTGTCAGTGGTTTATGAGAAAATTGGCAGGAAATCCTCAATTTCTAAGAAATGTTCTCTTCGCGGACGAGACAAACTTCTCCCGAAATGCTATCACAAACTTTCATAACAACCATGCTTGGGCTCTGGAAAATCCGCACGCAGTTAGTGAAAGACATTATCAGTATCAATGTTCTGTAAATGTATGGGCGGCAATAATTGATCTTTATTCGATAGGTCCTTTCTTTCTTCCGTTCCGACTGAATGGCGCAACTTACAGAGACTTTTTAGAAAATGAATTGCCGGGACTACTTCAGAATGTACCATTAGAAATTCGTATCCGCATGTGGTTTATGCATGATGAGGCTCCGGCCAATTTTAGCGTTGCCTATTCAAATCGATGGATCGGTAGGGGTGTAGAAGAACCTAACCAGGCGTGGGTACCAAGGTCCCCAGATCTAAACCCTCTAGATTTCAATTTTTGGGGACATTTGAAGTCACTTGTTTATAAAACTCCAGTAGCGAACGGGGAAGATCTACGAAACCGAATAGTAGACCAGATTCAATGACTAGAAGACTGAATGCCTGTATCTTCGCTGAAGGTGGACACTTTGAACAGTTTATTTAAATTTAGTTTCCTTTATTTTATTCCACATATTCAAAATTTCTTGAAATAAAATGTTGATATTTCTTGCAAATTTTATTAAAACAAATACAGATTTTGGACCCATGATACAAAAATAACTATTTCAAACGAGTAAAAATAAATAGAATAGGTGGCGCCCCCTACAAAAAACCAAAACTACTTACATAAACGTCAAATTCATTTCCTAAGCATACTTGTGAAAAATGCAAAATAATGGTAATAACTTCAACACGCATCGATTATCAAATAATCGACTTGAAATTTTCAAGTCCAAATATCTAGAAAACGGTTGCTTATAGCTACTTGCAACAGGGGTCACTTTTTTACGTAGATATGATAGAGGAATTGATTTTTTCACTGAAAAATGTACTAGAAGTACGATTAAAAAGTTATGAATCTTCAAAAAAGAGAAAGACGTCTAGGTTCGAATTCGAAACCTCGAAAAACCTCTCAATACCAATTTTCGTTCAATTAAAGTCAGTTTGAAAAAAACGAGAAAAAAATATAATTTCAACACCCTGTATCTTGGAAACGAAGCGTTCCCGGACATATATTTATTTGGACAATTCATACAAGAATATTGTTAGGAATCACCTCCTGGAGTTTTTCAAAGTACTTTTGAATCACCCTGTATATTCCTTGTCAGTTGGCTTAAAATAATGATTTGAACATATCCTCAGGGGTTTTGTCGGATGGTCCAAGATGGCCGCCAAAATTTTGTTGCTCAGAAGTAAGCAAGGATGCAAGGAAGATGAGAAAACGACCATTTCAGAATTCTAACATTGGTTATTGCAAGATCGCTAAGAAGATCAGAAAACAATCATTCAAGTGTTTTCAGCCCATGGCAAGGTTGCAAGGAAGATTTAAAGAGTTCAAACATTGTCGAGAGCGGTTGCACAACTTGGTGCAAGTCAGTCCATTCTTTTTGCACGTGCACATTGTAGTCAGGAGTCAGGCACTGGAATAAACAATTAGCCTCGTTAGTCAAGTGCTGGCTGCTCATCAGACCACGCGAATGTCTGCAAACTGACCCATTCGTTCACCCGAAACCACGTGAAGGTGAGATTGGACTTTAAGGAGCGTTTCGTGCCATGCTGAAATTTATCTGAATTATTGTTAATGTTTTTCGAAAATTCATAATTTTCATTTACCCTGTGTGCTCCTTTTATATACGATTTGTTCATTCGTGTTGTTTTGATGCAAGTTTACAACAGTTTATATTCCTTGGAAAACATAACTTATGCGTCTTTCTCTTTCTAAAATAGAATATTATGAAAGCAGCTAATCTCTGACGAACAAACAAGTTCTATATGTCAGGTCAGAGAGTCATTTATTTGCCGGAATAGTTGTGAAATGAATATCTTCCGAATGGAATCACTATAGGTTTTTTTAGAAGTCAAATAAAAAGTTTCGATTTCAAGATTCCAGAATACAATTCGAATATAATTAGTTCAATGATAACTGATGATGGAATACAGCTTTGCGGTAATAATTTTCATATTGTTACGAAAATAAGTACAGTACGCCCCTGCGTATTTCTCATAAGCCAGGAGGTATAACGGCCGGAAATTCCGATGACGAACACCGAGCGAACTTGTCCTTTCCACGAACTGCTCGAAGATTCGGGAAGCCAAGAATGAGGGTATATAACGTAAGGCGTACGAGTAAGTATTTCAGTCATAGCTAGTTCAAGGTGAATTATTATTTTGTGCAGAGCCCGGTATATTTTGGGATTTGTGCAGAGCCCGGTATATTTTGGAGACTGTAAGTATATTATCTGGCTTATACGACTATTCTCATTTATATTAATTAGTATGCGTCCTATCCCCTACCATTACTTCTACTACCTAACTAACAGATATGGAATTCTCAATTAGGCAATCCATACCACGTGACCTAATATGGGTTGTTACATAATAAACTGATAACGCATAAGAACATCATTGTCAGTGTGCACTTTGGCTTGTAAATAGTGTATTTTTGGTTATTTTCGAGCTTTGTGTTGTTAATTAATAATATTCAGATGGAGAGTGTTTTACTGAAGACACTTTTGTTGAAAGCAGAGGCTTTGGTGAACGGCATGCTTGAAAATACATCCCCATCTTCTGTTTACATTTTTATCAATGTATTTGTTACAGGTATAAAATGATGTTGGAGGATTGATCAGTGATTCAGATCCTTTTTACACTGAATATTTCTGAACTGAATTGTTCAATTGTTGGTGCTCCTCCTGTTACGAATATGGATATTATTTCGTATTTGCTTTTTACTCAGCTTTCCCAAATGCAGATGAAGCCCTATACAGCTTAGAAACCCATACATACTTTGAATCTGGCTTGCTGTGAAGGTGAGAATAATAATTCAGAATCATTCATATATTTTAGTTAGTCTGGTATGTTTTTCCTAGGCAGCAGGTTTTTCCAATGGGTACATGTACAGTTGCAAATCTTGAGTCAATGAAGTGAATTATTATGAATTAGGAATAATACTATACAAGAAGCATTCACTAACTTGATCTGATCTATGCTTATTGCCACATTTGTTTATTATAAGAGACATTGATTTGATATTTAAGAATACTTTCAACTATAATAGTTCTTTCTAATCAACAACTCTTTTCAGGTCAAGATTCACAAAAGGCAAATTAAAACCTTCAGATGTTTGGTACATAATTGAAAAGGATGAAAGATTTGTACTCCCTCACTGTACTTGTATGGCCGTAAACAGTGAAGTAGGTGGTCATATTGGTGCTATATTAGAGGCAAGGTCACGCACAGATTTGGAAGCTGTGTGGCCAATGCCATCCAATTTATTGAACGACTTGCCTCTTGCTCAGTTGTTTTAAAAAATTAAAAGTTTCGAATTAATATATATATAAATAAATGTTTGTTTATTTGTTGTTTTACTGATTCAGTTACTCTTAATTACTTAACTTAATTACTTACTTACTCTTAATTTAATACCAATTATAAAAAAATGACACAATATTGATATTTGTATATAGTACAATTTCGATAAATATCACGATATATCCAATTTTACTGTTAATAAATTACAATACCCTTTGAAGGTTGAGACATGTAGTACTGATTACTTAGTTTGACGTATATCGTCTATCGTTTGAAAGGTTTTCACGATGTTTCGAATGTTTGTATCTGCAATCATCTGAATACAGTATTCACATTGGAAACATCGTGAAAATCTTTTCAAATACATTAAGACGATGGACGTCCGAAACGAGAGTAATCAAATACAACACCCTTCACAAGACTTGATCGAGGCTTTCGATAATTGCCTGAAATATCTAAAATGGGAAGGTTGAGATTGAAAGACATATTTCTAGATATTTTTATTCATTGAGTCACCAGAATCCTAAAGAAAATTTGTATTCCAGTAATTCAATAACAATACCTATAAGAATGTTTTTTGAGGAGGTAAGTACATTTGGAGTTTTCTCTACTTTTGAAGTGGAAAATATATCAATTATCTATATATATATATATATATATATATATATATATATATATATATTTATATATATATATATATATATCTATATATATATATATATATATATATATATATATAAAGTTCGCCCAGTGTCACTGAGAAATAATATTATCCCGTTACTCGCCTTTTCCGCTGTGATAAATATTTTCAAATAATAATGCCTTTATTCGCCTTTTCCGCCCCTCGTTGGGCGCCACTTGTTATGTTATGATGAATTTGCAAATATAATAGTTTTTTATGAAATGAAAATTGCTAATAATTTTTGCTATTCTTTGTGAGCCAAATTGATATGATATAGATAGATATTTTTGCCCTGTATATGTATTGTATGCTGTAATGATAATTGCTAGCGAACGTCACTGTTCTCTCGTCACGCTGCTGCCAATTGTTATCACTTTTCTCACCACGGCTAAGCAACAGATGGTACGCCTCTTACCTCAGATAGCCGGTTCAGGCAATAGAGCCACTAGCCACTGCTGTCTAATTTCAGTTTATTCACTGGTCAATGTTATGATTGTTGATCATTGTAAGGAAACAAACGACAAAGTATCAAAAAGCAATTATCTCCATTATTCAGGAAGACTTAATTATACCTGGCCTACGAGAAATAACTTATACTAATGTGAATCTAAAAATATTCACGGATAATCATAAAAATCAGATGATGGATAGATAGACAGAACCTCACTTTTTCCTTGAGAGTGAAGTTTTTTTTTATAGTTCAAAATAAAATGAAATAAAGTTCTTCAGATGTGAGATACGTTATTTGTGAAATTGTTCAGGACCGGATGTGCACTATAAAAGTTTTTATACCTGGTTGGAACCGTCGGTGTTCAAGATATACTCTGAAACTGGATATCTTCTCTCTCCAATCGCTATCAGGTACTCCAATACCATAAATCGGGAACCATATAGATGCAGAAATCAGCTTTGGATACTTGGATATTTTGTATAATTAAGGTAATATTGGTTTTATTCTTCTAATGTTGGAGTTATTCTATTTTCCTTTCTCCCAAAATGTTGCGTGGCATTCGCTTCTAAATTTATTTTCGATCTCCCTAGTGGCTTTGTTTGTTGTCACCTAGATACCAATACCATCTTATATAATTTATATATACAACTATTTTTCCATTCTTATTACTATGTACAAATTTCAATAATAATTGCTTATGACACCACCCCGTTGTTATTCTCTCGCAATTTCCAATTTTACATATGACCATCTGTTCCCTGATTGGCTATTGTCATCAAGAAGTTTGCTGTTTTACCATTGGCTACTTTTAGTTAGCTACAATTTCATATACTGTATGTTTGAAATTTATAAATGTGTTGATCACTTTTTATTCATGAAAATTTTTGTAAATCCAGACTTTTTGTTGTCTTTTGAACAATTATGGGTTATAATCATTATGACAGTGTATGGAATTGATTGTGTTATTTTTTGACATTTTTATCTATCCATATCATACATAGGCATAAAATAAAGTAAATAGAATTTCAAAAGTTATTCAAAAACAATCTCTTAAAAATAATATTTAGTAATTATTCTTTTTTTTTTTTTTAAAATATATAACAATATATATATATATATATATATATATATATGAACTTTATTTGAAATGGGACCTCCTAATGTACAATAGTTCAGAGATATACAAGTAGGCAAAATCATACAAGTAATCGTAGGAACAAATCAAATCACAAAAGTCTGAAGTTATAGGTATCCATGACGGAATGAAGGATATTATCACAGAGAAGGAGGAGTAGCCTGCTATAAGTATAAAAACGGTGTGTGAATTCAGCTCCTGCTAAATTCGGATTATAGTTGGGTCTCATACTACTGTTTGAAAAAAAGTTATACCAAAGTGAAGGTGTGGTGCCCAGGAGTACATTGATATAGTTAGTTATGTTTGGTAATTGCCCATTTCTAGGCAATAACGATATCTAAATTATCAGTGCAAAAACAGACAATAAAACAATACTTTTACAATCGAGGCTTAGAGTAAAACAAAGACACGAATCACCTCCTTCTAACGTGGGAGTAGCTAAGGACCAACTCTGAGGATAATTTGAAGACGACTATCTGGATAAGCAGATTAGTAAAACCAAATATACGAGTTTACTAAATAATACTAAACTAAAAGCTAAAAAAAGCAGCTGAAGAACTAAAAATGAGGTCGCTCAATACGAACTGAAACTCTAGAAGAACTTCAGAGTATGAAAAACGAAAATCTACTTCTCCGAGAAGAAAACAAAAACACTAAAAGGAAGACTAATCAATATTGAACGTGAAATTAAAAAAATCAATATATGTTCTATGGCATAAGGGAAAATGAAAATAATATTGATGATATAAATACTTTCACGAGCGTATTGGAAAATAATCTAAATTCAAAAATAAACGTCAACGAACTGAGAGATATCTACCGTATTGGCAAAAGAAACGCCCTCTCCTGGTAGAACTACTTAGATATAAATTGAAATCTGAAATATTAGCGAAGGCAAGTAAGTTCAAAGGAACCGGGATTTTTGTCTCAGAAGACTACACGCCTGAAGACTATACTGAATTGAAGGAATTGAGATTCCACCTGAAGAAGGCTAGAGACAATGGCAAAGTAGCTTTTATAAAGAAGAAAACATTAGTGATTGATGGTGCCCCTACAAATAGAAAATCTAGGAGAAGAAGGGCATTGGAGTGAAGAGGTAAAAGGAGGACATAAGGAAAGAATAAATAAAGAACAAAAAAATAGTATGGAAAGTAACAAAGAATAGTGGTCCAATAAGGGAAAGATCTAAAATCCCACACCAAGAGTTACCAGACTAAATAGTAACAGCAAAACTGGAGATGGATCCATTCATAAGAGATTATAATTATAATGAGTTTCCTACTGAAGTCTTGAGCAATATAGCTAAGTATAATATTGAACATAAAAATGCATTTAAAAATGTCACCAAAATATTAGAAGTACATCAAAAAATTTGGATAATCTAATTGTTACACTGAATTCCTTTAGCGAACCTTTCGACTGTATTGTACTTACTGAAACTAGGAACTATTTCGATCCCAATCTTTGTGTCTTAGATGGGTATGAACTGATCTTTAATTTTGGAGAAATTAATAAATGTGATGGAACAGTGATTTACGGGAGAAATTATCGAAATTACACTTCTGAAATAGTTGAAATCAATAAACAAAAATTTTTTTTGAAATTGCCTCCCATTTGCATTCAACAAGAGCTAATGAAAAGAATAAATTTCAAGTTCCCAATACTCAAAAAAACTATTGGACAAAAATATTTTATGTACATAGGCCCCGATTCTTCAATTTAATCCCAGAAACAATTGCAAAACCGAATTCATCAAACCGATTCAAAAAAGCAGTCAAATTCTTTTTGTTCACGAATGACAGAAATTTAATATCTCACTTTTTTTGAGCTTTCAGAATAAAATATTTTCCATTTTATTCTCTATTATTATCTTCCTTATAGTGCATATCGTATGTTAGTTAGTTACTGACCATTTCTATAGAATTTTAACACATTCAAATTCAAATTCATACACTATTCTATATATCTTATAGCAATTAAGAACTAGATTATATTATTCGGTAGCGTCTGCTACCACTGTAACCACGGGCTTTGTGTTTTTTTTTTAGTTTATTTGCAGACTGCAGAATATTGTATCTGGAGTACTATTGCAAAATTGTGAATTTTGTACATTTCTGTATTTCAGTGAATAAACATTATTATCATATTATTATTATTATTATTATGTGCACACAGGGTATGTCTCCTGCAGCCTCTCCGATACTTGATTTTCGAATCCGTAAGATCTTCTAGGTTGATTGCAGCTAACCATAGACCTCTTCTCCCCCTCGATAAGTCCTTTTAACTAGTTAAAAACTTATGATTTGAAACTGTAGACACCGAGTGAAACCCGACTCTATCCCTGTCGTGACGGGACCCACAGTTAACTACAATGCAAATAAGGGGCATTTTTGTTCAGATGAAGCACGAATTTTAATCCAAAATTGAAAAAACTACTCAAATTCGCACAGAAAATCATAAAATGAACACTTTTACCACTATGGTCGCTTATGACGAATTACAATGTGTGCCAACAGCCGCCATATTGCTTTCGTCGATGGATTGCCTGATTGAATAACGAATCACAACCTCAATTACTTTTGGGATTCTCCATTATTTGTTTTTTATTGGTTATATTTTCCACTGTTGTTGCTCAGCTTTCTGGAGGCGTCCACTAAATTCCGATATATGTATCTAATATCGGCTTAATGTTACTCTTCTCCATTAATCAATGAAAACACCAAAGAAACATATTTATGGACTTTGTTCGTACAACACAAAGACCAATCCTGTACTAAATTCCCAGATGGTAGACGTGAGTTGACTAAGAAAGCATACTGGTCGATACTGAGACGAGTTCGGTGAAGACATGTTTGCAAGAATAGAACATGTGCGTCATATTTTCTGTTGGAGATTTCGCTGCCATGCCATATTTTGTATAGTATTGTGGGTGTGAGATGGGGATACGGGATGCTATGCAACGATACAAAAATTTTCTTATAGAAAATTTAGACACACTTTTTTGTTTAAACCGTCGCTTTTCGCCGTGAAGATCTACCATTTCACATCATCATTTATTGCTCCTGAAATAAAAGTTGAATTATAAATTTAAAAAAGTGGAAATATTTTGTTCGGAACGTCTCGCGCGTCGTCGCTTCAGGGAACCGCTAAGTCAGACATCGATGACGGTTGTGTTTATTTTTCGGATTTTTCGGAGTAAATTGATTAAGACTTAGACTCAACGATTTTATATTGTTGTTCTGATATTTACCTACGTTGCCTAGGTAGCTTACTTGTATTTAAATTTCATACTTTATCATTTTTAGTTGCCTTCTGTTTGAATTTTAATTAATTATCGGTCGCCCGACGAGACGACGCTTGGATCAAAAGATTGCTACTAATATCAAACTCAAAGTTGCAAAAACATTTTTCTTTTCAGTTTTTAGAGTATTTTTTGTGTGGGGTTTTCAAATTTTTAATTTAATTTAAATTTCAAGCTTTTCAAACTTCATTACAAGCTTTTATTTAACTAGCTTCGTTCGTATCCCAGATAGCACAGGACGTCCACGGGATGTTCAATCGAAGTACATTTCAGGTCTGAATGTACGGGACCTATTAGGGACGTTTTAAGGATGTCCATTTTGGGACGTTTCCGAAACGAACATGAATGGACGTCCCCGAGACGTCCAATCGAAGTACATTTCAGGTCTGAACGTCCGGGACCTAATGAGGGCGTTTTAAGGATGTCCATTTTGGGACGTTTCCGAAACGAACGTGAATGGACGTCCCCGAGACGTCCAATCGAAGTCCATTTCAGGTAACGTCCGGGACCTATTGAGGACGTTTCTGGGACGTTCCCGAAACGTACATAAATGGACGTTCATGCGACTTTCAACCCAATAGACAATTGAGAATCGGATTCCAGGTGTTCAAATTAGGCACAGAAACCTATCGAGTTAATTCTTTTCGCAATTGACTGAATTTCTTCGAATGCATCTGAATACTTCTGCTGGAAATTGTAACGATTACTTTGTTTAGTAGACAGCATTATTCTGCTCTTTCCCACTTCCTTGCTCACCTCATGGCCACGCATATGCGTAAGCTGTCATGGCCATCGCACTAGTGCCTCTTCCGCCACCCGTTCAAGGAAGCCATTCAGTGTTGCCACTTGTGCCACAATTAAGAGTATTATATAGCAGTTAAAGCTTAGCAGTCCCGATATGAATTTATAATGTTCTTTCAAACATCCAAAAATTTGAAAAAAAACTGCTGAAAGTTAACCAAAGTTTACTATTTTATTTCAAAGAAACGAAGCCCAGGATCAAGAGTAAGAAATCGATAATTCTGGCAACACTGTACCATAATTCCTTCATCGACGTTGTGGCATCGCTTCTGAAGTTCTGGAGCCATTAGCCGTTAGTTATACTACCAATTTTTATGTGATTTTTTCAAGGTGCTGCGCACGAAGCTGGCGTATCAGAAGATTACAAATCCACCGAAGCCTCCATACAGAGCTGGCTGAAGAGATCTTCTGAGAGGATGAGTGCTGCATCAAATGAAAACTGAAGTCGGAGAAATCCAAAGACGAAAAGTGCTAATGAAATGAAATATTCATTGAGATGCCAACTTCTTTTAATATATTCATATAACCTCTAACTCTAGAAATATTTATTTTTGACCTACCTACCGACCTAAATCTTATGTCCTGGAGATGTCCTATCGTGCGTTCTAAAGACGTTCGCCGTACCTAAAACGAACGTACGATGTACGTCCTCGAAAATCCCCAAATAGTCCTAAACCGACCGGAACGGAGCCAAATCGTATGTCCTAAGGACCTATGATTTTGTAACATCGTACGTCCCCAAAATGTCCTAGAGACGTCTGCCGTACTTCAAATTGACGTCTTCTTGACGTTCGGAATGTCCGACGCAAACGGCTTCAGGACGTCCTAGGGACTTACTTGTGCTGTCATTCTTTTCGGTTCAGAATTTTTAATCCATTTTTCTAGCACTTGCGGACATCCGACTGAATTTTTAAAATCTAATTATAATCTCCTTGTCCAAAAACCCCAAACAACCAAATTTCGATAGAATAGGAACATTATTACAAATCTCGTCCGCCATATTTGAGCCGCCATAATGCATTGTCACCGGAATCATAAACACTTGCCAAATTTCAATTCAGTTGGACGACTAGGAGTGGTTCTAATTCAAGATTTGACCTAAACAAACAAACTAACATTCAAACATTGCAAGCTGAATGAAAGCTTGTAAAATACACTCTATTTATCAAAGAGGCAAATGCAGATAAATTGCACCATGTGGACTAATTTGCCCGATTCCTCCACAGCGGCGCCACTTACAGAGGTGCTCCAACTCCATAGACGCTACCGTTGAAATGAATGTGTTCTTGTTGCTTTCCTGCTTTCCTGCAAAACTGCAGCAAGACACGGTTGAATGCTGTCTGTGCCGCGATACCGCACATGGATAGATGGTCTCACTGATAACAATATGTTCTACCTATCCCGCCAAATAGACCAGAGCTGAGGCCTTTAAAATAGTAAAAAGTGAAAAAAAAATAGTAGGATGAAACTCATTGGAAAAGGAAGAGGATATAACAAAAATTAAAGGAAAAATAATTTACGGGCGATTTGAGGTCGGGAAGTGGAAGGGGGAGTTTTTAAGGGTAAAAAACAGTTTATCTCGATTTCCTATGGAAAAAAATTCTACAACTTTTGTATCCACACTTTTTCCACATAACCCCAAAATTTATGTGAAAAATTCAAATAACCAAGTTTTTGGTTTTTTATTTTTATCTTCTACAAAAAAAAAATTTTTTCCACGCAATTTGGTGAAAACCTCTTTTTTTATGTTTCAAACACACTGTAATTTTTTTGGTTTAAAATATTTATTTTTTCACCTTATTTTGACTTAATATCGAAAAAGCACCTGATTTTCAATCGAAAATTCTCCCGTCAAAATATCAGCTTTTTTAAAAAAGTCGGTGGGCTTTTTGTTCGTTGAAATCTCTACTTTCTGATGGTATGAAAAAAAAGTACATTACTATGGCAGAAAATGCAAAGAAACGAAAAAAACTCGAATCCGAATTTAATAAGACATCTACAATATTTTGAGAAAGTTGTAGAATCTTCTTTAAATTATATGCGTAGATGCCTATTTATTGCTATTCTAAGATAACTTATATACCTGAGTGACCTACGGAAAATTTCAGCCCATCAAAAGGCATTTCATAGAGAAGTGGGGAAGGGGGTAGGAGGGTCTGGGCCTTACTACCTGTTATTTCTTTGCATTTTCTGAGAACATTTACCATAGTAATGTATATTTTTTTCACACCATCAGAAAGTAGAGATTTCAACGAACAAAAAGGCTACCAACTTTTTTTCAAAACCTGTTATTTTGACGGGAGAATTTCTGATTGAAAATTAGGGTGCTTTTTCGATATTAAGTCAAAATAAGGTGGAAAAATAAATATTTTAAATAAAAAAAATTACAGTGTGTTTGGGACATAAAAAGATAAGTTTTCCCTGAATTTCGTGTAAAAAAATTTTCTTTTGTAAAAGATAAAAATAAAAAACCGAAAACTTGGTTATTTCTATTTTTCACAAACATTTTGAGATTATGTAAAAAAAGTGTGGAAACCAAAGTTGTAGATCTTGTTACTACCTACAACTTTTCCATTCAACTTTTTTCCGGAAATCGAGATAAACTGTTTTTTACCCTTAAAAACTCACCCCCTTCCACTTCCCTATCTCAGATCGCCGTAAATTATTTTTACTTTCATTTTTGTTATATTATTTTCCTTTCTCAATGGGTTTCATCCAACTATTATTTTTTTTTGTTTCAAGAATTATCGACCCTGGTCTAAAACGGGTCCTGTTAAAACGCTCCCGTCAAAACGTATATATAGTTCGACACTATCTATCTCGGTGAACATGAAAAATATTTTATCCCGGTTTATGGAGGGCGAGGTCTGTCAATGTCACCGATTCGTAAATGCAAGGCTTTCTACTTCAAAATCGATGGAGAAAGTGCGTACTTTCGACCGAAGTATAAATAAAAACATATTTTTCAGCCTACTTCATCCCTAGTAAAAAGCTCACTCACCCTCTAGTCGAAATTTCACGATTTCCTTTACTAGAACATCGGTGAAGTGCTTCAACGAAATACTTCATAATAGCAAGCAAGCGTGACTTCTTCTATGCTCCCATGTTTTATTGTTTTGTGAAATTTATAGCACTGTATTCGAAACTGCCTGGTATAAAACTTGATCTGCTTTTTAATTCAGAAAACGCACAAAAAAAGCTACCATTTATACCTCATCACAAGACCCCGCGTCGTATCGAGAAAATAGAGCACATTGTAATTTCCCCAGGCAAACGCCGCAGGCCAAATTCTCTGCGGTCCTATGTATAACGGCGTTACGGCCTCGGTCGTAACACCTGATTCGATTCCGAGCCGTAACTTCTGGCGCATAAACGTTACCAAATGGGAGTAACAACTCCGGCCGATACCTAGCCCTTTTTCCTAATAATGGAAACTGGACGAACAATAAAATACAGACGGGAACTGCGGCTTTTACTGGCATTGCCAGCTTCCGTTCAAGAACAAGGCGACCTCAGAATGTTTCGTGGGCACAATGCAATAAAACTGGAAACTGGTAAAAGTCAGTCACTCGTTTCAAGTGATTTTTTATCTGCAACAAACCCCTCCTGAGAATCTTTTGTGATTTATACAAATACCATCAAGTTAAATCAAATAATTTGAATTCGGTGGAGCTGCTGAAAAGCAATGATATTGACATTGTCTGCTTATCTGAACACTGGATAACAAGCGACTGTTTGAGGGGTGTTTATTTCAGAGACTACCGGCTGGCAACAATGTTCTGTAGTGAGGGTGGAGAAAATCCTTCATGGACATCTTGCAGTAGCAAGGTACTGTGTGATTGCTGGCCCATTGTATCTTACCTGTTGTTCACATTTACAGCACCTATTCCAGTAGTTTCGTGCCTTGCACAAGTTTGTACAAGTTCTTCACAGGGTGTGTGCTGTACAGCCTCGGTTCACCAATTGGTTGCCCGAAGATTGACTGTCATCTGCGTTCCAGGGCATCTGCATGTTAGGTCGCCATTGAACAGTTCCGTTTTATTAAGGTGCTCTTTTACTGGCACATGTCCAGTCATTAGCCCCATAATTATTTTCAGTTGTTCCCTGTTCAGAGTTAACAGGTCTGCTGTTTTTTCCGGCTCGAGCCTTTGATGTACTCTTATTGAAGGATTGTGTAGACCTCTGCTTGAAACACAGAGGTGTGATTACCCTTGTGTCCCTAGAAAACATTCCTGCTCCCGCACCATTCTCCATCTTAGACCCGTCTGTATACCAGATCTTGCCCTGTAGAATGGTGTTGAGTTCGGTGTGATTCTATGCAGTTCTGCCTGGTATAGATACCATGTATGACTTGTCAAAAGAGAATCGTTTCGCGATGTGGTCTGATCTCATGTCTAGCACGTCTCTAGTTACGATGCTTACGATACTCATGTCTCCTGTCCCAACGTTTATGTTGTCCAGTGTGTTTCTCAGTCTGAAGCCTCACTTCTCCCTGTATCACCAAGGGAAGGGGAGGCAATCGCAACAGTGTCTCCATGGATGCAGTGGGCGTTGATCACATTGCCCCTGTAATGCCTACCCAGGCAAGTATTTGCACCTTGCCCAGTTTAGTTTTGATGTGTCTTTGTCCACCTCACGAGGTATACGTTTTGGCCGGTTTTACCAACATGTTGTACAGCCAGTGTAACATGTGTGGTTTTGATCCCTATTTCCTCCCAAAAGAGCGTCTTGCCCCAATTAATATGGTCCCCACTTTTCTGGTCATTTTTGTCAGATGTTGGTTCCAGGTCAGTTTCGAGTTCAGTATGACTCTGCTATATTTGACCTCTTCCTCACTCTGTATGGTTTCTCCTCGAAGTTTTATGGCTCCTAGCCCCTCTAGTTTACGTCTCCGAGTAAATGTTACTGTGGTGGCCTTTTTAGGGTTGATGCTCAATCCTTCGAAGTCTGTCATCTGGTTACCAAGTTTAGGGCCTCTTGCATATGATCCCCAACCATGGTGTTGAATTTTCCCTTTTCTAAGACAACAATGTCGTCAGCGTACCCAAGGGTTTGATGACCTTTTTCTTTCAGGGACCCCAGTAGACCTTCAATGACCAGATATCACGGGCCGCCCGGGCTTCTACAGACTCCTACATTAGGGTTGTATGTATCATCCTGTTTCTCAAGCATTGAGTCTATCCAGGCCACGCGAGTTTCCTCGATTCATCTCTTTCTGAGAGACCTGATGATTGAATCTATAGAGGTGTTATTGAAAGCTCCTTCCATCTCTATAAATGCCGCTATCAGTACATCTTTCCGTGTTTCCCATTTTCTCTACCAGTTTGTGGAGTGTTGTTTCTGTTGAGCAGTCGGTCCTGTATGCAAATTGTTCTCGATGCAGTGGTCTTTCTACTAGTTCACCGTCCCTCATTTGCCTATTCACCAACTTCTCCAGGGTCCAAAGGTTTTAGGGTTTTATCGGTTTTAGGGACTTTCCTGTTCAGTTTTTCCAGGTTTTGGTATGGAAATTACTCCAATGTTCGTCTATGGCTTTGATATGTATCCAAGAGCCTGACTGCCTCTTAGCATTTCATAGAGCCTTGTGCGCAGTAGTTCCGTTTCCTCCTGCAGCAGAACTGGGTAAATCCAGTCCGGTCCCAGTGATTTCAATGGTTCAAATGAGGTTATTGCCCACTGTCATTGTAGTGGTGTACTCTCCTCGTTCATTTTCAAGGGAGTGTTTTGCTTGATGTTTGTCCTTGGAGAGGATTCTTTGGAGTCTGGCGCACTCTTGAGTACTTTCCATCTCCTCACAGTACCTCCTCCAAGAGTGTCTGTCTCTTGGCTTCATTTAGTGCCTTTTTTGAGCTGGTCAAGGCGTTCTTGTAGTTATCCCACTTGGTTAGTCGAGTGTAAAAGGTCAATTGGATATGTGTCTTGTACAGAAAGAAGCTTTTAAACAACAAACAACTATCATGTTTCCTGCAGTTCTGAGCAATTCGGACAATAAGAATTCCCTAGGGTATTGAAATAAATAATCCGATTCACAGTAAATTCTCAAAATGATTTCTCTTATTCTCCAAACAATACTAGAACCTGTTTTAAAATTCTTGTCTCACATATGCGAGACTTCACTAATACGATCCTTAGGTTCTACAATTGAGGCTAGTTGATTTCAGATGGCCCCATAGGAAAAATCTAACGGGGTCGAATCTGGAGATCTAGGAGACTACTCGATAGGTATAGATGCCTCATAGAACATTAAAACCTGTCAATATGAATCGATTTTAAGAAATATAACAGAACATCAAAAAACATTTTAGAAATACACTGTCATATGTATTGGGGTATGAGGATAGATGCCCCAAAGGCACCTATACCGCGAAAAATCGGGGCGAATATCCTTTTTGATATGGATAAATGCTCTTTCATTTTTGAACTAAAATGAATTCGAAAGAACAATTATTAACAACTAGGTATGTACTTAATGAACCAGTGTATTGATATAATAAAAGTAGAACGGAATTTATTACTACTTATGAAGTTATGCAACAGTAAATACTTACCTCTGAAACTTTCGTCGCGTTCGTTGTGGAGATAATCACATGCACAAGCGAGACACTTCTGTTCCGCACGCCGGCCTGCTTCTTATTCAAACTATAAAATTCTATGTTGCGATTTTGGGAACTTAGGTTTTTGAAAACGAGGTGCCTATCCCACTGCGGCATCTATCCCGGTTTTACCATGTCGAATCATTTTTCCTGCAGTACTAAGCAAATCTGACAATAAGTATTCCCTAGAGTATTCTAAAACCCATTTTTTCCGATTCACAGTAAATGCTCAAATTGATTTCCATTATTCTCCAAACAATTGAAGTGCCTGTTTTCAAATTCTCGTCTCACATTCGCGGGAAATATTTCGAAATTCACCACTAATGCTATTCTTGAGTTTTTCATTCGAGGCTGGTCGAGTTTTGTTAACTGCAGATCTCAGATTGCTCCATAGAAAAAATCTGGAGTTCTTGGAGGCCACTCGATAGGTACCCTCCTTCCAATCCAAAGTTATTATAATGGACACCCAACCATTGTCTCAAAAGGCCGTAATAGTGCGGTGGAGAGTCGTCTTGTTGGTAACGAAGTTGTCCAATTTTTGAGCCAATTTCTGTTCGTGATTGTTTCTTCTATGGAACCGGTGATAATCTCTGTATACACTTGCAAGCATAGTTTAACAGTATTTTCATTGATATCAAGCATCATTATTATAGATTAGATTATTTATTACCTTTCTGCCATGTTACATGTAGGTTCGTCATCTGAATCCAAAAAACAAAAAACAAACAACATACATCAAAAAACATACAATTCATGATTTGATAATACATAAATATATTAAGTTTTCTGAAGTTTGGTTTTTTTTTTAGAAACTCATTAGAGTTTTTCAAATTTATGGCTGGTTAGAGACAGATGCAATATAATGTACAGTTAGTTACAAATACTATAGCCATGATACAGTTGAAATTGAAAGTGGACAGTTGAATGGTAATCATTTTATGGATATTAAGTATATTTGAAATTCGGAAACGTCGTAGAAACTATTTGAGAATAGAATTTTTTTAAGATCAGTCTTGAATCTTTTCAGAGATTGATTTGTTATTGATTCAGGCAGTAAGTTGTAGAGATGACTCCCGCTAAATTTCGGAGATTTTTTGTACTCCATATGATGAAACTTCTCCATGTAAATATTATTTTGATTTCTAGTATTGTATTTGTGAATTTCCGAGCACTTTGTTAGATGGTGTTTGCTTTTGTGGATGTGACACAATATTTTCAATATGTAGATACTGACCAATGTCAATATTCGATGTTTCTTGAAGTGGTTTCTACAGGAGTCTTGATACTTTAAGTTGAAAATTAGACGAATAATGCGCTTTTGTAGGGTGAAGACTCTAGTAATCTCTGTGGCTTAGCCCCAGGAAATTGAAAGTATCCAGAAAGTTGAAAGAGTTGACAGCCTATGTATTTGTGTTGCCAAATGGTATACTTGGATCAATGGTAGGTGATTTGTATTTGCCTGTGAATTCCATAATGCTGGTTTTTTTCAGGTCAACAACAAGGTGGTTAATTTTGCACACCATAACGAAAACTGGCTGATTGCTATTTCAACTCTGTGGGTAACCTCCTCATATGAGTTTCCTGAGACTATCACCGCCGTGTCATCAGCATATATGAATGGCCTGCTCTCCTCAAAAAATTCCGGCAAGTCGTTTATATATACCGAGAACAGCAGCGGTCCCAGACGACTGCCCTGAGGCGTTCCTAGTTCAATGGTTTGTTCGCTTGAGTATGTGTTGTTAATATCAACAACGATACGACGATTTGGTGTGAAAGATATTAACCAGTCATTGATGGAGCCTCTCACTCCCATTGCATGGAGTTTCGTGTTCAAGAAAAATGGATCTATGGTGTGTCGAAAGCCTTGACAAATCGAAAAATATTGCAACTGCAAGGGAGTCTCTATCTAGAATTTCGTGAATATTTTGTATTAAATCAGTTGATGCAGTTTCGGTTGACAGGCCCGCTCGAAACCCATGTTGATCTGGTGATAATAATTTATATTTATCAAAAAAATTTATCAGCCTTATGTACATTGCTTTTTTCATAATTTTGGAAATTGGATCCGAGACACAGATAGATCTATAATTTTCTACCAGTGCTGGATCGCCTTTTTTTGAAATCGGTGTACATTTAGATATTTTTATTGAGTCTGGAAATTCTCCTACTTCAACTGAGTGGTTTATTATATGAGTTAGGTACGGCGCTAGTTCGTGCACACATTCCTTCAGGAGTGATACGGGAACTTCGTCCAAGCCTACAGATTTTTTGTTTTTCAGGTCTATTATGATATTTTCCATTTCATATATTTCAAAATTTATGTAATACATTGACTTAACAGAGGGTTTCATAGTCGTACAACAGGGAGGAGTTGAATCGGATATGATACTTTTTACCAGGTCAACGGCAGATGTTGAAAATAATTCAACGAAGATGTCAGCTATTTTTTTTGTATCATCTATAGTTTCATTATCCAGTTTGATATGCATATTATGTCTGTATACTTTTTTTGTTTTGTTTAATTTGGTATTCACTATCTCCCATAACATTTTAGGTTTTCAATCAGGGCAGAGTAGTGATTAGTTCTCTCTGTTTGAATTTGGTTGTTGAGAGTATTTTTCATGGTTTTGTATTTCGAGTATATCCTATCATCATTTGAGAGTTTACGAAGCCAGTTTAATTCTCTAACTTAATTACTCAACTCAAGATTATCTTTAGAATATTTTATGTTTATATCCTCAGCCCTGTTGTTAGATATTTTAATTTTCGTTTTTGGATGTGAAATCTCAAAACACCATAAAAAATATTGCCAGAAATGGTTTAGCACTTCATTGATATCCCCTGTCAAATTTAATGTAAGTTTTTCTTTGGTGAAAAGATATTTGAATTCAGATACCGCTCCTGGGTGTGAGAGTCTTTTCTGCACACACACATAATGTGTCTGGTTTTTTAGAGGGTTTGAAGGGAATTAATGATTTGTGCGAGGTGGTCTGAAAACCCAGGTCCAAAGTTTCAACATAAAGTATTTCTTCCAGATTGGATATTATATAGTCAATTTGAGATGAGTTTCTTCTCCCATCAAGATGAGTAACCGTTCTTGTGGGCTGAGAAGTATGAATATTCAGTTGAAAAGATTCTATCACATCCAAAAAAGCTTTCGTTTCCGGACAGTTGGGATTAAGACCGTTGACATTGAAATCTCCACTTAGAATGACTGTATGAAATTTTTTGAGGGCATACCCTAGGAGATTATCTAGTTTATTCAGAAAATTTTGAAATATTGATAATGGCGGTCTATAAATAGATAATAATAATAAGCTGGAATCATCTCCCCAACTTACCGCTGAACATTCTAAGCACATTTCACTAGAAAATGTTTGAAACACGATTTCATCTTCACAGTCAGGAACGTGCACTTCTTTCACAAAAATTGCTGATCCGCCGTGTTGACGTTTTTTCCTGCAGAAACTTGAAACCAGTTCATACCCTTGTATGTTCACCTCAGGCAGTCTGTCGCTATCCAACCAATGTTCGGTAACACAGAGAAAATCAGGAGAATACTGGGAGCATGTCACTTCCAGTTGATTGAGCTTATTTTTTATACTTAGTACATTTATGTTTAGAAGTTTGAGACTTGGTTCATTCGAGTAATTTACAAATTCTTTGGAATTCATGGTCGGGTCCCACCCACCTAACTCATCAGTGGTTGTGTCATCGGTTTTTACAAGCATTCATTTAGTTTCACTTGTTAGTTAGTTCGTTCGTTTATTAGTATGGGTCAAGTCTTTCAAGTGAATTTTGACCGACTTCTAATCGTCCGATTATTTTGAAATTTGTGGGGTCTCCATAATTCTAGATAAAATGCATTGAAGAATTTTTGTTAGAGAAAATGAAAGAAAAAAAATGACGGCTCCAAGATGGGGGACAAGATTTGTAATTATGCTCCGATTCAATTCAAAATGGATGTGGGAGTTTTCGGGGGCAGATTATGAATTTTTGTCAAAATTCATAAATTTGAAATGTCGGCCCCAAGATGAAGGACGAGTTTTGTGATTATGGTCCAATTCGATTCAAAATTGGTATGCGAGGGTTCTTGGGGTCGGAGATTATGGTTTTTTTGTCGAAATTCATAAATTTAAGATGGAGGACGAGTTTTCTGATTATGGTCATATTTCATTCAAAATTGGTATGTGGGGTTTTTCAGGTTCGGAATTTATGAAGTTTTTCTCAAAATCTATGAATTCAAGATGGCGGGCGAGTTTTGAGATTATGGTCAGATTCTATTCAAAATTGGTATGTGGGAGTTTTTGGGATCGGATATAATGATTTCTTTCAGCTCAAAATTACAGGGAAGAAATCTTGTAATAACAATGCTCTATTGGAAAAGAACAGATTAAAGCGAGCAAACTAAAAACAAAAAATAAAATAACTAATAAAAACCCTTTTTGAAGACAAGCTTTAAGCCGGGTACTAGAACGTATAAATTGAGTTTAAGATCTCTGACAATTATTTAATTATTTTTTGATGAATTATTTGGTTTTAAGAAGCTTGTTGCGCGAATTGCAATAAAATTAATACTCCGACAAGTTGTTATTTACCAACCAATCATTGTTCAATGAAATCAACGAGCACCTACTTTCATGAATACCTTGTGAAAATTAAATACCTTCAGAATTTCTTAGTTACCAACCAATTACTACCCAATCAAATTAATACTTTCAACAAAACCTAGCGCGACAAGCTTCTTGAAATCAAATAATTCAATAAAAAATAATTAAATCATTTTATACGTTTCAGTACACGGCTTACATAAAATCTTGTCTTTTAAAAGGTTTTCTATCATTTTTACTTTCACCTGTCCCGATGTGTGTAACCAAATATAACATGTTAAATTTGACCCACTTCCCACCCGCCGATTACCTTGAAATTTGGCAGGTGTTGATAAATCCGGTGACCATGTATTTTGGAATTTTTGTTAGAGAAAAAACAAGATGGCGGCTCCAAGATGGCGGGCGAGATTTGTGTTTATGATCCGATTCGATTAAAAATTGGTACGTGGAGGTTTTCGGGGTCGGAGATTATGAATTCAGTCGGAGATTATTGATTTTTGTCCAAATTCATACATTGAAGAGGGCAGCTCCAGGATGGCGGACGAGTTAATCTTTAGATGGTCTCCTCTTCGAAGAACTCACAGGCCTCATAATAAAAACTTATTAAAAAATAACAACTACCCCGCGAAATGAATCAACATCATCATCAATAAACGCTACAGAACAGATAGGCAAGAGATTCTCCTCAAAGAAAGGTGTCACTTTTTCAAATTTCCATTTATTGATGTTTATCACACACAAGTTCGCCTTTTACAATTTAAAAATAACAGGAAAATTAGACAGAATACCGACGGAATCAGATTCATGTTTGACATATAGGATTCCCTGTGAATGCGGAAAATGTTACATAGAACAAACTGAACAGTATTTGAAAACCAGAATGTAACAGCATAAATATGACTGTTACGAAAAGAATAAAAATAAAAAGTAAAAAATAGCACTTGCCGCTCACCATTTTGAAGCATCTTGTAATTTCGATTTCGATTCGGTAAAAGTTCTAGAAAGAGAGACATCTTTTCCAAAGAGATTGTTAGGAGAAATGATCCAAATTAACCTCCATGAAAATAGTGTTAACCAAAAAAGCGACACACAAAATTTTACCAAAATATATACACATTTTCTAGAAGAGTACAAAAGAAAGAACAGATCTCCGACCGAAAGATAAATCAGTTTTTGGTTTTTATAGCTACACAGCGCTCGAATGTTTCAGGGTGATGTTCAGTTGCTTATTGACCATACACCAACGTAGGTCTATATTTTAATGTGTCTGTGCTTGTTTTGCGCTAATTTTAAAGTTTGTGATGTGTATTTTGTGCCAATGTGTATTTTGCCGACAGGAATTTGTCTCGATCGCCAGCTCGCAACAATTGTCTAAAGTTGAATTCATAATCAGGATTAACTTAATTTTAAAGGTGGGTCATAGAAATTGAGTTCCGTTTTTCGTCTACTACATGTAACTATTGTCATTTCAGCTGTGAAAAAGGAATAAAAGATTCCGAAACGTTAGCAATAAAAAATAGTTTTACTCTCTGGTCCCGATTCCCATAAAATCCAACTAAAAAATAACAATGCTTTTATTAAAATGCATAGATTAAGGCATACTTAATAAAAAGCACAAAATAAAATATTGAATAAAAACTCTTTTGAAGACAAGCTCTTATTCAAATGCGCTAAAAAGTTGAAAATAATTGCTTTGGATGTGTGACGTACGTTATTCCGTGAGTTATAGATTCAAAAGCTTGTCGCTTTCGTTTTCGACTGAAAAATTTTCGCGACAAGCTTTTGAATCTAAAAGTCACGGAATAACCTACATCACACTTCCTAAGCAATTATTTTTTACTTTTTAGCGTATTTCAATAAAAGCTTGACTTTAAAAAGGTTTTTCATTGATAATTTTTTATATCTATTGACCAATTCAATGAATAGAAAGAGGAATATTCTTGAACAGCATTGTGTAATAGGCGTGACGAAAGATTTTGAAATACTCTTCCGTAATGTGGGTACACATTCACTATTTACGAAGAAACCTTTATTTCGGTAATAAACTTAAGTTTAACGAAGTTTGAAGCCATTTTACTAATATTTTTTCAATAGTGCGCGAGAACAGCTCGCAGGTGTCATGGCGTCGGCTCTGACGTCACGCCTAGGTAAACATGTCATTGTGTCTATGCGTAGCGAAGAAAGTAAACAAAACATTGAATTAATTCGTGTGATAAAAATGAATTCCAAAGTTTATAAGTGGTGTGCAGTACCGCAGTGTAAAAACACATCAATAAGAACACAAGAGCACCCAACAAAGTGTTTGTACATGTTCCAAACAAGAAAATAATAAGTGATAAGTGGTTGAAGCTCGCAAGGCGAAACCCGAACGACGTAGTCACGAATTCGCCACTTTATTTCTGTGAAGACCACTTTGATGTGAGTATGTTATAATATATTGATATTTCTCAAACTCAAAACGTTTGTTTGACGTGAAATAGTTGAAATATTGAGGCTATGGAATAACGAATTTATTGAGGTTATGTTTGTTTTGGTCTTGCCTATCATTCTTATTATCAATTTTAATCGTTTACTTTTCGTTTTGCAGTTGCCAAATGATATGGAAAATAGCAACTTACAAGCTGTTAGGGAGCTAACCTCAAAAATAAACAATGACAAGTTTATTGTAAAAATAACCTATGAAAGTTAAATAAACTCGCATGAGTTCAAAACGAGTTTGATTATATCTAAGTTGGTTGTATCTAGGGTAAAGATAAATACAAAATTTACTTACAAGGAAGTTTTCACGTTTCTAAACTCAGACGAGCAAAATTCTCGATTTGTTGCGAGGAAATCGCCCAACATCATTACATCAATCCTGGGCAAATTTGAGCTATTTGCCTTGCTTGGTTCCATTGTTATAGTAGAGTGGAGACGATAAATCACACGTAAAATAATAAAAGATCAATCTAAATGCGTAATCAGTAGTATTCACAACAACAAAACACAGAGAATGAGTGTATTGACTTGACATTGACTGACAGCAGAATTTACCTAAGCGTGACGTCATGCGCTGTGATTGGTGTTTCAGTCAAAATGGCCGATTGCAGTATTTTAATGTTTCATTTTATGGAAAATCTTAATAATCTGAATTTTTTAAATAAAACTAAAGCAGTGTTTTTAATTTTTTTAACATGAATTTTCCCCTAAAACCATTATATCGACGATTTTTTTATACTGTCGTCATGCCTATTGTATACAATATCCAATATAGCAGAGCATGTCAATTTAACCATATTCAGTAATTAACTCGTCAAGTGGGCAATCTCATTATCAACCCAGTCATTCGTTTGTTTGTATGGACAAAGCCAAGTCAAACATATACCGTTCACTATCGTCCGTTCCTCAGCCAATATTTGTCACAAACTGGGCAATTGTGACATGTCACTGATACGGAATCGATCCCACAGTTTAATCGCATAATTTCTCCATGAATACGCCCGAGCTCATAGACCCATTGTAACGATGATTCAATTTGCTTCAAGTTTGGAGCGTCGAAATTTGTCATAGGGAGCAGTTTGGGTGGTTTCGAGTTGAATACACTAAATGGGAAATTTCATCGATCACCACATTTACTGTTCGAAAATTGGGATTTACTTTCCTCGATGCGTATAGTTTGTGTTATAGAGCTGCTTCAAGTATTGAAAGGAACTATTCAAATCTCCAGTACCGATTATATCCCTCAATTGTTTCATGCATCGAGTATTCTGTACCGGCATTGTAAAGAGTCTTTGGCCTTCGAATTAAGAAAAGTATATAGGCCAGTAGATATAGACAATCAATTAACATGAATTCCAAAAGTTTTCAAACTTCAATGGTATGTTAGTGCATCATCGATGAAAACAAACTATACAATTTTGCAGAACTCTGCGACGAACCGAACATTGTTTTAGTTGCAAAAAACGTTATCATGCTTTATTATTGCACTGAAAATTGCAAAAGTTCTGCATTAACTTCAAAGCGGATGGTATAAAACTATAGAAAAAAATACACAAAAAATTCCAATTTCATAATAGATAGATAGATAGATCTTTATTTAACTACGTTATGTTAAAAAACATTTGTAGCAAGTCAGGTACCAATTAAATAAATACAGAAAATAATGTTCAAATTCACAATTAAAATACAATAACAATAAAAATAAAATGTTGCGTGTACACATATGTAGACATTACGATAAACCATACACATAGTATGGTGTTAAGATAGTTGGATCAAATCACATCCCGGGTGGGTCAGCCATGTACTCACCGATAGTGTAGTAACACTTTTTCTGCAGTATCACTTTGATAGAGTTCTTAAACTTAGCTTGGTTTTTGTTTTTTAGTGTGGTAGGAAGTATATTGTGAAGATCAACATTTATTGAGTTTTTGAGAGACATTTAAATCTTTGAGACCTGATCAGATTCGCATTGCGTGTATTATAGTCATGGTAATTTGAGTTAGTCAGGAGTTTTTCTTTATTTCATGAATCTCGAGCAAAGTCCGATCAATGAACAGAGTTTGTAGAGGCATAATACTGAGTTGGCAGAATAATGGCCGACAAGAATCCCTATAACCCGCACCACATATTATTCTAATGGAATAATCTGGAATATTACAATACTTTCACTGATCTCAGAGGACGATCAAATCAACTAATTAAATACTTTGAAACATATATTCAAAATAGTGAATTTTCTTCACACCATTTGAGAGTACGGAAAGCGTGCCTCAAAAGTCTTTAGAGGTTCTCAGAGTGTTGTGAAACTAAAAGATGACAACTAGAATTACTCGGAGAGCGGTCTGTTCAAGTAATTCACTCGGTATATGATTGAGGTTCGTTCTAACCTATGTACTCGGTCGTATCTCAAGTTATCAAACCAAATTTTATAATAATATAGTTGTAAATTCAAAAGATATAATTAAGATCAATTTTTAAAAAATTACAAAAATCCATAAATCAATAATTTCTTATAAAACCAATTCATATAAATTCACCAGGAAATATGAGTATAAAAATAGCAATAAAACCATAGCAGAAATCAATATCATATCAATTACACTGTTCTATAATTTTAAGGCAATAAACAATGTATTTTCAATCAATTGTAGCATAGTCAAATGTAGCAATATATTTTAATAACTTCTTTTTGTGATTTATCAATATAATCTTAAATTTTGTATTTATCAAATACACAAATCAAAACACCTAGGTCAATTATGTTAAAACGAATTTTTTTCTTTTAACAACAAACTGTAATATTTTACTGGACTTGGAAACATAATAAAAAATTTTCAGTTATAAGCATTGAATAGCATTAATCATAGTATAATATCTTTTAAGAGAAATCAACCTATCAAAATCTAATGAAATGAAGAAATATTTATCAGAATAGTTGAATTACACTTCAAGGAATGTAGAGTATGAATGTGGAAAAATGTTCATTATATAAAACCTGGTACACAATCCTTCACTAAAAATGGTTCTTGGTTCATAGATCGATAATTTATCTGGCAAATATTTTAATTAAGTGTTTTATAGTTTAATCTTCAAAAATCCCGTGAAGTAATCATTTATTTATTTACTTCTCGTGCAAATTATGAAACTCTGATGAATTCTTCTAGCTACATATCAGTGTATGTAGATCGATTCATTTCCTTTGTAGCTACGATGTTGAAGTTGTTTTTCTTCTTATAAACTGGTTAAAAAACTCATCAGTGTGAGTACTAATAACTGGTACATATTTAACTTGTTTGTATCGGAATATAACTTGAAATAATATTGAAAATTTTTCATCTTTCTGACTGAATCATGGTCTAATCAAATCAACTCAATTGAAGATGCCGATATGCATCATAAGTTACATACTGAATAAAAAGGAATACCCGAATGGAATGAATTTCATTTTTAAAAAACGGTTTATATATATTCGTGTCCCCCCCCCCTGGAAGGCATTTCCTATAACCGATTATAATTATCACCTACCAAGTTGTCTCTGCTTCACTTTTAAACATAATTGCACTATCTCTCCTGCTATGATGCACCTATGTCCTAATTTAGGGTCGAATATAAATAGGTGATCTATTGTGCATATGAATTCTTAGTTCACTGAAGTTAATATTTATTCACGATTTTCTTTGTTTGTTTATTTCAGGAACCCTTGTTTCAAAGTTCATTACTTCCCCCGTGTGGATATATAATTATATTTTCGTCCCCAGCATGTGTTGTTATTTTTATACTATCAAGGTTCACTGATTTCAATACTCATTTGGATATTATAACTTTCCCGTAATATGAATGTATAAATTATCATTGGATTTTTTCATTGTTTTAAATGTGATCTTTCTCAATGAATATATTCTTTGCATTTATTATTCTTTTCCAAGCTCTATATTCAGAGTATGTCAGTCCCACAAACCGTACATTACGATGACACAATGGCTAATCTATTCGCCGAATATTTCTCCAATGTTGATATATTTTTCCTGTTCTTTGCACAATTCGAAAATGAAATATTCAACTTAATTCCTAATTAGGTTCTTTGTAATATATTCTATTCCTTCTTGTTTTTATGTATCCCAATTTCTGTTCACCTTTACGTATTACTTACACCTATAAATGCGCTTAGACCTGCTGGATACAATTGATCATAAATAAATAAATATATAAACAACGAAATTGCTCACATGCATAACAAGTGCCGTCTTTAAACCTTCAAATAATCCAGTTTCAAAAGATTTATTGATTATATCTGTTAGTACAGATAGCGCTTTGAGTCTGTAAGAGTCCTCTAGTAAATTCATCCGATCCGACGGATTTATAAATTTTTATTTCTATTATTGTTAAATAAAATATGTATGGCAGTGAGTATTGTCAAGCTAGCTCAAAGGATCCAGTTGAGATTCTAGATTGGCTGTCAAATTTTTGGCAATCAAGTAGTAGTATTCCTTCAAAGTATTCGGGTTGACGTCATTAATCTCCGCTGCTGTCGATATACTTCCCTTTCCCCGTAATTCATTCCTTATTGCCCATTTCCCTTCAGGTTTGTTTTTCCATTTTTCACTTCTGTTTGAGTAATAATTATTTTTAGCTATTTCTATAAATATATAAATTATTTCAAAAAAATGAATGGTTGATGTAAATTCTTGATTGTACGCAGGGATCTGAAATTGTTTGCATAAACTTTCCATTCTGTTGTCATCCAAGGCTTTATGTTTTTCATTTTGATTTTTTTCAATGGGAATAGTAACGGGTCAGAAGCAGTTATTATATCATTTTAATTTGTCTGTTCACATGATAGTTGGAATGTGTCGTAGTTTTGTTTACTGAAGATTCTACCTTCTCTGAATCTAACATTGCTCTTCACAATGTTGAGTGGAAAATTGAATTGAATTGCTTCATGATCAGATAGATACGTATCCAGGTGTAGATACGTATCCTAGTGTACATACTTAACGTATCCAGGTGAACATTCTCAACATGATATCAAGGAATATTATTCCACCACAGATATAACTTTTAATCGACATATAGTTCAAAGTCTGATTAAATGTTTTCATGCTCAACATTCGATGATACCGCGAATACTGAACGGAATTATGTCGAATATAGCTACCAAAAACATTTGTGTTTATCGATTTCATGACAATAGAAGCGAATAAAAATGTGGGCAGAAAGCACAATTCGATGAAACTGCCAATAACAGTCCTTTCCAGAAAGCGTAATCGTAAATTATGTCATATACAAGAGTTCTTGACATATTTCTCTCTGTCTCTTTTATCTCGTTGTAAACTCTCTATGCAGTTATGCCCATACCAGTGCAATAACATATACTGGAAAGTGAATCTGTTTGATTTTACATTAAATTTTGTATACCATCTGTATGTTTGTAATTTGCCTCGAATCTATATCTATATGATTGTTGTTTGTTCGAGTACCACGTAAAAATAACTGGAAAGATTTCGATGAAACTGCTTGTGTTCGAAAGCTTATGATTGGACTTGAAATCACTTGTTATACATTACGATGATGGAAACGGAGATATAACAATAAAACCACATTTTTTCACAACCAAATAATGCTACCAATATAAGGTGAGCTCTCATTTCAAGTATATTTTTCCGTTGTATATATATATATATATATATATATATATATATATATATATATATGTATTTTGTTTTTTTCTTGAATCCTTTTGTATTACTTTTGAGGAGTTTCTTTGGTTATTGGATTCGTTTAGTAATAAAAGTATATTTGTTAATAGAATAGTTTCGTCCCCGGCCGGGGACATTTTCAGTTCTTTATTTTTTTCGTTATTTTTCAGGGCTGACTTTTCTGGAAAGAATGTATAATGTAATTTTGTGAAATAAGTAACTCAACAGGTAACATACCTTGGCATAATGTTTCATGTAGAACAGTTTAAGTTGAAGAAAAATACGAATATATATAATATATTATTCTGGAACGAGTGTATTGCTTTCATCTGGTTGTGAACGGATGTTTTGTGCGGGTGGGTGTGACGTTTGCTTGTAAGGGTCGGAGATATTCGGAGGAGAAGTCAAGTTTACAAACGGTTATTGTTTAGTTGTGTGTTTGATGGTAACGTTAGGGGTGAGTGTTTTTTTTTCTTTTTTTGAATTTCGTTTGATGTAGTTAGGTATGATGCTTTTTTTTGTTATTATTGCTTATGGTGGTTATAAAATGGTGTGGTAAATTTTACTAAGGTAACCAATGTCTGTTTTTTCGTTTTGTTTTTTTTTATTTGAATCATCTCCTTGATGTTGATTTTTCTTGGGTTGGTTTCTATATTAAAATGCTATTTTTATTGAAATTAGGATTGTGGTCTTTATTTATGTGTGTTTGTTTAGGGATTGTTTTTTTATTTCTTCTATTTTTTTTGCGTTACCTATATAAACTTTTTCACAGTCATTACATGGAATGCTGTAAATTAGAAAATAGACTGGAAGGGCATAAATATATGAAAAAGTCAAGCATTTTAAACCAACCCAAGAAAAATTAAACAAAAAAAAACAACAAAAAACACAGAACAAATTTAACTTAGTAAAATTTACCACACCATTTTATAACCACCTAAAGCAATAACAACAAAAAAAACACCATACCTAACTACATCAAACGAAATTCAAAAAAAGGAAAAAAAACACTTATTCCTAACATTACCATCAAACACAAAACTAAACAATAACCGTTTGTAAACTTGACTTCTCCTCCGAATATCTCCGACCCTTACAAGCAAACGTCACACCCAGCCTCACAAAACATCCGTTCACAACCAGATGAAAGCAATATACTCGTTCCAGAATAATAAAAGAAGCATGTTATATATATATATATATATATATATATATATTCGTATTTTTCTTCAACTTAAACTGTTCTACATGAAACATTATGCCAAGGTATGTTACCTGTTGAGTTACTTATTTCACAAAATTACATTATACATTCTTTCCAGAAAATGTCAGCCCTGAAAAATAACGAAAAAAATAAAGAATTAAAAATGTCCCCGGCCTGGGACGAAACGTATTCTATTAACAAATAGACCTTCATTACTAAACGAATCCAGCAACCCAAGAAACTCCTCAAATATATATATATATATATATCTTGATAGCATACTAATATTCAAGAAGGTTATTCTTGGGTCCATTTTGAGAAAAAACATCTGATGAACATATGTCCTAAGGGTCTTGAATTTTGAACTACTGGGTGCTGAAATTAAAAAAAAACATTCTTTTTTTTATGATAACTTTGGTATGATCCTAGATATTTTTGTGAAACATAGTACACATATTCTATGCATCAAAAGGTATTTTCTGCAGTACAACCTAATTTTTTATTGTTGCCAGTGGCGTTCGTGCGGGATTTGCACTAAATCATTTTAAAGAGAAAAGTGATACGCCACTACTTTTTTTCGAAGTAAAAATTATTTTTGAAATTATCTTTCCTCTCTGAACCTGGTTTCCTGGATTTCTTTTCGTTTGACGTACGGTTTTCGCATAAATAAAATAAAATTCATTCATTTGCATCTCGCTAGGCCACTTACCAGAAAAAACAATTAATGTAACTTCAAACAAAAAGTTATTCACGAGAATAATTTTCAATGGGTAAAATTATAAAATTAAAGTAATCTTAATACATTTTGGAATGCTAACACAAAATTTTCCTGAATGCACAAAGAAATAAATTAAATCAGATGTTCAAAATGTGAACCTCCTGCTGCTCTTTTTCTCATGGACTCACGTACTCTTTGGAAAATGCCGGGACTGTTTCTAATAGTTTCTCAACTGCTCTTCAGTAGGAATTAATGTGTTGTAAACCAATGTTTTAAGATGACCCCCACAGGAAATAATCTGAACTATTGAGGTCCGGGGACCTAGGTGGCCATGTCTGTGGTCCTCCGCGACCTATACAGCAATTATTGTAGTGAATGAACTTTAGTCGATTTATCGCTGAAATGGAAACATCTTCCATCAAAGCTGGCAATTCTTCTTCGAGAAACGGCCGGTAATTATGCCCATTCAACCTCGCATGGAGAAAATAGGGTTCAATTAAATAATCACCGCATATTCCAGGCGCCTTTTCCGGTAAACTGAATCCAAAATATTTGATACCATAATGTCTAAAAAACTTAACATCTCGTAAAAAACAAACCCGAGAAAACACCCTTATAAATTGAATAGGAGACGAGGTAAAATTCCCCCCGCCCCCAAAAAACCAAACCTGGTATTTACCTAACACCAGGCAGAGACACCCCTTTCGCCCACCACCCCCGGCTGGATGTCTCCAACCCCATTGCATCATGGGAAGATCTGTACATAGTTTTTAAGTTGTAAATACTAGTAAAAGTTGAATTTTAATGAGAAAAACAAATAAAACCTTTTTGAATTTGAATGAATGTTCCAGGCCACACGTCAACGGAAAATTGCTGCTGGTGACGGGATTCCAAAATTGCACGAGGGTTTTCTTCAGCCCAAAAATTATTATTCTGAAAGTTTTGGATGGCGTTTCTGGAAAAATTGGTTTCATTGGTGAATAAAACTACACTATCAAATAATGGATTTTCATACATTTCTTGAAGAAACCATCGGCAAAAGTTCATCCGTAATGGAAAGTCGCGACGGAGTAGCGCCTGAACCCGTTGGATATGGTAGGTATATAATAAAAAGTCATGGAGAATTTTCCAGACAAGAATGTGAGATATTTAAATTGTTCCAAATTTTTCGTGTACTTAATCCGGGATTTTCCTCAATTGAATTCAAAACCGCTATCTCAATTTCTGGTGTTCTTACAGTACGTTGTACTCCCTTTAGATGATTGTCTGGTCCAGAGCTTCCGTTTTCGCACAACGTTCTATAAATATTTAAAAATGTTCGTGCATCCGGAATATTTCTATTTGGGAAGAGGTCTTCATACAACCGCCTGGCTTCCAGTGCGTTACTATCAGCAAGCCCATACATGTAATGCATATCTGCAAACTCAAAATTCTTAAAATATACCGTTTTTTTAATAATATTGTTAATTTTGATGGCTCAAATACGTGACAACTAGACTAGGTAGACAACTGTCAACATTGTTTATGTTTACAAAACAAAATCTGCATCTTACCTACTAGATACGTTTTTAATCCTTGATAATACCCAATTTCATAACAATGTGCAAAAGACTGAATTTTATTTTTCTAAGCGAAAACCGTACGTCAAACGGAAAAAAAATTAGGGGACCAGATTTGCTCAGAAAAAAATTATGATTTCAAAAATGATTTTTACTTCAAGAAAAAGCAGTGACGTATTACTTCTCTCTTCAAAATGATTCAGTGCGAATCCCGCACGAACGCCACTGGCAAGAATACAAAATTTTATTGTACAGCAGAAAATGCCTTTTGATGCAAAGACTCTGATAAACCAAAGTTATCATAAAGAAACTATACTTTATTTACTTTTGCACCCTGTAGATCGTATCTTTAGGACATATGTTCATATGAAGTTTTTTTCTCAAAATGGACTCAAGAATAATCTCCTTGAATATTAGCATGTTATTAAGAAAAACCCTTTATATATGAATATATATATATATATATATATATATATATATATACAGGGTGTAATCGACCCTCTTGCACATCCGCTAACAGGTGATAGTCCATCAAAAAATAAATAGATTTTCCGTTTGAAATTTTTACGAAAGGTCATTAATAAGCCAGAAAAAAAAAATATGAAAAAACAAAAATTACCAAAACTTTGCTGTTTCGTGTTTCGCATAATTTTGACTAATTTTACAAAAAAAAATTCATCAAAAACATATTGATTGGATAATATTTTCCTTGATAATTCAATCAGAAATGGCTTTGATAATAATACTTCAACATGAACTTCCACAAATCAAGAGTACTTATCTTCAGTTTTGCGCAAAAAATATTTCTGACCTTAACACTTATCTAGGAGTATTATGAATTTGAGGTTGGGTTTGTTTGTCAGTTGATCTGTCAAAAAACTAATATGCAAGAAATATGGTAACATACCAGTGAATCCGCGACATCGATTCGATCAAATAATATGATGAACGAAAAAATGGAGTTATCGGTCTCATTCTGACTCACCCGTACTATGTTTCCGATTCTCCCAGCATTAGAAAGTGTTCAGGAGGTTGATACATGTTCCGATATGTTGTAAGAAATCAGCATTATGCGATTATTGCACAAAGGAAATTATGTCTCTACCAAGGACATATCTTCAGTTTTTCATGGAATGTTATGACTTTTAGGTTGAGTATCGATGAGCCGAACTGATGTCAACCGCTAATTTTTCCATTCATTTGTTTCAAAAAAATATGAAGAAACATATGACCACATACACATACACAACTACGCCACTGGTTTACGAAAATAAAAAATTATAACTTCCAATTAGCACGTTGATAAACATTGATTAGGGTACCAAGTTTCAAAATTTTTTCCTCTAGGAATTTTGGAGAAAACAAATCTTAATTTTTTTCGTACTTTCGACACCCTGTATCTCAGAGGGGATGCAATTTAGGACATATCTTGATAGCAACTTTTCATCTCGAAATGAGGTGAGGAATCTGTAGTCGGAGTTTGTTGGTCTTATTCTGACTCACCTTGTATACAGGGTGTAACATAAGTACGTTAAAATATTCGAGTGACGTATTTCTGGGACAATTTTAACAAAAAAAGTCTATATAAACTTGTGTCAGGAAATGCTTCGTTTCGGAGATACAGGGTCTTGGAATTGAATTGTTTTGTTCGCTTTCTGTCATTGCCAACACTAGTGAAAAATCAATTATCCCCTATTTTTCTACCCATGAGGGTGGCTAATTCCTTTCGAAATCCAAATATAAGGTATACCCTATCTATTAAAAAAAGAATCAGCCAAATCGAAGAACCCAGTACAAAGTTATGCCTGATAGAATCGGTTAACGGACCAGAATTCAGAGGGTGAGTGATCAATATCCTTCATTTCGCTACCCTTAGGGGTGGATTCCATCTTTTAAATTCAAATGGGACCAACTTCGAAGTACACCCTATCCACTGAAAAAAGAATTATCCGAATCGGACGCCTCAGTAAAAAGTTATGCGTGATCATACATAATTTTTTTTTATGGAAAAACATAAAATATACGGGTCGAATAGAGAACCTCCTCCTTTTTGGTTTCGTCGGTTAAAAATAGAAATTCCCTGTCACATTTTCAACTATCCATAGACAAATTCACAGTTCGGAGTTTATAAAGTGATTTTTTGGTACCATGCCCGTTTTTACGAATGCTGAAATTGCTGATATGGTTTTTGCATACGGCTTGGCTGACGGAAATTCAACCGAGGCCAGACACATCTATCAGAAAAGGTATCCCCAACGCGTCACTCCTTGTGCAGCGACATTTGCAAATGTTTTCCGGCGACTTTCCGAATCTGAAAGCTTTGAGAGAAATTCCGCAGTAAGACGGCCACGGACTACAATAACTGTGGAATTAGAGGAGAAGGTTCTCGAAGAAATTAGTGAACATCCAGAGACAAGTACAAAAAAAATTTGTCTTTAAATGTGAGTCACATGACCGTTTACAGAATTTTAAAGGAACAGCAATTATATCCTTATCATATTCAGCGTGTCCAGGCACTTACGATACGCAATTTTCAACCACGTATCGAATTTGCTCAATGGCTTCAAAGAAAAGTCGAACAACATCCCCAAATTTTATCGAATGAGGCTAATTTTTCAAGAAATGGTATCATGAACTTCCATAACAACCACATCTGGGCGGAAGATAACCCACATGCGATAACGCAAATTCATTTCCAAGACAGATTCTCTTTTAATGTATGGGTAGGCATAATTGGGGATTATTTAATTGGGCCCTATTTTCCCCCCTTGCGTTTGAATGGAGATGCTTACCAAATTTTTTTGGAACACGAGCTTCCCCAGCTTATGGAAGATGTTCTTATTGGTCTCCGAAATCACTCTTGGTTCATGCACGATGCAGCCCCTGCGCATTTTAGTCTGATGGCAAGAAATTTCTTAGACGTAGGATATCCCCAAATGGATAGGAAGAGGAGGCACTCAGCATTGGCCCCCGATGTCACCGGACCTCAATCCGGTCGATTTTTTATCCTGAAATATCTAGTTCATGCTAGCCCCATTCAAAACGAGGAAATGTTAAGGGATCGCATCATAGCTTGCTGCGGAATGATAAGAAACACTCCCGGCATTTTTCAACGGGTGCGGAATTCTTTGATGAGGAGAGCAGAAGCTTGTATTACTGTTGGGGGTCGTCACTTTGAACAGTTGTTGTAATAGTTGTTTCGTTAAATTTTATATGTTTAATTGCCTAATAAATAACATAGTACTTCTCCGAATTGTTTTTTACAAACACCGAAATGTAGCACTTTCTAATTAAATAATTAAACCTGACCAAATTTTTTAATCTGGATTGATTAAGCAGTTTGATAATGCTCAGTTTGAAAGAAGTCTGTGTTTAAAGTTTGATGAAAATAACTGCAGTTGCAAATAACTTATGACAAAAAGCAACCATATTTTGAAAAATTTCCACAATCTGTATCCCAAAAAGAAATCATTTTTCTATAAACATTTCATAGGAAAAAAGTAGTTTATTTTGACGAGACCTACCACATACTTAGTTTTTGTAATGTTCTCAGCAACTTCAGTTAGCGCCATAGGAGCTAAGTAACATGCATCGATATAGAAAATTGTAAATATCTCGAAAACGATCACCTCCAGCGTTGTTGAGGAAGTGTACCTTTTTTACTTGGAAAAGGTGTGGGGATAATTTTTTTTCATGATAAGTACAAAAGTTTACTGACAAAAATGTTAGGGCAATTTGAAATAAATAATGACAGCGTACGCAGCGCCCTCTAGATGTTACATGAAAATGAATACGAAATTATGATTTCCCACGTCAAAAAATCCTCGAGTACCAAATTTCGTGTAAATAAATTATTTTTTTGAAAAGTTATTTTTAAAAAGCGAACAAAAAAGTTCAATTTCAACACCCTGTATCTCCGAAACAAAGCATTACCGGACACAAGTTTATATAGACTTTTTTTCTTAAAATTGTCCCAGGAATATGTCACTGGAATATTTTAACGTACTTCTGCTACACCCTGTATATATATATATATATATATATATATATATATATTTTTTCTTTAGTTTTTTGACCACATATATATTTTTTTCAATTTCTCGGAATGAAGGTCTGATTCAGTCAATTCATATAATTTCTTTTAACAACGTTTCGACATGGTATTTGTCATCATCAGGTTTAAACATTAAAATAAAAAATATGGAGTTTGAGACATATTCAACATAACACAATATTAAAATGTATGCACTAAAATGATTCTTTGAAAACATATGGTTCGAAATATAACACGTTATTTGTAATATATACGAGTATTCACTTACAAATTATTTTATTTGAATTACTTGTGTCATTCGAAGAATACATCGACAGGAAATCTTTCATTTAATAAAAAAAATGTATATTTTTTTTAAATTCAATTGTTCTTGTTTTTACAGCTAATTTCGATACGATATAATTTTGTATAATAGTATGATGTTTTACTTGGTGATTGTTTCTCGCATATACACATGATTCATCAGATCGAAGATTAATATTAACCATGGATTTTGACAAGAATACGAAACACGCTTTTGAATGTTTAAAACGAAAAATTAGAGGACAAAGTGGGAGAACTGCTCTTTCGTTGTCAGATTTTTTATATATAATTTTGCATATCCTTCGGTATTTGTTAGGAAATTTTACCTAAAAATTTCTATTGGGGGAGCCCCTCTCTTGTGGAGGCCCTGGGGCTGCAGCCCCGTTTGCCCCCCTCTTAATCCGGCTCTGTATCATTTCAAGGAATGTTCTTACTCTTGGATTCCTTTCATTGGTCAAAATTTCAACGTTGTGCCAAACTTATGTTGATTTTATTTTTCGTGTTTGGATAAGGCTGTTTTTGAGTACTTGTGGGCTTGTACTCGTTTCTGCAAATATTGTTTTGTTTGACCTATATAGGTACTTTGACAGTCTTTACACGGTATTCTATATACTGTATGAGTTTGGTTGTTTTTTTGTATTTCTGGTTTTAATTTTGAATAAATGGTTTTGTTCGTATTTTGCAGTCGGTGTGATATAGTTATGTTGTGTTTTTCCATTGTTTCATTAATTTTATTCGATAGTTTGTCTATGTACGGTAAAGGTATGTATGTTGTTGTTTGCTTCTCTTTATTATAATTTTTATTGTAGATCGCATGTGTTCGTTTTTTTATTGTTTTTTTTGCAAGGTGGCTGGGGTAATTATTTTCTCTCAAAATATTCTTGATTATTTCTATATTACTTTTCCTGCATTTTGGGTGAGCAAGCTTTATAGCTGTCAGTTAAATTTGGAATAATTTTTGTTTTGTAACTAAGCGGTGCGTTTGACAATTAGTGTGTGTAACGATTTAATGCACTTGGTTTAATAAACCAGTTTGTGAAAATTTTCCCAGTACTGTCGTGTATTATTGTTGTGTCGAGAAAGTTCATTTGTTTTTCTATTTCTTTTTCTATTGTAAATTTCAATCTGGGATGATATTTATTAAATTTTTCTAGAATTTCATCAACATTGTCAGTAGGAATACAGGTTAAACCACCGATATGTAGACGATTGTTGTAGTGAAATATCAAATTTGCGCCAAAGAACTAGTAAAAATGTAAACCATTTTCAACAAACGTCGTTATTCTAGTACAAATAATAAATTGGACCAAATTTTGCAATAAAATATTATTATTGTCATATGAGGGAGGCGCCTAAGATACTCTTTATGAAACTAGAACCATGAAAAATCGGAAAATATTGTTGCGTAGGTGCCTTTGATTTCAAATCGGAATATTATGTCTGATTCTAAATAAATAAGGGTAGTTTAATCTTGATTAAAATTCCTATTTTTCGTTCTCCCCTGTACACCGTTTGGAAATTTAGAATTTTGACAACTCAAATGCAGGTTTTTCGCAATTTTAATCAATAATAAATTTTTCTGACAAATGGATAATCAAAAAAGTTTCCCATATAGTGCAAACTTTTTGAAACTCACTGTATGAAGTAGGTACCCAAAAAATAGGGGCCAAGTTTTTGAGTGTGAAAGTGTGTTCAACCAGTCAAGTGCAATAAATGTACTTGTACGATCGAGACGCATGAGGTGGAATACAGTTTCACTAGGGGTGAGTGATCCTACAAATGGTTTCGTTCTTTCCTGGATATCCCATGGTTCTCCATCTTTGTCTCCATCTTGATCAATGTTATTTTTAATCAGATCAACCTGTTTTTCCTAGAGCTTTCATGAAAAATCTGGAGGCTTTTCAATTAAAATTTATGGGCGTATTCACCAAGTATACTATACCTATCTCAAAAATTAAACGCATAGCTTTCCTAACAAATCTTTTATTTACAAAGTTCTTGAGAAATTATCAACATTCGTAGATTCTATATACATTAATATATGCAGCGTTTGAGCAATTACATTGTGTACATTCTTTATAAACATTGCACCCTTATAAGTCTAGAATATAATATGGCTATACAAAATAATAAAAACATATCACAAAATACATGAAAGCAACACTAACATAACATAAACAGGAGATGTGTATTATTCTTGGTTGTTAAAGAAATATACAGGTTGTTTCTCGATGAAGTGCTATAAATAAAGATCGATCAAATTGCACATATAGCTGCACTAAATTTCATCAATAGCAACCACACTAAATTAGAAATTGCCAGGGTTTGACATAGAGTATCATCAAAAAGCTTTCAGCAAATCATTTGGTCACAATCCTTCATGAACATTCACGTGATTTTTGAAATAATTATTTCCAGATAAGAAATACTCATCTGGGGTTTATAAAACTGTATTTTTTTTAGTCTGGAGAGAAAGAACTGATTTTCACAAATAACGAGAAAGTTAAAGAAAGATATAAAACATACAAGGAATTTAATTCGAGAACTCGGATTCACCATCACTTATGGTTTTTTATAACTCATCAACAAAACTTGAAAATATATTCTTCATTTTGAAAATTATTTTTATTTAACGAAATAATTTTTGGTTCATGTTAACAAAGAAATGTCCCTCCTATTATTGGTGATGAAAATAAAACATTATGCTGTGAACTCTTCTCCATGTCACACCCTGTATAAAAGGTACAATTATACATATTTCACTATTCTAGAAAAATAGTATATCCAAAAATATTTACATCATCACAGATAATACATTTTTAACTATAAAAATACACAATTTTATTGAGACAGATTATTCAGCTACCCTTATGTATTTACAAGGGCGGGCTAAAAAGTAATCAGCCTAGCAAGACGCTACCAGTTTCTAAGCGAACAACTTTTATATTTTTACAAAAACGAATAAAATATAATATCGTACACTGGTTAGATACTTGTGTCTGAAGAATAAAACGAATAAGGAGATCAAGGCCGAACTGAACAATGTTTATGGTATGCACCTTCGATATTAACAATAAAATATTGGACAGCCTATTTTGAAGGCATGCAGAATCGTTGGTATCAATCTAATAGGAGATTATGTTGAGAAATGAAATGAGTTGTACCGTAAAAAGTCATGTTTTCTTGTCCAAGCCAATTACCTATCCGTCCGGCATCATATATGGTGAAATCTATTGATTATGAAACAAAATTCTAATTTCTTGTGACAAAAATATTGAAATTCCTTCGATTTATTCTAGAGAAAATTTCACAACAGTTTATTTCATGCAATCGAATGCATTTGTATTGAATCATTATATTTATGATATACGAGAAATATGATATTTTGAATTCAATTTGAAATCTGGTATATTATACAATAAGTCCCCCCCCTTCCAATTTTTTTTTAAATATTACAAAAAAAAACAAAAAAATTGTAGGGTGTCTCAAAAAGTGCAGGGAGTTGGTAGTTTATTTTTTTAATGAGACACCCTTTATATAATTGGATTTTTGTATTCTACGTAAAATTCTGAGCAGATTTCACGAAGCATGCCTCATACCTAAGTTCAACTGATTCCAAGAAAAATTGTAATCAATACTGAACTGATTTCCGATCTCTTACGTTGATGAAGTAGTCTGTGCACGATAAGTCTATTGTATCCATGACAACGAGAGAACAACTCGTATCTGTTTTCGCCAAATGTCAAATAAGTATTTATATTTTGTGGGTTTTTAATTATAATGCAACGAAATAGTTTTCAAGAAAGGGTAAACCTCGGAGTATAAGATAATAAGCTAGAAATACGTATAAACCTTTGTTTTGGTGTTTTAAAAATTGACACAAACCTCTCATAAGATCTTGTGTCCGCGTCTTGAAGTATTCAAAGTCAATGGTCGAAAAAATTGTTTTTTCGTAAATATCTCGCTTCCTATATTTGTATTCATCATAAAAGTTCTAGAGCATGTCATTTTCTACAAATTTTGCTTTAAGCCATTTTTTGTACGTTGAACTGTTTTTGAGATAGAGTTATAGAGTTAATATCTCATTTATTCGTTAGTTCAGCAGCTCATCAACATATAAATCGTGTTTACTATTAGATTCAAACTTGGTTAGGAAACGATTTGGAACCCCAGGAATGTTGCATACTACAAAAAGAAATCCTGGAACCGACACCAACTTTATTACCATCAGCACCATATGAACTGCCCACTACAATATTTTGCGACTGCAAGAATGGTTGTGGTTCGGGGTTACAATGCTCTTCAGCTTGTGGCCAGGTAATGGACAAGCATGCCTCAACGCTTCATCGTATCAAAATGATCTCGATGAAGGAAGTGCATATAACCTTGAAGATTGGACGTCGAGGTCCAACAGTGTGGCCAGCTCGCTAACCGGACCTCACACCTCTTGATTACTTCCTTCGGTGTATGTTTTCAATACGGTTTGTGGGTCGTTAGATGAACTTGGTCGTCGAGTTATTGAAGTGGGTTCAGAAATAACACCTTAAATCTTGTATAATGTTAGGGAAGTGTTCACAACCCGGCCATTTATTAGTCAAGAAATGCAGGGTGGACATAGCTTACCGTGTACAGTTATAAGTTAAAATACTACTTCAGTTAATAAAGTGTTTTAGTTACATTTGCTACGGTTTCAGTTAATTGTAAAAATGGCTTCATTTGTTAAGGTTTTGCCACTGAACTGGTCGAAAGTAGTCAAAATAATAATTTACAAGGGTTCATAGTTCCAAAATAGTAATTTGTGTGATATAATACCGTTTATTAAAATTGGTTAGAATTTTACGTAGAATCCAAAAATCCAATTATATAGGTACAGGGTGTCTCGTTAAAAAAATGAACTACTGAGTGGCTGCGCTTTTTTGTGACCACCTTGTCTAATAAAACTTCCAGTCTTCACTATCAAAACATCATCATCAAATTGGGTTATAATTTTTGTATTTGAACAATCGTAAATGATGCGTTACATTAAACGTGTTCTGGATCATATCACTCGTGTTACTATAATTTCTATTTCACTTACGTCAGTTCATATTTTAGTCCTTTTCATTATTTTGTTGTGAAATTTTCTTGCCGAATACATAATTGCACGTGACATAATTATTACTGAAAATGATCTCCTTGTCACGAATATTTTTGAAAAACTCATAACTTTGAAATCATCCAGATGCTTTAATTTATATTCGTCAGGGTGTTTAACCTAGTAGATTACACCAAATATTATTCTAACCAGCCATCCATCTATTATTGATAATTTGTCGGATGCGAAAACCATTTTCATGCATTACTATTGCTAACAAATCTCACTCCAGAAGCTTTCACTTCTGATAATATATCGGAATTACCAAAGACATGTTTCACATCAATTTAAGGGTGTCTTCGACTTTGACGTCTTCTTCTCCATATTTCATTTTCGGCCAGGACAAAAGCTGAAGTAGGGGAAAAGGAAACAATGGAGCGACAAGAACCTGCAAAAAAAGAGATCATTACCAAATTGTCGAGTCATCATCTTAAATTATAACCGCCTCGCCAGATGAAGGGAACGTCATAGTTGAAGGTCCAATTATTTTTTACCGAATTTACAATTTTTAAGTTTGTGGTTTGGATGAGTTGTCTTCGGGCGTCAGCAAAGACATTTCAAGTTTTCGATATTTATTTCAGCGTTAGAACAAAGAAATGGGTGGTGTTTCAAAACTAGTTATTTTTATTTCGATTGACGCAAATACCTGAGTTCAATTGTCTTTATCCTAGGGTTTAATTATCACTAGCTATTTATTTTAGGAGTGTGTCTTGTAAGCCATATAAAACACGAAAGAATAGCAACACTTGAGTGTTTTATATGCTAATAAGACATGAAATGGAATACATTTCATCCACAGTTGCTGAAGATTCATAAAATATGTTATTCGAGAAGGTTATAACATTGTTTCTATGACAAATGGTTTGTTTGTGATGTGAGTTTAGATTAGACTCATAAGACACAAAAGTTGTTTGACCTCATAAGACTTTTTTTTTCATAACCCTCAAGCTAAAAATAGCGGAAAAAAGGTGGCATTTCGAGGTTAAGTCGAAGAGCAAAGCTACAGTACTTGTGCTGCAGATTTGACCTTCGCCTTTTGATAAAACTGTACCACTACTACTATCATTTTCCAATAAAGACTATCATTATTATAAGACATTTGTAAAAAGTAACATTGGGACTTCTTAATATACCAGCTGTGGATCGAATATTTCTTCAACTTATTGGCTTAAGAATCGCGCCCTCAGAACTCATAGAACTAGAAGGCCAATACCGTTTTGCTGGAACGAGCCCTACTGTACCGCATGGTACACACATGGGCATGCGCATTAAAACCGCTGCCATGACAGGGGGGGTTCAAGTGAAATTTATAACCTCTATTAACTGAAACATACTGACTTTTACCATGAGAACTTTCTGAAGATGGGTGTACTTGAGATCGAATTGAAAATAGTGGAGTGCAACTGAAATTATGAGGAATTTCTGAACCGTAAGGTTTCGGGAAGAAAGGCTTATTTAAAAGAATAATTTTTAGTGGCTATTGTGAAGTTCACTTCCCCATTCTCTGAATTATTTATTTGACATGAACTAAATTGTATGCAGTATTTCACATGATAAAATCTTTCATTTCAAAGATAATTTGGTTTTATTCTTTGATTATCATTTCAAGAGAATGAGTAGGTATGATGGAGACAATCATAATTCACTTCTCCCTTGCAGTTTTGAAGTTGAAGTAACAAACAATTTCCAAGTATTCAGTGCCTGAAAAATATTTTGGCACAAAGTAAAAATATTGGGGAAGTTAATTGTGAATGCTATGAATATAGCGTGTCGTCCCATGAAATTTATTCTTGATAAAAGTTGATACCTATCGAGAAACCTGTAATGGGCTTTCGAAATGTTAAGTTTTTCGTTAATGAAGAAAATCGGTTTTTTAGAAAAGTCATCAAGAAACTTTGCTCGTGTGGGCGTTAGTGCGAAACTAATATCAGTGGGATTATGCCTGAATGTATCTAAGGTTGTATCCTTTCTTGTCATAGCTTTCGATATTGGAACTCGGAGCTGTTTCCATGCTACAATCTATTGAGACTCAGCCCTTATCTTGGAGATTCGTCTTGTCGGTTAGACAAGACTCCTACATTCATTACCCAAGCGCACTCATAAAAAACCATTGAGAATATTTAATTGTCATCCAATGGACAACTCAGATTGAGAATATCAGAGGTATACTAATGAAGTTGATTTTTCATCAATATTTAAGTTACTAGTATTTTTGATGCACGAAAAAAAGTATAATTTTTGATAGCTTCTTCCTATTTAGTTCTTTCCTTACATTTTCTGCTTGCAACCAAGCGACAAACGTATTTTACCGTAAATTCGTATAATACATTTTATCAATTTCATTTTGTGCTACATCTCGTAGCTATATCAAGAATATGCTTATCTATTTTAGAAAACAATGTTTTTTTCTTCGAAGAAAGTTTCCAAAATAGTTTATTACTTTTTTATGCTTTTCACTACAAAATCTGCAATGTATCAAAATTTTCTGTCAAGTTGGATAATGTAGAAAGGAATTGAATCTTCCTTGAAATTCTTCATTGTCAATAATCCTATCAATAATATCTAAATTATATTTTTTAATTAAAGGCATTTCATGCAGTGTTATTTCAGGCAGGATCTTTTTCTGGGAATTTGTTAAAATGGAAGTATTGTCCTAAGTTAAACAATTTCCATAAACATTTTCTATATCGTGTTGCAACATCAGCCTCGGTGTAATAGAACTGAAATGCTGTTGGGTTTTTATTCCAACCATTTCTTTCCCTGAAAAGTTAATCATTATTGTTGTAAAATAGGTACATTAGTACTTGGAATGTTAAGTTAACATGCATTTCAACATGTTAATGTTTGTCAATGTACTCTTCACACATTCCAATAATTGAATTTTTTGTGATGGAGGAATCCAAAATTGGAGTTCACCATCAGTAGTTCTTTTCAAGTATCCTGAGGCATTTTCAACGAAAGGATTCCAGCAATATTTGTTGGCTTCCTTTATTGGAACCTTGTAGAATTTGCCCAATGGATTTCTAGAATTCAGTAGATCAAATATCCTATCAAGAACAAAAATTAACAACAGACGCAAGACCGGCTCTGAATAAAAATGTCGTCAGACTAAATAACAGGTGTTGATGTAAACAGCGTTGCCAAATGAGTTTGTAGGAAATCATAATTTTTATTACGATTCCATCAGTTGTTACGTGCTCCACTTAACATGTATATTATCTCCTGAATACATATGACGAAAGAACTTAAGGATCCTGAGTAATCGAGTAGTTTCGGATCTTTTAATGGGAATATAATGTGAATACATTACATCATAATGCAATTATATTAAATTCTCGTACAAGTACATGAACTGGCAATGTTGTTGATGATATGCGCATGATTACGTGTGTCCTATACATGTGGTTATGCATCATATCAATTCCTTCCACTTATTTAAGCCTTCTAGTTTTATGAGTTCTGTGATCGCGCCTACAGAAATAACAGATATTTTCAATGATTTTTGCAAACAAATACATCAACTGTAAAGTTTGTTGGGGGTGAAGTCCAATAACTGAACCAACTATTGATTCTCCGTCAATGTTTCGACTTTTATAAAGTAATCTTCATTTAAACTAAGAATATAAAAGATGTAAAAATGAAATGTTGACAGATTCAAATGGTGATAACAAACTAAGATTCATATACAGTAATAAAAAGAAAAACAATATAATAAAATACATTGATGGTAAAATATAAATGAATATACACACATATATTACGGTTTATGAGGGCCCAGAATAATTTATATACCAAATAATATGTAGAAAACAGCAGGATTTTATACTCACATTAACACTAGGATTATCTGTCGATGAAATGAGAACAAATAAAAAATAACAGGGACATTTGCATATGGGTTTACAGGATATTCTTTTGTTTCCTTCCCTTTCATAATAATGTTAGGAGGAGAAATTGTTTTAAACGAAGATAACCAACAACCAGAATTTGGAAAGACATTCCTCTCTTTTTCCAGAATAAATGATTTCTTCTTGATGTTTCTTTTAATCGGGTAAGGTGTATGTGACCCGTGAGCGTCTAAAATACGTTGTTTTAATGAATACGGGGAATTACCTACTATGGTACTTTTATTTAGTTTATTAGATGAACCTAGGCATTGGGCTAAAATTGGATGTCTAATTTTTTATTTCTGTTGCTTTTGAATTTTTCAATATTAATCATCTCTTGAAGATTTTTTATAGTTCCGCTGTTTAACAATAATGTTTGTGTTTTCAAAATCAAATTGGTGTAAGATATTGTCTGAGTGCTCTGCCAGGCCTGTTTTATTAGTTGCCTTAAGGAGGTTTCCAGGTCATATATTGCGTTCGACAATTCTAGTTTTTGAGTATCGTTCAGTTTGTCCGATTTGTAACATTCGGCACACGGTATTTTGTGGACTATGTCACTTTCAAGATCTTTTTAATCTGGTGAATCTGGTGAAGTGTTTTTTCAAAGGGTTTTGAAAGCTATGTTACAAGTTACGTCTGTAAATATGTCTCAAAATTTTATATATATATATATATATCGAATTTTGAGATAAATTGACTCTTCACGTGGTTTGTAAATATTAATTTCGATGGATAATTGTTATTAATCAGGTAGGTATTAATAGCTTCAAGATTTCAAGATTTGAGTTATCCGAATGATAATCTTTCGATTTTTTGAAAATATGAACAGAATGTACATAAAATCATATGTGAAATCATCTGCGACTGAATGATAAACTTTAGTCACTATCTTCCATCGTCAAGATAACCTCCTGTAGGGTATTCATGTTGCAAAGGGAAACATTCTCAATTGGATATTGAATAGAAAGATTTTTCTGTGAATTGAAAAATCCACGATAAAAATAAAGTTATTTTTTGTGAATTTCTAACAGAAAACAACTACTTCCCTGGCTAGAGACACTGAACATTGAACTACATCAGCTAGATATTCTGAAAAGACCCTAACTAAAAAGAAAATTTGCATTTTCAAGTTCAGATTTTCTTTTTTCAGTAAGGGTCTTTTCAGAATATCTAGCCGATGTAGTTCAATGTCCAGCGTGGCTTTAGCCAGTGACGTAGTTGTTTTCTGTTAGAAATTCAGTGTTTCCCTTTTCAACATGATAATCTTTCATTGTGGAAATGATTCAATTATACCTTCTGAAATCGTACGGCGCCATTGAGATCATCCATGCCTTATATTGGCTGAATTTCGCCAGTTTTTGGTTATACAATATTAGGAGTAGGTATCTAAAAAATAATCAGTTCAAGAACCATTGCAATAGTCTTCTTGTAAAATAGGTATCGTGTTCTTCACAATTTCAAATCTAGTAGCTTCTGAGATAAAGGGAAAAATAATTTTAAAGCAATATCTTTGGAAACAGTAATCACTGAATTTTAAAGAAACATTACGTATCGACCACTTCCAAATGATAACTTACATGGCCCAGAGAGTATAAAGAAAAAACGTGTACTAAACTTCCGCTTGCAAAATTCAAATTTTTCCGTTGAAATCATTGGGGACTACGCGGGTCAGTCAGCTTCAGTACTATGCCGAGAAGTTCCTACACAAAACTACTTTCTCTAAGAAAAACAAGCGTGATCTCACATGGGTTTTTCTTTTGAGGAACAAAAAACACTTGAAAATAGGATAAAATGCAGTTCTGTCATGTTACGGATATCATAAAAACCTTTTTCTATGCTATATAGAAAGTATTTTTTTAAAATAATATTTGATCGTGATGTTGTGAGATCTTTAATCAACTGATACTCGCATTTCGAATAACAATTGCTTTCCACGAATTTAACCTTTCTCATTTCCTTTTCGGGTGGTGTCTCGTTAACAAAATTCTTGGCAAATTCCAAATTAAAAGGGGTGCGAAGATTGGTGAGTAACTCATTAAATTCAGAAAGGGTTGGGCTGAAATCAACCTTGCTTGAGTTGCACTCCTTTTGATGAAAAATAAAAGGAGAACTGTCAGTCTTGAAGTAATTGGGATATTTTGTCAAATATTCATGAGGAACATTTAAGAGGCATTCGTGCTTTTTATAATTCACCTTTGTGAATGTTCATTTTTCAAAACTCTATATGAATATAGAGTGAATATATTTTTAAATATTCATTTTTAATGACTGTTAAAGTTCCTCATTACCCTAGCAAATATATCTACGTACGAGAACTACAAAAAATTCTATTAGACATTTTCCTAACAACCATCTGTTACTAAGATCGTTCAAAACCTATACTGAGTGCCTTTAAATGTACTACAATATCTCCCCCTTCAAATAAAATAGACATTATTTTTAAGTCAGGACGAATTTGTTACCTTTGATAGCTACTACATGTCATTTTCCAGCCTTCCACTTATGTACTCAAATTCATTTTCAGTCAATGGTTTTACGCATTCTCATTCGACACTGATAATTTTTACAGCTACCCATATATATTTTTTGACTACAATCAAGGGATTATATTGGAGTGGTATTGTGGCAATCTCAGAATAGTATAGTACTGCTCGTGTACTAATTTATAAAATTTGTATTCCTTCAATATATTTCTATGCTGTTTCACTAATGGGTACAGCTGTGGTCGTACTGGGAAGGTTCAAATGGTATATTGTTTGCTGTCAACCAATTTATCATTTCAGCTCTTCTTGAAATTAATTTGGGCCAGGATTGTAACATTGTAATATAGGTAGGTGAGAAATCATACAGTCTAACTCCACCAAAAAAATAATTTCAATACCAATGTGGCACGAAGATTTACATCAGGAACTGGACATGTTTCGAAGGATTAATCCTTGATCATCAGCAAAATGAAAGGGGTTACAAGCAGATCTAAAGGGGAAGTAAAATGTTACAATTACAAGGGGCAAACTTTGAGAGAAAAATAACCTACCATTGTATAAAATTTTAGAGAAACTAGGATACTTAGAAATGTAATATGTAATATGGTGTATTACCCCAAAGATAAGGCACCTTTTTAAAGTTATTCCGTGAGTTATATATTCAAGAGCTTGTCGCGCAAAGTTTTCATTTCGAATACAAAAGCGATAAGCTTTTGAATCTATAACTCGCGGAATAACCTACGTCACACATCGAAAACAATTGTTTTCTACTTTTTAGCGCATTTGAATAAAAATTTGTCTTTAAAAGAGTCTTTTATTAATTTTTTTTGTGCTTTTTGGTAAGTACTCTTTAATTTATTCTATGCATTTTTGTTGAAGCTTCGTTATTATGAGCCCTTTTCCTTGTCATTTCTGAGCTATGTAGTTCTTCAATGAGGAGAACATTTACAGATTAACTCGTCCGCCATCCTGGAGCTACCATCTTCAATTGATAAATGTTGACAAAAAATCAATAATCTTCGACTAAATTCATAATATCCGACCCCAAAAACCCCGACATAGGTACCCATTTTGAATAGAAACGGTTCATAATCACAAAATTCGTCCACCATCTTGGAGCCGACATCTTGAATTTATTAATTTTTGACAATAAATGTATAATCTCCAACCCCAAAAACCCCCACATACCAATTTTAAATAGAATCGGACCATAATTACAAAACTCGTCCGCCATCTTGGGTTTATGAATTTTGACAAACAAAATATAATATTCGACCCCGAAAACCTCCACATACTAATTTTGAATGAAATCGGACCATAATCACAGAGTTCGTCCGCCATCTTAGAGCCGCCATTTTAATATTAGGAATTTTGAAGAAAAATTCATAATTTTCAACCCCCGATTACCAATTTTAAATCGAATCGGACCATAATTACAGAGATCGTCGGAACTTTGATTTTATGAATTTTGACAAAAAAATCATAAACTTCGACCACGAAAACTCCCACATACCAATTTTGAATCGAATCGGATCATAAAGACAAATCTTATCCGCCATCTTGGAGCCGCCATTTTGACTTTTCTCTAACAAAAGTTCCATAATGCTTTTTTACGGAAACTATGAACAATTGACAAATTCTTCGTTAATCGGACAACTAGAAGTGGATCAAATTTAACTTGTGAGAATTGATTACACACATCATGACAGGTGAAACTGAATAAAAGCTTGTAAAAACTATCGGGAACACTGAAGTTGTTCTTTCAAGCGTGAAATATAGATCTTTGAACCTCAATTCCTACGGAGAATCCACACACTCAAAAATTGTTAAGGTAGGTATCCATTTGTCGCATATGTGTATCGTATCAACGTATCGTATCGTTTCATTTTGATTCGATACGCTGCAACGCAGTGTCATTTTTTTCATCGTTATGGAATTTCTGGTTCCGTACTTGATTGGTTTGAAAGCTACCTCTCTGGTCGAACTCAACAGACTAAAATTAACGGGACATATTCAAACCAAAAAAGTGTCAATAATGGTGTACCTCAAGGTAGTGTCTTGGGCCCGCTTTTATTTGTACTATATATTAATGACATCAACTTCATTAATGGATGTGAATTCATCAATCTATTTGCAGATGATACTCTGATTACAGTGAGTGAACTAGAATTACAAACAGCTATCAATAAAATCAATGATATTTTGATCAGAATATCTGAATTCCTCAACATAAATAAGCTCAAGCTCAATGTCAATAAAACGAAAGCAATGATAATCACAACAAAACATAAACATAATTCTATTGACAAAACATCTATAAGTATAAATATCTACAATCAAAAAATTGAAATTTTCGAGGAATTCAAATATTTGGGGTTCATCGTGGATCAAACGCTGAATATGAAATGACATTACAATTATATTCGCAATAAAATTGCTAAAAAAATATTTTTCTTTGGCCGTGTAAACAGTTGCTTACCGTTTCAGACTTCCATTACAGTTTTCAAATCAATCATTCAACCCCATTTCGATTACTATCACAACTTGATGCAAATTGTTTGTCTGCATTGCAAAAATTACAGAACACAAGCATGCGCCTAATTTTAAGATGTAATAGATATACGCCAACTACAACAATGTTGGAAGTTCTGGATTGGCTTTCTGTGAAAGACCGTCTGTTCTATCTTACCATGGCATTCATCTTCAAAATACTGTCTGATAGTGCACCCTCATATTTTGATCAAATTATTGTTTTCCACCACCAAATTCATAATTACCCCACCAGGGGGAATACTAATTTATATGTACCACGTTTGAACTATACACGATCCATGAACTCCTCATTCCATAAATGACTATTGGACTACAATAATCTCCCGCTTGAGATAAAACAAAGTGAATCTATTATGACATTCAAAAAAGGACTTACTAGTCATTTGAAGATACAACATCCATATCAACATTGATATTATAATATCATATATATCTAGTATTTGTAATTGATATTGTTATTTTTTTTTCTATTCTCTGAATGCTTGGATAATTCCGAGCATACACATTTTATTGCTATGAAGTTGGACTGTGACTCTGTCCATCCAATTTTTAAAATGTTTTTGTATATTAGGATGCTTATTTGAAATAAAGATTATTATTATTATTCAATTGAAGTGTATCCGTATCAATTGCGCGAACGGGGGTGATACGAACTAAGTCGGCGGAGTAGCTTTAAATATTTTTAGTTCTTCCCGCATCGCAATGAGTACACCTCAGCAAGCAACAGCCGCGTACATTTTCACTCATTATTATCTGCTGAAAAAAAATACCGAAAACCCCTTCGTTGGTGGTTGTCAAAGTTCAATGATGCGATTTCCTTCCTTTCAACCTTTTTTAAAGTTTATTGAAATTATCTCAATGTTTCGGGTCCCAAATCAAATCATATTTTTGATAAATTCCTAAAAAGTTATTGTCTCGTCCTTATTCCACTCCATAATAATGATTATGCACAAACTAGGGTATAGTCTGTTTGAAGGTTGTAGACGATGTGGTAACTTGATTACTATCGTTTCGGACGTCCATCGTCTCAATGTATTTAAAAGGTTTTCACGACGTTTCGAATGCTTGTATCTGCAATCGTCTTCAGGTGAATACTGACAAGTTTAGGTGCTACTTACCAATTTATATGACTGTCGGCGCAATGATGCCTGCAATTCCGCCATATGCAGCGGTGCGTGTAATTTCGCGCGGTGTGTGGTGCGTGAAGTTTCGCGCCTCTGCACCGCTAGAAAGAGCAATCAGTTTATACGCTTGATCTCAACGGGTTGTAAAGGCGTTATGGCTTCGATGGCGGCCTTTTGAACTTTCGTTGAAATCTTTTCATGTGTCGTCATAACTCGATGGTTCAGTCAGGCGTGGTCAGCGATCCGATTCTGATGTTTCCACGTTGAGTCCATTTCTGTGCTCATCAATCTTGTCTCTCAATGAGAATCTCGCATTCCATGGAACTTCATGAATGCAATTCTTACTGATTTCTTTTTGTTGTCAGGTTTGGTCTTGGTCAGGAAACTCCGTAAAGTACTGCCGGATTGGAAGCAGCTCTTGATGTTGAACTTGTTTCCGATCCTTCTGATCTTCTCGGAGACACCTCTGATGTACGGAAGGCAGATCACTGTGCTTTGTTGTTGCTCTTCAAGTTCAACATCAAGAGCTGCTTCCAATCCGGCAGTACTTTACGGAGTTTCCTGACCAAGACCAAACCTGACAACAAAAATGAAATCAGTAAGAATTGCATTTATGAAGTTCCATGAATGCGGAGATTCCTACATTGGAGAGACAAAGAGACCGTTATCGGTAAGATTGGATGAGCACAAGAAATGGACTCAACGTGGAGAAACATCAAAATCGGGAATCGCTGACCACGCCTGGACTGAGCACCATCGAGTTCTATGGGACGACGCAAGTGTTCTACATAGAGAAGAGTATTTGTTCAAACGAAAGTTCAAAGAGGCCGCCTACATCGAAGCCAATAACGCCTTCAGTCAACCAAGCGTTGAGATCAAGAACGTATGGAAACCCCTCATTGCTCTTTCTGCAGAGGCGCGAAACTTCACGCACCACCACACCGCGCGAAATTACACGCACCGCTGCACATGGCGGAATTGCACGCATCATTGCGCAGACAGTCATATAAATTGGTAAGTAGCACCTAAACTTGTCAGTATCCACCTGAAGACGATTGCAGATACAAGCATTCGAAACGTCGAGAAAACCTTTTAAATACATTAAGACGATGGACGTCCGAAAGGATAGTAATAAGGGTATAGTCCATCCAATATCAATTGCAGAAGCTGTTTCTATAGGGAGCAAATGAAAACTCACTTCGCTTACACGAGCGTATATGCGAAGAAACGGAACGAAAAATCATCTGTACTACTCGTAAACATTCTCCGTCGGCAAACGGTAGATCAAAAGAGCCGATAGTCAACGTGGACTTGAGTGACGGCTGTCTGTTCTACAACCGATTCGTCTGGGCCAATCGAGTCGGACATCAATGCTTGCAGGTGTGGCTATACGATGGGAGGTCATAAATCACGCGTTATATTTGTGTTTTAATAGCTCTGAAAGATTAAAAACCAGTAGCGTCTGTGGTCTTGGTGTGTGCCGATTGAAATACGTTTTAGGATATTCTAGTTTTGTAGGATATTCAAGTTTTTTTTTCTTAATGTATTTGTATAAATGAAAGCTTGTCTTTAATTTTTTTTCATTTTTCATTATTTATGAAGTATTTTTAAAATCTTAAAATATCTAAATAAAATTAGTTATCTCCGCCACTGCTGCTCACAGGATTTCGCCGCAAGACTTTTTTAAGCTTCTGCAATTGATATTGGGAAAACGATATCTACCACCACAGTAAAAACGCGATCACTCCCATACAAGAAAAATAAAATTCTACCAACTATATGCAGACGACGCGAATATGCAATAGCTTTATAAACATCCCGTTCACATGCAACCGTCTTCGTATTGTATCATTTCTTTGATGTATCGGCGAAAAACCGACAACTGGGCGATCACGTCCACTGATACGCAACGATGATACGGTACGCAAACTTGCAACAAATGGATACCGTCCTTTGAAGGTTGATGCAGTAATACAATGAAAAATGGTGAATAGAAAACAAAACGAAAAAAAGTGCGAGTAATGGCAATCCATGATTCCGTTAGAATGAAAAGGAGGTTAACCACGCCTGCTCATTACTGAAGGAACTACTCGATTATTTCCCAATTTGCTATACGATTGTCCAATAACTGGGGAAGCATCCGTAATAAATAATAGTTTAAAAAAACTAAAAAACACGCTTTCATAGAAAACCAGACTGAAAAAATTAAAAATAAGAAATGAAAAAAAATTATTTGAAAAAAAGCGTGGGGTGCATGGTATCAATATTTATATAGTACATTACACACCTAGGGCAGTAAAGTAAACAATGTCTCAGATCACAGGTAATTGTTGGCCAAGCCGCCATCGTGAATCCTTCAATTCTGACAAAATAATCATAATCTCCGACCCCAAAAACCCCCACATACCAATTTTGAATATAATCAGACCATAATCACAAAACTTGGCCGCCATTTTGAAGCCGCCATCTTGAATTTTCCAATTTTTACAAAAGAATCATAATATTCGACCCCAAAGACCCCCACATACCAATTTTGAATAGAATCAGACCATAATCACAAAACGCGTCCACCATTTTGGAGCCGCCATTTTGAATTTTTCAATTTTGACAAAAGAATCATAATCTCCACCACGAAAACCCTCAGATACCAATTTGAAGCGAATCGGACCATAATCACAAAACTCGTACGCCATATTGGAGCCGCCATTCTGTTTTTTTTTTTCACACAAAAATTTCTTGATGCATTGTCACCGGAATTATGTACACCTGCCAAATTTCAAATCATTCGAACGTCTGGAAGTGGGTCAAAATCGCGCCCAAAGGAGTCGGTCACAAACAAACAAACAAATAAAACAAACAAACAAACATACAAGTGAAGCTAATATAAAGCGTGTAAAAATGATACCAATCAAAACAAAAACAAAAATGACTTTTGAGTGCGTGGGCCATCTAGCAGTGAAGACAGACTAATGAATGATTAGAAAAAGGTGTTGACACTCGTTTACGGTAACCTCAGAATATTAGCTGGATTGGGCGGATGTAATTTGTATTAATTAACACAATATTTGTTTATTAGACGAAAATAGGATGAAATTATATTATTACATCATGCAGATTCATGATTCATTAGAATGACTTTTGAGTTTGTGGGATCATCTAGCAGTGAAGACAGACCAACGAAAATACAGAGTGATCCACCTGAAGCGTTCGGACGGAGATAGAAAGCGTTTGATACAGTTGATCATATAATTCTTTTGAAATATCTCGATTTAATGGGAATTAGAGGAATGGCAAATAATCTACTGAAATCTTACCCTAAGAATGGAACCATCAGAATTAAAGTAAATAATTTTGAATCAAAAAAATAATATATAAATTAAGGTGTCCCTCAAGGATCTGTGTTAGGTCCAATTTTATATTTATTATATATTCGAAATATTTCTAAAATCAATTTAAACAGTGAATACACCATATATGCAGATGATACAGTTCTTTTATATGCAAATAAAAACCCTACAATTCTGGAATATACGATAAACGAAGACCTAAAGAAAATAAAAAATGGGGGAACCTCCTTTCTGTAAATTCCAATAAAACTCAATATATGATTTTCCAACAACGAAATAAACAAACTATTAATCTATATATTCCTATAAAAAAAAGTGCTTGAAACAAACGTCACAAATCAAATACCTTGGTATTTGGATTGATGATAAACTGAAATGGGACAAGCATATTGATATTCTCAAACAAAAAATATCTCCCATTATTGGTGCATTGAGAAGATGTCCCAAACTTAATACATACCTATATAGCAAATTCAATTCTTCATTCTCATATCCTCAGTCGAATAAACTATTCAATAAATATTTGGGGATCTTGTTCAAAATATAATTTCAACAATATGTCTGTATTATATAAGAAATCATTAAAAGTCCTGTATCGTCTTCCATATGATATACCAACAAATCAACTGTTTGATAAAACGAATACATTTTCTTCAGAGAAACACTATACAATCAACACTCTAAAAATTGCTTATGATATTATTAATAAAAGGCTGAAATCTAATTTCATATTAACAAGACTCTCCGAAACTCATACTCACCACACTAGACAATGTAACTGGTTCCATCGTGAAGATATTAATTCTACAATGGTTCAGAAAAAATTTACATATGAGGCAATCTCAAAATTCAATAATCTACCCGATGATCTAAAAAAATGTAGTAATATATTTCAATTCAAAATTAAAGTGAAAACATACATTCTATCACAAAGAAATAACTGATTCCATTCATTTTACAACCTCCATTTCTTCTTTTTATTATTATCCTCTGTCCATCAATTTCGAATGAATTATGATTTTTTTTTTCATTATTTAATTCTATCAATAATATCTGAATATTTGTTATTACGTTAATATATTATTAATTTCCAATGGATTTAATACTATTAAAAATTAATCTGAAACCATGTATAATCTTATACCAGTTAATAACTGTCTGGTTATACATAATATTCTATTTTTAAATTTATATGTACCATTTCAATTGTATACACAATTATTGTGAACTCAAATATGAAAATGAATGGAATGTTTATTATTATCATTATTAAAACAATCCGTCATCAAGTTTATCAGAATCGGTTTCATTAGGATAGGAATAATATTTTCAAAATATTTCTCATATGCAACCAATTAAATCAAATTACCATCCAAATTTCAATCATATCGCTTCTCTCTGAATTCGAAAATTAAAATTGATAAACGGGAAAGAAGTGTCAATCAAAATGAACATACTAACCTATACTGATCTTCAGACTCCTCGAATCCTTCAATTTTGACTACATTCCATTCGTCTTTACTTTTGGCATAGCTGAAGGAGATCTGCAAGAAAAATAGGTAGTGAATTTTACTTCTACAAAATGCAAGAAATAGAATATAGGTCTTGAACAAATGTACCGATATTTGTTATCGCAAAATAGAAATCATTTCCATTACCAATTTGAACATTTTATCGCCGATTCATTACTCCCATACTTCGTCAAAATTGTGTGCTAACTGCCGGAATACTAATCCCCAATCCATTATAGACGGCATGTATGATCAGCCAAACCCAACTCATTACAGGAAAATTATACCAAGCAGAGTAGTAAAATGGCTTCAAGAAGTCCAAAATTACCTATTTCTGACCAAATTTTCTACCTTCAACTACTGACTAACTCTAGAATTATAATTCGAGTTATAAAAACCGTAATTGAGACCACCAAATCACCTTCAAAAACCATAAACTTAATAGGCGTAGTGCATAGTATAAAATTACTTCTTATGAACTTCAAATATACCTTCACAGCCTCATGGGTCAATAGACTTATTTATTAGGTTAAATTCTATTTAAAGGTAACTAGCAAAATACTTGAACTTTCAAGGAAAACTTTCTAGTAAATATTAACCTAATTATTACCTCATGTTTGTTCATATAGCCAGTGAATAAACAAGTCGGTAAACAGGTCTACTATATACTCTACATTGCCTATTTTGGCACCAATTAAGTTGTCTGGGCATTCTCTGTCCTAGTTTATATCTACTGTTCCACAATGAAGACGAGATTACTATAATATTTGTCTAATTAGACTACAAGGAAATCAAAGTAACCAAAAATGAAATTCTCAAAGTAACTTGGTCTATTATCAGATATTGGAGCCCGTATCTATTCAGATGAGGGTGACATGATACAATTTACTCTCTTCAAATAAGTTATTGTGGAGCCGAATTTCATAAATCTATAAAATGCCAAGTAGAAATTCGAATAGAATCAAACCATACAGGTATACCACCAACTACTATCGATTAGCTGCCAGAATGAGAATATAATCCGAACTTACACTCCCCAAAGTTCAAGATCAGAGCCATCATGTTCCCACTTATATGGTACTATGGGCTCCACGTCTTTTTAAGACGGAAAATAGTTCAAAACACCAATCATCCATCATAATGAATACAAATATGAAAGCAAATAAGTGTTAACCATCGACGGAGACAATACAAATCATGGTTATGTTAGGTTATGCTGTTGAAGGATGGATTGACAGAATGTACAGAATAAATGCATAGATAAGCTGCGTTCAGCAAGCTTCGTCTGTGGCCAGCGGTAAACTAGTACCGTGTCGTTTTCAACGATGCGACAAAATGAAATTAAATGAAGTTGGTCCAGCTCAAGCAAATGGGTAGAGAAAATGTATTGAATAAATTGCATGAAAAGAAAAACAAATAGCAGAAAAATAAAAGATTGATGTGTTGAAACGATGACTTAGAAAATTTCAACACCAATCATTGCGGCGTTTGGAAATGTCGAATTGAAGTTTTTAAGCGAATCATAATATCTTGATTTTTTCAGAGGTAGTCACAATTGGCAAACAAATTGTATTGGATATTTTCGGGCACCGCATTCTGCAAAGTTAGCATTCTAAGAGTGCTTTCAGGCTATGCGGAACGAGGAAATGTCTAAATTCAATTTTTGAGCCAATCACTACACGCCATCTAATATTTAAAATGTTATGATTGGCTATATACATAAAATATACATATACATAAAATATACATATACATAAAAACTTAGTAACTTACACGGTTCATAATAACATACATCAATACAATACCAGAAATAATAATCCTCTGTTGAATCCTAGATGTCGCCTAGCAGTAACTGCAAGGAACTCTCCCAACCTACGACTCTACAATAAATTAGCAGAGCATATTAAAAAAATTATGTTTGAGCAATTCAAAATAGCTATAAAAAATCTGTTACTGAGATATGGTTTTTACACAATCGAGGAGTACCAACTACTGACTTTAGTTCATGATACCTTATTTTGACTACATAGCTACATGATTCATCTCACATTTTGTTATCACTCCTGACAGCTTGTTTGTGTATACTAACAAAAAATTATCTGATTTATATAAAATCACATGTTTATAAAAATATTATATAACTCTATGTAAACTGGTTTATGAGCTGCTTTTTTACGCTTGTGTTCCCGTTTTTACACTATACGAATGAATATGCCTTTACGTATTATTCATTGTCTTTATAATTATTTATCTAGACATTATTCTTTTATCTTCACATTTTTAACCGTACATTACCGTCATATCTACACCTTATTTAGCTGTTACTCATTTATTATATTTACTAAAAATTGTATATCATTTGGACTTGTCATAAATGTATTGCATACATAACATGATAAAATGAAAATCTATCTATCTATCTATGTATTTCTTCGAGGAACTAGATACAGGCTAGATAGATATACTTGGTTTTACTATGAACAAGAAGTAGAAAATAATGTTTATTTTTACTCCGTATTACGAATTAAAATGATAATTTTAGTATTTCTGCTGGGAATATCGAATAACAACATTATTATCCACGATTCCAATCCAACCAGTGAACGGAAGGTATAGACATATTGCATGAAAAAATATCCCATAACATATTTGTTTTTCTTTTTCATCACGTGACCACAATGTGAAAGGGTCTGAAATCCCAAGACAAGAAAAATGGACTTCAAAGTCAGGAATAAAGGTTACATTCGACTTTGCACAAAACCTATGTGTTCTCAAAGTTAAAATTTTAGGACAATGCGACTTATAGGTTCCATATGGAATAGGCGCCATATTTTTTGGCTTGAACCGTTTCCGCCATCCCAAAAATAATCCGTAATTTTTTAGAATCGATTACATGTTAACAATAGTAAAAAAATTGGTGTATATGATATGTATATACATACTTCCTCTATGAAATTAGTTTGATGAAAAAAGTTGAGGGAGTACACTTAATTTTATGAATTTTTCCATACAAATTAGATATTTTGAAGGAGTTCACTTGTTTTACATCAGTATAATTCAACATTATCACAGAAAAGTTTGTATCGCAAATAAAATCCGAACTAGAGGAGAATGCGAAACCATCACTTGCATACATCATTCTCTGCTGTACATTTCTTGACAGTTCTTTTTACATAACATGTTCATTTTCAAAGCTTTTATGAATAAGCATGTAGGTGTAGATACACAATATACAGTAAACTTTTATCATCTTCTTGTAACCTTCGATTCTTTGTTTTATGGTGTTTACAACCATCATAAATCAAAATGTCTTGATTGGCCAATTCTCGACTTCTCAGTTACTCCATGTTTTACCCAATATTGGTAAATTTAAGGGTATTATAACGTAAGAATTACCTCGCCTATTTGCGCGCTGACCTATTCGAAGGTCCAAATGACGTAAATTTTACTTATATTGTTTGCTCGGAATGCTTTCAAATAAGAACTCAACGATCAATAACTATTTTCAAATTATGCCAATTTTCTACCAAATGTATGATATCCTTGATTAATATTTTTTGGTACAGGTACAATAAAAAAAGTTTTGTTTTCTCTAACAGTGACTGATGCTGAATTCATATTCACAGTAGCAAATATGTATGTTGAAATGTACTTTGAAATTATATTCAGAAATAAATTATTTTTATAAAGTGAGAGATGTATCAGGAATTCTGTGGTCATTTTAATATATATTTTTTTTAAATGTTTGGCAGTACGACTATTATTTCATAGTTGTTTTCGAAGGGGATGCCTTTTAATACCGAAACTTATTGCGACTTGAGTGTTCAATTACGACACAGACTGTAAATTTGTTGGAGAGCTCGCAGTTTTTTTTTTTATGTTCTGGTTCCCACGAAAAGGTATATCCTGTAATGTTCAGAGAACATCGTGGGAACCAAGGGAAAGAAGGTAGGAGTTGGTGTTCTTCTTAAATTTCTGAAGGTTGTATGCCTCGGGGAACACCTCCCTAGGCAATGAGTTCCAAAGCCTCGCTGTTCGTTGGATGAACGAGTCTTTGGAAAGTGATGTTCTGCAGGTCTCCAAAGTGACCACGGAGGGGTGTGATGACTGAACTTGACGGGTTAATCTCGAAGAGACTGCCAAAGCAGGAACGATTGTTGATATTTCAGAAGAGCATCGCCCATGAAAATATCTATAAAATAGAGACAAATCGCCAACTTTTCTACGGTGTTCCAGACAAGTGAGCGAGTTTGTAAGCGAGGCATCACCGACGAGACGAATTGCCCTTTTTTGGACAGAATCCAATAGCCTCAGGATATGTTTAGGTGCCGCACTCCAAATATGGGAACAGTATTCCAGGACAGGTCGGATCTGTGCCTTATAGATCATAAGCAGCTGACTGGGGGTGAAATAGCTCTTGGCACGAAACAAAAAAACAAGTTTTTGGGATGCACTTTTGGCAATGGACCTCACGTGATTTTCCCAGGAAAGGTTATTGCTGATAGTAATACCAAGCATCGATATGGATGGCTTCAGTGGTATGGTTACTCCTGACAAAGTTATGTTAGGCACAGTGAGGTCGGCTTTTCTAGAGAAAATACATGCTTGTGTTCTGTTTGCATTGAGTTCTACCAAATTATTAGATCCCCATTCGAGAATTGTTGCTAAGTCCATATTTGTATTATTAACATTTCTTCCTCGTTCATTTCTGGTTTCACGGGCTGATATAGGGGCCCTGGAAGAGAAAGCGGTATGGAGGGTACTATCATCGGCAAAGCTGTGTACTGGACATGAAGTTGCTTTCAACAGGTCGTTGATGTGAAGTAGAAATAGTGTTGGTGCGAGAATAGATCCTTGCGGAACACCAGCATTTATGAGTAGAGTGTCAGATGAAACTCCATCGACCACTACATGGAGAGACCTGTTTGAGAGAAAACTAGCAAGCAGAGAGCACAGCTGAGGGGGCAAGCCATAAGACGGAAGCTTGGCGAGGAGTCCCTGGTGCCAAACTCGATCGAACGCCTTGGAGATATCTAATGCCACAGCTGAAGTTTCTCCATACTTTTCAATATATAGCTGCCATATATGTGAGACGTAAGCGAGCAGGTCACCAGTTGATCTCTGATGGCGGAAGCCATATTGCCTATCGTTGACAATTCCTGAGTCTTCCAGATATTTCATGAGCTCGATGTTGATGGCTTTTTCCATAACCTTTGAAATAATAGATTGCAGTGCGATAGGTCTGTAGTTGCTAGATAGGGCCTTTTTGCCTTTTTTAGGGACTGGCTGTACTCTTGCAATTTTCCAATTGGACGGAAATACCCCCAAATTGTAAGAGTGGTTGAACAACTTGCAAAGAACAGGTGTTAGTTCGGGGGCACATTTCTTTAGAACAATCGGCGGGATTTCGTCAGATCCACAGGCTTTGTTGGTGTTGAGACCCAGCAAAATCTTTCTGATAGTACGTTGGCGAAAGGTGATCTCGGGCATGTGACTGTCAATAGGTGTAATGTTCGGGGGTTGTTTTCCCGATGAATCCAGAGTGGAATTTCCAGCAAATAGGTGCGCAAAGATATTGGCTTTTTCCTGGGCAGTCGTTGCTAGTGTTCCATCTTCTTTGGTTAGAGGAGGAAATGAGCTGGAAGTGAAGTTTCTTCCCACAGCTTTGGCGAAAGACCAAAATGAACGGGATCCGTTAGGACATTCAGCAAGTTTTGATCTTATTTTGGCATTGTGGGCATCTTTTGAGCATTCTATTGTCTCTTTGCATATGCCTCTAGCCTCGACATATGCTGCTCTGGTCTCAGGGCCCGGATTTTTTAGCCATCGGTGGTATGCTGCCTGTTTGGAAGAGCAGTTTCTGTTAAACCAGGTCTTATCGGATGATGTTCTTCTTTCGGTATTCGGTATGTAAGTTTGCATCCCCAACATGATGATTTCAGAAATTGTCTCAGCACATCGTGTTGGATCTACTGAAGAGAAACAAACTCTCTTCCATGGAAACGCTGAGAAAAACATACGAAGACCTTCCCAGTCGGCCGAATTGTAATGCCACATGAGACGGGGTGGTATTGTGCAGCTCGATGGTAAATGGAAACAGCATGTTGTGGAGATGAGGGTGTGATCAGAGTTTCCAAGTGGGGCACAAACTTCTATTCTATACGGGTCAGGATTGGTGGTGAGGAAAAGATCTAGTGTATTGGCAGACTGGTTGTTGACATCAGGGATGCGGGTTGGTAGCTCGACCAGTTGTTCTAGACCATGAGTGATGGCGAAGGCCTCGGCTTGACGACCTGCATCATCTGTTTTGTTAGAGAATTTGAGCCAGGCAGCGTTATGTACATTAAAGTCTCCCATGATTATGGTTTCAGCTGTTGGATGGTTCTCCTGAACGTAGTCCAGTTTGAGTGATAAAAACTCAAAGAGGTCGTTATATGAAGGTTCATTAGGTGATAGGTAGAGGCAGCAGAGAAACTTAGTCAGTTTGGTCTCAGATAGCTTGAACCACATCACATCAAAGTCTTTCGGTTCCAAACTCTCTTCACGCTGGCATGAAAGGTTAGCCTTAGCGTAAAGGCAGACTCCACCTTTGAACCTGAATCGAGAATGGAGTTCGTAACCAGGACAAAGCATATGGACCTTGTTGGTGGACGAGTTTACTTGTGTTTCTGTTAGAGCCAGAATATCCGGTTTTTCCGTCTGTAGGTGATGGTGGACGTCATTGATGTTCTTGTTGAGTCCGCGGATGTTGCAAAAATTAATTTTTAATGTTGAGTCCCCTCGAGTACCTCTCGCCCGGAAATCCGAATGGAGAGGTATTTTACTTCCGGAGTGTTTTACTCTAGGAGACTTCATCATTTTCGATTATTGGTTCCGATATTAGGTGATTTCTATTACTTTTTTCTAAATTTTCATTATTAGGCGTTGACATCACGATTTTTTATCCATCCAGTTCTAAATAAACCACTTTTAGACAGCGATCAAGAATATCCGAGCCTCTAGCCAATCAGCGGACTGCGATCATGTCCTTGACCTCATTAAAAAACAATATTTGAGCACTATTTACGTCAAGATAATAGTGACGTCTCCTCTTGAAGAGAGGCATGACTAATCAATTAGATCAAAGCACGGTCCTGATTTCGTTAACATATCATTTTCTCCTAAACAATGACATAATAATAAATGAGAGTATAAAATAATCCGAAATTATTTAAAATCGATTCTCTCAAAACACAAGCAACAGTTGAACCACTCGGTATATCCGATATATTGATATATCTATTACAACGTTGTGTGCACAAATCCACACGTGCTCTTTAATTAAAAGCATATCGAGCTTGTAATATAGTTTTAGATCGCTTAACTGTAGAGGCAAAATGGCATTAAACGGGAAACAATAAATTTGTGCCGTAGGAGGTTGATTATCACCTCTATAAATATCTTTTCTTCTAGATTAATTAAAAAGAGCAATAAATTCCGGGTAGGTATAAAAAACCGGTCGAGATTTGGTGCTTGCATATTGATCGAATTTACTAATCGAGCTGGGACTCATTGAACTCAAGTTGAATACAATTAATTTACATATTGAGAAGCATAGAGAAATTTTACCAAATTCAGATGCACCTTGAATGTTGTCTGTAGCAAATGATTTTTTATAAGCATACATGATTTTGGTGTAATTCGGCTAGCTCATAGAAAAATTGATCAGAACCTTATCTAGATTTTGAAAAACAATAATTTCCGGAGAAAACGGGAGTGCTATAAAACCGTTTTTCTACGACAACCTCGATAAATGTTCATTAACCGTAACTTCAATCATAAACAAGCACATTTTGTACAGAATTTCATTTTTGCATCGGTTGCTAGGCAACAAATGCGAAATGGAATATTTCGTGTTAGGTCTAAGTTCACTCTAAAATCACGACGACTACGGCTTGTCAAATTATGACGTCCAGCGACAAATTGATAAAATGTTAGCAGATCGTTTCTGTCAAAGTTTTAGTAGGTAACGAGTAATTTCATAGTTGTTTTCTATAAAAACTATTAATTAAAATAGAAACTGATAGTGATATTGACTTAGATTTGACACCTCCGAACATAATAGAAGCAGCGAAGGTAACAACACTGAATTTATTACCGGAAACGTCGAAGAGTATGTATCAACGCGCTCATAACCTTTTTTAGGAATGGAAGGTAGATCAAAAGACAAAATCGTTTTCCGAGAACGTTTTAATGGCTTATTTTGGCGACTTAGCCAAAAAATTTAAAAGTTCCACTTTGTGGTCACACTTCTCAATGCTGAGAACGACTCTTAGTATCTATAATGATAAAGATATTGCCAACTATTTGAAACTGAAAGCATTCCTCAAGCGGCAATCTAACTGCTACAAACCCAAAAAGTCAAAGATCTTTACAGCAAATGACATCGATAATTTCATTGAACAGGCTCCAGATGGAATATATTTGGCAACAAAAGTAAGTTTTATATTTCCATTTGATGAAAAATATGTTTAAGTAAACTAATTTACATTGTAGGTTGCATTAGTTATGGGAGTAATGGGTGCATGTGGAAGACATGAATTACATCAAATGAAAATTACTCATTTCAATGATCTTGGTTCAGCTGTTTTAGTAACAATACCAGACAGTAAAACCAAAATAGTACGAAATTTTACTGTGACTGGCAAATTCTACGAAATTTATATAAAATACGCAAATCTTCGCCCTCAAAATGCTGATGGTCTATGGTTTTTCATTAATTATCAAAAAGGAAAGTTTACCATTCAGAGAATAGGTCTAAATAAGTTCGGAGCTATGGGAAAAGACATTGCCAAGTATTTAAAATTGCCAAATTACGAATTATATACTGGGCACTGCTTTCGCCGATCCTTCGCAACAATTCTTGTTGATGCTGGAGGTGACATAACCACGTTGAAACGCCACGATGGCTGGAAATCTACTTCAGTCACTGAGGGATATATTGATGAATCGAAGAAAAGTAAGTTTGACATAGCAAATAAAATTGCAAATGCATTACAGAACATACCATCAGGCATACCAACGAATTTAGAAATGGAAAATCGCGAGAAGCCGTCTACTTCAACGTCGAAAAATTATCAATTTCGAAGAGAATTAAGTATTCAGCAATCAAGTTCTCCAAATATTTATTCAATAATTGCACATTCAACTTCAAATAGATACATACATACATTTATAGGCTTCTATTTCTGTGTACCTATTAGAAATAGCAATAAAGAAAATATTTACATATTTCTTCAATTTATATTTTAATTCTGATAAAAAACCCATTAGCGGCGAATTCGGAGTAATGAAATATCATCAGTTTATTTCTTTCAAAGTTTTTGCAATGTATGCATGTATTAAACGTGAACGATATGTTGTCATAGAAAAAGTATAGTATGCAACTCGCAACAAAATGGCCATTTTGCACTCGTATGAATTGAAGCACTTGCCTCCGGCTCGTGCTGCAAATTTCATACTCGTGCAAAATGGGCATCATTTTGTGCTCATTGCATAATATACTATTTTAGCATGGTATGAAAATGAATTCTTTATTTTTGTCAATCTGCTTTTTATGTTGAGCGACCCTCTTTCAAATTGTCTTTAATTTTCTCACCACATTTTACGTATCAAGAGTGCCAGATTATCACATTCACTTATTGACTTCTGAACATGCTGTGCATTTGTAATGTGATTCTTTCAAGTCTATCGCCTATTACGAGATCTCCAAGCGTTTTCGAAATACCGCTTCTCAGACGAACAACCCATCATACACTAATTCGAAAAATAAGTAATTACCTGGTCTTCGATCGTATCCCTCCTGATGAACTTCATCGGCTCCAGATGCGAATGAAACTGGTCGACGACAGTCAGTGGCTGTTTGAGTAGGTGTTCTGGAAAAAAGAAGGTGGGTGTCTTCAGGCTTATAATGTACATAACAACGAATAAAAACTAATTTGTGGTAATTACACCAGTTAATCCATCCGATCAATTTATTCCCTCAATCCAGGAACGTATTCAGACTGCTGCCTAGGCTATGTATACTTAACCGCTCTTTTTCAGTACCTCATTACAAAGCGTGCTTCAAAACAATCTCACATAAACATAAAAAATATAGCTCAATTATATATGGAGCGTGTTAGTGTCAAAAATTGTTGTTCCCAAATATTTTCTTTTCACAAATAGTATATTTGTTCTGACCCATACATTTATTAGTTGGCACCAATATTTATTGGAACTGAATGAATATTTTCATTCCAGCGTTCATTCATATACAAAAATATCGTCATATTAGAAGTGACAAGTAATATATTTTCAGAAATGGTTTCAGAAATCAGAGCCTTAGTTGGATTGTATCTTACCTTAGCGAACCCGAATTGTGAGAAGAGACTGGTTCAGTTAGTCATGGTGTGCCACAGGGCTCCTTATTAGGGCCTATCCTGTTTTTATTGTATTTCATTGATTCGGCTAATCTTGAGATTGATAGAGAATTCACTTTTTCATACAGACGACACAACCAGTCTGTGGAATGATATTGAAGTACAGAACCTGCACACTAAAATTGTCACTTATAATCTCCCTAGAGCATGAATTATTGCCGGAAATTTTTTGAGTACCTACATGAATTTTTTGAAAATTATCGCGAGTCGCGAAGCGACGAGGGATAATTTTCTTTAAAAGTTCATGTACGAGACAAATTTCTCTGAATTAATTCAAGCACGTGGGGGATTCGGTAAGAAATTTTCATATTTAAATAGAAAACATTAAGTAAATATTTATTTTGACGTTATTCACAAATAAATAGAAGGCTGGGTGTAATGGGAGTTTTGGGGGAGATTTTTTTCTGATTTCCCCAGTTGGGCTGGATGTTGCCGATTGGGATATTTCTGAGCATACAACTCAGCAGCATTCCTTGCATTTCTATGATATTCTCCAAATATTAATAACATATCCACTTTTTCACTTCGAGTATACATTATTTTGAAAGAAATATCAATTGAAATTCACGAAAATTAAGAAACTTTTACTGTCTGCTCATGAAGCTCATGTAACGGTCATTACCTAAGTAAGTGTTTTGTTTTCCAAGGAAGACTCAATAAAAATAACTGCAAAATATTATGCATCATGGCTATCCATGGCACCCTTGACAAAAGTAAATAAATTATATACAGTATTTTCCTTAGTGATATTTAATTTATGTTCTTATTTTTAAAATTAGTATCGTTAGATTCGTCAAAAAATCCTTTTTTCGGAAATTGCTTGTTGAAGAATGGTCGCCATTTGAAAGATAAAAGTTAGACACGAAAATGTAATTTTGCCAACTTGTCTTATGTCCTGATTTTCTGAGGTCCTCTCCTGAGGTCCTCAGATTAGTTTACGTCCGATCATGGCCACCTAGATGCAATATCAAAAATGATTCTAAAAAAATGAATTAGGCGTAAAAACTTTTTGAAATGTCACATTCTGATCCAGAATTGTCTCAGAAATCCAAAAATGTTACAATATACCGGGTGTTCCATTCAGAAACTCAAAACTGGCGCCATTTCCGTTGAAACCGGAAGTGACCGGGAAGTGAAAAATATGCGAAAACTCTCCTCTTCACATACCATTTACCTATACCAAATATCATTTTGATACATACCCTAATATTCTAGAAGTTATGTTTTGTCTAACAGATTCGTTGACAACCGGTATAAAAGACCGTGGCAAGTAATACAAACAAACTCCAATGTTACAGAACCCTGATGATGAACTGAATGTTATTCGAAACGTTGACATTAAAAAACAATCGTTTTTTTCCTAATCTAAAAACTATGTTTATAAATTCTTCTTTAATTTTTAATCAAAACTGTTGGTTGTGTAGTCATTTCCTTCCCTAGTCAATTTTCGAAAAGACTACTTTTGCATCACAAAATTGCACAAGTAACCCCTTCACCACACTTATTCACTTCACACCTATATGCGCATTTCGATAACTAAGTTATCATCATCAGTAGGTTAAGGTAGTTCCGCCACGAGACAGTTGAATCAGGAAATTATTTTCAACGGAATCGAAAAATTTCAAAAGACGCGAAAAATATTTTTTTTCAAGGGGGGCACTTGCCTCCCCAATTGATGTCCTCGAAAAGCGCAGCAAAAAAAAATTCCACACCCGGGCCCCCTTCTCACTAGAAATCATACGTCATGGGAAAAAATTATCGTTTTTCGATAAAACTTCAATGGACTTATTTGTAGTGCTCTTTTTGAACTTTTTTTGGGGGGGGGGGAAGGGGGGTATCGTTAAAATCGATGGGGTCAACTAGGAGAAGGAGTTTTGTTTTCGCGTTCAGACTCTCAAATGGTCCCCCGTCCTTCTTTAAAAAGTCCCCTGGCACAATCCGCATTTCTCTACGACCCCCCTTTAGGCTGTGCGCTTCCCCGTGGACTATTATATCTGTCAAACTAGATGGTCAATCACTTTGATTTTTTTTTCACAATATCTGTGATATCCTGCTCTAGCTCCTCCTCGTTTCTCATGAACTTCTTGATTTCAGTACTAACGGTAGAATTAATAATGTGCGCTTCCCCGTGGACTATTTTGAATAACGAGAGTAGTTTTGATTATATCTGTCAAACTAGATGGTCAATCACTTTGATATTTTTTCACAATATCTGTTATATCCTGCTCTAGCTCCTCCTCGTTTTTCATAAACTTCTTAATTTTAGTACTAACGGTAGAATTCATAATGTAATGCATGGTCCATATGTTATGTGTTAATTGAGTCAAATTCAATTATATATATATATATATATCTCGGGTTCCGGATGATGAAACTTGTTGAAATTGTATAGAGGTGTTGTTCACCTGTTGAACAATACGTATGCCAAATTTTAATAATTCAACTGTCTTGTGGCGGTACTACCTTAACTACACAATTTTGTGACACCACAGCATCTAGACAGTCTTCACTACTTACGAATGCATTCATTTGATTCACTTCAGAAAGCAATTTTGGATTTACGTTGGTGACCCTTCGCCTTAGCCTACTTTGACCTTATTGAAAGTCCGGTCCTGCCTTCAATCAATTTAGTGACACAGTCACGGTTGAAGGAAGGATACTCACCGATGATGTAGCCCATTGTTACGTCATCTGGTAGACGGATTCTTTCACCTGTGCTGATGAACCTGCCTCCGCTGAAACAATAGAACAATTCCTGGTCATACGAACAAGTGGATGTGTAAAATAATGAGGAAAGCAATTGTTATGCATGCTATGGGAATCGTATTTTTTTTCACTATTAATTAACATATGTGGCAATGTTGAAAATATACCGCTTTTTCATCGCTCTCAACTGAGCTGAAAAAAAATAATGTTGAGAATATAATTCACGTGTCACATGGAGCATTTCTGACTAATGTGATTGGCTGAGATGATACAGAAACAAACATAAAGGTAGGTGGTAACTATATGTTTAACTTGAAACATATCTCAATTGTGGTTTTGTTTATAGATAGACAAAATCGTCTTAATATCATGAAAATTGATATCACACGAGGTACAGTTGGTATTAAAGATCGTACATAATGAGTGAATTGGTTATCTGAGGAGTACATTGGTGCAAAAAATTTAGTTATAAAAGGTAACTTCTTGAAGGGAAGCTAATCTAGGAATGAGAAAATTGATTTTACTCAGCAAATAGGGACAGTCAATTTTATTGTTCATTATTTTATGAAGAGTGGTTAAGGCAACACAATGACGCCTTTCTTGCAATTATTCAAAGTTGGAAAAAATTCAAAAGAACAATATGGTCATATCCTATATTCGGATAATAACCATCAAATTCATAAAACATATATTTGAGGCTTTTTCTTTGGCGTTCTGGTATAATGGTGACAAAATGACCGTTGAATATTTTAATTTGCTTCTTATGAATGTGCTGTACAATGTTTTTAGACTTTATATATCAGTAAAGCAAGACCACTTTCTAACACAGTAACCAAGTATTTATCGTTGAAGTTATTACAATGTTATTAATATGTTCTGTGAACGTCAGTTTACTGTCGAATATGAGTCCTAAATCCTTAAAACTTTGACATCTTTCAAGAGCTATGTCATTGATTCTAGTCTGAGAGCCGCGGGTCTAAAACCGCGATGAGAAGCTATACGTCTTCCGTTTGGTGTGATAAGAGTCCATCCCTCGAAAACCCCAAATTCCAAATATTTTTGAAATCGCCCAGGACCCACTCCAGTACGAAGAAAAAATGCCTATCGACTTTTTCGACGATTTCTATATGTCTTCCGTTATAATAATTTTGTTTAGAAAGTGACTAGTAATCATCTGACAAAGTGGAAGACGATTTGGTTGAAACCTATTTTTGAAAATTATGGGCCCCAAAATCGATCATCGCAGAAATGCGACGTCTCCTATATGCTTAATGTTGTGTTCCTTCACTTTGTTATGGTATTTACATCAGGAAAATCCGAGTGGAAGACTTTTTTAGTTGGGCCCGGCCTCAGGGTTGACCAAATAAACAAATTGAAAAACTCGCGGAAGCGGCTAAGTTGAAAAATCATCTCAAGCTTCCAAATTTTGCATGGAGCTTCTTCAGGGGCCAGAAAACCTAATTTCTAAACGAAAGACTTCTTGGCCAACTTTTCACCCCTTTGAATTTCCTCTATTTTCTCTGTTTACTCCTGGTAATCTTTTTGTTTGAAAATTTTTCTCATCGGTAATTCAGGGTATAAAGTTTAATAAACTTACCTCAACCAGTAGTTAATGATAACAGGAATACATTTCAACCCCTATATAAGGGCTGTTTGCCCCCGCCGGCTCAAATAATCTATTTGAGCAAGGAAGAGCACATAAATGAACTTATGGAGATGAATTATTGCCACCAAATGAATTATTTGGCGATAGGCTCGTTAACGGTTCATAAATAAATAAAGTTATAAACAATTCTTACCAAAAAATGAATGAATGAAGTTATGAACAATTTTTACCAACAAATTATCAAAAATGATTTTGGTGACAAAAATGATTTCGGTATAATTCATTCTCTCACTTCTGATAATAATAATAATAATTAAAAAGGGGGAATTTTGTGGCATAGAGGACAAATTAGGGAAAAAAGCCTTCTAAATTGGGAGTCGAACCCACGACTTCATGATTTCTAGTCATATGCTCTACCGTCTGAGCTATTCGAGGACATAGGAATCGACAAACACTGGTGAACCCTTTCCTTTCATAATTTGATATTCAAGTGAGAAATCAATCGAAAATCAAACGTACTTATCACTGGCCGTCGAGATCCATTGCCTGTCACTCAACTTCATCGTCATTCGGAAATTTCAGTAGCAGATCTAAGCGGATGATCTCTAACCACTGATAAGATTTAGCCAAATATACAAGGTGAAAGTGGAAATATCGTGTCCGAAATATATAATGAAAAAGGGGAAATTTTGTGGCATAGAGGACAAACTATTAAATTAAGGAAAAAAAGCATCCTCAAGTGGGAGTCGAACCCACAACCTTATGATTTCTAGTCATATGCTCTACCGTCTGAGCTATTCGATATATTTGGCTAAATCTTATCAGTGGTTAGAGATCATCCGCTTAGATCTGCTACTGCAATTTTCGAATGACGATGAAGTTGAATGACAGGCAATGGATCTCGACGGCCAGTGATAAGTACGTTTGATTTTCAATTCATTTCTCAGTTGAATATTAAGTTATGGAAGGAAAGGGTTCACGAGTGTGTGTCGAATCCTATGTCCTCGAATAGCTCAGACGGTAGAGCATATGACTAGAAATCATAAGGTCATGGGTTCTACTCCCACTTGAGGATTTTTTTTTCTTTAATTTAATAATTTGTCCTCTATGCCACGAAATTCCCCCCTTTTCATTATATATTTCGGACACAATATTTCCACTTTCAATAATAATAATGTTTATTTGCCAATAATTCAAACAACAAACATCAGAATATTTCAAATAGTGGGCAATTAAACAAGGCAATCACTGAAGCAGTTTGAGATTAACTCGTGTGTGATGTTGCGCCAACCTAATTAACATAAATAGTGTATAATTTTTTTAACTAAGAACTAAACTGAACTAAATAATACTGTAATTTATAGGTTTGAATAATATATCTCATCACACTAGAATTATAATAACATTAAGTTTGAATAGGATGATATGAAAAATGATTGCAGAACTCATTCTCATAGCGGCAACAAACAATAAGGGTTATTACACGCTTTATATTAGCTTAACTTGTATGTTTGTTTGTTTGTTTGTTTGTTTGTAACCGACTCTTTGTGCGCAATTTTGACCCACTTCCAGACGTCTGAATGATTTGAAATTTGGCAGGTGTACATAATTCCGGTGACAATGCATTAAGAAATTTTTGTGTGGGGAAAAAACAAAATGGCGGCTCCAATATGGCGTACGAGTTTTGTGCTTATGTTCTGATTCGCTTCAAATTTGGTATCTGAGGGTTTTTCGTGGTCGGAGATTATGATTCTTTTGTTAAAATTGAGGAGTTCAAGATGGCGGCTCCAAAATGGTGGACGAGTTTTGTGCTTATGGTCTGATTCTATTCAAAATTGGTATGTGGGGGTTTTTCGGGTCGAGTATTATGATTCTTTTGTAAAAATTGAGAAATTCAAGATGGCGGCTTCAAAATGGCGGCCGAGTTTTGTGATTATGGTCTGGTTCCATTCAAAATTGGTATGTGGGGGTTTTGAAGTCAAATATTATGATTCCTTTGTAAAAATTGAAAAATTCAAGATGGCGGCCGAGTTTTGTGATTATGGTCTGATTCTATTCAAAATTGGTTTGTGGGGGTTTTTGAGGTCGAATATTATAAAATACTAAAAAAATAGAAAATAAGAAAAAAATGAATTTTATTTAAAAAAAAGCGTGGGGTGCATGGTATCAATAATTATATAGTACATTACACACCGAGGCGATACCATGCACCCCACGCTGTTTTTAAAATAAAATACATTTTTTTCTTATTTTCAATTTTTTTAGTCTGGTTTTCTATAAAAGCGTGTTTTTTAGTTTTTTGAACTATTATTTTTTTTCAATTAATTACCATTGTCTCATGTCAAATTTAATATAATTCAGTTAGTATTATTTTGTGTACCAACATCTTCAAATACCTCCTTCTTCATAATTCAATTCCTTATTTTATTCTTAAATACTTTTTTATTTATGATATTTTTTTTTTCAGTGGGAAGCATTTGATGAAGTTTTGGTCCTAAATAAGAGGCATTCCTTGGACCGATAGCTTTTTCGCAACGTGGTGTTTTCAAAAAGTGTTTTTTATTTCTTGTATTGCAGGAGTGAGTGATTTCTTCCAAGTTGATATTCCCCATTTTTAATATTATTCAATATGCTGACACAAAATAGTTGTCGTACATCCATTACGGTGGCTTCTTTATACGCTATTACTAGAGTACCTTTTGCCTTGGTGTAATATTATTTTCAAAACCCATTTTTGGATAACATTTAGATTCATCAGGTAGAAGTCACTCACTCCTCCCCACCCTATTGTACCGTATGTAAGTGGGACTGTACAAATGCGTAATACATTGTTTTCAGATGTTTGATGTCTAAGAAGTTCCTCAAGTATTTGAATTTTTGATTTGATTTTTTTATATGTAGGTCCAAGCGTAAGTGCCTGTCAATAGTGATTACTAGATATTTTATAGAATCTGTTTCAGGTATTTTATATTCATCCCTAATAATGAGCTCTCCCATATTAGGTAATCCGTTGGCGTATGATGCAAAGGAAAGGTATTTGGTTTTTTCCAAGTTAATGGTCAGTTTGATCAATTACAACCCTTTTTTGTTTACAAATTACTGATTGATTATTAAAAGTGTAAATTAATATCAGAGAAGAGTACATACATTACAACAAATGAACCAATTTGTAACCAAAGAAAGTGTTGTAATTGATCAAATGATAGAGGATGAATTATACCGAAATCATTTCTGACACCAAAATCATTTTTGATAATTTGTTGGTAAAAATTGTTAATAACTTTATTTATTTATTTTTTCGTAAGAATCGTTTATAATTTTATTTATTCATAAACGTAAGCGATCCTAACGCCAAAGAATTCATTTGGTGATATTCATTCATCTCCCTCAGTTCATTTATGTGCTCTTCCTCGCTCAAATAGATGAGCTGGCGGGGACGAACAACCCTTATATAGGGGTTGAAATATATTCCTGTTATCATTAACTACTACTTGAGGTGAGTTTATTAAACTTTATACACTGAATTATCGATGAGAAAAAAATATTCAAACGTAAAAGATTACCAGGAATAAACAGAGAAAATCCGAAATAAATGGTAATATTTTTCCACTTTTGCCTGTAGGAGATCTCCGGAAGATTCTTATTACTTTCTTGATCTCTTATATGAAAAGTACTTGACTTCTTCCTCCTATATTTGTTAACATAGCAAATAGCAAACAACAACGAACTGAAAAATGAACACACTTCTACTGAAATCCTCACCAGATTTGTAAATATATAGAGGCTATGAGATTTGTTTTTCCACACGGAAAAAAAGGATTTGTTAATTCAACCAAACTTACTTGGTTACTCTTATTGGCTTGATCCGACTAAATAAAATTCACCCCAAAACACAGGTGCATTCGATTGATGGAATGATCATATTGCGGTGACAAAATGGATTGCTATGCAATGCTAAGATTTCTTTGATTTGACTATATGTTCATCTATCGAAACAATCTCCAACTCATATCTTTTTTAACAAACAACGAAATGGATTGAAGAATGTTATATTGGTTGAATTATATGCGTTAGATGGTGAAGCTTTTGCAAAACTGACCCTGACTTAGATAATATTATCGAATACAACTAAAACTAAAACAATTCTAAAACTTTAATGTTCAAGGGATTGCTTGCTTACAAAAATTTGCCAAACGAAATAAAGGGCTCAGAAACTCTCCAACAGTTTAGAATAAAAATGATAAACCATCTAGGTACTTCAAAAGGGAAAATTGTCTTATTAGCTATATATATTTGTCATGTGAATTGAGTTTTAAATGTCTTTATATGTATCTCCTTCCAAACTGTAGGTGTATATTGGGATTACATACTTATTATTAATTTCAAATATATGTGTGGGTATAACAATGGACAATATATTTTGAAATATTAATAGGAACTAATTTGTTTGAGGCCATTGAAATGTTGAGCTAATATATAAATACTGTAAAAGGAGCTACTACATGCATTACATGTAATATGAGTGCTTTATGTATAATTATTTCCTTTTTGTAAATGTACATTAGGACTACCTATTTCGAATAAAGATTATTATTATAGCAAAGCCAACTTATCATCGTTGCGACGTCTGGACTTAAATGTCCGGTTCAGGCTCTCATTGCCATATTGGTCTCTTCAGTGAATTAACAAAAGGATTACTCAATTGAATATATATTCTCAGTTAATAAATCAGCTTATTTTGTTGAATTGACATATTGAATTCATCAATTCGACATAAATACTTGTTTGAATGAATATTTTTGTTAAAACAATCAGCACATTTTGTAGATCTGATTATTTGATTCATCAAAATAATCACATGGTTGAAACAACATTTCTGCCAAAACGAGTTTTGCATAGAGTTGGTCAAAGAAGATATTTGGTTCATGCAAATTAGTTTCAGCTGATTGAAACTTCAAATTTGATCCATAACCAAGAAATAGTTTTACTCATTTTGAGATTATATTGTGTCGTATACGACACTTTTATTTGTTTGATTCAAATAAATTTTATTTGATTCAACAATTTTTTTCCCTGTGCAGTATACCAGTGAAGCATGACTTCCAGTATACTGAGATCAGTTGTACGTAAAAGTATTCTGGGAAAGCTTTATTGATTTTTTTTCATAATCCCCATCATGATGACTACGATATTGTTCTAAATAACATTAATGGCTTCCTTTTCTCAGTATAATGGCTTTTTATTACCGCATTTTCGTCCAGGCCACAAAATCACTTATACACTTTACCAACTCCCTGAATAAAAAGTGATTGCATCTCACGTTCTTCGGCCACCGATTTGACGCATATTACTCCTGAATTATTCGGAAAATCTTATCAACCATAACGAAATTCGTAAACGGTGTGAATAAGGCATGTTATTCGTTTCGGTTCTTTCGTTCACCCGACCGACGGCGGCGATGCTGAGCAATTAACGGGCTTCCAGTTTCACACAGAAAGAATTGAATTTCAGTAGCCGATTGAATATGAAATTTGATCGGTAATTTCATTTTATGATGCAGAGACCCACTGAGGAGGGATTTATCAAAATTCGAGTCTTCAGAGGTTAATACTACCCCCTTAAATATTTGATAAATTTTAATTTTAATTTTTGATTTCACAAAAAAACCACAAAATATGTCATTTTCATTTTATTGTTTGAGAAAAACGTTTTTCCATGTCTGAATTTTACACCTCAGCCGGTAAGACCTACCCCTATTATAAAACAGGTTATATCTCAACAGATATCGGTAATATTAGAATGGAATTTGGTACGAGGCTTACATTCGTAAGTAATTGCACAAGTGCATCAAAATTTACCGATAATTTTGCATGACAGCGTGTTGTCAAAGAACTGCATGAGTTCATTTTCATTTTTCCAAAATATGAAAATGACCGAATGCAGTTTATCAAAGACAACACGCTGGAATGCGAAATTATTCGGTTATTTTGATGCACGTGTGTAATTCGGGGCAATATTTCCCGAATAAACTGTCAACTTGTCAAACTGACGTTATTAATTCATAAATTCTTAGCTTGTCATCAATAACCATCCCGTAACTGTAAAAAAATAAGAGACGTTGAAATAAGTTTGTTTTAATATTTTTCATTTATATATTATGAAAGTATACGTAAAAATATAATGAAACTATTTATTCAAGGTTAAACTGAATCAAAAGTTGTAGGAACTGCAGTGAAATACACAATTATTATACTTATTCTGTTTGGACAATGCAGCTATCGGTGCATTAACGGCTGAAGAGGATGTTTGAGAATGCTGTGCCTGTGGTACGTCATTGCCACGCATTTTTTTGAATATTTCTTCATGGTGATCTTCATCCATTTGATGATATGGCGTTATTGATTTTGAATTTGAATGGCCCGTAATTTTTATAAGTTGCTGCTCGCTCACCCCCTTTTTGCGAGATTGGAGAGGTCGTAGCTCGTAACGAATGGTTAGTAAGCTTGATATTCTCTGTATTTGAAGCAGAAGCTTTGGCTTGTAGAACAGTCCATTTGCTTACTGTATTTCGTCCAGCAGGAATATCTTTATACCATTTTCTGTGCAACTTCCAAGCGGGATTTACAGTGAGAAAGAGTCGTTTTGTTTTTATTCCAACCCGCCTTAATAGGAATTTTTGTACAGTCGAATTGGACCCAATCAGGTCCCTGTCAGGAACGAAACTCCTTACGCTTTTTCTCCAACTCCGAATGTAATTCGATATGGAGATTTATCATCACGCAAGGAAAAAGTGTGTGCAAATATATTTTCTACTTTGCTCTGAAATCTTACATGCGCAATAAAAATATTCAATTCCACAACACTCATGTGCTGCAAATACATGAATAATTCCAAAGACAAAACGGAGTCCGGGGTTCAATCCTCAACACGACCATATTTTTTTATATTTATTTATATTTTATGTTTGCTGTGAGTACTAACATTTTAAACACATTTCATTTGGTTACTCGATTGGCCAGGTTTTCTTCAACTCCGAATATGATTTCTACTAAAACTTATTAACTATTACTATTGCTATTTCATGTCCCACAGAAAATATACACCTTGTATATAATTAGAGGACGTAATTTTCTTAAAATTCCTTCTGCACTAGTATGAATTATTTTCAATTAACTTACTTTGAGGAACGACAAATGTATTTTGAAAATTAATGGCATCGAATAAAAAAAGTGTATAAATAAAATCACTAATAAAAAACCTTTTTGAAAACAAGCTTTCATTTGACCCGTGTACTAAAACGTATGAAATAAGTTTAAGTCATAGCTGAAAATGATTTAATTATTTTTTGTTGAATTATTTGTTTTAAAAACTGCCCCCAAATATCGTCATCGCCAGCAGATGATTTCGTCTTCCTCGATTAAAAGTGATTTCCTGTTTTGAATTTTTTCATAACGAAAATGTATTTCTCTCAAAGTTTTCCACAATTTCTTTTTCATTTCAGACCTTATTTTGTTCAAGGTATGCATTTCTTTTTTCAAATTGAACGTGTGAATGATTCTTCTGATGGCAGTCTTTTCATCCTCATTCACTATAGTTTCTTTTCTTTCTATACTCCTTTTTGGTAACCTGACGCGGCCGCGTTTATTCTCGTGTACAAATCGGTTTATTGTTGACTGTCTGACTTCAGTCATATTCGAACACATTTCAACTATTTTTGTAACTCGAAATGTTGAGTTTTGTTGCGAACATCGTTAAACACATTGATAATAATAATTTACTAATTTTTAGAAAGCGCATTTTTACTAATCCGTTTTCAGCAACAAATTCAAAAACACTAGCCATTTTCAAGAACGAACTTTTCCAACAACTGCCGGAACGTAACTGAACATTTCAAATTTTTCAAACACTGAAGTAAACTGCATGTGCCTCTACCTAAGCTTATAATCGTTTTGTTAGAAAAACCCTCCTTCTGTTAAATCCGACCATATTGTTATCTCTTATTGCAGGGAAGGATTTATATCTATAAAATATTTTTTGTTAAAAAAAACTTTTGAAGTAAGGGAAAGATAATCAGGTAGGTGATTATAAATGTATTATTTTATTGTACCTGGAACAGGAAATTACAGAGCTTACTTTGAGCATACTTAAGCGTTGTCCATTGTTAGGGGCTAATCATATTAACAGTCACTAAGCTGGTACGAAATATATTTGAACCAACTTTACAGGGTTATTAGTTATAATTGAACCAATAGATATCCGCCTTATTTGAAGAACTAGAAAAATGGTTTAATTAGAAAAATTGAAGCATTTTGTCCATACCGCCAGGAAATGTAATAGAAAAACAATTGAACGTCGCTTTGAAAAGTTAGGACATAAACTTTTGTTTCTCTAATGGGACACCCAATATATTATTGCATTTTTGGGTTCTCCGGAAAATTCTAGATATGCTTCATTCATGATGTCCTATATCTACTTGAACATTCAAATCTTAGTTTTTCATAAGCTATTCAATGACATCAACTTTTAACCTCGTACGCCTATGGAATACGGCGAAAACGACTCGATATTACAGTTCAATAATGATTTATTACTCTCTCACATTAGCAAACAGAGTATAGGCCACTTTTAAGCTCATTATTCTCGTGATCGGAAGTATATTTTTCCAATCCTCGACATGTATTAATTACAACAATTATGAGGGGAAACAAAATGTGATATATTCAACTTTGTTGTTCTGTGTCATTTCGAGCAAAAAGTTTCACAAAAGTGGCGACTATTGGAATGATCTTTTTTGAAAAACTGGGCGTTCTGCGGTACCCATTAAACTAGTTAAAAGTTAAAAACTCATCATTAGGAAATACTCCGAGAGAGTTCTAATTTAAACTACGACAGAAGTCCAATATTTTATGGGTTCGTTAAAATGTCCGTCGCATATTTCGGATTCCGCGGTCAGCCAATTACTGATGCACCGAAATTATTTCTTAAATGTTTTGGTTATTTACCTCATTATTTTCTTCCCAAGCGAATAACAAAGGATATTAATGTGATGAAATTGGTCGCAATACAGAAGTTTTCAAATTACCCACAGTCTCCGCTTGGAGGGGAATTCGTTGATTGGGATTTCGACTGGGTTTTTTTAACTATCATTTTTCAAAGAGTATTAGCGAGTTGGGTAGATTTCAATAGAAATACTATCTATTGAGGACGTCACAACAACAAGACTTTCTAAAAACTTTGATATATCTTCGCCGATCATGGTGTTCCCACAACCCAAAAATAAAAATTAATTTTCATTTGGGAAGCAGTCAGGTATGTTAGATTCAATTAATATTCTTCGTTTTTTCAGTCGAGCTTTCGATAAAGTTTATTATCTTTATCAAGACTTATCTACAATATGTGTGATTAATATCAGAATAATATTATTAACAAACATACTTACTAACATGAAAATAATAATAATCTTCTTTAATAAAAAAATTCCATCTGTATATATATATTTTGACATTTTGTAAAAAGTCAATTGACACTGTCTAACAATTTTTCCTTCATGAAAGAAACTTCTAATGCCACTCTTTGTAACTAATTTTAATATTTTCATGTTAGTAAGTATATTTGTTGATAATATCATTCTGATATTAATCACACATATTGTAGAGAAGTCTTGATAAAGATAATGAACATTATCGAAAGCTCGACTGAAAAAACGAAGAATATTGATTGAATCTAACATACCTGACTGCTTCCCAAACAAAAATCATTTCCCTTGATAATTCACAGTCAATAAATATTTATACATATATATATATATATATATATATATATATATATATATATATATATATATATATGTTGAAAATGTTTCTTGAACCTTTCGATTTGTACTTCGGGAAGTTTTCTTGGGGTTGAGGTTCGATTTTGTATAAATAATTAGTTGCTGAGGTTTGTCTTCATTATTGATTTATTTTTTTTGTTGGTCTTCTTGGGCGTTGCATCGTAATAGAAAAATTCTTCTATTTTTCTGTTGTACTAGTTTAGTTGCCAGTTTGGAATGATGTTTCATAAGGTAGGTTACCTGTTCTCCATGGGAATCTCTAATTGATGAGTTGAAAGATAGCATGTTTTCACCCATGCCTTGTATATGTTGAAAATGTTTCTTGAACCTTTCGATTTGTACTTCGGAGCGTTTTCTTGAAGTTGAGGTTCGTTTTTGTATAAATAATTAGTTGCTGAGGTTTGTCTTCATTATTGATTTATTTTTTTATTGGTCTTCTTGGGCGTTGCATCGTAATAGAAAAATTCTTCTATTTTTCTGTTGTACTAGTTTAGTTGCCAGTTTGGAATGATGTTTCATAAGGTAGGTTACCTGTTCTCCATGGGAATCTCTAATTGATGAGTTGAAAGATAGCATGTTTTCACCCATGCCTTGTATATGCTGAAAATGTTTCTTGAACCTTTCGATTTGTACTTCGGGAAGTTTTCTTGGGGTTGAGGTTCGTTTTTGTATAAATAATTAGTTGCTGAGGTTTGTCTTCATTATTGATTTTTTTTTTATTGGTCTTCTTGGGCGTTGCATCGTAATAGAAAAATTCTTCTATTTTTCTGTTGTACAAGTTTAGTTGCCAGTTTGGAATGATGTTTCATAAGGTAGGTTACCTGTTCTCCATGGGAAACATGCTATCTTTCTACTCATCAATTAGAGATTCCCATGGAGAACAGGTAACCTACCTTTTGAAACATCATTCCAAACTGGCAACTAAAGTAGTACAACAGAAAAATGGAAGATTTTTCTATTACGATGCAACGCCCAAGAAGACCAATAAAAAAATTAATCAATAATGAAGACAAACCTCAGCAACTAATTATTTATACAAAAACGAACCTCAACCCCAAGAAAACTTCCCGAAGTATATATATATATATATATATATATATATGGGATTAACGAAACTTGTTAATGAAGTAGAGGCCATATTTTTCAACCGAATGGAACAAAATCTGGCAAAATTGTATATTGTTTTACGAGTGACGAAAGTAACATTTTTTTTAGCGAGAGAACAGTTTACCAGCCTCGGCAAAATGTTTTCGACGAGTGAAACACTATACTTTTTTTTCATCCCTGTTTATATCATAATAATATGCTAAAAGAACGATGAACAAATATTTTATTTTAATTTAAAAATAACAGAATTTATTTAAACATTACTTATGATTTAAATATTGGTTAATTGTTACATTCGAGCAATTATTCAAAATTATAGGAGTATTACAATCAAGATTTTTATGTATTTAGATAGACGATGCCACATCTGTTGATCAACATATCCCTCCGCAACGTTACTAGATTTCCAGCTTCCATGCTTTTTTAATTGAAGTAAATCACCTCCTGCATCCACTAATAGCGTTGCGGAAGTTCTACGCAAACAATGCCCAGTATATTTTTGGGGATCAGGCAAGTTTAAATATTGAGCTATTTGCATAGGAAATTTACTGAATTTATTCATTTCCACAACCTGTCTAGTACACTTTCCGTTCTGGTAGTTAATAAAGAATCTTGAATTTATTTTGTCCATATCTAGTGGACGGAGGTTTATATATATTTTAGAAATCTCGTAGAAGAACCCAGAAATGTGGAAGGAACGCGGTACTTTTGTTTTTGTATTACGTATTATAACTAAGAGTATACTGCTTGTATCTTTTACATCATTTACTGTCAAATCTTTTAATTCATGGCAACGACAAGCCCCCGAAATTTCAAAAACTAAGATGACCTACAAACGTTAATATTAATATCATTAAGAATTTGTCGCAATAATGAAGTAATTAACTCACCTTAGTCATTAAGCATTTGGAGTCGGGTGCATTCTTTAAGAAAGTGTGTATCTCATCGGAAATATTTTTAGACTTTTGACTTTTAAAACCATCAGATATTCGTTTAAAAAAAGATCGTAACTTGGGATATTTACTGATATCGATATTATTTTTAATAGATAAAGTGGTTCTCAACATCGAATACATAGACCATTGCGTCGATGACACAATTTTTTTTACAACCATCCAAAATACGCAAACCTCTCAGTTTCCGAAAATGAATCTACGTGATTATCAACTCTCCAATCCATTAATTTTGCATATATTTCTTCATATCTCTTCTTAGATTTTACTGGTAATAAATCCAAAGAGGTTTCCTCAGCTTGATTTGCTATTTCTGGTGGTGTATATCAGAAATCATGATAACTTAAAAAACTAACAATGCTTTCAGTGCAAACTGACAAGTCTAAACAATTAACGAGGAACGTCAAACTAATGAAACCAGGCAACTAGATATACATTGATTACTATCGTTTCGGACGTCCATCGTCTTAATGTATTTAAAAGGTTTTCACGACGTTTCGAATGCTTGTATCTGCAATCGTCTTCAGGTGAATACTGACAAGTTTAGGTGCTACTCACCAATTTATATGACTGTCGGCGCAATGATGCGTGCAATTTCGCCATGTGCAGCGGTGCGTGTAATTTCGCGCGGTGTGGTGGTGCGTGAAGTTTCGCGCCTCTGCAGCCCGCCAGAAAGAGCAATCAGGGGTTTCCATACGTTCTTGATCTCAACGCTTGGTTGACTAAAGGCGTTATTGGCTTCGATGTAGGCGGCCTCTTTGAACTTGGCCGCCTACATCGAATCCAATAACGCCTACATCGAAGCCAATAACGCCTTTAGTCAACCAAGCGTTGAGATCAAGAACGTATGGAAACCCCTGATTGCTCTTTCTGGCGGGCTGCAGAGGCGCGAAACTTCATGCACCACCACACCGCGCGAAATTACACGCACCGCTGCGCATGGCGGAATGGAGGACTTCGGCTAAGGTTCAGTGATACCATAACAAAAATTTTGGCCTTAAATCTACTGACACATTTTTTGGCTATTTTTGATAATTTTAAGATGGAGTACACCTTCTAATACCCCAAACCAATATTAAAAAGGTGCGGAATTGTTGAATTATTTAGTTATTTCATAAAACACAAATGTTTAGGGAATTTGTATTTTGATAGTGATTATTTTTTCCTGGAAGGCGCCAAATTCAAAACTATAACATGAATAACTCGTACGACTTTCCACCTCAGAGCAATAGTTTTTTATTGCTCTGAGCTTTCCACTGTCAAATTCGTCCTATGGATATTAAAAAAAAAATTGACTGAGCAGTGTTGTGAAAATTGTTTAATAGACTTTTGGTATCTACCTATTAGTTTTTATTTACGTTAAAATGGTTGATCGCTGTTATAAAAATTGTAAAAGTGACTCCAGAAAGCGTTATAAACAGCGAGTTTCTCCCTTTCCCAAACCACACTGTCTATTGAGATTTCACCAGTTTCACATAACATAATATCTCCTTCAGCTACATTTTCGCACACTTGCAGATTGGAAAAATGACACTGGTTCGTTTTTGCATTTATCCTCAAAATGTAGGCTACAAACATAAGTATTTCTACTTATTTTTTATGGAAGGAGGTTTTCATGTCCGCAGAGTTCAATCCACTTGAGACATTTTACCAAATCTCTTTTTGGTTTGGGAAAGTGAAAAAACACTCGCTGTTTATAACGCTTTCTGGAGTCACTTTTACAATTTTTATAACAACAGCGATAAACCATTTTAACGTAAATAAAAACTAATAGGTAGATACTAAAAAGTCTATTAAACAATTTTTACAACACTGCTCAGTCAGATATTCAATTTTTTCCTATTATCGATAGGACGAATTTGACAATGGAAAGTCGTACGAGATATTAATGTTATTGTTTTGAATTTGGCGCCTTCCAGGAAAAAATAATCACTATAAAAATACAAATTCCCTAAACATTTGTGTTTTAAGAAATATCTAAATAATTCAACAATTCCGCATCTTTTTAATATTGGTTTGGGGTATCAGAAGGTGTTTTTCATCTTAAAATTATCAAAAATAGCCAAAAAATGTGTTAGTAGATTTAAGGCCAAAATTTTTGTTGTGGTATCACTGAACCTTAGCCGAAGTCCTCCATTGCACGCATCATTGCGCCGACAGTCATATAAATTGGTAAGTAGCACCTAAACTTGTCAGTATTCACCTGAAGACGATTGCAGATACAAGCATTCGAAACGTCGTGAAAAGCTTTTAAATACATTAAGACGATGGACGTCCGAAACGATAGTAATCAAGTTACCACATCATCTACAACCTTCAAACAAACGTTAGATATACATTGTTTTTAAATCTCTCGGAATTTTTACGATTCTATTTTGCTTTTTAATCAAACAAAAGTTAAAAAATGCATTCTAATTATAGAAATGATTTCTGTCTTTGTTCATCAATAATTTAAAGTAATCAAATCATTATATACGAGGGCGAGAAATGATTGAAAATATAAATTCAACTTTCGTTACTAGAAATGGAAGTTAACGTTATGAGAATTTCTCTCACTGACGACAGAAATCACGTTTTCGCTGAAGGTATTCTATTACAAAATGACTTCTTTTCGTAAAGGGTTGTAGAAAAACGCTATTTGCTTAACACTATTTTGTAATATGCAGTGACTGCCTACATCCCAGTTGATCAAAAACCAATTCACAATTGAATTTGATTATAGTAAAGGGTGCGCTTTTTTCAAGAGAACTTTATTCTGCGAGACGTTCTTTCCGTGAAATGTTTTTTCCGGGGAAGTTTCTTCCGGTGATTCTATTTCCTAGATTCGTGTGGCCATGGGTACCGACAAGATTCTTCTAGATCGAAACGTTCAAGAATTCCAGCTGATTTTATTGTCCTAATTACATGCTGAATTTTAATCAGCATTTGTTTTTTTGGGCCTATATTTTCTCCTCCTTATCTGCAAAGCTTCCTGGGTGGGTATTTGTGTATGTAGAGATGTGACATCGATGTCATCTGGGTTTTGATTTCAAGGTTTCAATCAACTGATTGGCATTTCTCAGGTAGGATTTAACTCTTTCTGCATGTGGTTGGTGAGTGATCCTATAGAAGTCAGTATCAGTCCAAGTGATGCTACTGGGAAGTCCATATAAGTCACATAGAGGATTTTTCTGATAAATTCGCTTATTCGCAAAAACATAGTAAATAATATACGATTAGAATGAATCGTGGTATAGTATTTCAAGAACCCCTGGTCGAATTTATTATTATTAGGCTATGAAACTGCAGTTAAATGTCATGTTGAAAAAGATTACATTTCTGGTGACTCAAAAAAATATTTCAAAAGATTGTAATTTTTTCATATGAAACAAAGAAGTAGAATGTTTAAAGTTTCCTCATATCCTTTTATACACAATTCAAAATTAAACCTACAGGATACATGAAATCGAATCATATTTCGACCCCACTGAATATATACTTCATTGAAATTGGTACAAAAACTGAACAAGGAAGAAGTATTATAAAATAGCAACCGATTTCCTTTCAGACGCTGACGTATACTTCAGTTTCCGCAATTGTGGCCAAATCAATTCCGATTCGTCTTCGTCCGCTTTGAATGCTACAGAAATCCATCGGCAATTGTTATCATTAATTTTATTGCCCCCAAAGTCTATTTTATCATAATTCTAAATGATCGTGCGAAACGAATTGAATTTCTCACACAAAAACCGCGGATTGAATTGCTCTTGATTCAGTCGGTGCGGTTCTATCGATTGAAAACGAAATCTTTTTCGATTTTCACTGTTAAATTGTCGGAGAAGTACGTGAGAGCACGTACATTATAGCGTTTGCTCTTATAGCCTATCTGGGATGATTACCTTTTTCACTTGATTGATCGTTGCGAAGGAAAAATTAAAAAAATCGCTCGATTGAAGTGGCATGAATGAGAGCAAAAAAAGAACTTTTCATTCATTACAGAAATAGTCTTTGATTTGAAACAATTTCACCAGAACTGGTATAAAACAATTACTGAGCTTCAAGGTGATGTAGAGCAGAATGACCTTTTAGAAACTAACCAAAAGTTTACTCGAGATTTACAGAAAAAATTGTAATACTTCTAGGTTTTATGATTTCTGAGGAAATCACAATGGAATACTGGCACTCACGCTTTCATCCAGACCAAGGGTTTCAACATCTTACCCGATCTTCAACATGACAAAAATAATAATAATATTTTTAATTTAAACGAGCAATTCTTGTATATATATATATATATATATATATATATATATATATATATATATATATATATATATATTTCGGGTATCTCGGAAACGACTCTAACGTTTTGGATGAAATTTTGTATTTAGAAAAGGTTTTGCTACTTAAGTTTATCTATTTACTCGTCTTCCTTGAAAAAAAGCGATTTCACGAAAAAAATAAATTACGACTATCGTATGTATAGCGCCATCTCGTAAATTTTTGAGGTACTTGCATTGTTGCTATTGGTTGTTAGCCAACTGGTACCTGTAAACTTTGTGAGGTGGCGCTATATCACATTATCCGAATAAGAATGTTAGATATGTTTTTCTTTGGTTAGTCCAAGGAATGCATACGGTTTATTGAAAATGTGTATTTGTAGCCAATCTGTGCACTAGGTAAGATTGCAAAATAATCATATGTAATATGTACCTAAATAAGCATCTTCTCGAAAAAAACACGATTTTACAGAAAAAAAACGAGTCGCCTGGGTACTATAATAATAATAATATTCATTAACCATTAAATTTTATACATAATATATGTAATATTAGAGGGGTTTTAGGAAGTGAATGAACACGAAGAGGAACCACAAAGGCTAACCTGCGCGTGGATTGATTTTACATTAAGTTTTCACATGTAAGATATGATTAATTTATATGTTAAAATTGACAAAGTATAATGAATTGCTAGGATGTAGAACAATATAACGATAATAATACAACCTTTGACATGGTTTTTTGGGTAACCTTCCACAGTCTGAAAATGAAAATATAATCAGGAAAATCTATACAACTGTAGAGGGAAATTGACCATACATGATTACCTCTACTTAGAGAAGAAGTGACAACAGAATGCTAATAAACTGATCTGAACAACACCCCATATATCAAATGAACAATACGTCACTTTCAAAAACAATTTGCAGATCTCAATTGACATCCGTCGTTTGAAAAAGCTACGAAGACACTGCAAGAGAAAAACCCGAATTATTCAAGCTATTGAAGGAGATTAACAAGATTTTGAGGAAGGGGGCAGGTATAGTCCCCGAAACGTCAATCAGAAACGATGTAGAGAAGAATCTTTTGAATTTTGACAATTTTTTTTTAGACAAATTCAGAATACGGCAAGTTACTGACTAATTGAATAATTTTTCTTTACAAAATATAATCTGGTGAACGCATTTTGCCCTTTCTACACTTGTATAGATTTTCCTGATTATGTTTTCATTTTCAGACTAGGTTACCGAAAAAATCATGTCAAGAAACGTTGTTCCTTTACAAAAAATCACATTCATTCAATAAGTCCTAATGATACAAATACTGATTGAGATGCCAAATAGCGCTGAATATTTCAAAGACATCGAACAAATATTAGGTGAAATATCATAATAATTGAATTAAAAGTCGTAAAAATACTAATAATAATACAATTACATAATGTCAAATAATTGTGCTCAATTGAATAAGAGTTCGGAATATGGATAACTTTCATTGAGGTCTATTAAATTTTATGTCTCCACTCTTGTTTTATTATAAATCCATTTCTTAGCTCCCTGCTTGAATAGGGATAATGAGTTAAGATTCTCCATTTCAGTTGGAATTCTATTGTACAGCTTGGGAGCAAGAAATATACAGTGCGTTCATAGAGTGTGGAAACGTTCCATTATCGTACCAGTTAATTATTTTCGGAGGTACAGTTCGGAAAAGTCGATTTTTTATTTTGATTTTAAACTTTTTCAAAAAAAAAAAAACCCACTCCCCTTCCTTACAAGATGTGACGTCATGGACATTTCTATTTTCAATTGAAAGGGAATATATTATATCAATTTTTTTTATGAGTTCAACAATTTAAGTAAGAGTATACTGAACATAAAGGAAACAGGTGCTCATATTTCTTAACATTTATTTCATTTTTATTTTGCAATGAAAATGTTAAAAGTAGTCAGTACTTAGCAAAAATGAACAAATAACATATTTACAACAAATGCTCGGATTGAGCTCCAATACGTCTGATGAATTAGGTTATGTTTGACAACATCTCTGTTGTAATTCGTTGAATTTCAGTTCAAATTCTCTCTTTAAAGTCTTACAAATTGGTAGGGGTTCATGTACACTTCACTTTTCAAGTAATCCCAGACAAAAAAGGTCATGGGACTTGAATCTGGGAATCTAGCAGGCCATTTAATCCCAGCGATTGGGAAAGTTCATTGAAAAAATCTCTTACCACTAGAGCATAATGTGGACCTGCTCCAACCTGATGGAACCAAATAATAAAATACATTTAACCAGGATGATTGATGTCTGAAAATGTTGCAGTTAAATATGGAACTACATAAGTTTGTGACATTTCCAGATACTTTTCACTCGTCACAGTACCATCAAAAAAAATATGGATCTTCGAAGGTATTCCTAAGAATCCCATAGGATATTGGCAATAAGCTTTCATCGTCCAATTGGAATTTTATGTTGCCCAATAACGACAATTTTGCGTACTCACGGTACTGTTTATACAAAAAGTTGATTCTTTGGAAAATCCATTATTTTGATAACACACTTCTTGCATATTTTCACAAAACTCCATGCGTCTATCGAAGTCGTCTTCATTAAGGTCGTGTATACAGATGTAGGCTGTGCATACTTTATCCCTAATCTGAATGTCCAAAACCAATTTGAACTGAACCCACTCACTGCAATATTCTCGGCCGAAGCTATCGCTATGATCGAAGCAATAAAATATCTGGAAGAACAAGACATCAAAAAAACTATCATAATATCTGACTCACTTTCCGTCCTGGAAAAAATCGCGAAACCAATTGATATCACATGTCAACGTCTCAACCCATCTATCCGAGATCTGCAATTGCGAGTCGCCAGATTGCAAGAAAATAATTTCGTTATAAACTTCATATGGATCAAGGCACACATAGGAAAAAGTTGATGAAGTGGTAAAGAGGAGCATCGATACAGGTCATCCTATCAATAATAAGGTGAGCCTAATTTAAGAAGAAACTTAAAGATTACTGGACACTCTCATGGACACAATATTGTGAAAATTCTAATACCTATACATTGTTACAACCTAATATTCAAGTGGAATTTTGGCATAAAAAAAGCAATTATGTACGTAAAAGCATTACCATCATAAACCGCTTGAAGTTGGGTCATGCGAGTTACCCGCAACGCTTAAATAAATAGGCCAGTAGATATAGACAATCAATTAACATTAATTCCAAAAGTTTTCAAACTTCAATGGTATGTTAGTGCATCAATGAAAACAAACTGTCAAATTTTGCAGAAGTCTGCACGGAACATTGTTTTCATGCTTTATTATTGCACTGAAAATTGCAAAAGTTCTGCAAACTAGCCATACCTATAGAAATGGTGTTTTACAAAATGCATTGAATTTGCAACCTTGTTAAAGTTACGGAACCTTGTTTTTTGTCATTTTTTGAAGTTTTTAATTTTAATTTGTTTAAAAAAATACAGAAGATCTGCAAATTGGATAAGTGAACGGAAAAAAGTTTAAAATATCCACGTACATTTGCAACCATTTCTGAAAAACGAATCATTTATTTATCGACGCTCCCATTTTCAATACACACAAGCCTTGAAATAATAACAAAAGTTTTTTATTGTGGTTGCAAATGAAGAGAATATGGTCTTAGTGGATATGTAACTTTGCAACCTCATACGAAAAACGGAACCTATTTATCCACCAATATATTTTTTTTGCATTTTTGCAACTTTTGAAATAATTGCAAAAGTTATGCAAATTGCAATTAAAATTACGACTAATATTTTACGTGAAGCAAGAGATTTGCAACCGCCATTGTTCAACGGAACATTTTTTTTTTGTATAATTGATTTGTTTTTTTATAATTTGGCCATGAATGCACATTGTGCAAATAGGGTCGAAATATATATTAGACCGACATATCTATAGTGGTCCAGTTAAATACTTGATTATCCATCGCGTATATCTGTTATATTTTGTACTGGTTGATTAAAATTGCATCCGAAGAATAATACGGTTACGTAGTTAACCATTAAAAAATTTGAAACTAATTATTGTGTTCAGAAGCAATCACTGTTTTCGACTAATCAGCGAAATAAATTCAATCTAATATTTTCAAATGCAACAATCGAAAGAATACATGATTTTGATAAATTCTGCTGAAAGACTGTTGGAGGACATTAATTTTTTATCGTATTAGAAAGGACATGCGATCATTTTTCATTCATCATTTTCACTTGTCACAACATGACGAGATTTTAAAATGAATAATCTATGGTCTATGGAAGGAAGGATATCAAAACGTTATCGATTGTATATCTCGCAAGTATATATATTCTGGTAATAAATCATGTTACCAAACTGCTGTGCATTCATTACTCTGTGAACAGAACACTGTGACGTAACACAGTTGTAGGTTAATCGTACTAATGTACAACTGTACGAGTGTTTTTTAAATCTCAATATTTCCTACACTTTTTAATGAATCAAGAAAATTATGAAAATGTGTCGAGAGATTCTCCATCTTCCATCTAACGTACTCAAGAGTATTTTTTATGCAAATTCCTAATTGAAATATGATGTTTTGAATTCATATCGAAAACGTTAGCTTTCAACATTGAATGATTTCACCTACCGTTGACGAGCTTCTTCTAGGTCGATAGTTGACTTGGTAACACAATGAATGTCATTTATTAGGTATATAAAAATCTTTATCATTCAGCTAACACAAGTGTTGCAAAAATAAATATATTTTTAATTCCTAATGTTCCGCATTGTAACATAGTTTGCAAATTATTATACTGCCACCAATTGGTAAATTGAGTTGTCTGCCCGATTCGCAAAACTTTTGTTTTGTGTTCGTAGAGTACAAGTACGAAAATATTTTTCTTTTGATTTTATCCTCATTTCCGTGTTGCAGACGAGGTTGCAAATCAATGAAAACATTGGACATCTCCACTTGCAACCATTATTTGAAACTTTTGTAATAATTCCGATACTTATTTCAATAAAAAAAAAATTTAATGAAAAAATATATTTTACGTTTGACGCAAGAGGTTGCAAATTAAAACTCTTGTCAAAAACATTATTTTTGTTGAAATAGAAATGTCATCAAAGTCATCTTCACAAAATTCAATATAAATTGAAAGAGATGTTTATGGTGGACCACAGGTGAAAAACAACAACTTTCCCAGCAAATACCACGCAGAACGTTGAATGATATTCACCTGAAAATCCATGCGAACTTCCATATAAATGGAAAAAGATTGCAAATATTTCTTTCTGATAAGCTCGATTGTATTTAATTTATATCGTGTACGCCTAATTATTTTTGTTATTTTTTCGAGTTTGCAGAACTTTTGGAATTTTCATCGAAAAATTAGGACTAACAACATTTTTTTTTCGATATAACAGACATTTCCGTTTTGTATGAGTAGTTGCAAATTCATCAGAGGATGTGAATTGCTATTTTTCAAAACTTCGAAAGTTTGCAGAACTTTTGCGAACTTTTCCGCGCTAATAATGTGAAAATTCATTAAATCCTGATTTTCAACATCTTCCGTTCAGAAAAAAAGGTTGCAAAAATCAGACTACATATTATATGAAAGTCTTCTTCACTCTACTAAAGTTTTGAAACTTTTGTAATAATTATAAAATTTATCTCTACTGGCCCAAAGATAGGGATACTGGATTCAAACTTATGTGAGACCTGCAATGAAACATGTGACTTAGACCACATATTTTTCGAGATACCAAGCACAATAGCAATTGACAAATAGTCGATTAGTTCTAGTTATATTCTTTCAATAAAAAATAGTTCCTGGCTTTACGGGCACCGAATCCTAAGCCCAAAAAACAAAAAACTTCATATGTTATTTGACTTTTCATAGAATAATCTGCACAGCACCACGACAGATCTCATTGTTGCCAGATAAAGTTGTATTTGAACAATGAGGATTTTCTTCAATTTCAAGTAATACATTTAATTGAGTGTCTTCGGCAACGGTAGGTCTGCCATTCTTAGGCTTATCCCTAACATTGCCAATGTCATTAAATTCATGCAATATTTTGCTTACCGTCGATTTGCTTATTGGTTCTCGATCAGGATATTTTTCGTTAAAGATGTTGCATAATTCTTCTACGAACGCCGTAACTTAAGTTCATCAAAACTTCTATTCGGCGTTTCTCTGACAGCACGATCGTAATTTCAAATCATTTTCTTTTGGGGTAATATTTTTGGGAAAGATATTATTGGAGACGTTTGGGGTCGATATGCTACACATTAAATCAATTTAACAATGACATATACAATGGTAACTAAGAACTTATTGCCTGGTTGCTAAGGGCTTTCAGATGTTTTCATAGCCTATTTAAGGTTTGGCAATATACTCGAACTAACTAGTGAGTAATTATCAGGTTTTCATTGCAAAATAAATAATGAAATGAATGTTGAGAAATATGAGTACTTGTCTCCGTTATACTAATATAATTTTTTTCTTAAAAAAAAATCGACCTGTCCGGGCATTACCTCCGAAAATAATTAACTCGTAACTCCGCACTTTATGAACGCACAATACCTATAACATAAAATTTCACGTATTCTTTCAAGCATTCATATCTGGATCAGTTTTTGATCAAGTGCAATAATAATAATAATAATAAACGACTTTATTGCTTACATATATAGATAACAAGAATACATATATAATGTGAATTAAGCCCAAAGCAAAAGGCGAAGTTCAGTTTATAAGATGATATAAAATCAGCTCATAAACTGTTCTTCCACTTAACCTTAAGTATATCGCTAGGTGTGTTGAACTTAACAATATGTTGAAAAAAATAAAAGAATGAAAGTTAAACAATTACAGCTATTCTTAATCTAATTTCCACGGTACGTATATCAGGATTGCATTGAAAGCAAATGTTTCTTATAGGCCTTCTTGAATCTTTGCAAACTGTAGGATTTTAACATGGTAGTGACCTGATTGTATATTGAACATATTTGATAAGTATAACTACGCCTGAATATTTCTAGTCTGAAAATTGGCGGTGAAAGGGTTCCTTTATATCGGATATTTAGATTATGTATATCGGATCGATAGGTGATTTTTCTGTGCAAATATGAGGGTGTTTTATTGAAAATAATTTTTTGAAAAAGAACAGCAGCATGTAATCTCCTTCTATTGCTCATATTTGGCCAACCATTATATTTCAATTTGTGTGAGATACATTCTCTTCTGCGGATACCAAATATTAATCGTAAGCATGAGTTTTGTACTTTTTGTATTTTTATTTGATATTGGCTGGACAAGAATGGGCCATAGAGTACATCTGCATAATTAAATATGGACACTATTAATGACTCACACAGATTTGATTTTATTTGAATAGGGAGGAAATATCTATTGCCATAAATAGTTTTAAGAGTGAAGTATGCACGTTGAATAATCTGAAATATGTGTTTTTCAAATTTTAAATTGGGGTCCAATATTATCCCTAAACTTTTGGCTTCACTTACGTTTTGAAGTACTTCATTTTTTATTACAATACTTACACTATCAGAAATTTCATCTCGTTTGTTTTCGTTGCCAAAAAGAATAACATTAGATTTACTGCAATTAATACTAATACAGTGATCCTCTGCAACTTCAATGAACCTATCAAGTTCCTCATTTATAAGGTCACATGACTCCACTACCGTACTGGGATGAAAACTATAATAAATTTGAGCATCATCCGCATACAGGTGTTCATTACAAATCTGAAGAGTTTTCACCAGACAGGAAGTATAAATAGCAAAAAGCAATGGCCCCAATATGGAACTCTGGGGAACTCCACATTTCAAATCCATATAATTAGAGGATTGCCCATCAACCAAAACCATTTGCTTACGACCTCGAAGATTCATAGCATTATTCGACAGTCCTATGTGATGTAGAATTTCAAGCAATAGAATATGGTTGATAGTGTCGAAAGCTCTGCTAAAATCTAGCAAGAACAAAACAGTACACTCACCTTTGTCTGAGGCTCGAACAATATCATCAATAATATGGAGAAGTGCCGTTGTACAACTATAATTTTTCCGGAATCCAGATTGCGTTATAGGTAATAATGAATACTGGTCAATATGTTTCTTTAATTGTACTTCTATAGCCCTTTCGAGTACATTCGATAAAGTTGGCAGGATACTTATTGGTCGCAAATCTTTGAATTCAAGTGGATTTGACTTTTTAGGCAAGATTTTTACAACGGCTCTTTTCCAAAGTTCAGGAAAAATATTATGAGTTAAACAAAAATTTATAATGTGTGTGATGTGTGATATGTGGACAGCATAATTTCAATAGCTTTAAATTTAATCCATCTTCACCGGCAGCATTTGTATTTATAGCATTTATTGTTTGATGAACAAATAAGTCATTCACCTCTTGAAATTCAAAATCTGATTCCACTATTTTTCTGTGTTTGTATGACGAAAGTAATTCTTCAGGAGGTTCTTTTGTAACACAAGAATTGATAAAAAATTCATTTATTTCAGCAGGATTTTTCAAATTGTCTGGTACTGTGCTTGACTCGCTAGGTATAACATTATAAGCCCTTAAAGTATTCCAAAGATTTTTAGAATTTTTATTACTAAGTTCGTATGTAAAAAATGTGTTTTTCTCTCTTCTAATAGCAGAATTTGTGTAGTTCCTCATATCCTTATAAAACTGATGTTATAAGTGATGATCAGATTTAGTTCTCTCATTCTCTATAAAAAATAAACTATGATTTTATTAGGATCCTCTGGATCATCAACCGTTGCTGTCGCATTTCATTGCGAGTCCATATTTTATTGAACAGCCTTTCGTTACGATTCTTTCGCTTCAGCTGTCATTTGTAACAATCGGCCGAACGATAAATATCGATTCCAAAGTGAGAGTTCATAAAAAGCGAGCCATCGTTTTCTTCTCCTTCGACTTCGAGGAGATGGACGAGTTCCATGATCCGTTCCGTTCGGTGGATCCGAAGTATTTTTGCGCTCTCCGCCGCAGATTTCGAGATAATGATGAAGTTAGACGTCTACGCGTTCGATCGCCACCTGTCGTTTCTTTATTAGTCCGTGAGTCGGGGTACTGAATCGGTATAATTTCTACAGGAACCCGTTGCTCGACTCTGAAATGGTTACCCCATGTCTCTTGTGAATGTTATTTTGAGCCATAAACCGAGCTCGCAGCATCACGCGCAATGAGAGTTCCATCCCCGAAACAGCATATCGTTTTTTCAAAATTCCCAATATAGTGGGTCTCCAATATAGATTAACAAAATGTTTGAACACTTAAAGAGTATTGCTTTATACAAAACAAAAACACAAGAGCTATTCATGTACCAAGTGCGTTATATAGATCCTAACGCCCGGAGGGTAACATTGGCCCTTTGGCCCGAGGGATGAATGTTGCTCGATGGGCGTTAGGATCTAGTAACGCTCGTGGTGCATACAAGATTTTATTTTTCACGAAAAAATTATCTTAAACGAGGTTGTTTACTTCCTAAATTTCTTCTCATAGTATTTACTGCGTTCTGGTCGGCAACTGAGCACAAGTGAGCGTCTATGCAATTGCCATGGAAACATTTTTTTTTATTTTTTTTTTTATTGAAATTAACGTGTCTCGACAACAAAGGCCATTGACACATGAACAATACAACAATATGGAATATATACAGGTCAGTTTCTTAAAATGCACTGAATGCGATATATACATTATGAGGTAATATCAGATATTATTGTATAAAGAAATATCTTTTAGAAAGAGAATAGTATTTTTTATTTCATATGCATCAGTAAGCATTTCTGCTAGGCTTCCATGGATGTGATGTTTTCTTCGATTTGTGGTGAAATGTGCGCATTCGATCAGGATATGCTTCACTGTGATTGGGACATTGCAGGTTGTACAAAAAGGGGGGTCTTCAGAGGCCATCAGATGTCCATGGGTTATTCGAGTATGTCCAATTCTTAGTCTGCGCACGATTACCTTTTCTTTTCTTTGGAGATTAGGTAATTGGAGTGGAGATGTTGTCGGCCTGATCTCATGAAGTTTAGTATGGTTTTCATTCCAGTAGGTTTGCCAGGACTTTTGGACAGAGTTTTTGAAAAATGTTTTCAAGTCAGTTGGTAACTGTATGTTTTCGAGTGTTAAACTTGCAGACAATGCACCTTTGGCTGCATTGTCAGCAAATTCATTCCCAGTAATTCCCACGTGTGATGGGGTCCAGATTAATGTTAGAGACACCCCCATAGTAGCGAGTTCGCTGGAAATATCATGTATAGTTTGTACCAGTGGGTGATCTGTGAATATATTTTTGATGGAGTGAATAGAGGCTAGGGAGTCTGTGCAGATTGCAACGTTCCGATAGTCCGGTGTTATAGAATTTAGGGCCAAGAAAATTGCATACAGTTCACCTGTATGGACTGTGGCGGAGATTGGAAGTAAACATTGTTTGACCACACTGTCAGTGTTTGTAGCTGAGCAACCAACACCCAGTTGGCCTTTAGAAGCATCAGTAAACAGAATATTATCGAAAGAATTCGAATTGATCAACTCTAGGAATGATTGTCTCAGGAGAAGTTCGTTGGTTTCGTGTTTGCGGTATGACGTGAGTGAGAGATTGAGTTTCGGTAACGATTTAGTCATGGGGGAGAGGGAGATATTGCATAGTAATTGGTAGCTGAAATATCGATATCTCGAAAGTAGGGTTGGACAATATGTGTGAAAGATTGTAATTTAGGGGGGTGGCTTGTCGGATTTCGTAGAAGGTTTTAGTAAGCTATGGGCGGGGTTTTCAGGATTTGCTGCAATTCCAGCGGAGTATGCCAGAAGCAATTGTTGTCTCCGTAGCCTTATAGGGATTTCATTAGCTTCCAGACATAGGCTTATTGAGGGACTTGATCGAAAAGCTCCAAGACAGATTCTCAGGGAGGTATTTTGAATAGTGTCGAGGGATTTTAGGTCGGATTTAGATGCTGACATATATATGAAGCTACCATAATCCAGTCGTGAACGGATAAGAGATCTGTAGATTTTGAGCTCCCCATTGTTGGTGTGATAATGTTTTTAGGACGTTCATTCTCCGCCAACAGTCAGTCTTGGTATTCTTGATATGCTGTTTCCAGCTAAGTCTAGTGTCGAAAGTAAGTCCTAGTATCTTATGTTGATCCACGGCTGAGAGGTCAGTACCATTTAGTGATACTCTCGGAATCTGAGTGCTGGAGGATCGTCTAGTAAATTCAATTATTTTAGATTTCGCGGCACAAAATTCGAAGCCTGTCTTGAGGGACCACTGAGACAGCTGATCTACAGCGGCCTGTATCAATCTGGTAGTAGAGAGGGTTTCTCTTCCGTGACAGTAAATGATTAAGTCATCTGCGTACAGCATATGTTTTACAGGAGGATTAATTTTCTTGCCAATATCGTTGATAGCGAGGGTAAATAAGTAGGGCTCAGGACGGATCCCTGTGGAACGCCTTTTTCTTGTTTATAAATCGAGGAGGTTTTTCCATTAGCAGTTACTTTGAAGGTTCGGTTTTGCAGGAAATTTTCAATAAGTGAATACATGTTGCCTGTGATGTAGCATTCTTTGAGTTTTGCTAAGATATTCGGTCTGTACACGGTATCAAAAGCGTTTTTTATATCAAAAGCAGCTGCGATCACGTCCTGTTTATTTTGGAAAGCTGTGATGATGTGCGATTGTAACAGTAATAGGTTATCTGCAGTACTGCGGTTTGATCTGAAACCTGATTGGGCTGGGTCTAAGATTTTATGCTTTTGGAGGTACCAGAGGAGCCTTTTGTTCAGTATTTTTTCCAGTAACTTGCACATTGTGCATGTGAGTGAGATTGAACGATATGAAGAAGGATCAGTTGGAGGCTTGTCGTGCTTACGAATAGGGAGCACAATCGAATCGCGCCATAAGTTAGGAAATTCCTTATTCATCCAAACGAAATTATAGAGGTCGAGGAGTTTTGTTAGACTGTAAAAATGTGGAACGCTTCACGATTTTGCGTGTCATCCTTGCGCAGGGGCCATGCTAATCTTCTCTGTATCGTTCCAATTTTAGTATATGTACCGCCGAAGCGAGTACCCATGGAAACATTGAAGAGGTTGTTTATTCAATAAAACGACGCTGCATTTTTGTAAGAATTGACAAGCTTGTTAATGGAGGAAACTAAAAACGGTTGTGTTCATAATAATTATGGAGATCCCACAGAATGTGACGCTCAAAGCTGAAAAAGCGTTAGGAAATTCACTGCCTGTGAAATCCAAACACTTATACGAGAAGGAGTATGACCATTTTCTGAAATGGAAAGATGAAAACAGAGTGAATACCGTAAATGAAACTGCCTTAATGGCATACTTCCAGGAACTGGTGAGTTTATCTCATGCAAAATATTAATATTTTTTATTTATTTTACATTATTTCAGTCTGAACAATATAGTGCAAATAGTCTATGGACCAAATACTCACAGCTGAAATCAATATTGATTGTTAAAGAAAATATTAATATATCAGCATTCAGTCAACTGAAAGTTAATTCAAAAGGATACATTCCTAAAAAATCAAAGGTATTGGAAGGTGGACAAGTATTACTTTTCATGAGAAAAGCTCCAGATGATACCTTTCTGCTACATAAAAATGTTCTGGTAATGGGCGTATTTGGAGGCTTAAGACGTGATGAAATGGTCAAGATGACAGTTGATGACATTGAAGACAGAGGAGCCGTTTTACTGATCAAGGTACCAGAAACCAAGACCTGCATCTTAAAAAGTTTCATCATTGTTGAAGAAAGCGAAATAGGAGCCTTGAACTTAGTTAAAAAGTACATTGCACTACGACCAAAAGGATGTAAACAACGTAGGTTTTTTTTAACCTACAGAAATAATAAATGCAGTGAGTTACCTGTAGGTAAAAATACTATAGGAAGTGTTCCTTCTATCATAGCGAAATACCTGAATTTGGAAAACCCGAAAGGTTACACCGGACATTGTCTACGCCGAACGTCGTCAACGCTCCTTGTTCAAGGTGGTGCTTCCTTTGAAACACTAAAATTAACATGGAAAATGGAAGATAGTACGGTAGCGGAGAGCTATATTGAAGAAAGTATCTCCTCGAAGAACAAAATTGCTACAATGATAGCCCATTCCGTTTCCGAAAAAGAAAATGTTAACGTTCCGAACGAAACCGAATGCACATTGAGGAGTTCATCATCGGTCAACTCACAGAACTTCAAACTTGGTACTAATTTTTCAGGAACATTTGAAAATTGTAATTTCTATTTGAGATAAAATAATTAGTCCCTTTTTTATGTACAGTTATAAATAAAACTTTTCTGAGTAATTAATTTATTGAACTACAGAAAAAAACATTTAGCGGGCGTTATGATTCATAATGCCCTCCATAACGCCCCGGGCGTTATGGGTCTGTTAATAGCAACCGTTGCCAAGGTATTATAAAGCAGTAACGATCTAGTGAAAAATAAATTATATTTATTCAACATTTATAGATAAAACACATCCGTTGGACAATATAGTTTACAATTAGGGGGGTGGGATAGCTGAAAATGATACCAAAATATTTCACATCTAGCAACCAATGCGCCCCTTTTTTGATTCAGGTAGTACATGGAAAGAGAAGTCTAAAAAGCCCCGGACATAAATTTTCCTGGCCCTCTAGCGGTGTTGATGACGTAATCAATATCGCCGCCAAAGTTTTGTGACACGCTTCTACATTTCCCTATACAGGGTGTTAGTGAATAAGTGCGACAAACTTCGGGGGGTGATTCTGCATGGAAAAATAATTATAGTTTGCTATATAACTTTTGTCCGCAAATGCTTCGTTTTCCGAAATATGGGGTGTTGAAGTTTTTCTTAAAAACTGACTATTTATTTATTGCCCTGAAACCGGTCGAGATATGCGAATGAAATTGAGTGATTTTCAAGAAGTAGTTATTGCGCATTTTTTGACATGAAATTGAGAATTTCATGTTCATCATTGGTGTGCATATGGGTAATGATCTCAATTTTTTTTAAGAAAAAAATGGTACGCCACTGAGATATTTCAAATAAAAAATAGATTTTGAATTCCTCGTTGATTTTGTGACAAAAAATCTCTCCTGCCCTTTTTTCGTATAAGGCGCGGTTTTTATGGAAAAAAATAAAACATCTTAACGCGTATTTTTTATTTCTTTAATACATTATCAAGAACTATCTAATACAATAACGTTAAACCAGAACAATAACAGAAAATAACACTTATAAATAAATAGGCGCAATGCTACAACAAATGTTCGAAATGACGTCCCTCAGACGTGATACAAGATTCAACTCTTCGCCTCATTGATTGTCGTATTCGCGCAAATATTCCTGGTGTATTTCTTATTGTCTCACAGCCGGCTACAACTCGATTCCTCAGATCTTCGACATTTTCGACGGGAGTGCAATAAACTAATGACTAAAGAAAACCCCAAATGCAAAAATCTAGAGGATTTAAATCGGGACATCGAGCAGGACACTGTTCCGTACCTCCCCTACCTATCCAACGATTTGGATATACTGTATCTAAGTGATTACGAACAATAATGCCAAAATGGACTGGTGCACCATCATGCATGAACCAGAAGTGTTATCTCAGCTGTAGAGGAATTTCTTCATGAAGAAGAGGTAACTCCTTCTAGGAAATTAAGGTAAGAGTCGCCTGTTAGTCGTTGTGAGAGGGAGTGTGGACCGATTGACTGATCATCAAGTACCCCAAGCCATACATTTACTGAAAACTGATGCTGAAAATGAGCTTCAAAGATTCCATGTGGATTTTCCTCATCCCAGAGGTGATTGTTATGGAAATTCCGTATACACTGTCGTCCAAAATTAGCCCCGCCTGTAAACAAAACGCCATTTAAAAAATTAGGAATTTGAGCGATTTGATGAAGAATCCCATGGCAAAAAACTAGGCGCGGAAAAAAGTCTCTAGGTAGTAGAGCTTGCACACGTTGAATATGAAACGCATATAATTGCTGTTTCTTGAGAATTTTAAATACAGTGAAGTTGCTTACATTCAGTATGTTGGCAATTTTTTGCGTACTTGTTTCAGGTGACTCCGCAATTAACTCGAGAACTGCTTCTTCTAGTTGCACAGTTCGTACTTCTCGAGGGTGCCCGCAGTTAGCCGTTTGTTTAAATGTACCATTTTCGCGCAAACGTTGGTGAAGACAAGCAAATATTGTGTGATGGGGTACCTTACGTCCTGAATACAACTCAGCATACAATCGTCGAGCTTGCCGACCATTTCCATTACTTCGACCGTAGGCAAAATGCATGACTGACAATTCCGCATTTGTATAATTTTCCATTCCTTTCGATAAAAGAAAAAACAATTACTTATTATCATTAATGGTATACCAAACTAAAAGCTTAAAAATGGAAAAACGCTAATTTGACATTTCGTTGAAATATTCGTATTTAACACAATGTTGACAGTAGCCTAATACTAGCATCGCTACTAGATAATGTAATCTCAAATACGCGTTAAGATGTTTTATTTCTTTGAATAAAAACGGCGCCCCATACGAAAAAAAGGCAGGATAAATGTTTTGTCACAAATTGAACGAGAAATTAAAAAATGACTTTTTTTTAGAAAAATTGAGATCATTACCTGTATGCGCGCCAATGATGAACATAAAATTCTTAATTGCTTAATTGCATGTCAAAATCTGCGTAATAACTACCTCTTAAAACTCACCAAATTTCATTTGCATATCTCCAACGGTTTCAGAGCAATACATAAATAGTCAGTTTTTAAGAAACATTTCAACACCCCGTATCTCGGAAAACGAAGCTTTTGCGGACAAAAGTTATAAAGCAAACTCATTATTTTTTCATGCAGAATCACCACCTGAAGTTTGTAGCACTTATTCACTAACACCCTGTATAAGACGATGGTTTTAAACTACAATCTCAAGGGGGTTGAGCACCAGAATGAATAAAAAATATAGAAAAGCTAATTATTCCTCGAAAATGAACTGAAAAGCAAAATATAAAATAAACCTTTTTAGTCTTAATGATAATTGAGCTCCTGAACTAATGTGAGTAACTAATTTTGAGTCGGCTCCAAACAAACCAGCAATTGATGACAGCGGGATGCACTGCGGCGTTTTGATTACTTCTTCAAAGTAATATAATGATCTTCGTTAATTGTTAGTTTGGCGCCGACTCAAAATTAGTTACCCACATTAGTTTAGGACCTCAATTGTCATTAAGACTAAGAAGTTTATTAGATTTTCAACCGACGAAATCAAAAACGAGGATGGTCTCTAGTCAACGCGTATATTTTTTTTATTTTTTTTATGTATGACCACGCATAACTTTTTACAGAGCAGTTACATTCTGATGATTCTTTTTTCATTGGGTAGGTTGTACTTCGAAGTTGGTCCCATTTGAATTTGAACAAAAACTTAGTCCCTAAGGGTAGCAAAATGGAGGATATTGATCGTTCACCCTCTGAATTTTGGTCCGTTAACCGATTCTATCAGGCATAACTTTGTAGTGGGTTTCCCGATTTGGATGATTTTCTCTTCATTAGAAAGGATATGCCCCATAGTTTATCATATCCCAATTTGGAATGAAATGATCCACCCCTATGGATAAAGAAATAGGGAATGATTGATTTTTTACTAGTGAACATTGGCACACATATGTAGTTGATATTGCCAGATCTTCCTACATCCGTCACAATAATTACATTCTATAAAACGATAGAATTATATACAAAGTGATGAAATCAACTAACCAGAACTTTCAAAAATAATTTATATTATATAACAATAAATAGTTAGAGTAGATAATCATATTATTCAACAGTTAATAGTTGAAGGAAGCCAGGTAAGTAAGTATTTTGGAAGTAATAAAAAATTAAGTAGGTAGTAATTATAAGATTTCAGCAACAAAAAAAATGAAAATAAAAATTTTTTGTAACAAAAAATTAAACCGGTGAAAAAATCAACTGAAAAGCAAAAAATAAAATGAACCTTCTTAGTCTTAATGATAATTGAGCTCCTGAACTAATGTGAGTAACTAATTCTGAGTCGGCGCCAAACAAACTGGCAATTGAATTAGGTAAAGCGTAAAGTGATGGCACCGAGATGCACAGCGGCGTTTTGATTACTTCTTCAAAATAATATAATGATCTTGTTTGTTTGGCGCCGACTCAAAATTAGTCACTCACATTAGTTTAGGAGCTCAATTATCATTGAGATTAAGTTTTTTTTAATTTTTTGCTTTTTAGTTGATTTTTTCGTCGGTTTAATTTTTTGTTAAAAAGTTCTTATCTGCTTTTCAGTTGATTTTTTTGTCGGTTTAATTTTTTGTTAAAAAGTTTTCATTTTTCACTTTTTTATGGCTAAATTCAACTAATAACTATCTACACAATTGACTCAAGGAATCCATTATGTTGTAGTGTCATCACAACAAAGTTCCAACAGAATCGGTTCGTAGATGAAAAATTATTAATCCCCTATTTTTCTTTCCTCAGGGGAGGATTATTCCTTTCCAAATCCAAAATTGACCAACTTTGAAGTATACCCTGTCTATTAAAAAAAGACTGATCTAAATCGGATAACCCAGTACAAAGTTATGAGTGGTAGAATCGGTTAACGGGTAAAAATTCAGTGGATGAACGATAAATATCCCCTAGTTTTCTACCCTTAAGGGTGACATTCTTTTTTCAAATTCAAATGGGACCAACTTCGAAGTATACCCTATTCAATATGAAAAGAATCATCATACATAAAAAAAATCTACGCGTCGACTAGAGAACCTCCTCCTTTTTGATTTTGTCGGTTAAAATTTTTTTAACAAAAACTTAAACCGACAAAACCGGAACTGAAAAGCAAAAAATATATATATTTTTTTTTTAATCTGAATAACTAAGCTCCCAAGCTAATGTAAGTAACTAATTTTGAGTCGGCCCCAAACAAACAAGCAAATGAGTTAGGTGAAGAGTAAAGTGATGGCATCGAGATGCGCGGTAACATTTTGATAATTTTTTTGAAGTAATTCAATGATCTTCGTTTGATTGTTTGTTTGGCGCCGACTCAAAATTAGTTACTTACATTAGTTTAGGAGCTTAGTTATTGGGACTAAAAATTTTTATTTTATTTCTTGCTTTTCAGTTCCGATTTTTTGTCGGTTTACTTTTTTGTTGAAAAGTTTTCATTTTCAAATTCTTTGCGGCTAAGATCTACTAATTATAACCTATTTAATTTTTGATTACTTCCAAAATACTTACTTACCCACCTCACTTCAACTATTAACAGTTAAATAATATGATTATCTATTTTAATTATTTATTGTTATATAACATAAATTATTTTTGATAGTTCTGGTTAGTTTATTTCATCACTTTGTATATAATTCCATCCTTTCATATGATGTAATTATTGTGACGGATGTAGGAGAACAAAAATAATGACAACTACATATGTATGCCAATGTTCACAAGTGAAAAATCAATCATTTCCTATTTTTCAACCCAAAGGGGTGGATTATTCCATCCCAAATATGATCAACTATGATTTACACTATCTAATAAAGAAAGAATCATCCAAATCGGGCAACCCAGTACAAAGTTATGCCTGATAGAATCGGTTAACGAACCAAAATTCAGAGGGTGAATAATCAATATCCTACATTTTGCTACCCTTAGGGGATAGCACCTCAGGGAAGGATTTTTGTTTTCAAATTCAAATAGGACCAACTTACTCTGTAAAAATGTATGCGTGGTCATACATAAAAAAAAATATACGCGTCGACTAGAGAACCTCCTCCTTTTTGGTTTCGTCGGTTAAAAAACACGTTATATTCCATACAATGAAATCCTGCGTTACCAAAACCTAATCCCCTAGAGGGAGGAACGCAGCAGAACTAATGTAGATATCATTATTTGAATTAACATATCACAGATCTAACAAAAATATTATATTGTTTTTCGTAGTGCACATGAAGCTTCTTTTGAAAACAATAATTTTCTAACTCGCATTCATTTAATCCCTTTCCTCATTCCAAATGTAATGTCCCTCAAACTATGTACATTTTCAAAATTTCAAGTCAATCGGACAAATGAAAGTTGGTCAAATTCGAATTGCCAGATATTCATTAAAAAAAGCTTGAACCTCCAAAAACCGGTAGATTATTCTAAAACCATAAGAACCCCATACCCTTGCAACCCTCATGTAAAGCAATCCACTACGAGCTGCATGGTCGAGAATACACAATTACTGAGATTGAACAGATGCACGTGTTAGTGTGTGGTACAGTATACACAAGAAGAGACGGACAAGAATTCTGAAGAGATGCTCGTATTAGTATGTGGGTTAGACCTATTAATTTTGCAAGGGTGTTTAAACTAACAGTAATATATGGGTTTAGAATATTTGGAGACTGTTACTTTTCATTGCGATTGGATAGTCTGGAATTACAGACATTCCAATAACAATAGAGATTAAATATTGAAACGGGCCAGATCTGATGGTCTGTGCTTTTATTCAACTTATCCGGCAAATCCAGTGTGTTTTTTCTCGACAATAAAAACAGCTTGGAGTAATGAACAAAATATTAGTCCACGTTGCTTGTTTGGTAGATTTCATAGTAACGAAAAAAAATATCGGTTGAGAAATGGGACATATTTTCATGTCTAGAAATTATATATATATATATATATATATATATATATATATATATATATATATAAAAGTCTGAAAATTCTTTGGGACAGCAGCAAACGCAAAGTGTACTCTTATAACATTATATTTCCAATATTTCGACAATGAATATTGTCATCATCAGGGAGCTACAAAGGTAAAAATACTATAATATAATTGATAAATATAAAAATGTAACCTTACTTACAATGTCAGTGAGAATGATCGTTTTTCGGTGATATACAGAAAGATGTACAAGACAACATTAAAAAACAGTAAACATGGAGCAATAAATAGAGTTATATGGAAACAGTATTTGTATAAATATTACTGGTAAAATTAATAAAAGCGGAACAATTGTAACATTTTTGGTTATGAATGTGAAATTGTGGGAAAATCAGGACAAGGAGGTGAATTAACATAACCTCAAATGTCAAAGTCAATTTGTAGAAATTATTGAGAAGAAGAAGAGACATTTGGTCTTAGCTGCCCAAAAGTTATTGGAACATCATTTGCAATTACTACTAAAGATTAGATTTTATTTATGGTAAAAATTATAGATAAATAAATTTTATTTTGTTCTTATTTTATTTGTAGTGATTTTCATGTTAGTTGATATTAAAAAGAAGATGAAGAATTATTATTGAGAGCATGATCACGCATAACTTTCCACAGAACCATTCGATTCCGATGTTTTTTTTTTTCATTGGATAGGGTGTACTACGAAGTTGGTCCCATTTGAATTTTAACAAAAAAATCCATCCCTAAGGGTAGCAAAATGGAGGATATTGATCGTTCACCCTCTGAATTTTGGTCCGTTGACCGATTCTATCAGGCATAACTTTGTAGTGGGTTTTCCGATTTGGATGATTCTTTTTTATCAAATAGGATATATCTCATAGTTGATCATATTTAGATTTGGAATTAAATGATCCACCCTATGGGTAGAAAAATAGGGGATGATTAATTTTTCACTTGTGAACATTGGCACATATATGTAGTTGACATTGACAGATCCTCCTACATCCGTCACATAAATTACATTCTATGAGAGGATGGAATTATATACAAAGTGATGAAATCAACTAACCAGAACTTTCAAAAATAATTTATATTATATAACAATAAATAGTTAAAGTAGATAATCATATTATTTAACAGCTAATAGTTGAAGTAATCTAGGTAAGTAAGTATTTAAAAAAAAAAATTGAAAAATAATAACTTTTTAACAAAAAATTAAACCGACGAAAAATTCAACTGAAAAGCAAAAAATAAAATTGACCTTCCTAGTCTCAATGATAATTGAGGTCCTAAACGAATGTGAGTAACTAATTTTGAGTCGGCGCCAAACAAACTAGTAATTGAATTAGGTAAAGCGTAAAATGATGGCAGGGAGATGCATAGCGGCGTTTTGATTACTTCTTCAAAGTAATATAATGATCTTCGATAATTGTTTGTTTGGCGCCGACTCAAAATTAGTTACATTAGTTTAGGACCTCAATTATCATTGAGACTGAAAAGCTTAATTTAATTTTTTGCTTTTCAGTTGGTTTTTTCGTCGGTTTATGGAATTTTATTGTTTATCGCTGGAGATTTCACGTTGCATTTTTATGTTTTTTGTTTTACATTTCTTTGAAGTAATTCAATGACCTTTCTTGATTGTTCGTTTGGTGCCGACTCAAAAAATTAGTTACTTACATCAGTTTAGAAGCTTAGTTATTAAGACAAAAAAGGTTTATATTATTTTTCGCTTTTCAGTTTTTTTTTTCCTTGTTTTAATTTTTTGCTAAAAAGTTTGTATCAGCGTCACGTTCCGGAATTTCTTAGCCTTGCAACAGAATGACTATTTTTTTCAAAATGCCATTCAAAATTTCATATTATGTTTAGTTTTCTACACAAGCGGATGACAAAAAATATGTAGGAATTTCTGTCGTTGAAAATTCAAGTCAAGCTGGGAAATAAATATTTTTTTTTGCTTCTCAGCCTTTCTGAGGAATAATAAAATTTAAGGATTTTTAGGGGGAGGAGGGTCGAAACCACTGATGGAAACCCAGACCGAGAAAGATAATCTGATCTGTATATTTCAAGAGTATAGCTAACGGAAGGTTCCGAAAGTTTATTTTCATTACACTCAACAAAATGAAACAATGAACCAGAGGCCATGGTTTTCAAAACAGCAGCCATCCAACGTATTCTTTTTGATTTATCGCTGCAACTAGAATGAAGTCGCCCAGATTGTGTTCTCCGTATTGTTGATTGCTGTGTAAACGCCAGACCACTCATTACTTTTCGTCCCTCGAAGCGTCGTGCTCAAATGAGTACGTGCCACGGGTGTGCATAAACTTTCAACGAGAGATAATCGAAACGATCGAGGAAACTATGTATTTATGCTGAAATGTTTGTTGTTAGGGTCGAGAACGCAGCAGTGTTTCGCAACGGGGCTAAAAATATATAATCGAGAATTGCCGGGCGGTATCCGACCAGAACAACAAATTATGTTGCAATAACATTGATTAGGGGATTACACCGCCAGCAGTTGATGGAATTTGTAGATGAAATATTACTGCGCATGTAAAACCAATCTCATAATGAATAGTAAGTAATCCTAAGGATGTCAAAAGAAGTAAAACGCTTCTCTGAATCACCAGTAACACAATATAATGCGAAGCTTTCTTCAGTGCCATATACCGGGTGACACAGGATATCGGGCCACCCCTGTAACGTGAACGGATTTTTCTGGAATTCGGTACAGTTATATAAGCAACCATTTCGGATTCGATCACATTACAATCCAATATGGCGGACTTCCGGTTTTTCTGCAATTGCCAGCAACTTTGTTTTTCAAATAGAACACCCTGTATATTTTTACATATTCAAGTTCAACAGGTCAAAACAAGTCCAAACCTTATGTCAAATGCAATTTTTTTGAAACAATTGAAATTAAAATTGTTTTTTTATTTTACCTCGTGGATAAATGAGATTTGGTCAAGGTTATTCACGATGAGTCGCACATAACAGAAAAATATAATTTTTTCTGAAAAAATATTTTTTGTGTCATTTATTGATGAATTAATTCAGTCACATCACATTTTGATCAAACATTTTTTTTTCAAATGAAACCCCTATGGGCCACCTACCTGTCTCTCTAGAACATTCATTAAGGAAAAAAAATGACATATCATTTTTGTATTTCGGTGCAGTAACAAATTGTATACATTCAAAAATCTACAACTAGTTCATGAGTTTTCTGGCAGTTCGGATAATTTTTTATCTCAGTAAGCTGTGGAAAACAACATTTCTGAATCTTGTCAACTAATTGTGTAAGTTTTCGATACTGTAAATTCAAATTTCCCTGACGATAAATTGAATAAATTAGGTATAAGAGGTAAAGCACTAGAATGGATAGCTTCATATCTACAAAATAGGCGAATCGCAGTGAATATAGGTTCAGAGACCGAAGAAATGGAATTGAATGTCGGGGTAGGACAAGGTTCAATACTTGGTCCTCTACTCTTCCTTATCTTCATCAATGACCTACCACAATCTGTAACTTCTGACGATATTTACATATCGTATACGCCAATAATTTAACAGAATTAGGAACTAAAGCAGATATAGTAATCACGCAATTCAAATACAAGTTACAACACAGAGAATCTTGAAGAGACACTTTCAAGAAACAGAGATTACTAACTGTTACTGGAATATTCATCTTCAAAATCTCCTGCTTCATTCATAAAAATAAAAATTAATTGACACTCAGCCAGGTCGTACATAGGTATCAAACGAGGAGAGCACAAGAAATCCACATCTTGAACTTCAGCACCAGTACATTTAGAAAATCACCTTATTGTGCTGGAAGCTTGATTTATAATAAACTGCCTTTAGAAATCAGATCTGCTGCAACTTTGAATATTTTCAGAACAAAAATACTTTTCTAGTTGAAAAAAGTATTTACAACCTGGATGAATTTTTCGAAAAATAACGATATCACTAAGTTTATTAAAGAAAGTTTTATCAATAAATATATTGTGTTTTCACTATATACTGTCTGTTAGTCATGAAAAATGTGTGATTTTATATATATATATATATATATTTTTTTTTTTATATTTAAAAAAAATGTTGAAAATTTTTTCATTGAAATATATTATAGAAAAATAAATATATATATATATATATATATATATATATATATATATATATATATCTATCTATCTATCTATGTCGAGTCACTTATAGAAACAAAACCTGTCATTTTATTATTTTCTGTTTCTATCGCCTTCAATAAAATGGAAATTGTCATCAATCAAGCTAAGGGATCATGTATCAGGAAAAATGGAAGATTTTCATTGGAAACAAAAATTGCATTTCCATTTTTGTATATATCTTAAACTTCCAAATCAGAAGATGGTGAAAAATAATAACTAATTCAACTTTGAAATGGAGAAATGTTGAAATACAATGATGTTCAGCGGAAGTAAAACTCAAATGATATCTGACTGACACGAGCGAATGTACCTCAAATGAAAGGAGAATACAGGATGAACCAAAATTATTAATTCTCATGAATGGCAATTTACAGCGATTTTGTATTTGTGTGTACATTTCAGAGAAAAACTTTTCGAATAATAGTTGGGTTCATGAAGCTCTATTGAAATATTTATAGTTTGCCGATATTAGTAAAAAAATGAAAGATTGAGATTTTTTTAAATATTTCAACAGCCGCCATTTTGAACTACCGAAACGATTTGACCCATTTTCGAATTCATTCAAGGCATTGTTAGGAAGTATTTTTGTGCTGGATTTCATTCCATTTGGTTGGAAAATGTGGCCTCCACTTTTTTCATCTTCATTTAATTTTTCACGAAAACAAGTGTTCTTTCTCTAGTTCAAATTGCCACTACGTAATGTATTCCGGAATGGTGAATGGTTGTATAAAGTAATATATACGAGAAAATGGATCCATATAATACCTAAACAAGTAATACAAGAATCAATGAAAAAGGTGTTTCTCACTAACTGCGCGTACGACAATTTAATTGGTCTATAACGAGATATATTCGTGAAAAATAGTCATAATGACATAAAAGGAAGAAGGTAATTTACCAGTCGCCACTCCCATAAAGAAGTAGAGACTCTATTAGCAGTGTTTTACAAGGACTGTTCAATAGTCTGGGAATATTCGTATCTGGAATATGATTTGCATTCCAGTGATTCAAGCATTCACATCGGATAATTTATTGAAAAGATAAGTGAATATTGTTGAACAAGATACAAATGATTCATATGGAACTCTGTGATATATAATCGGGCAGTTAGTATCTTAGATAAAGGAAACAACCCTGTCCCATCGAGTACAAAAGAAAATTGCTTAAATTTGTTACATAATAAATTAAAATACGTAATGAGTGTAAAAGTTAAACAAATTGATACCTGGTTGCCAAGAGGTTGCGGCCAAGTGAGAATTGGCAACCCAAACTTTTCAATCGCTCTTTGAAATAAACTGTAACTTTTCTTATTGCCAAATGAGTGTAATTGTTTAAAATAAAAAATTATTAAATTTTTTTAATTGGTAGGTAATCTGGCATAAACGTATAATTATATTAATAATTATCAAATCAAGATTCATTTAGTGATGAGGAAATGAACAAACACAATAGTGCTTTTCCTTCAGGTCAAAATGAAATATATTTATAGGTCTTTCTCTACGTATTTACAAGTAAATACAAAAAAACGGGTTTACTACTGTTCATTATTATTTATCAGATCGTTTTCTGGGGGAGGTTGTGGTTGAATGGTGATATTTTATTTTTAACCGACGGAAAAAAAAGGAGGAGGGTTCTCTAGTCGACGCGTATACAGGGTGATTCAAAAGTACATTGACAAACTTCAGGAGATGATTCCCCACAATATTCTAATATGAATTGTCCAAATGAATATAAGTCCGGGAACGCTTCGTTTCCAAGATACAGGGTGTTCGAAATACTGACCTTAGTTGTACGAAAATTGGTATTGAGAGGTTTTTTGAGGTGTCGAATTCGAACCTGTTGTTATTATTGCTCTTACTTGTAGGGGGCGCCACCTACACGTCTTATTCGTTTTTTAAGATTCATAACTTCTTTGAGCGTACTTCTAGCACATTTTTCAATAAAAAAATCAATTCCTCTATCTTATCTATGTAAAAAAGCTACCCTTGTTACAAGTTATTTTGCATTCTTTACAAGAATGATTAGGAAATTGATTTGACGTTTACGTAAGTAGTTTTGGTTTTTTGTAGGGGGCGCCACCTATTCTATTTATTTTTATTCGTTTGAAATAGTTATTTTTGTATCAAGGATGCAAAATCTGTATTTGTTTTAATAAAATTTGCAAGAAATATCAACATTTTATTTCAAGAAATTTTGAATATGTAGAATGAAATAAAATAAAGGAAACTAAATTGTATTCAAATAAATCGTTCAAAGTGTCCTTCAGCGAAGATACAGGCATTCAGTCTTCTAGTCATTGAATTTCGTAACCGCTCAAAAATTATTGGTGTGTTTCTTATTATTTCACAGGCGTCTACTATTCGGTTTCTTAGATCTTCCTCGTTCGCTACTGGAGTTTTATAAACTAGTGACTTCAAATGTCCCCAAAAATCTAGCGGGTTTAGATTTGGGGACCTTGGTGCCCACGCCTGGTTAGGTTCTTCTACACCCCTACCGATCCATCGATTTGGATAGACAGTATTAAAGAACTCCCTGGCTACAACGCTAAAATGGGCCGGAACCACAACATGCATAAACCACATGCGGATATGAATTTCTAATGGTACATTCTGAAGTAGTCCCGGCAATTCATTTTCTAAAAAGTTTCTGTAAGTTGCGCCATTCAGTCGAAACGAAAGAAAGAAAGGACCTATCAAGTAATTATCAATTATTGCCGCCTATACATTTACAGAAAATTGATACTGATAATGTCTTTCACTAACTGCATGCGGATTTTCCAGAGCCCAAACATGGTTGTTATGAAAGTTTGTGATAGCATTTCGGAAGTAGTTTGCCTCGTCCGTGAAGAGTACATATCTTAAAAGTTGAGGATTTCCAGCCAATTTTCTCAAAAACCACTGACACATAGTAATGCGTTGGGGAAAGTCTCGTGTCAAAAGAGCTTGTACCCTCTGAATATGGTATGGATAAAATTGTTAATGTGGATAATTCTCCAAACAGTAGACTGAGTAGAATTGAGAGCTTCAGCAATTATTCTTGTACTTGTTTCTGGATTCGCCAAAGTTCTGAATTAATGACGTGTATCGCCAAATGTAGCCCGTGAAACTTCTGCACAACGATGGAGCATACTTTCAATTAAATTCCGAAAAATTTGAGGATCCAGCTGCTCTCACTCTCCAAGACAATTTCTTGAACGTGTTGAAGGTTCTTGATTAGCTGACGGCTCAACAATCTCTTTCCAAGGGTATCTCAGATGTGCTCAATTGGATTGAGGTCTGGACTGCGGGAGGGCCAAATCATAACCTCAATATTTTGGTGAATGAAATAATTTTACACTATTCTGGCAGTGTGTGGGTGAGCATTGTCCTATTGCAGAATGAATTTTGGACTTACGTTTTCGGCATATGGTGCCACATATGGTTCTAAAACTCCGTGTATATACCAACGTGCCGTCGTAGACCCCTCACGATTTACCACCAGCTCAGTTCAAAGTTATCTCACCCCAAATCATGATGGACCCTCTTCCAAATGGAACTCTTTCTTCCAGTGCAGTCTAGAAAACGTTCACCTGGACGTCTCCAGACTCGAACTAGTCCATCAATGCAATTCAACGAGAATCTCGATTCGTCAGTGAACACCCACTGCTCCAAGTTCCAATTCACATGTTCATCAGCAAACAATATTATTGCTCTACGATGCGCAGGGATCAATGGAAATACTTTAGCTGTTCGTGCTTGAAGCTGACGTTCGTGGAGCTTGTTACGTATCGTTTGGGTACTTAACTCACTCGTTACTGGGGTTCCTGTGCTCTCAACCAGCTGATGTTGGAGCGTTGTAGCGGTACTTCTGCGTGCTCTGGTGGCCCAAAGCCGTATTAAACGGTCTTCCCTTTCGGAAGTTGCACTTTTACGACGCGGGTAAGGTTGCCTATCAACAATACCATACATTTGATACCTTCTCCAGGCCCTATTTATGGTAGCGCGAATGACATTTAACATTCGAACTACTTGCCGTCTTGAGTGTCCCTCTTGAATTGGAATGATGTCCCTAGCAATCTGAATCTCTGTTAAATACAATCTACTCCTACGTGGTCGACCAAGCACATCAAGATTTATTTTTATCCTTTCACATTCAGCACGAAACTAATTGAGCAACTTGATAAACGCATTTATCTCTTGGTGAAGAAATTTTTATTTTTTTTAAATTTTTTGTTGGGCTAAAAAAAACTGTTGATGATAATGATGTTCTGCTACAAATCTTCAAACTGCGATATGTGTACTAAATGGACAAGAAAGTTTTATTTTTGTACTTAGTGGAACAAAAAATTATAACAAGAGAAAGAAGTGGTCCCTTTTTCGTTTTGAGTAGTGTATTTACCAATTTTCCCATACTATTCAATGTAAATGAAGATAAACTAGTGACCGCGGTTTCTTTTCTTTCGAACATTTTAAATGCTAATTAGTCCAGAATCAGATATCTAGGTGAGAACTGTGGTTAGAAGAAGTTCCTATTTTATGTGGAGTCCCACGTACCCGCAATCTGCATGCAAATATCCTTTCTTCACTTCGACCAACAATGGAAATCGTAGTACGTGCTTCAAGGTTGGCTTCACAAAATTTTATCTCGTCCATTGTTTATTGTTGGTCGTGAGTGGCCGTACAACGGGTGGGTCTAGCGAACTGGTGGGGCATGGCTGTCGAGCCCTGGATTTGTTTTATTTCTGGTTCTAATATTTTCCAGATGATTGTTAAACCAGTACTCGGTGCGTTCAAAGAATTCCCCTTAACAGCTGAAAATATATTATTGTAGATAACGTAAATATGAATCTAATGTCAAATCCAACATATTTTATTTCAACACTACCTGACCCGACAGACGTCCAAATTCCTATATTCCCAAAAAAAAATCCCTGTAAAATCCCGTCCACGTAGAATTACCTTTTTCCCATGTTTTTCTTTGTATTGTTTCATCTAGGTTATGTTTTTGATTCTGCCCACTTCCTGTTATCCCGTTTTCCTGTTTTCCAGTTATCCTCTCATCCCAATTTCCCATCATTCCTTTCCTTTTTCCCGTTATGCCGTTTTCCTGGTATGCCGTTTTCCAGTTATGCCGTTTTCCCGTTATGCCGTTTTCCCGTTATGCCGGTATCCCGTTTTCCTCTTATCCCGTTTTTCAGTTATCCCGTTATTCACTTTTTCCCATTTTTCCGTTATCCCGTTATCCTGTTATCCTGTTATTTCCGTTATTCCATTTTCTCGTTTTCCGTTTTTTCCTAAGCCTCTTATCCCGTAACCCCCGTTATCCTGTTATCCCGTAGTTCCCGTTATCCCAATATTTATTTATTATTCACATAGGTTACCCAACAGGACAAGCCCAATGACAGGGTAACACCCGTCTCCCGTTAATCCCGTTTTAATATATATATACATAAATATACAGTGTCCAGCATAAAGTTCGCAGCATATGGAAAACATTTTTATTATTGATTTCTCATCCCAAACCTGAGTTGCAAACACCAAAATTGTATTTTATTCGACCCTATACGAGGGAGATAGAAAAGAATGCTTTGTTTTCAAAATAATATGATCCCATCACTTTATTTCTCACGGTAGAATTCAAATTCATGGGGAAATATTGTTCAAAATCGAATGTTGATCCAGAATTCGAATCATAGCCATGACCAATTTCATATTTCAACTTTTTTCCCATTTTTTCCTCATCGCCCTGTACAACATAAGGAATATTATGCTAGACGAATGGTATATTGTTAGATATGATGATATCACTCTTTGAATGTTTTCTCATTTCTCCCTCCCATCGGAAAATCACATTAATTGAATTATGTGACGGAATTTCACAAAATATTGCTGCAAATAGTAAATAAAACTGAATTGTCCCCACGGTATGATGTCAGAATGAAAATGAATTTATTTTCGCACTACGAATAACATATTTTAAGACAATCAGAAATTGTAAAATATGACAATTTTTGTATAGTTTTTTTTTCAAGCATTTATGAATTTCGAAATATAGTAAGTTGTTACATTCGACTTCGATAGCAATACCCAGCTTCCATAGTTTTGTTCTTTGAATTCTACTGTAAATGATTGAGATACAGAACAATTACCGATCACAGTTGGCTTTGAAAACAAATTCATTTCTAATTGTAAACAAACCATTTTTGACGCATCAAGAATAACCCACAAATCTGTAGAGTAATTTCACTAGTTTTTCAATTCAATCATGGCTGCTCGACTAAGTATACAGGAGAGAGTGGAGATTGTAATGATACATGGTGACAATTATCATACTTGTAGAGACACTGCCAATATTTTTAATGAAAGACATCCAGGTAAAAACGTTCATAATTAGACAATTACAAGAATTTTAAAAACATTCAGGGAATCTGGATCGGTTTCAAAAAAATACAAAGTGACACATTAACGACCGATAACTGAAAATGAAGAAACTGTTATGAATATTATGCTGTCTACGATTGAAAATCCAAGAATGTCATTATCGCAAAGAGGAGAAAATCTTGGTATATCCGATCGATCAATGAGAAGAGTTCTAGGTAATAATAAATTCAAACCGTATAAACCAAAATTCATACACACTTTGAAACCGAGAGATCCGGATAATCGCTTGAATTTCTGTTTCTGGTTTCAGTCTATGATGGAAGATAATAGACAGTTTTCGGAAAAAATTCTTAACAGTGACGAGTCAACCTTCACATCAAATGGGGTAGTCAGCTCCCAGAATTGCAGGTGGTGAGCAGATAATAATCCCCATTTTAGGATACAATGTAGAGACCAATATCACTAAAAAGTTAACGTCTGGTGCGGAATACTTAATGAGATTATTGTTGGACCAGTAATTTTCAGACAACCACTGAATTCTTCAAGATACTTAAGAATGCTGCAGGCGTTACTCTCCGATTATTTAGATGATATTCCTGTGTACATGAGAGCTGGAATGTATTTTCAAAAAGACGGTGCATCCGTTCATGCGTCGCTAGAAGTGAGAAGGTGGTTAAACGGAACATTTCCAAATCGATGGATTGGAAGATATTCCAATAACGCTTGGCCCGCCCGGTCACCGGACCTCACTCCTTTGGATTTTTTCTTATGGGGATAACTCGAATAGAAGGTATATTCAAGAAGGCCATTTCAAAATATACGTCATTTTGAGAATACTATCAGGGATTGTATTCGGGGAATAGCTCCCCAGATACTAAGAAATGTTCATGATGCAATGCACCGCCGTACTATGCAGTGTATTGAGAATGGAGGACTACACGTAGAATAAATCATAGGACATACTTGTTTCAAAAAATGTTATTTGTATTGTGAAAATAAATTAATTGGCATTCTGGCGTCATACGTTGGAGACAATTCAGTTTTATTTACTATTTGCAGCAAGATTTTGTGAAATTCCGTCACATAATTCAATTAATGTGATTTTCCGATGGGAGGTAGAAATGAGAAATCATTCAGAGAGTGATATCATCATATCTAACAATATATCATTCGTCTAGCATAATATTCCTCATGTTGTACAGGGCGATGAGGAAAAAATGGGAAAAAAAGTTGAAATATGAAATTGGTCATAGGTGGTGGCTATGATTCGAATTTCTGGATCAACATTCTATTTTGAACAATATTTCCTCATGAATTTGAATTCTACCGTGAGAAATATAGTGATGGGATCTTATTATTTTGAAAACAAAGCATGCTCTTCTATCTCCCTCGTATAGGGTCGTATAAAATTCAATTTTGGTGTTTGCAATTCTGGTTTGGGATGAAGCAGAGGTTTTTATCACAAATGATATTTTTTTGATGAAATCAATAATAAAAAATTTTCAATGTATTTTTGAGATATATATATATATATATATATATATATATATATATATAAATATAAATATATATATACATATATATATATATATATATATATATATATATATATAAATATAAATATATATATACATATATATATATATATATATATAGAAGAAAGGGTAGTCTCGTGATTAGACTAGTTGAAAATAACTATGAATTTGAAATAAACTTAGTAGAAAGGATAATCCTTGAGGTTGCAGTCAAATTTAATGGCCAGTGAAAGAAGAAAAACTCTTTATTATCTTGTCAAGCTTTCGAAAATGTTTATTTTCATCATCAAGCCAGCTGTGAAAAAAGGAAAACACAAATTGTGAAATACGATTCTAAACAAATTTAAATGAACTTACTAAGGTGAGGTTAAGTGAAGACAGCGATCTAATCACCATTGTGTGATTGAGTATCTTTTCAAAATAATATCACTATGAACCACTACTAGTAATATATATGAAAATTAAACAATTGTAAAAGCACATATTGTTTAGGAACATAATTTAAAAAAACAATTTAAACTTTGACAGGACAAATACCACATGGTTGAAGCATGACTGAAAATGGAATGGTGGATGACAGAAAGTGCAAGACAGAAGGTGTCCAAGTGTCATATGTCAATGTCAAACTGTCATGGGAGAAACCTTTTGTTCTGTGGACAAAACACATGTTTCTCCCATGAAAGTTTGACATTGACATATGACACTTGACACCTTCTGTCTTGCACTTCCTGTCATCCACCATTCCATTTTCAGTCATGCTTTAACCATGTGGTATTTGTCCAGTCAAAGTTCAAATTGTTTTTTTTTTAATATGTTCTAAACAATATGTGCTTCTACAATGTTTAATTTTATATATATTACTAGTAGTGCTTCATAGTGATATGATTTTGAAAGATACTCAATCACACAATGATTAGATCGTGTCTTCACTTAACCTCACCTTAGTAAGTTCATTTAAATTTGTTTAAAATCGTTTTTCACAAATTGTGTTTTCCTTTTTCCACAGCTGTCTTGATAATGAAAATAAACATTTTCGAAAGCTTGACAAAATAAGAAACAGTTTTTCTTCTTTCACTGGCCATTAAATTTGACTGCAACCTCAAGGAATATCCTTTCTACTAAGTTTATTTCAAATTCATAGTTATTTTATATACATATATTATATATATATATATATATATATATATATACAGTGAGTGTGGAAACGCTCCATTATCTTACGAGTTAATCATTTTCGGAGGTAAAGCTCGGACAGGTCGATTTTGTATTTTAGTTTTCCACCTTTTTTTTCAAAAAATTGATTTTTCCCCCACTATACTTCCAATCGTTCATCTTATAGGGATGTCGATTTCTCTTGTCATATGATTCATTTCCAATTCAAAATTCAATTCAATACAAAAAACTCAATTCTCCGAAACATGATCAAGATTCATCATTGATCACTCCTTTTTTTATCAATTCCCTCACCAATCTTGGATTTGTGAGACCCAATTACGCAAAATACCAATCGACTATTCTTAACCAAATCTCCGAATTGTGTAGGCAAAAATACCAGGACCGATGACAAAAAATCAAAATCCCACACTTTTAATTGGGGCCACGGTATTTTTGAGCTCGTTAATTTTTATCTCAATCTGACATTTCAGAGTTTTTTCCCTCTAGATCGGCCCGCGCACTTAGAAGTAGTATTTCTCAATTTAATTAATGGCGTATCCCTATCTAATCGGCTGTCAATTAAGAGTATCACTTTAAATTTGTCGGATAATGTCGGTTCTCTGAAGAGATCCCGGCCGCCTTTCACACATAATAATAAGCATTAAGTCCGGAGAGAAAGGATTTGGATTGAATAACTTGATTTTTTTTGGGTATCGAACTGGTCGAGCACTTTTTTCCGTGCGTCATCGACGACAAACAATAACATATTGACTGATTTCACTGCAATCGTCAAAGTGATTTAACAGGGACAAAAACATATTTAACAAGGTTTTTATAGTAGGAAACCTCTTCATTTGGAATACATGTTTGTTGTTTTGATTTCAAAATAATCTAGGGTAGACTGTTGTGCCTTGACAGTGTACCTTGGATCACCCTTCAGTTCCTTGACAAATGCTGTTATCAGTAGTAATATTCCTAGGACATTGATAATAGACGAGATGATTTTATGACAATCGAAAACTCGTTCCTTGGTAACAGCCCGAAGCCGAAGGCCTCATAAAATTATGAGGCATTTGTCAATGTACAAGGGATATTCGGCGGAACAATTTTTGGAAAAAAAATGTATAACTCAACACAATGAATCATTTATTTATTTATTAAAAGTAGAGTTAGTAAAAGTACGATTATTAAAATTTAACTTAACATTAGATTCGTTGCTGTTCTCTACTATAGAAGATCTATTACCACGCATAATAATTTATGATCTTGTTGTGGTGTTCTTGATCGAGATTTAAGTATGGGTTTATAGAATTTTGATTGCTATGACCAGTAATTTTCAGCAATTGTTGTTCTTCTACACCACTTCTTGCTAATTCGCTAACAGCAGTTGATCTATTCGAGTGATTTGTTATCTTTTTGTCCTTTACATTCAAGCCAATTGCTTCAGCAGCAGATTTAGTCCATCCATTTATTGTATTTCTTCCAACAGGTACATTATCGTACCATTTATCAGTTTCATTTTTCCAGTGTCGATTTGGTTTTAAGAACAGTCGTGGTGAGGTAATATTGTCTGTCGTCTCGTTTTGATATCAGTTTATGAAAAAGACGTACAGGGCAGCTTTTTCTTTCACTATTGGAAACCAACCATTTACTACTTGTACGGCTTTTAGAACCACCTTGGCACGTTTTACTGAACACCGGATTGTATTCAATGCGATTTGTTGGAGAGTCATCGTTATTTTTTTCGATTTGAAAAAAATCCACAAGACAAGCAACTGTCTCTCCTCCTCGCCACGATGATTCTACAGCAGCAATATGGTAAAATTCACGCATAAGACCTTCAGGAGTATTTTCATCCCATAGCAATATTATTTCGTTAACTTCAAACAAATTCAACGAAACTGAACTGGACTTACGTTTACATGGATCTGCTTGTATTTTCTTCCTGATTGCATCGCGGGCATCTCGGGCTGGTTTGAATACTATGTTGTTGAACGGGTCAATCACAATATTATAGTCATTAGAGTACTTTTCTTGCAAAAGTTTGCACAAACATTGTCTTCACCGTTGCTTCTTCAAATTCGGTCCCATCTTTCTTTCTCATATTGACTGCCCAATCTTTAAGTATCAACGCCAATTCTCCTAAGCTTCTATGTTCATTTAATTCATATTCTCGTTCGCAGCAAAATTCCATAAATATTCCCCAAATGTATTTGTGACTGTAGGTTGTATTTCTGGAAATTTTTTCTTTGATTAGCGCTTTTATACTTTGAACATTCGCATTGCCAAAACGTGACATTTTGAGATTCATTTGGAAGTTGTCAAACTCAATCGTGTTGTCATAGTGATTGATAATTGCACTGAATGCAATTATCAGTGTAATGTTGACATGATTGGGTGAAATTGTTCATATGTCACAAAATGACAAAATTTTAATGGTTGTTGGAGCTGTCAAAAAATTTTTTACGTAACAGAACTATACCAAGACAATGTTCACTCCTCAGTAGAGTGCAAGCAAGCGGAAGAGTGGTTGCCCATGTGCTATTCGTCGGCCTAATTCGTTAAAGTCCATTTTTTGGGTAATTTTACATTTAATACCGGGCAAAAAGTTAAGACGATTACCCACATTATGGTAAAGGAATAACGACGATATCTCTATCTTAAAAGGTTAGGAAAACCTGCTTTCTGACGAATAGCAAATCTACACAACGAAAAACTGCTGAATCTTAATGGGGCCTCAGTTTTGCAATGATAATGAGAGAGAGAGAGAGATAATATGCTTTATTATCATAAGAGTAATCTTGTGGACAAAGTTTCACATAATCAATAACGCATTTATATGTAAAAACAAAATGCGTTTAAAATAATCAATTTTCACTTAATACATAAAGTCAGTTTGCATATATAAAAACATATAAGTCGTACAAAATACTGTTGAAAATAAACAAGTTTGTCTTAACCCATAAAGTAAATTCATATAAATATAAAAATAAATAAAATATATAAGTCACATTGAAATATACCCCGAATAAAATTTAAAATCACATTATTGATTGGTGTTTCAAAAATTATGTTGATAAATATTGAATGAATGTGGTTTTTTGTGGAGGAACAACGTTTCTTGACATGTTTTTGGGTAACCTTCCACAGTCTGAAAATGAAAATATAATCAGGAAAATCTATACAAGTGTAGAAAGGGCAAAGTAATTAGTTCACCCCGATAAGTTATTGCGTTCACCAAATTATATTTCCTATAGAAAAATGATTCAATAAGTCAATAACTTGCTGTTTTCTAAATTTGCCTATCAAAAATTTTTTTTAAAAAATTCAAAAGATACTTCTCTATATTGTTTTTGCTTGACGTTTCGGGGACTATATCTGCCCCCGTTCTCATAATCTTCTAAATCTCCTTTAATTGTTTTAATAATTTGGATTTTTTTTTCTCGCAGAGTCTTTTTCCCTTCTTTAACTGACGGATGTTAATTGAGATCTGCCAAAAAAGTTTGAGAGTGACGTATTGCTCATTAGATATATGGGGTGTTGTTCAGATCAGTTTATTAGCATTCTACCGTATCTCACTTCCTCTCTGAGTAGAGGTAACCATGTATGATCCATTTCAACAGAATTTGTTGAAAAGCAATTGTTATTGAAAAGAAGAATACAGGCCGTTTCTTTCAATTTTCTCCTCTCTTGATGTGGTTCTTTCTTTGGCAGATCTCAATTGACGTCAGTTAAAAAAGCGAAAAATACTCTGCGAGAAAAAATCCAAATTATTAAAACAATTAAAGGAGATTTAGCAGATTTTGAGAACGGGGGCAGATATAGTCCCCGAAACGTCAAGCAAAAACTATATAGAGAAGTATCTTTTGAATTAAAAAAAAAAAATTTGATAGGCAAATTCAGAAAACGGCAAGTTATTGACTTATTGAATCATTTTTCTATAGGAAATATAATTTGGTGAACGCAATAACTTATCGGGGTGAACAAATTAGTTTGCCCTTTCTACACTTGTATAGATTTTCCTGATTATATTTTCATTTTCAGACTGTGGAAGGTTACCCAAAAACATGTCAAGAAATATCTTTATGAAATTCTTGTAAATTATAGTATGGTATATCACTTAAAAAACATTTCACAGCCTTCGTGAAGCATAATGAAGATTTTATTTCTATTACATTCTTTGGCAAATGTTTGAACATTTCACAACCATTATAGACAATGGAATCCTTTATGACTGATGTCATTGGTATTGGCAACTTAATGTTGTTGGATTGCCTTGTCACATAATGGAGTTGGTGAGGATTGATATTAGTTCAAATATGTTTTAATTGAACACACTGTTTCCATTATAAAGATAGAAAGCACTGTTAGAATTTCATGAGTGGTAGAGAGTAATCTACAAGAGTATCTACGTTTTAATTTGCACATATATCTTACAGCTCGTTTTTGCAAAATTAAAATATTTTGCAGTAGATAACCTACATACGCCCCAAAATTAAATTCCATATATCAGGTGAGATTCCACCAGAGGAAAATAAACAGTCTTAGCTGCTGTTAAACCAGGTTCATTTGCGACTGCTCTGACTGCTTAACAACCAGAAGACACTTTGTTACACAAGGCACAAACATGGTCTTCAAATTTTAGTTTTCTATCGATATGTACTAAAAATGTTAAGCTACTTTTGTTCTCAATGGTGTCATTCCCAATGGGTATATCAAGTTCCCATCTGAAAGTTACTATATCAGTTTTGAAAATATTTAGAGAAAGACGATTTGAATCACACCAACTCTTTACTTTCTTCATATCATTGGATATGATTTTAGTTAAATCATTTGCATTGTCCGATTGCCAAAAAATGGTAGTATCGTCCTCAAATAGAGTGAATTTTCCTGCGATATGTATACTTGTCAAATCGTTGACGTAGATGAGAAATAATGTTGGCCCTAGTATTGAACCTTGAGGCACACCATTATGTATTTTTCCAATTTCTGAGCGATGGTTTCTTTTCACCATCTGACTACGACCTGACAAATATGAGCTGAACCAGCTCAGTATCACTCCTCTGAAGCCGTAGTAAGGAAGCTTCCGCAACAGTATTTCGTGATCCACACAGTCGAAAGCCTTCGAAAAACCGCAAAACACTACAGCAGCAACCTCGCCACTATTGATTCCAGTATAAACTTCTTCCATGAGTGAGAAAATTGCATCATTAGTGCCTTTGCCACTTTGAAAGCCTGTTCTTTATTAACGATTTTATGTTTCGTCAGAAATGGAGTTATCCTTATCTTGACTAGTTTTTCTATAAGCTTTCCTAATGTGGGAATTAGGGAAATAGGCCGATAATGCGAGGGGTCGTCCTGATTTCCACCTTCATGTAGTGGTATTACCAATGATACCTTCAGGAAATCAGGAAACTTTCCTCATTGAAATGATACATTACTAATTTTGATTAAGAGTTGTAATGTGTTATCTGGGAGATTTTTCAAAATGTTTGCTGTAATGTCGTCATAACCAGATGACGACTGTTTCCCAATGGAAACAATCACCTGTTTCAGCTCATGAATATTGGTGTCATATAGAATACAAGTTTCAGAAATGAAGGGGTTTTTGAATTGTTCCATAGGGTCGTTATGAGTAGTCAATTTTGGATAGGCTAGAACTGATGGATGGTTGTGGTACCAAGTGGACTATTCTAGCTTTAACGTTGACTATTATTGTTAAAATTTAACTAATATTGAGTAAAATCAAATTTACATACCTAATTTTTTTTTCCTATTAATTTTAAGTTATCCATTTTATATTGTAACTTTTTGTACACATGCATACAAATAAAAATTAGGTTATACTTTAATACAATCTTATTTCTTCTTGTAATGAAACAATATAATGTAATTTCTGTATATAAATGTTGTTTTCAGTACAAGACGTTGATGATCCAAGGTACACTAGGGCGTGATCCACGGCCATTATTGTCTTGTACCATTAATCAGATATCAATAAAATATAAATATACTTGTTTTTTCTATAACCTTTTAATATTTAAATTCACAAAAAATACATAGTGTGTAGGAATAATGGTGATATCAGGAGAACTCTTTCCATTATTATATTTCAAAAAATGTTTGTAAAAAAATATAAAAGTAAATTGTGATCCAGGGTACAACAGTCTCCCCACTGAAATTACAGCCCACCTCTAGAAGTGTACAATGTCCATCTTTGAATGAAACTAGGAAACAATTAAGTTACACCCTTTGAGTCTACTTTATATATCTATATCTCAGTGATGTTGGTTGAGTGATGTTCGTTTCCATTCATGATATGACCTTTGTTATCTAACCTGCTAATTGTTTCAATGATGTTGACCAATGAATCATCGACAAGAGATAGGTGAATTGCACCAATTTATGTGGAATGTCCTACAGAAAAATTATATTATCGAAATTTATTATTACATTACAAGTTTTTATTTTTAGTTTCACCTGTCCCTGTGTCTATCTGTCTGTCTGTAATCAAATCTTGCAAGTTAAATTTGACCCATTTCTAGTCACTCCAGATTTGTCAGACTTTTTAATTCGATCTTTGTTGTTTTAAATAAATTTTCCCAAAGTAGTATTTGTTCTGTAAGCAATATTAATATCTTTATGTCTTAAATAATCTGAAATTTTCTCTGAAGGTTTGCTGAAATAAGTAATAACCCTGAAATTTGACTTTGTATTTTAATCGGTTGGATAAACCTCCTGAATTGGTTTTTTATAGAGTTTCTTCGATATAATGCTGTCCACTAAACTTGAGTTATATCCGTTATTGACTGCAATTTGTTCAATTATATTTAATTCTTTATTGAAATTATCTGCTGACAGAGAAACATTCACTAGTCTGTGGATCATACGGCTACTTTATGTTGATAGGGATGAGTGGAAGTACTATGTATTGTAAAATCGTGTTTATTGTTCATTTTCGTTATGATCAAATCTATGAAGTTTATTGAAACATTCATTTCAATTTTTTTGTAAATTTGATTGAGCCATTAATGAAGTCAAAAAATGTATCAATTGTCTATCAGTTCCTACAAAGCAATCTGAGATTTCAGAAACATTATTCATAAAAAAATATATATGATAATAAGAATTTTCTACCATTTAAAGTTACGGCAACTTCACGCGAAGCCTTGGGCCTATCTGTTTTTTTCAATTATGCCGATGATTTATATGGTTCATGTTCACCCATTCAATAGAAAGGAAAAATCCAAAAAGTTCAAAACTTGTGTTTACTATTCATTTCCGAAATTCCATATACTGAAGGATATTGGATGATTAAACATGCATAATAGGAGGAAAAACTGCATGCTTGTTCGTCATTCCATGAAATATGATCACGCATAACTTTTTACTGAGGCGTCCGATTTCGATAATTCTTTTCTCAGTGGATAGGGTGTACTTCGAAGGTGGTCCCATTTGAATTTAAAAGATGAAATCCACCCCTAAGGGTAGCAACATGAAGGATATTGATCACTCACCCTCTGAATTCTGGTCCGTTAACCGATTCTATCAGGCATAACTTTGTACTGGGTTCTTCGATTTGGATGATTCTTTTTTTAATAGATAGGGTATACCTTATATTTAGATTTCGAATGGAATTATATATCCTTACGGGTGGAAAAATAGGGGATAATTGCTTTTTCACTTATGAACATTGGCACACCATACGTAGTTGACAATGACAGATCGCTACTGACATTATTTCTGTTCCACATCCGTCAAAACCATTATATTCTATGAGAGGATGGAATGATATACAAAGTAATGGAATGAACTAACCAGAACAACAAAAATAATTTATATTACAACAAATAGTAAAAGTAGATAATCATATTATTTAACTGGTAATAGTTGAAGTAAGGTGGGTAAGTAAGTATTTTGGAAGTAATCAAAAAACAAGTAGGTAGTAATTAGTATATGTTAGCCATAAAAAATTAAAAATTAAAAACTTTTAAAAAAAAATTAAACCGACGAAATACGGAATGAAAAGAAAAAATAAAATAAACCTTCTTAGTTTCAGTAACTAAGCTCCTAAACTAATGTATGTAACTAATTTTGAGTCGGCGCCAAACAAACAATCAACGAACATCATTAAATTACTTCAAAAAAATTATCAGAATGTCACCGCGCAACTCGATGCCATCATTTTCCGCCTTATCTAATTCATTTGCTTGTTTGTTTGGCGCCGACTCAAAATTAGTTACTTTAGGACATAGTTTAGGAGCTTAGTTACTGAGACTAAGAAGGTTTATTTTATTTTTTACTTTTTGTTAAAAAGTTTTTTTTTGAAATTAAAGACATTGTGATTGCTCGATAGATGACGCGGGAGAAACATCAACTTGAAAAATTCAACTAGCATGGGGGGATCAAGTGGAACTAACAGAAATTAAAATGTATTCTGACGAATTGGTAGAAAATAATAAATTAATATTTGAATCAATCAATTTGAATTAATCATTGAGTATGTCTTAGAAATCCAGTGAGAATATCATGATGATTTTTCATTGATGAGAACTTTCAACTGGGTATCTGGCTTGAGTGAAATGATACCATACAAATCTTACCTAATCGAGATCTTCAAATTGGTCGTTTACATACCATCGCACTGTATACGACTGTATGTATCGAAAACTAATTATACGAAAAGTGATAAACTCACCTGGCAACCGGCATCATCTTCAGAGCCAACGCCCTGCTCAAGCAGAATCCAGCCCCTCCCGTGGCGAACCAAAACTTGATTTTTTTCTGAAAAAAGAGACAGAAAAGCAATTAGGCGAATTATTGTGCACACCAGGGGTATACCGAACGATACAACCCTTGCCGGGTAAGAGACGTTTTTCATGAATTTAGGTACGCATACTTGACAGTCTGGTTTATTTATTGGATTGGGCTTAGCCTCCAAGAAAATGAACGTGGTGATCAAAATTAATTAAGTTGGGAATTGGTACATAATGATGGGTTGTGAAGTGTGTCGCTTGAGATAATGCCGGGATATCTTCATGACATAAGTTGTAATTGGGATTGTGTCTCAAAATCAATTCAGGTTTTTTTTTTCAGTTCAGTTTTTTTCTTTCGCCCCCCTAATCCAGCTTATAGCATAGAAAATGGAATTCCTGGTAAGGAACGATATACTGAGAATATATTTGTAGGCAAAGTGGTGTGGCATTTTTGACCGACGAAAAAAAAGGAGGAGGTTCTTAAGTCAACGCGAATTTGTAGTTAATTGGAGGAAAGGCTGAAAAAAAGTTATTGTCATAAACATTAGAAACAAATTGACCTTTTCAGTTAATTTCATATTCCATTGTTAGATTCCTCAAATACACTTTTTACCCATAAGAATAGGAAAAAATATCAACAGTAATAGTTTTCCTTCGTTCGAGGATATAACAAACAACTACAATAATGAGTAATATGATGGTTTTCTTCCGTAAATGGTCGAAATATTCGTTTCTACTTCATTTTTAAATGTTGCTTTTTTTATTGCTACGAGTAACATAAATATCATTATGAGCTGTCCTTGCAATTGAGACAGAACTTTTGAGAGATTCCCAGTACATTCAAATTTGAAATAATGCAAACAAATGATGAAACTCAAATCACCATGACAAATAATCTGGATGGTTACGTTCATGATTGAATCCTTTGAGTTAAATTGATTGCCGCTTTCCAGAAGAATGCGAATGCGAAAAGCGTCTGTCATATGCCGCCACCATCAGCGGAGGCACCCCCTTCGCCCCTGCTAAAGCAGGTAAGAGGGGTTTTGAACACCTTATATCTTATCATTGCAAATAGTAGTTTTGAGTTGTATATAGTAGGTTGAGTAAGCAATATACATAAAATGTAAATTAATATTTGGAATTTGGAGATCTGAAGCCAAGCACGACTGGGCACGATCGGCACTTCTTGGACTGGTGACCACTCTCTGCCAAGGAACGTTCGATTATTAATCCCCGTACAACTGCAGCTGCAGACGATATATCAATAAACACGAGATATATCGAGATATTTGCTGTCATTATGTAAAATATATCTGGAATAAGGTGGAAAAAAATGTGTGTGTAATGAAATTTGGTAAAATGAAAATGTACATAGCATTATTTACTTTAGAACCCCCCTCTGGCAAACAGACCTGAATTATTGCATCAAAACAGATATTAATTCAGGTAAATTCATTAGGAACAATAAAAATCACCTTTTGGTTCTTGTGCAAGTTTTTACATAGGCCAAACAGGTAGAATAATCAATATACGAATTTCAGAACATAGGAACTGTTCCATCCAAGGTGAACAAATTTAACTTTTGTTACTCACCTCTCGACTGAAAAACATTATTTTGGTAATTAGTTTGAGATATTACATATGAAAAAGAAAGGGTGTAAACTCGACCTTCTAGAAAGTTTGGAGATAAATGGAAACACAAAGTATATTTCCCAAGGACCAGATTAATTCAAATAATTATACTTTGTTGAATTTATTTTATGATTGAACAGTATGGTTATGATTAAACAGTATGGTTATAATCCCTGCCTAGTTAATCCCCGTTCTATTTAATCACCTTTCGGAATATCCTTAATTCCATTTCTATCATTCTTATGCCAACCAATAGATGTTTTTTACCACTTAAATAAAGACGCAAATAGCCAATACTGCCTTTTGAAAGATAGTTCGTAGATGAAAACCACGGTATCGGCTCCAGCAAAATCGCTCTGTGTTTTTTTTTAACAAGAAATATTTTCAAAAATACCACTTTTTTGTTTTTTTACAAATATCTTGAAAGGTTTTGGAAGACTTGGGTCCAGGTATCACACCAAAACAATGGCTTTTTAAAAGATAAGGAAAAATTGTAATCCCAATTTTCATCCTGGCCTAGAATATGTATTTTAACATATGTGTCACGTAAACCTATACAACTTTCATTGATCATGAGATATTTTATGGTCGTTTTGGCTCCTTGTACACCTGACGAGTTCGCACTTATGATGACCTAACGTTCGAAAGCGCTTTGCTACGATTTTAATAAATTATTTTATGCACGAAATACAATTTTCTTTCATCGATTGAATATAGTATCACCATACCAGAAAGCTATCCCCATCACATCCTGTCGCCCCCACCATGGACAATAAATATACCAAAAACAAATACATCCTTGCAACAATTAAACGAATACGAAACAAATCCTTCAACAATGAAGCAAAAGCTATATCAGATCCTTGACACAATGCCATCATACTCATGTATATATATATATATATATATATATATATATATATATATATATATATATATATATGATAGATCCAAAACTCTGAAGGAACAGCTGCAGCATTCTCGACAAACCAGTACAAGGCCACTTACAAACTCCCTTCAACATTCAATGTTTTCAACACAGAACTCTACGCTTTATGGAAAGCCTTGGAATATACAAAAAGTGGAAAATTGACAAACACCCTTATCCTTACTGATTCTCTCAGCTCCATAATGAGCCTCTCCCAAATCTACCCTCACAATGCAATCCTCCAAATGATAGAAACAGAACTTCAACACCTTCAAATGAGTGAACATCATGTTCCTATGGATCCCCTCCCATATCGGCCTTAAGGAAAACGAAAAAACCGACCTACTCGCAAAAAATGCAGCAAATAGCGAAGTACCCCCATGCACGAACATAATTATCCAATCCGATCTCAAAACAGCCATGAGGAACATCCTGATCAATAGTTGGCAACAACAATGGAACACCGGCGGGTCAAAGTTGAGCAAAATAAAGGCGTCAGTAAAACAATGGAAATACACCCCAATGCCCAGGAGACACCTGGTCCTACTCGCAAGACTCCGCATGGGACATACACGACTTACCCATGGCCACATCATAGGCAAAACAGAAGAACCATACTGTGATATCTGCCAGACAAAAATCACTATGAAACACATCCTCCAAGAATGCCTATTATACTACCAACAAAGAGAGGACAATAACATCCCAGAGTGTATCACCCAGACCTTAGGAGAATGCAGCGTAGTCGAAAATGTGATAAACTTTGTAAAACATAGCAAACTTATTGACAAAATTCAGTATCGTTACACATTATCAATATATCAATGTCAACTGAATGTCTTCAATAGCTGTAAAGGTTGATGAGACAATGAATAAAGCTATTTGAAAAAATATTCAATTCCCCTACTACCGCTACTCGACTCTGCTTCTAGCGCACTTTCAAGCGTTTGGAGCAACTTTCAGTGACATTTCCCACCTCTCAGGTGAAAATCCAAAATATGTAAAATGTAGAGATTGACCTCTACCTCCAGATGCCGTTTACAGAATTCGAATATGACGATTTCCTTTAAATCGGCGCATTTTGCAAGATAAGCTCTTAAATTGTTTATAACACGATTGTGCAAAAACTACACATCGGACAGAAGTTCAACTACATGTTATTATCTATCATTATCCGCAGAATTATTATTCCAGCTTTAAATTTATAAAAATTATGAATTTTTGAAAAGTGTTTTCTCTTAAGAAGCAAACGATTCCTCCAATACTTTTTAAGATATTTGTAAGAAACCAAAAAAGTGGTAACTTTTGACAATATTTCTTATTAAAAAAAATACACAAATCGATTTTGCTGAGGCCGACACCGGGGTTTTCATCTACGAACTATCTGTTAAAAGGTAGTACAGGTTATTTGCATCTTTATTTAAGCATGAAAATAGCCTCTATTTTTCTCTATTGGTTGGCCTAACTTGCTCTGCTTATTTAACGTGAAAAATGGTGATTGTTGAGTTGGTATTATCCCCATCTGAACGGAAAATCATTGCCTATTTTGTTTACTCAAACGTAAATTCCCCTCATGTATTCAAGTACAAACCGCATTATGAATAAAACAATATCAAGCTGCTCAAACTTCCTCATGAAGAATTCCAATTTTTTTATGGTGTGCAATAGCCACCGTGCTCATAAACAACACGTATTTCTCGTATCTTACAAGCCCGTATGACAAACCGACCATTGTCAGATCTTATCGATACCACATCGTTGATGAATGAAACGAGGTTACAAAAACCTCAAATAAGCCGGAATCAATGCCGAATCATTTATTTCTTGTCATGGGATTTTTATTGGTATCATTAATAATTCGAAATTGTGCGCTGGGTGGGCAATAATAATATTTGGTAAGATTAAGGCCAATAATAAAAATACAATGATTTATTACACAAAAAATGGAACCCACATCAATTTCCAAATGAAGTAATTTTCTTATAAGGAACGATTATCCAATGGTTTTGCTGAATGAACTGATGAGTCGTAGAAGTATGGGACTTTGAGGTTGGAATTTCCAAGATTGGAAGGGAATTGCAGAGGATCAAGTCGAAAAAATTAAGTTTATAAAAAGGTAGTAGTGAAGCATTCGCTTCAGGAGGAAACAATCAACCCAGAAACCAGCACAATAGGGAAAGAAAAAGAGGAAGCGAGAAGGTAACCAATCCAGATTCATGGCCGATGAGATTTTATTAATAAATATTTCGAATAAGACCTTACTTGCAACTTGATGACGAATATCACCAAAAAATTGTCAAAAATATGCTAAACGAAAGGAACTTCAAAAGATTCAGGAGAAGAAAAAAACGAGCTCTACAGCATTATGCTATAACGAATTTTGAAAACTGGTAGATACATGCGACAAAGAAACCCGAGATGGACTGGTGAAAAAGGTATTTCATATATTTTCTTATGAACTAGCTTGTAAAGGCTTCAAATTGCATGATGTATTTTTTCAAACCTAAAATTGACATAGCAGATATGTCAATTCTAGGTTCCTACAGAACTGGTAGGATAGAATATAATCCAATATTTTCAAAAACGACAGAAGGGAGCAACAAAATCTGCCGAGTCAAAGTGGTTGGTAACCAAACAGAAAAATCAAGATTTATGCTCGATGAGACTTTTTAATAAATATTTCGAAAAGAGACAAGATGCTCAATGTGAACGATTCTTTTCAACAGCTAATCAACAGTTTGGCATCGAGAAAGTGGTACAAGAAGGTTCCGGTTGGTCGAAATACTATATACACGTGGATCTAAAAAGCGACAAGAAAGGCAGGATCACAATTAGAATGAAAAAAAAATCATTCTTTACGAACTTCTGCTGTGTCAACTTTGGCCAAAAGTGGAGAAGGAGAAAATAACGGGCCATGCATCTAATAGCTCAATCAGAACATACTTGCAACTTGATAACGAACATCACGAAAAAATTGTCAGAAAGATGACAGGAGAAAAAATTCAAGAATTATAATTATCGTCCAAAGCCCCAAAAAGTAGTTTCAGCCTAGAGTCCACTGCGATTACAAAAAAAGCCTTGAACATCAAGTACGATTTATAATAATGGTGTTTTCAATTGTTTTACCTTGTATTGTTTTGAATAAAATTTATTCTATAAATTTTTTGTAATATTTCATTTCGAAAATAGTCTATGAGTGTATGTAAATTGGCTTCATATTCTTGCAATCGGGTTTTCTGCCTTAAAGCAGCTTTCATGCATTTTTATTGTTATTTGCCTTAAAAAGTAACCACTGCGAGTCCGACACATTTTTTGTCAAATGACAATTGTAATACATTCAAACTATTTCTGGGCAACAAACTTTCATGCACAATTTTCAGAAATTTTGCATGCACTTAACCTTTATAACTACAGAGAATATTCATAATGATATATAAAAACAAGAGCAAGTCGACAGCAAATGAATTCGACAAAAAAGCTTAGGGAAGAAGTAATTTTTAAGCATTCCTAATCAGAATAACCTTCTACTGGGTTCTGAAGTGAAAATATATTTCTATCCACGGAGTGCCCAGGGAAATTGAGGCTAAATACATTTGTCTGACTACGACTTGAAACGAATACCTATATATCAACCTCTTGAATTGGCTCAAACTTCATGATCACCAACTAGTAATTATCATCAGTAGAAGAAATAAATTTCGACCAACTGAAAATTTGACGGCAAAGAAAGTAAAGGCTACAGGAATTCACGTAAAACTGTAATTTCGATGCAGAAGGCCACATCTTTTTCATTCTCTGAAGAAAACTTCTCAATTATAAATAATGGAATCATTGGAGCATTGCAATGAGTTAGTATCAACCTGTCAACTCGTTAAAATCAACGAAGAAAGTTTCATCAAAGCGAATGAAATAATATTGCATTGCATGAAATAATATAATTTATAAGTGCTACTTTCTATAATGGGTTGGGTCGATATAAATGAAATTGGACGGGTAAAATAATTGATACACATAAGAAATCCGTCAAGGAAGTAGATATGAAAGTAAACTGTGATTTAGTAGTAAAAGAAATGCCCCACAAAAACAGTGTTCTCGATTTGGGATCTGAATAGTCATTCATATGGAAATGCTAAAAATAAATGTGGATATTGATGTTACAATAGTTATTTTTGATGGTAGACTGCGATTTGTATATATTTATTCAAAAAAATACATCGAACAGATCATAAGATCCAATTACAGGAGTACATAATAATATTTTTGTATGCAGTATAATACAAAAAGAAAATAGGCAATATATACATACATATGTAGACACATACACATATATACATATACATATACAGGGCTATTCAAATTCGTTTCTGTACATGGGGATCTCGTAAACGATAAGAGATAGAGTGTCGGTTAAATTGTGGCAAAGTTGCGTATTTTAGAGACCTATTCAATGATGTGAAAAAATCGAATTTAGCTCTTTTGGTTCTGGAGATATACAGGAAAAACCAAAAAATCCCAAATTATTTTTTTGCCTGTATCTTCTTTATTCGCAGGCATATTGAAAATCTGTCCACATTTTGCTATTGGCACTTGATGTGGGCTATCAGAATATGTTCATGAATCTTTTATACAGGGTGTCATCTGACTTGGGCCACCCCTTTTGAATTTTAAATACGACCGTATTTTGTTGTAGTTTTTGCATCGTCGACGTTCACTTCATACTGAGAAATTTAATTTAATTTTATATTTCGGGAAGTTTCGGTAATATTTTATTATAATTCGGTGAATTATTCCCTTTTAAATTACGGCCCTGGAAATTGGTTGACTGAGTTAAATAAAAACACAATAGCAACTTTCACGTCTCCCCATGTACCATAGTGTTTTTCGAGGGTATTTTTTTCATTTTTAGGTACCAATTCATATTTCTTCACATTTCAAATGCTCTTTGAGCGTTTTCTACAATGAACTTCGAATAGCAAAACCTTTTATGATTATCTGAAACATATCTACAACAAAAATAGATTATACATATGTATTTTGTCAAGCTGAAAAAGAAATGATAGCAATAATTACATCCGAAACGAACACTATAATTGTAATGAAAATTGAAATATAGTAATTTATATACAAAAAATTAATGGCGCAATAAATGTTCGAATTGGAGTCCTTCCATTTCGAGACATTTTTGAACTCGTTTTTTCATATTATTTATTGCCCTTAATACACTTCTTTGCTGCATTGTTGCGAAAGCATTCAAAATCCTCAATCTCAAGTCTTCTATATTTTCTATCTCTCCGCCAGCGTAAATCCTATTTTGCAATGTCCCCCATAGAAAATAGTCCAAAATAGTAAGATCTGGTGATCTTGCAGGCCATCTTATTGGCCCATTATTTGCTATCCATCTGTTGTTGAATGTGGTATTCAGAAACTGATTAACCTCTCTTGTACAATGAGGACGAGCTCCATCATGTTGAAACCAGATTCCATTCAACCTACCTATTGGAATATCTTCGAGGTATTCAGTGAAGGTGGTCCTTAAGAATCGCAAATAACGTTCGCCATTCAATGTCTCCTGGAAAATATATGGCCCAAGAATTTTATTATCAAAAATTCCTGCCCATACATTAAATCCAAATCGCACTTGAGGGCGAACTTCTCTGAAATTATTTTCATTGGTCTGAGACCAGACATGTTCATTATTCCTATTGAATACACCGCAGTTTGTGAAACGACTCTCATCGGTCCAAATGATGTTATTCAAAAAATTCCCATCTCTTACGATTTGTCTACGCAACCAGTTGCAGAAATTTGTTCTTCTTTCGATGCTGACATTATTGTAATTTATGTACCGTTTTAATTTTGTAACATTTAAAATTATGCTTCCTGAGAGTGCGCCAAACTGTCGTTTGTGGCAAATTCAATTCATCTGCAATTTGTACCGATGATTTCGATGAATTTTCATTAATCTAAAATTCAGTGATATTACTGAGAGTTTATTAAAATTTAAAAAACTTACTTTTTTCAGCAATACTTTCCTCTATTTCGGCTGGAGTTCTGTTACCATAACTTTTGCGAGGCTTATTGAATGATCCAAATTCGCTGAGGTTTTTGTCTAATTTCTGGAACAAAGTTTCATGCGGTTGACGCCTTTCAGGATAAATTTCCATATACCGTTGGGCTGTAGCATAACTGTTTCTATGGTTTTCATAATAAATTTTCACCATGTCCCGTTTTTCTTCAGCGGAAAACATCATTTTTACACCAATAAACTCAAAGATATACAACAAATATGACAAATGTCAAAATATTATCGACAATTGTTCTCATAGTCTACTGAGATTTCATCGGTATTAAACATGGTAACTAAAGACATTAGCAACTTATAGGTAAGTATTATAGTAACTAGCGAAAATGTGGTGTTATGATCTTTCTATCTCCAAGAATCACTTATGGTGCAAGAAAATGTGGAAGACTTGAGATTGAGGATTTTGAATGCTTTGCAACAATGCAGCAAAGAAGTGTATTAAGGGCAATAAATAATATGAAAAACGAGTTCAAAATGTCTCGAAATGGAAGAACTCCAATTCGAACATTTATTGCGCCATTAATTTTTTGTGTATATAAATTACTTCATTTCAATTTTATTACAATTATAGTGTTCGTTTCGTATGTAATTATTGCTATAATTTCTTTTCAGCTTATCAAAATACATATGTATAATCTATTTTTGTTGTAGATATGTTTCAGATAATCATAAAAGTTTTGCTATTCGAAGTTCATTGTAGAAAACGCTCAAAGAGCATTGAAAATGTGAAGAAATATGAATTGGTACCTAAAAATGAAAAAATACTCTCTAAAAACACTATGGTACATGAGGAGACGTGAAAGTTGCTATTGTGTTTTTATTTAACTCAGTCAACTAATTTCCAGGGCCGTAATTTAAAAGGGAATAATTCACCCAATTATAATAAAATATTACCGAAACTTCCCGAAATATAAAATTTAATTTAATTTCTCAGTATGAAGTGAACGTCGACGATCCAAAAACTACAACAAAAAATACAGGTCCGTATTTAAAAATTCAAAGATGGGGGTGGCCCAAGTCAGATGACACCCTGTATAAAAGATTCATGAACATATTCTGATAGCTCACATCAAGTGCCAATAGAATGTGGACAGATTTTCAATATGTCTGCGAATAAAGAAGATACAGGCAAAAAAATAATTTGGGATTTTTTGGTTTTTCCTGTATATCTCCAGAACCAAAAGAGCTAAATTCGATTTTTTCACATCATTGAATAGGTCTCTAAAATACGCAACTTTGCCACAATTTAACCGACACTCTATCTCTTATCGTTTACGAGATCCCCATGTACAGAAACGAATTTGAATAGCCCTGTATATACACACACATATAATACATCCACAGGCTAATTAGAAATTGCATTATATATTCACCGTTTGAACTGTGAAATTGATAGAAAAAAACTATCAATGTTTGTTAAATTATTGTAGTTCCTACACATAGTTGTCAATGGACAGTTGAAATGGTGAATGGAATTGGGAAAATCAATGTAAAATGTGATTTGTGAACTGGAATTATACGAGGAACATTGAAACACAACGTGGATGGATGAATCGATATAATTATGAATGATTTTGTATATGAAATCAAGTCGATGATTTTGCGATGTTTTTTAAGCGATACAAAGTTGAACCCGTTCCAAAGAGAGTCATTACTCCTCACTAGTGAAAAATATATTGAACATATTGCCTCACACTAAGAAATTGTTTTACAATTACGCATTACAAATCCTAAGACTTTCATAGCACGTGATACAATATATTCAATGTGTGACGTTAGTTTTTGGTAAATTAGGACTTTCGATTCGGTTACTCTTTCTGATTGAATATTATTCAGATGATAGTTGAAAGAAGTAAAAAGTGGTTTCCTTGAAAGAGTCTTTATCTTACATTTAGTTTCATTTAAATATAATACATTTTCTTAACACCAGTTACGTAGCCTATTGAGGTCATTTTGTAACAGTGGTTAACAGTTCGAGTGGTTTACGATCTCTCTGAAAATGTTCATATCATCGGCATAAAGTGTTTTCTTGAGTTCAAAACATCTGAAATATCGTTGATGAAGAGTAAGAATAATACGGGGCCCAAATTAGAACCCTGTGGCACCCCAGAAAATGCAATAAAAGTAGAAGATCTGGTTCCTTCATATTTCACAAATAATTCTCCTTCATTCAGATATGATTCAGAAGTATACTGCGTGAAAATACAAACATTTGATGCACTACTACAATATTTCACAAAACTATGTTGATATTCAGAAATCGAGGTTCGCACGTGATTGTAGATCCGAGTCCGATAATATTATTTCGAATATTTTTGAAAAAACTAATATTAAGGCAATCGGTCTGTAGTTTACAATGTTGGTATTGTTTCCCGACTTGAAGATAGGGCACACTCTCGATGATTTCCAGATATTAGGAAACTGACAGTTCCTTATCATAAGATTGTAGACAATACTAAGAGTACGAACGAGAAGCAGTATATGAGACTTAACAAGTTTAATTGGTATTCCTTCTGGGCCCGCAGTCAATTTGTTTTTTAGTTTCTTGGACGATGCAATGATTTGCTCCTCAGAGATTTCAGTAATATGCAAAAAGTGACTAGTGTTACAAAGGTCTTCAGGTATTGAGGAAGTGTTATTATCAGGAATAAATACGCTTTGGAAATGGTTTGCAAATGCATTTACAATCTGATCGGGACTGGATAGTGTGTGATCGTTGAGATACTGTATGCACGTAACAAGAGTTACATAGGTGAACCTCAAGACCAATAAGAGGTGAGCAAATATGTACATCAATATCTATCATATGTGCCGGAAAACTAGTTTTTTTTCTTTCTGAATTTACAAAAATGGCTTTTAAGTGAGAATATATTCCTTTTCAATATTTTAAAATCGATATTATTTTTTATAACTATTATTTCAATGAAGGACATCATGGTTTATCCTTACATGAGAAATAATGCACCATTCGAAATCTTTCCGGAGTTTTTCAACAAATCACTATGTATTCATGAAAATATTCGTATTCTCCAAATTAATATCCTAATGATAGGCGACTGGAAGTGATGCTGGAGATTCATTATTTATTCCCATTCTTGCCTGAAATTAAACAGACTTGGATGGGATATTTTGTTTCAATATACCTAAATGGAAAAACTTTCTCGCAGAGTTATTCAAATGCCATGTTATGCGAACTTTCCAGAAGTTTCCGAAACAAAATAAGAAAATATAAAACTTGAGAGGATAATAAATCGTTGACCAACATGGAGCGATTAATACAGGAGGATGCTGACACAAACAATGAATTCCTAGGTTAGGAGTTTGAAATGTATAATGTATTATGATTATTGTATTCAATTTTATTCCGCTTTATTGAATACTAGCTTCCGCAGCTTTGTCCGCGTTAATTTCGAGGTCATGATTTTATGCCGTTTTTTTCCATGACTCTAACATCTGAACTGACGGAACCCCCATGCAAACTTTATTCCCCATTTCACCTCTTTAGGGTTTGAATTTTCAAAAACACTGAAACAGGTATTTATTATTTGTAACAAAGTCCCCATATACAAATTTTTATTACCTCAACTTCAGAACTAACAACCCCTATTTTACCACCTTTAGGGTTGAATTTTCAAAAACCCTGAAATACGTGTTTCTTTATTAGAGATGAAAGCTGAAAATCTAGAGCCATTGCTGGTATTTTTATGTATATCCAAGTCAAACTCGGCTACAACGAACGGCTTAATGACTAGAAATGGTTCGTTATAAAGGGTGTACGCTATAAAGAAAATATTTGGTACATGCATCCTGGTAGATTTTTTTTTCGCGTTAATTGACGACACTATTGATTTTTTGAGACCATAATCCCGACAGATTTGTGAACTGGCGCACCCACTGTCTAATTTTCAAATTATTTCCAGCCTAACTTAACCAACAATGTAATATCCTTCCTGCATGTTTTTGGATTAGGCATGTTGGTATAACGCAGTTGAACACGTACTCACACTATGCCATCCATGTACCTATCTAACAAATCCCTAATAGAGAGATAGGGAAATCCCACCTGTCGACCGCAGTCGTTGAATTTCGCATATTATCGTCGCGCTTGACTTTTTTTTCTCGGTAGTTCGTTATAACCGAGTTCACGGACTCAATTTGTAGACCGTTATATCCGATTGTTTGCAATAGCCGAGTTCGTTATACCCAAAAAAAACCCTTTTTGGGGATTTTAAATGGTTTGAATAATGGTGTTCGTAGCCCATGTTCATTATAGCCGAATTTGACTGTATTTAGTTTTTTTTCTATCCAAATTAATTTTAAGTTTGTTTTTTGTCATATAGATTTAAAAATACTACAAACGGAACCAGAGCAAACGTTCTTCTTGAGACGAGAGTGTGATGTAGATGATTGTTCCATATTAAATCCTGATCTGAGATTACTGAGAATTTGGTTGACTCAGAATTCTGATGATAATGATGATGATATTTCAAGTATCAAAGAAATTGGATTAAATTTCACAAATCCGTCCTATAGGATGAAAAAAAAGGTAAACCTCATTGAAAGATATGAAAGATAATCTACAGAAGGTGACGGGACAATGCAAATCCTGAAAACAGGATAAACGGATAATGGTATAACGAAAAATGGAATAACGGGAAACGAAATAACGTAATAACGGGGTAACGAGATAATGGAAAACGGGTAACGGGATAACCGGAAACGGGACAACGAGATCAAGGGATAACGTGATAACGTAAAACGGAATAACTGGAAACGGAATAACGGGAAATGGGAAACTGAATAAAGGGATAACAGGATAACGGTAAAATAGGATAACGTGATAAAGAATAAAGCAAAGCCACAAGCATAAGCTAGATGGAACAACACAAAGAAAAACTTAGGAAAAAATACAAATTCCACGCGGACGAAGTCGCGGGTACCAGCTAGTAATGAAAGAAAACAATAAAAACAATAACTGGAACTACTATCGATATTTTGCGCCGTTTTGACTTTAATGAGTTCATCTTCCCTCCGCAGTAGTTCAATTCAATGTTTTGTAAGAATCCTATGATGTTATGTAGTACTAGTCGAATAAAAAAAATTGTGATACTCACTTTTCCAGGACTTCATGAATCATGGGATTCCTACAAAACATTGAGTCAAAATACGGTGAAGAGTGCTTTGAAGATGACTTATAGAAGTCGAAACGTCTGGAGCTTACCCCAGTGAAATTTACAATTTGTAATCAGGTAACAAACTATTTCTCTTTTATCTTTTTCTCTTTTTCACCCCCTTTATATATTACTAGAATTTGTTGCCTCCACTAGGTTTATAAGATCTCTTATTTTGCTGCAACTTCATTTCAACTTCAACCTAATGAAATATTGACGTCACCTGTTTGTAAGCTGACTCATCGACTATCTCCACGCTATAAATGACTTTTATAGTAGTTAAAGAGCTGTCCCATTAAGTTAGAGAGACTCACAGCGTTATCTTGATCTGAGTTTTCGATTAACCATGTCAAGTCTGATTCAAATTCATACCGAACATGGGGTAAAGCTGAAATCCTAACTGAATTATAATACCCTATAGAAGAATCAGGCTAAGCGTTTGCTCTAATTCAACATATTATTTTCTACAAAAATCGAATAAGTATATGCCCGTTTGTTAACTCCACCGCTTATTCATGTTCTGTATAAAGCGTTGATATCTGAAACGTACCCATTTTTAACATTTTATATTTTTGGGGAAAGTATAACTATAACTATAACTCACGAAATAACCTACGTCGAACATTCAAAGCAATTATTGTTTACTTTTTAGCGAATTAGAATAAAAGCTTGTCATTAAAAGTTTTTTTTTATTAATTATTTAATTTTTTCATCATGACATCTGAAAAGGAAAGTTGGATATTTTCATCTGATTCCAATGTGAATTTAATCATTGGTTCTTGTATATGATCCAAAAAGGAATTTAATTCATCTCTGTTTCTAGAAAACATCATCAATATTTCTCCACCATACCTTTGGCCTTTTGATAGGTATGTAAGTGTTCCATAAAAATATTACTCAAAAAAGTGTCAAGAATGAGTATTTTTCCACAGAAAATAAGTTCCAAATAACCATTACAAATTTTGGGAACTAATACTAGCAAAGAATGCTGATAATAATGAATAGGCCAGTAGAGATAGGCATGATTTTCACAAAATTTAATAATAATTACAAAAGTTGTGAAACTTCAGCAGAGTGAAGAGTACGTTCAAATTATATTTAGTCTAATTTTCAATCCTTTTTTCTGAACGAAAGATATTGAAAATCAGGATTTAATGAATTTTCACATTGATAGATCGGAAAAATTTGCAAAAAGTTCTGCAAACTTTCGAGGTTTCGAAAAATAGCAATTTACATCTTCTGATGAATTTGCAACCATTCAAACAAAACGGAAATGTTTGTTTTATCGAAAAAAATTTGTTGTTAATCCTAATTTTTTGATGAAAATTCCAAAAGTTCATTTGCAACCTCTTGCGTCAAACGGAAAATATAATTTTTCATGAAATTGTTTTTTTTTATTAAAATAAGTATTGGAATTATTACAGAATTCCAAATAATGGTTGCAAGTGGAGATGTCCTGGCGTACAATGTTTTCATTAATTTGCAACCTCGTCTGCAATACGGAAATGGGGGTAAAATAAAAAAAAAATCGTATTTGTACTCTACCAAAAAAAGCAAAAGTTCTGCAAATCGGGCAGAAAGCTCATTTTACCAATTGGTGGCAGTATAATAATTTGCATACAATGCGGAACATTAAGAATTAAAAAAAAATATTTTTGTGTTATCTGAATAATAAATATTTTTATATACCTAATAAATGACACTTATTTTGTTACCAAATCAACTATCGGCCAAGAAGAAGCTCGTCAATGGTAGGTGAAATCATTCAATATTGAAAGCTAAGGTTTTCGATATGAATTCATATTACAATTTTAGGAATTTGCATGAAAAAATCCTCTGAGTACGTTTGATGGAGAATCGAAAATCTTTCGACACATTTTCATAATTTTCTTGATTCATTAAAGAATGGAAGAAATATTGAGATTTAAAAAACATTAGTATGATTAACCTACAACTGTGTTACGTCACAGTGTTTTTTCCCTATTTATTTTCAATATTTTTTCAAATCAAGAAAATTATTCTTACGTGTCGATAACATTTCAGTCCTCCATTCTGATTCAATGGATTTTTTCACGCTAAACCACAATTGTAGTAAGAAAGTCGAGTGGAAAGGTAAATTACAATTTTATTAAATTCAAGAAATACATACCTGTAAAAATTCAATTTGAGATGTAATATCGATTTCACAAATTTTTATTTTTCAGCAACGTTTCTGTTTGATAATGAAAATTATATACGTGCGAAATTTACAATCGATAACGTTTTGATATCCTTACTTCCATAGAGCATCGATTGTTCATTTTGAAATCTCTTCGATGGCTATAAAGTCATGTTGTGACAAGTTAACATTTTAAATGAAGAATGATTGCATGTCTTTTCTAATGCGATAAAATAGTCTTTTAGCAGAATTTAGCAAAATTTTTTACTCTTTCGATTGTTTGTGATTGTTTGTGTGTTTGCTGCTATTATGTACTTTTCTCTGATATGACTGAATATGAAAACTGAAGATAAAAATGAATTTTTGACTAACTTGTCAATTTTTATTTATGTTTTTTTAGAGGGTCGCTTAGCTACTAGAATAAAAAAGAAAGCAACAACTTACATGGCCAATTTGGTGCGAAATGCAAACAGGCAAATACATTGCGACAAAACAAAATAATTTGCTTATAATACTAATAATAAGTTTCAAATTTCGTAGTGGTTAACTACGTAACCGTATCATTCTTCGGATGCAATTTCAATCAACCAGTACAAAATATAACGATGGATAATCAAGTATTTAAGTGAACCACTGTAGACATATGTCGGTCTAATATATATATATATATATATATATATATATTAAACCTATTTGCACAATGTTTACAATTTATGACTAAATTATTTAAAAAAAACAAATCAATTATATAAAAAAATGTTCCGTTGAACAATGACGGTTGCAAATCTCTTGCGCCACATAAAATAATAGTCGTAATTATAACTCCAATTTGCAGAACTTTTACAATTATTTCAGCAATTGTGAAAATGCAAAGAATGTATAAAAGTGAATAAATAGGTTCCGTTTTTCATATGAGGTTGGAAAGTTACATATCCACTGAGACCGATATTATCTTTATTTGTAACCATAATAAAAAACTTTTGTAATAATTTCAATGTTTGTGTGTATTGAAAATGGTAGCGTCAATAAAAAAGTTTGATAAATAAATTATGCGTTTTTCAGAAATGGTTGCAAATTTACGTGGATATGTTGATTTTTTTTTTCGTTTACTTAGGCAGAACTTGTTTTAAACAAATTACGATGAAAAACTTGAACAAATGACAAAGAACAAGATTACGTAACTTTCACAAGGTTGCAAACTTAATGCATGTTGTAAAACATCATTTCTATCGGTATGCCTAGTTTGCAGAACTTTTGCAATTTTCAGTGCAAAAATGAAGCATGAAAACATGTTTTGCAATTACAACAATGTTTCGTTCATCGCAGACTTCTGCAAAAATTTTTAGTTTGTTTACAATAATGCACTAACATTCCATTGAAGTTTGAAAACTTTTGGAATTAATGTTAATTGATTGTCTATATCTATTGGTATAGAATCTCAGATAGTAAAAGATAATAGCGAAGAGGAGCAGTTAACTCGGAGTGAAAAACAGAAAAAGTTAAATGTTTTTTCATTGAACGAAACGACACTGGTAATCTTTCTGAGGAACACAAACATCATTTAGCATATTATTACCGACGAAATTGCATCAACATATAATTGAGGAAACGGAAATTGGATTGAATAAAATTGGATGGAATCGAAGGAATATTCGAATCGACGATTCATAAAACGATACTTATAATAATCTCTGCCGCTTCTTGGCCGGCAGCCAGTTAAAGCTGTTGATGGCCGGCGGTGATAAGGCCCTTTCCAGTCGAATGATCGCGCTTCGCGAGCACACGCAGCCGTTCATCATAGGAGGCGGGTTGCAGGGGCGGCGGCAGCAACCACGTAACGGAGTCCTGGCCCCGGAGAAAAAAAATCAACCGTGATTTGTATCTCGACTCGTGTTGTGGGCGTGGGCGCTTTTTTGTTGTCGGAAATGGTATGATGTCGGCATATTTGTTGAAATACATTCTGCTTCTAATAATGTATATGCAACGGGTTCGTGCTAATTGCATATCTAACAACGCACTATAAGAAGGAAAAACATGATTTAGCTATACATGGTGTTCAGTCACTATGTTTTATCGTTCAAGATAATTTCTTGGGAGGTTAAAAACATAAACTTCCTCAATTGAGTATTAAGAAAAAAATATTTTAATGATATCTAATAGAAAACTCCCATTGTTGTTTTAAAATTATTATAAACCCAACAATTAAGTTGTAGACTATGTGAAGTTCAAATGGATTCGTAGATGGTCCCCACAAAACCCTATTAAGAACATATACACTTGCTGAAGTCCCCAGGACTGCGTAAGAATCAGTTTGCTTAGTGAAGGAGGGAACAATTAATCACCTGCATGAATCAAAATAGACACCATTAAACACCCAAAAAACTATAATATAAAATAAAAGTGAGATGACTCCAAACGCCATTTAAATTCTTCTTGGGAGAGCCAATATTTGAACAAGGCTCCGAGGTTCAGGAAAACAGACACATACTTAGGAATCAGTTTGTTTATAAATAAGCAGTTTTCTCAGTGAATTCTGAAAATTCTGAATATATATAGGCTTATCAAAGTATAATGTTTCAATGGCAATCATTATATTTTTGGAACCAGCCGACAAAAGTCCATCGACTCAGCAATATTGGCATAGACTGACTAAATCATTAGAAATTATCAACATATATATATGAAGGTGTCATGATTTAACCATTTTCAATTGCAGAAGGTGTTTGTATAGGAAGCAAATCAAAAACTCACTTCGCTAACACGAGCGTATATGCGAGGAAAGGAACGAAAAATAATGTGTACTACTCGTAAACATTCTCTGTCGGCGAACAGTAGATCAAAAGAGCCGATAGTCAACGTGGGTTTGAGTGACAGCTGTTTGAGTGACCGCAAGCCAATGATAATGCTTGTAGGTGTGTCTATACGTTGAGACTAATAAATAATCAGTTTCAGGAGGTCTCAGTAAATGAAAGCCAGTAGCGTCTCTTGTCTGGGATCGAAATAGGTTTTAAAATATTCTATAGTTGTGTGGTGTTTTGATGGAAAATATGTTTTTTTTTCGACTATGGAAAAATTAAATTATGATGATCCGATTGCCTATTAATACATACTTCCTTGTTTATTGCATATTTTTTCATTTACACGTATTTTTAAAATATTGAAATATTTCAATAAAATTAGTTATATCCGCCTCTGCTGCTCAAAGGATTCCGCCTCAAGACTGGGAAACTTGTTTTCTATGCTTTTGCAATTGTAAATGGTTTGACTATACTAATTTTCCAGATGGAAAGGTTTTTGCCGAAACTACAAACCTGAGCGCAAATATTTAGAGATTGATATATTTCAAATGGGAAGATGAAGATGTGACATCACGATATAAGTCGAAACGGACCACGCGACACATGCGACCACGGATATTCTCTGAACATCACTATATCCATGTGTTGAATTGAAATATATAAGTTGTCTACTTAGTAGACGATAAATAAATGAATAGTTGGTAGATAAGAATTTCGGAAAATAATATTTTAATATTTTCTTGTTTCGTACTTTTCAGAGCCCGATTTTTTCCTTAGTCGGGTTTTTAACTTATTCTATTTAAATTATTTTGGAGTTTTATTTGGGCTGGAAAGTGTGTGCACTGCCTCTGTACAATTTATTTCAGTTATAGGTTTCATTTTGTTTATATATGTTGTTTATATATATTTTTTTTGCTCAGTGATGATATTCATACTGATTTCGTTTTGGTGCAATTCAAAGCTTTGAGAAGACAAAGCAAGGTGAAATAAACTGTAATAATATGTTTCGGAAATGTTTGGCTCGTTTTTAGGCTCCATTTATTTACTATTAAGTTATCCATGTGCTTCACTATATTGAGTTTCTCATTCCAATTTTTAAATCTAAGTTTTATACAGTTTTATAACCATCTTTGAAACTTATTCGGTATATAGGTTTGGAAAAGAAAAAGTCTTTTGCTCAAAATCCGCCATTTTAATTTGTATCGACGTCGTGTATTCAAGAACATAAGTTTTATAAATGAAATAAAAAATAGAAAGAAACCGACTATCTATCACATTTATAGCCTAAACGAATATCTGAGACGTGATTTTATAAATAGATTATATGCAATTATCGATTTATTGCAAACAAAGCAGCGAACAAAAACTAGTAATATATATACAGAGTGACCCATTTGAAAGCGGACCACTTCTCTAAAACTGTTATTTATTATCCGATTCAGAAGTTTTTTTTTCAGTAGATAGAGCATCAATAGTTCTAGTTGAATGCCATAAATTCGAAATAAAAATAAAAATTTCACGGCCTACTTCGAATTTTTTTCAAGGTCAAAAATCCAAAAAACATACTAGCGATTTTTTCTAATAAAATTTGATGACGCCACTTGATTCATGATGCTTTCAAATGGGTGTGACCAAAATTTCACGATGAAATTATTTTTTTTAACAGAAATATGGAATAAGAAAATATTCATATCAATATCGAAATAATTCAAATAGTTGTCATATAAATCACGATTTTGTAAATAATATGGTTTAAAATACTCCTTCACAACATAACAACTCTATGTGGGATATGTTATGTCTCTTAGAACACTGCAGTTTGTTGTCAAAGAATAGAAATGCACATCTTTACATCCAATAATATAATTACCAATATTAATAACATAAATGAACTACTACAAAAGAATGTATTGACATGACAGGCCTACACATTAAATTTCGCACTGTTCAACCAAATCTCCATTTAATTCGATACATTTATCATATCGTTTTCTAATGTTAACCATAACATTCGATAATTGGTTTTGGGTGATATCTCTGCAAGCCTGTTTTATTCTTCCACGCAGTTTCTCTTTGCTCATTGGGCGAGTTTTGTAAACTTTTTCTTCAACGAAGCCCCATAAAAAAAAATCCAATGGAGTCAAGTCCGGGAATCTGGGGGGAACTCGATTAATGCACTATTTCGCCCTATCCACCGATTAGGAAAATTTTCTTCCAACCAATCTCTCACAATCCTGCTATTGTGGATGGAACAGCCATCTAATTGCAATAGAAGATGAGCCTCTTTTGCCAGTGGAAGATCATCCATAGCGTTGGAAAATTTGTTTTTCAAAAAATTCAAAAAATGTTGACCATTCAAATTGCTTTAAAAAAAAGGGGCCAATTATTTTGGTATGTAATATTCCACACCAAACGTTAATTTTTTGTGAGTACTGTCTTCTGCAATTTATTATTCAATGTGGATTTTCTTCCGTCCAGTACCTTGTATTTTGAGAATTAACTGTTCCATTGGTTGTGGATGTTGCCTCGTCACTGAACAAAATTTTTTTAAGAAAATTCCTGTTATTTAGATATTCTCCTTGAGCCCATAAACTATACTCCATCCTCTTTTCATTATCGCCTTCTTCTAAGGTGTGAAGAAACTTTGGTTTAAAGGGCTTCATCTTATTATATTTCCTAAGATTTCTCCTTATTGTTTCACGCGGTAAGTTAATGTCCAAACTTGCAATTCTCACACTTGTTTTCGGATTATTATTAAAATAATTTGGAATTCGTTCAGAATTATTTCGTCTCTGTCTTTGTACAATATTACTATTCTTCAGAATATGTTTACAAACAGCTCTATACTGATTGAAAATTTGGTTTATTCGGCCAACTGTAGCTCTGCTAATATTTCGACGCTCCGGATGCATGTTACATACTTCCCTCTCGGATCTGTCGTTGTTACCACGAAGTCTTACTATTTCAATTTTCTCCTGTAGTCAAATTATCAGCCATACTTCTTTATTAGTGTAGGTACTTGGGGAGTTATAAACTATTAACCCTGACAAATTTGTGTCTTTTCGTCTATTGTTCTGATGACTTGTCATCTCTATAGCAACTAAAGTTACAAAGCCTCCTAATAAAAATAATATTTTCAAAATGTGGTATTCCAAGCATGTTTGAATGAAACCGAGATTGATATTTGGAATAACTGTCAACCACCAAAGAGGAACTGCGTGAAAGAATAAGACAGGCTTGCACAGATAATACCCCAAACCAATGATCGAATGTTGATCGAATCTTATGGTTAGTTAACATTAGAAAATGGTAGAATAAATGTATCGAATTAAATCGGGATTTGGTTGAGTAGTACGCAAATTAATGTGTAGGCACTCTCATTTCAATCCATTCTTTTGTTGTAGTTCATTTATGTTATCAATATTGGTTATTATTGATTATTGAATATTGATAACCATTTGATGTAGAGATGTAGGTACATTTAATTTAATGGGCAAAAAACTGCAGTGTTCTGATGGACTTAACTATCACGTATACTATGGAGTTACGTTTGGAAGAAATATAATTTGACGCCACTTTGAATAACTGCTGTTTACAAACTCGACTGCTAACGACCTGAAAGAGCATTTTAAACGATATTTTTAACAAGATTGTGATTTATATGACGACAATTCGAAATATTTTGATAAAGTGATATGAATTTTACTTATGCCATATTTCTGTTGAAAAAAATAATTTCATCGTGAAATTTTGGTCACACCCATTTGAAAGCATCACAAATCCAGTGACGTCGTCAAATTTTATTAAAAAAAATTGTTAGATTGTTTTTGGATTTTTGACCTTGAAAAAAATTCGAAGTAGGCCGTGAAATTTTTATTTTTATTTCGAATTTATGGCATTCAACTAGAACCATTGATGCTCTATCTACTGAAAAAAAAAAACTTCTGAATCGTATAATAAATAACAGTTTTAGAGAGGTGGCCCGCTTTCAAATGGGTCACTCTGTATATATATATATATATATATATATATATATATATATATACAATCAAAATGTGCTAGTTAAGCCTTTTTATTTCATACCCAAGACAGCACATTAAAAAAAATGTAATACTCGACTTTATGTCCTCTAGAGGGCGCCATATTGATCTTGGCGTGACTTCACATAGCCTTTAACCAGCAGACAGTAAAGACGCTTTTAACGATACCTCATTTGAATTTTGGCTCAAACAAATGTTCCGCAACTATTAATATATAACACATTATATTAAACATTGCAAAATTTTAATGAATTGCATTTTATTATAATGGTCCAGGTATCCCCCATGAAGATTTAAAATAATTTGATATTATCCTGAAACTTTGGAATAATATCGTCGACAATTACTGGCCTAATCATTTCATTTCCTCATTCTATCCGTACCATAACCATTGAACCAAATAATCTTAAAACGGCACCGTTTGATTATACCGAGTAAGAAATCCTTATTTAGAGCCACTTTGCATACCTCCTTCATAGCGTCCCAGTTGCTCTCCTGCATATTCAAAACGAATGGACAGATAATCAAGACAGTTAATTCATTAAATGCTTCACCACACAGGGCCGGGCTGGATCTTCTAAAGATATTTGAATAAATTAGCATAAAAATTGCAAAATATTTTGTTTTCTATCTTATAAGGATGTAAATGCATCTTGCTTCATATCAACTGTTGGGAGTTTAACTTTGCTTTCCGTACTTTATTTGCGTATGTGATATGTGACCCTAACAAAGAAGTAATCAAACTTATACTAAGTAAAATGAAAGGTGGACAAAAGATGTTCCAGGTGAAGAAATATCATGTTGACCTTTTTTATGACTACAATGTATTCAATGTGGTTCGTGAAATTCGGCTCTTGATTACATGTCTATATCTTATGATTTGCTTATATGTTCATTGTCACGGCCATATTTTGTTATGGAGTAATTATTGAAGTGTTTTTGAGAAGTTGAAGAAAATTCTTCTTGGACACCCCTTGGTAGTATGGGGATCCCCAAGTACGTTCGCCTCAGATATACCCACTAAAAACTACTCCCTGTGGGCTCGTTTGCCTCTGAAAACACTTGTGCCTTTGGTTAATTCTTATAGTACTCACTTCAATTATTTCAAGCCTTGTACGAGTTTGCGTCTGGGTATGTACTGTCTAGTTTGGATTAACCAATTGGTTGCCCAAAGTTTGACTTCTGCGATGCAGACTTCCTACTTCTGGTTCCTTGACGCATAATCAGCAGGTTGGATCAACATACAACAGTTCCATTTTATGAAGGTGCCCTTTTACTGGCCCATGTCCAGTCTTGAGCCCCGTGATTATTTTCAATCGCTCGCTCTTCAGAGTCAACAAGTCTGCTGTTTTTTCTGACACGGTCCTTTGATATATTCTTCCCCGTGAGTGTTTCCTGGGATATTATATCGGAAGTGCTTTTGCCAGACCCAGTTTTCTACGGAAGCTGGTACTAGGGGCTTTGGTACCCCGAGGGTCTGTTTTGGACCTGGTTCGTTTTCCGATCCTCTTCTGGTGAGTTACCGGCTTTTCTGGCTACTTGAAGCCTTCAGTGCCAACTGAGTATACACTGATAGAATCAAAGTAGTATCAATGCATATAATATATTTAAGGGACCATAAAAGAATTCCATGAAACAGCCGAATGATACGCAAAGTTTATTACACTGTTGTATAACAAATAATTAAGCGGGTACAAAAAATGAAGAAGTTGACAAAGTCTAATGCATTTTTTCCTATGGCGATTGGAATATGAATATTCATTGAACTGTTAAATGACGATATTGTTAAATAGTGTACCGGGCCATAGTGATACATTAATTACCAATAAATAATTACTTACATTTAGTTTCTGCTGTAGATATACCAGTTCAGGAGCTCAATCTCATCTACTGGTATTCAAGTGTATGTCTGTCCCAAATAGTATTCGTGGTTTTGATCTATAATTATTGAATTCTTGATAACCCCAAGTCACATTTTTTCTCTATGTAGAAGAGAGTAGATGAGTATTCTCATGAGCTGGATTTATAGATTGACGGTGCCACAGTAGTTGAGAAAATTTAGATCCCTTTATACTTTTTCTCAGGCGTCGTATGAAACGCCAAATTTTTTATGTTGCAACATTTGTCGGGTACACTAGGAAAACTCATTTTTAACTAAATTAGCCAATAGTTCCAGAGAAAATAAATACAAAACATAATTTTTAATCTCCTATTTGCACAACATTCACAGAAATTCTGCTCCAGAATATTACTTTTGGTGTCATTCGTCCGTTGCCGCAGGATATAAAAACTGGCAGCAGCGATAGCGGCTACTGCAACGGCTGCGAATTTATAAACGCACACATGTATCACTGGACCTTCAACTGAAATGGCAACTGCAGCGACAACGGCTGCGTTTCGATGTATGAATCCAGCCTTCGTTTCTTCATTTGCCCGAGGAAATTCACAAATGTTTTAACGTATGATCATATCTCAAGACCATTATATTTTCAAATTAAAACAAAGTAAAAATTATTGAAAACTCATGGTGACTTATATAAACGAATGTAGAATTTTTCGTGTAATCTATTCAATCTATTCGTGATTTTCCTAATGCACGTCGAGTAATTTTTTCATCTTCAGTTCCCATACGCTTTGAAAATATTCCCAATTCAAAGAATTTCTTGGTGTATCTCTGAATTTTTCAGCGAATACATTGAAGTTCATCGATAATTCGAACTAAAATGACTTAATACTGGTCTTTTCTATCTATTCATCCCTCTAGGGAATCAAAAAAATGTAGGGAAGAAGGAATAATAGAAGTGGTAGATTAAGATAAGCTATTTTAATCTTGAATCTAGATGTTCGTTTTCCATTCATCAAATAAATACTGAATCTCAACTAAATTTTGTTGGCATTTCTGAAACTTATTCATCAACAAGTGTTCAGACACCTAAGTGTTATATTCTTTATTTTTTTCACTAAGGTTTTCAGGCGTCATATTCGTCGTTGAGTTTGTTTGCTAATGAAAAGAGTTAAATTATTCTTCGTGTATCATTCAGTTTTTTATATTATTCGAAGTGTAATTCCTGTTTTACACCAATCTAATCTTCACAATCAAGATCATATATGTAAAAAAACTCATCATCAACAAGATACAGTACAATCTACAGAAAATTTTTGTTGCATTCTCATTGACCAAAAGAGTTTAGATGCACCGAATACTTCGAGTGCAGAAACACACAGAAGTGACGAGAGGGCTGCCGAGACTAAAAGTTTCTGAAGAATTGAATTTTCTCAATAAGGATATGAGAATAGAAAAAAAAATTAATTGCCAATTGACATGACGCAGTCCGCAGCACCGGACAATAATTGAAAATAAATTTCTGCTCTTGCAAAACTGGCCACATGCTGGAAATATGACCGTAGAGTAATCTTTGTTGCTCTCCTAAATTTTTGTGAAAACATCTTACCAATTTTTTTAAACGGCTACAATTTTTTGTTTGCTATTTCAGACGTTTTGTTCAGTATGAGAATGTATAAAAGTACACATTTATCAACTATATGGAAGTATTGGTTACAATCTTCTTGTTTCCATCTTTTTTAAAGTTCGGGTTTTTTAATTTTTAAATTAACTTTTTGTTTCCTTGGTAGTATAGATTCGTAGTTGTAACGAGTTCAACAGAAATAACTGAATTTGGACCTCAAGAAGTCATTCCACCTTCATGCTTGATATTACTTATTCATAATGTCAGTTGGGGGAGTTGGGTGAGGCTATTTTCACAATGCTAAGTCCGGCACTGCATTTACCGTTCCAACGATGCCAGCAGTGTATAAAAAGTTTGCAAGGGCGTGTTCGTTTCTTGATACTGACAACTGACAAGGAATTAAACATATCGTACTATATTGCCGGCGGTATTGGAAAATAAATAGATAGCCATGACAAACTGAACAGATCGTGACTCGAACACTTAGGCCTTTCTAATTTCTGCACCGGAATAGTAACGAGCATTATCGGTCGGTTGTTTTGTTTGGGTTCAAATGTTCGCAGTAGCGGCTACAAGAATGAATTAGGGATGGACAGGTCAATAATTTTGGCCAAGAATAACCATTGGGACCAGCTCGCTCTGACTTGTGGAAACTCGATAAGTAAGAAAGATGTTTTATGGTATTTTTTTATTGAATGTGTCCACCATTTTTGTTCTAACATTCTATCATTCTACTTTTAATAGATTGCATAGCACTTCTGATTTCGTTGAGATCGAGAGTGTCAAAAGTCTGTATTATTCTGAGTTTCAAATTATCTATATTGCGAACTGGTGAAGAATAGACCAAATCTTTCACCATACCCCAAATATAAAAGCCTAAAACGGTAAGATCTGGAGATCTTGCAGGCCACAAAAATGGTCCTCGATTTTCCCACCAACCTTGATCGAACAAGGATGTCAATAAAGTACCTACAGTTCTTGTATTATGCGGTGGTGTCCCATCCATTTGCTACATGAACGTGCACTTCTAGCCAGTGGCAAATTTTCAAGAAATGTTTCTTTCACGTTATGGAGAATTTCTATGTATCTTTCACTATTCAAATTTCCAGTATACATAAAATAGTGTAGCTCTTGGTTCATTACCAAACTACACTCTTTTTTTTTCGAAATTGTACTGGATTTCTAGCTCCGAGCACCAGAGCACCATATGTGTATTTTCAGAAGCCAAAAATGTCGATTTCGCCTATTGTGAACTGCCTTTGACAAAACTTTACCTCATCAGTCCAAATTATGTTTTATAAGAAACCGGCGTGCTCATGTATTTTGAGTAATAAATCCTCGCAAAAGTTTACCCTACGGAGAAAGACACCTGCGTGTAATTTTTTCAGTTTTATGAATAGGATATAGATTATGACGGTGTAAAATGGTTTGTGTTTGTGTAGAGTAATAAAATTCCAAAGACGCCGTTCATATTGAGGCTTGATAATATGCTTGAAAATGTCGGAGAATGGTGATTTGATTATCTTCATTGCCAGTTAGTGGTTTGAGTCTCGTAATCGGTCTAACCAAAATTATTTCTCAATCGTGAGAACTTCCCCCATGTCATGCTTGGTAAGTTTGGATATTTCAAATTAAAGTCACGGACAGTTCGCTGAATAATGGTTTGGCTCATGCCATGGATTACAAACGAGTCTAACACAACTTCGTTCGGATAATTTTCCATTTGCGATTAGATTTTATCTAAGAATTAGCACAACTCGTTTTCACTTTGACAGAATATCACCTTAATTATAAATAACTTTTGCTTTCATGACATTCTTGAAAAAAACAGAGAATTTCTTGGCAAGATGAGGCATTCCTCGATTTTTATTGTAAAACTCGATAGAGGTTGAAGTTAAGTATAGGGAATGCTTAAAACAATTTTTAATTTTCTGTTAAGATTCTGGTAGGTAAAAAACCATGAGAATTATGATTGACATTGATTCAAATTTTGAAAGTTTGTTATTGGAGGAGGCTACGGATGCACACAATCTCATTTTTAGAAATTCTTCCCTTGGAATTGGGAACCGCCACAAAAGAGACGCCAGGAATCTGTATTATAAAATAGCAAGATGGTGACCATCGATTAACCATTAGTTGTAGTGTATTCAATTTCGATGTTTTTAATAGTATTGCGTGTACCTCAGTGTGTTGATAGTATTTCATACCAACTAATTTTCCCTTAAAGATACACATTTTGTGACAGAATTCATCAAAGAACTTATTTCGAAATGTATTGCAGTAAGCATTTCTTGGGGGGAAAATCTCAAGATGATGTATTTGGGTTATATGTAGAATATGCCATGAAACCTTGAATTTTTCAGTGGTTCCCGCAACAAAATATGATTGTTCGAAATGAATAGTATTTCTTTGTTTAAAAAATAAAATTATAGTTCAAAATGAAATAATTAATAAAAAAGCTTTTTAAAGACAAGCTTTTATTTGAATGCACTGAAAATACAAAATAATTGCTTTGGATGTGTAACGTAGAGGTTATTCCGTGAGTTATAGATTAGAAAGCTTGTTGCGCAAGTTTTCAGTTCGAATACAAAAGCGACAAGCTTTTGAATCTATAACTCATGGAATAATCTACGGCACACATCCAAAGCAATTAGTTTTTACATTGCATTTGAATAAAAGCTTGTCTTTTAAAAGGTTTTTTATCGATTATATTGTACTTTTCAGTACCTAAGTACGCCTTAATCTATGCATTTTTGTTAAAGCTTCGTTATTATGAGGCCTTTGACCATCTAAAGACGAACTCATCCGCCATTTTGGAGTAGCCATCTTCAACTTATGAATTTTAACTAGAAAACAATAATCTTCGACTAAATTCATAATCTCCGACCTCAAAAACCCCGACATACCAATTTCGAATCCAATTGGGCCAAAATCACAAAACTCGTCCGCCATCTTGAATTTGTGGATTTTGATAAAAAAAGCATAATCTCCGACCCCGAAATCCCCACATACTAATTTTGAATAGAATCGCATCATAAACACAGATATCATCGGCCATCTTGGAGCCGCCATTTTGATTTTATGAATTTTGAAGAAAAGTTCATAATCTTCGATCCTGAAAACTCCCCCATACCAATTTTGAATCGAATCGGACCATAAACCCAAATGTCGTCCGCCATCTTGGAGCGTCATTTTGTTTTTTCTCTAACAAAAATTCAATGAGCCGTCATTGCAATTCCATTAATTTTGACGAAAAATTTACAATCTCCGACCCCGAAAACCACCTCGTACCAATTGAATCGAGTCGGACCATAATCATAACACTTCTCCGCCATTTTGGAGACGCCATCTTGAATTTATAAATTGTGATGAAAAATTCATAATCTCCGACCCCGAGAACCCCACATACCAATTTTGAATCGAATGGGACCATAATCACAAAACTCGTCAGCCATCTTGGAGCCGCCATTTTGTTTTTTCTCTGACCCTTTTCTTCCTGTCATTGTAATATTTTCACTGCTTCCAGCCTGTTGGGACGCAATCTCATAAGACCACAAATTGTTATGAATTTTTCTTAATGATGTTACCTCATCAAAATAAGGACAACATGTATGTCTGAAAAAAAAAGAGAAAAAACACCCCCACCATTGGGTTTTCATTACTGAACTATACTATAAAGCTGGTAAGTTCAAGTTTGTCCATTGTTAGCATGTAGGATTATCAAACATTGTTTTTAGCCATCTAATGTTGAAGTTCTGCTGAACATGGGTACTTAAGTACCCGAAATGCATCCAGTTTATCGAAAAATACGTTGTTCTATTCGTGGATAAGACTTCGAGATCCTTCCCCACCCCTTCAAGAAACTAAATGTCAATCCTAGGAATACACTGCTGGTTCCATTCACAAGGAGGCGAAAGTACGAACTGGAAGCCCCGATTCTTAATGGATCTCAGCTAACTTCTTTCAAAGAAGTCAAATATTTAGGCGATATAATCGACCAAAGACTAACATGGAACAGTCACATCAATCTCATTCTTTCCAAGGCTACAGCGGCAACATGGACGTGCCGCAGAGTGTTTGGCAAGACATGGGGTTTGAAGCCAAAAACGATATATTGGTCATACCAAACAATCATCAAACTAATGGTCACATATGCATCATTAGTATGGTGGCCAAAAATCCAACACTACTCGGCACAAATCAAACTACAAAAAGTGCGCGGTCAGCCTGCCAGGAAATCACAGGGGCAATATTCAAGTGCTCCACTGCAGTATTAGAGGTAATGCTGAACCTTCCACCACTGCACTTATGTGTAATGAAGGAAACGGCAATGAGTGCCTTCAGACTTCACCAGACATCAACCTTGAAACCTAGAAAATCTAATTGGATATCAGAAGATTCTGGAAAATATTCCCCTAGAATCCAGGTATAAACCATCTCATTTGTTAATAACTCAAAATGTCTGCCGTAAGGACAATGACCTTCAACGACTCCCCAACTACGTATATAATGTCAGTCAGTGGTAGGAATTGAATACAAAAAAAGATATTATCAATGTTTTTTCTCTTTTTGTTGAGATCAATAACCTATGGAAACCGCTCATTGCTCTTTCTGGCGCACTGCAGAAACCGCACGAAATCACACGTATCACTGCACATGGCGGAATTACACGCACCAGTGCACAGACAGACATATAAATTATAGCACCTAAGCTTGTCAGTATTCATCTGAAGATGATTGCAGATACAAGCAATCGAAACGTCGTGAAAAACCTATTGAGACGATGAATGTCAGAAACGAGAGTAATCAACTTGTTCGATTTGTTAGAAATTCTCATTATGGTAACATAACCACAAACTTGTGCATTGGCTATTGACTGGAAGTGAAACAAACTGAAAAAAGGCATACATTGGTATTCTAATTGTTAGTTTGAAATGTGTCAATTAATAATAAAATTTAAGAAACCGATTTAATGACGGTTTTCTGATCAAAATGACAATATTTGCGTCATGTTCCGAAATTGGAAATATATGGTGGGTCACTACCCAATACTATTAATACCATAGACATTATAATAATATGGACTGGTTGTGAGAAAGAGAATTGATATCAGAACCTGTGAAAAAGGACAGAATGAGTTCAGGCATAACATTGGTTTCGTATATTGTTTATATGTGTTTTCGTGTGGTGTTTTGAAAGTTTTTTATAAATTTATCCAGTGTTTCTGAACTGTTTGACAAGTAATAAAGATTCTTAAGTATCTATGCCTTCTTCGTGTGCAGCCTACAATTGTGTAGTTAGATACAAAAAAGGGCTGGACGTGAAATTTCATAGGTGAGTAAGCATGGAGGGTAGGTAGTAATTTGTGGATTTATTTAAAACATTTTCACAGGTTTCCGAACTTATGAGAAAATTTTAATTTAATTTCTCAGTCATGCACAAACTGGCAACATTTTACGTGACTTCTCTTGTTTATATAACTTGGTTTTATTTTTGTGCCTCTATTAATATTGTAGATAAAGTTAATAGATGTATTATTAGTATCATAGGTGGGGTAGGTGGGATTTTGTTTGATTCGGGGGTAGAATTTGATGTTTTTCCCGAGCAATTGATTAAACTAATGTTGGTTAATAATATTTATAAAAGTATAATGTGATTTATTTGATTCCCACAATTTTCCTTTTTTCCGAGAACAAACGCACATATACCTATGTTTTTAAATCGAAGAATGTTTTCTTCAAACGTTTTAAATATACATGGAATTTTTACTCCGTTGGAATAACGGCATACTTTTACTCCGCCGGAGTAAAGATTTTCTTTTACAGCGCCAGGGTGGAATAGACTTCCCTACGGATTGTCCGTCGACCTCCGTCACGCTCGATAGAAAAAATATTACTTTCATTCCCAATAACACGTACTAGTTTCCTCAGTATTTCCCAAAATTAATTGGGCCATTTTTTCTACAGACACGAAATTTTATAGATTACATAAACGTTTTTTATGTAGACATTATTGATAACAAATTTTGAAATCGCCGGAGTTCCCAATTTAGTTCAATTGCACTTCTAACTTCTTGATATCGAATATAAATTCAATTATCAATAATATTTTTCATTCCTGAACTTTCTGAAACCTTTGGAAGAGATATAAAAATCATTTTTATTCAGATGGAGGTTCAATGGAATTCTTTTGTTTCTGAAAGATATCATGAAAATATGTCGCATAAAGTTCCTCACTGTGATTCCTTGAACTTTTTCAAAACTCATCTCATTCAAAATAGTCAATATTTCCCTTGAAAAAATAACAAGAAATAGGTTTTTCCAATGTAATGCCATAGCCAATTTGTATCTTCTGCCTTGTCGTATTTCTATCCTTCACAACATTTCTCTGTCATATATAGTCCGCCAGGAACTGTGTGTTTAAGTCACGTGACGGCCAGTCCATCAGTTATATAAGGTCTATGATTAATACCAATATCTAAGTTGGCGATTAAAATAAACACCTTTTTCGAATAAACTCATCTATTCGCGCACGAATCTGTTAATTGAATCCCTCGGCAAGTATATTCTCCACCTCTGAGATCCCTCGAAGGAATCAGGACGAAACGGACACGCACGGAAAAAGCAAGCGATCGCGTGTTTCTAAGTCAGGCGTGGTCTTTGGAGTACTCTCCAAGGCGCTACCGGGCCAACGGGGTCACTTCTTGTACCTTGCGGGATTTATGACGGCTTTCGAGGCCGACGGTGCGGTGCACATTATGCAGCTGGTACAGATACAGCATTCGCTATTCAAGAGCCGTGGTGGATGATTTGGAAGCATTACGTTCGCAAAATAGAGAGCGGTACAATGAAATGGTTTGGAAGGCATCAATCCATAGAATATTCAGTGTCCGACAGAAATTTTCATATACAGGGTGTCCCTGGACTTCCTCTTTTCCTCTAGGGAATGTATAGATGGGATCAAAATATCACCAGTATTTCATATAACTTTTGTTCCTAAAAGCCTTCGTTACCAAGTTACGGGCCCTCAAAGTTACAAAATGAAAAATGTTTTTATTTGATAACTTTCAAAGTGAATATTCAACATCATCTAAATTTTAGTGACAGGAACGAACTATCACCGATGGTCCCAAAACTTTGAGATGACTGGGATTTGTCAATATGTTTTAACAAAACAAGGTTACCTGGACAATTTCCTGAATAAAAGTACTCGTGTGGAAAATCGATCGGGGCAACGATTTTTTATAAAAATGCATTTTTGTTCGACGACATCCAACCTGAGATGTCTACCATTATTCAAAAAGATGAATTTGTAATGAAAATAGAAATGATAGGTACAATGTTCATAACGAATTTTTATCATGCAAACACGTTTACCTCACAAAACTCTGTGTGTAAATAATCAATCGCAAGCCTCAAGAGCAAACAGAAATGCAAAATTCACTACAAAAACTGCTCGATATGACCCCCGTCTCTCTCAGTACATTTTCTTAGTCGGCGTAAACACCCTCTCTGCACTTCACACTGTAATGTAATTCTATTCAACAAGGCATCTCTGGTGTGAATAGGTGTAGCGTTAACGAGGCTTTTTAGATGCCCCCACAGAAATCAAATGGATTTAAATCCGGAGACCGCGGCCCACCTCTACCAATCCATCTATTGGGGAAAATCTGGTTCAGATGGTCCCGCACAATCAAACTAAAATGAGGAGGAGCGCCATCATGCATAAACCACATATCTCTTCGGGTTTGCAATGGAACATGTTCCAAAAGTCCCTTCAAATCGTTCTGAATGAACTCCAAATAACGTTCTCCATTCAATAGGTCATGTAGAACGAATGGTCCTATAAGATGGTTTCCTATGATACCAGCCCAAACATTCACGTTGAATTTCCGTTAGCGTTTGGTTTGCAATATCCCATGGGGATTTTCTTCGGCCCATATTTCTTTCTACAAGGTGTTTTTGTCAACATCTGTGGAAGAAATGGAACATAAATTTATTCACCGGATATTTTTCACCTATTCATGTGCAGCCGTTTTGTAGTTTATTCATTTGCTTTTTATTAGTTATGTCTTCCGATGTGCGTTTTTTCAGCTAAATTCATCTTCGGGTTAAAGATTTTCTCCCATGAAATTATACTTATCAGTCAAACTCCTCAACATTTAAGCTGTGAATACGAATGTGCAACATCCAAATGTTGAGTTTCATGAGATTCAGATAACACAACACGAAACGTGCTTATTCCACGCGTACATACAAAATATGGACTGAATTCGATATTTCATAGAGGAGTAGCTTGTTAGTTCAAAAACACCACAAATCTACATAACTTGATATTTCATTTGAAAAAATATCTACATTGTGAATGAAACTTTCAACTAGGTACTGTACTTTTTGTTTGCGACTTTATTTTAGCATATTTTGTATCATCCCCGTTATAAATGTTGTTGAATTAGCGTTAGGATTAGTATTTCTACTGTGAAAATTTTTCATTTCAAATAATGGTGGACGATCGGGTTTGATGTCGTCGAGTAAATTTGCATTTTTATTAAGAATCGTTGCTCCGATCGACTTTCCACACGAGTACTTTTATTCAGAAAATTGTCTACGTAACCCCATTTTGTTGAAAACTATTGAAAAATTATCTGTCATTTCAAAGTTTTGGGGTGTGGACCATCGGGGGTAGTCCGTTCCTGACTTTGTAGCAAAACAACTGACTCCTGCATGAAAGCTCATCGAAGGAATTCATCTGTTTAGTCAATCACCAAAATTTAGATGATTTTGAATATTCACTTTGAAAGTTATCAGAGAAAAACATTTTTCATTTTGTAACTTTGAGGGCCCGTAACTTGGTAACGAAGGCTTTCAGGAACAAAAGTTACTGGTGATATTTTGACCCCATCTATACCTTCCCGAGAGGAAAAGAGGGAGTCCAGGGACACCTTGTATATTGAATTACGTATTCATTCTTACATTCTCATTAGAAGTCTCATGCAAAATAAAATATATAAACTGAGGAACTCTTTCACGTGTTTTGATTGTTTTGATAACGAATCGAGGAAACTAGGCTCAAATGTTAAATCTGAATTACTATGTACTTTATTCAATGTAAGAACACATACAGTGTGTCCCAGGTAAAACTTGTCCACCCCCCTTACATCCAAAATCTTAGATAACACTGAAAATCGCTAAGACTCGTCGATTTTTATTTCGAGAGGGAACTCTTCACCAAATACGTCATCATTGTGCTATCAACCCCCTCACCCCCAGCATACGTGAGAACCTTTCTAGAAATGGCTTTCATATCACAGGAAAAAAATCATATGAATAAAAAAACTGATGTCAAACACCTAAGTGAAATTTATTCTTTTTTTACTAGCACTGGAGAATATATACAGCATTTCCTTCAAATTAAGTTGATCTTAATTCAAAATATTAATAAATAATAAAGTTGGCCCAACCTTCAGTTGGTACCAACAACAAAAATTATTAAAAATTTTCATATCAATTGTTGGCAACCCCATTTCTCAACAGTTGGTACTAGCTTATGTTGTCAAAACATATGACAAGTAGAACAAATTTTCCCATACTTTATAACCTCTTATAAACATTTCATCAAAGTAAACTCTTCCGGAAAGCTAAGTATGACACCATAAATGAGAAAATTGGAATTTTCTATTGAATAACTCGAATGTTGTTGTCATGGTGGGCCTTTTCCATAAAGAAATTAATGAAATCATTACGAGACACGTACAATCAAAAATGACAAACAAAAACTATCCAACCTGGTTTTCATATAATACAAAGAAACTGATAAAAAATAAATCTAAATTGCACAAAAAATGGAGAATATACAAAAAAGATAAATTGAATTTTTCAATATTGCGTAAAGAGATAAAAAACAAATCAATACAGACTACTCCGAATACATTAATAAATCAGAAAATGATATGGCGACGGATGTGAAAAAATTCTGGTCATGTTTTTAACAAAAAAAATAAAGAATACCATTGAGCATGTCACTGAAGGGACAAAACTCCAAAGTTACCAGGATATCTGCAATGGCTTCTCCGAGTTTTTCTCCTCAGTTTATGAAAGTGATAATACTCCATCGAATATTGCCCCAGATCTAAACTCGGCACATAGTACAATATGTATTGACTCAATAAGTAAAGAGAAAATACGACAACAAATAAAAAAACTTGACATATCAAAAAGCTGCGGCCCCGATAATATTCCTCCTATTTTCATAAAATCCTGTGTGAAGTTCGATCTAGCTTAACATTTCTAATATAATGATAAATCTTGTCATTTCTGTGCGACTCTATAGTTGGAACTCTTTTGTTCTGTTGAGTTGCCGAAGCTGTAAATAAATAAATAAATAAACCTATTGTACTTTTTCAAGACACACATGTTCCAGTAATTTATATTTTAAATTACTAACTATTGCAGACAATTTTAAATGCGTTTCCAACATCAAGTTCAGAACTTCATAATTCACCCTAAAGTACATGAAAAAGATTCATGAACAACTTAGAAACTAATCCCAACAAAGCTGTAGGTTATTATTACCTTGAGGTCCTAAGGACAACATTATTGTAAATTTTCTTCATTGTAGTATCCCTGAAGATGGAAATAAAACATTCCGAAAGCTTGGACAAACAAAAACTGTTTATTGCATGAAGAATTGGTTCGATGCACACACAGTCAATACAGACGGCAAAAATGAAATATATTTTTTCATTAATAACCTCACGAACTTTCTTCCACTTCATGCACTGGATATGTACAGCTTATTAAGGATTTCCTACTAACTAAACAAGTTTATTAATAAAATTATTCACTTCATTTCCGATATTCTCATTGTTATGATGATTTGGTAGCCATTGGCAAAATTCTACTCTTGCGGGACGATTTTGAGATTCAATAATGTTACGGATAAAATATTCCCACATGTCTTCCTTGTTCTCTTAAAGCCCCATATCAAGGCTCTACATTAACAAATATTCGAGGTGTTGGGTTTCAAAAAGAGTTTTTCATAGATCACACGTTGCTATGAGTTGATTATTATCGTAAATAAGCAAATATTAAAAAAAAATACGACTGAGAAAAACACTTTCGGATCACGTCACACATAGTCTGGTTGGCTACGTTACGCACTGATGGAGTGTTTTGAAACGTTATTCTGTTACTTTGATTTTTTGTACAAGCACTTATTTTGTCCAGTATAATTACTATCAAGATACTATAGCTAATAAAATATATTCAATGAAGAAAAAACAAACAATATAAAATGTGATCATTAAAATTAATATTGAGATGAAAAAGCAATGACCAATTCATAATATATTATCGTTGTTGTATATTTCAGTAATGAAAGGCTTGTATACTTTGTATAACACTTGTTTAATATGACCCTTTTTATAACCTCACAAAGACTGACAAGCTAGCAATCAAAAGTACCACAGAAGATTAAAACACAGAAGTCAGAAATCAACATAAATGGCTTAAGGTAAGTACACAACATTTCTCCCCCTTCTAACAAGATATTTTATTTTTATTACAAATCAAGTCCGGTCGGAGGTTTACTAACTCTACCTGAACGTGTTCTTAACGAAGTTATGGGGGTATCAGATTGAGTGCTTTTTGATTGCTGCACGATGGGTGTTTTTGGACCTTGCGTATCAACACTTTCATCAGGTGGTACTTCCATAACTTCTCTGTTTAACCTAGGGGTTACAACTCTAGTGTCATTTTCAACCTGGACATTATTTCCAGAGCTACGATTTTCAACAGATGCATTTTAATTACAATCAGTATTAGTAATAGGTAAATCGATAGTTTCACTATTGTATGAGCTAGGTACTTTCTGATATGGATTTTCCGATAGATAGCTTGCTGTAATATATATTTTCCATAGGGTTTCGATTCTATTGGATTGTTTATTATTTTCCTATCATTTTTTTTTTTTTAAATTTTTTTTTTATTTCTGGAACACTATTATATATATATATATATATATATATATATATATATATATACCGGGTGTCCCAGATTTTTTCATACAGCCAATATCTCAGTTATGCTGCTTAGAAATTAAAAAAAAATGCACTTATATCAAACCCGTATGACTTTGAAGCTGTTGTGTCAAAGTCAACTTTTGTCAAACTACCCCTGAGAGACCACCCCCAACCTCAACTTTTCAAGTAGCACCCTATAATTTTATTTTTTTTGAATTGTGAACTGCAGTCAATTCTAACTTCAACGATGTATCACACTTGATATTTTGACAGACGTCAAACCCGCAAACTTAGCAACTTCGATGTCAACAGCATTTGATAATAAATAATTTATGGTAGGTATACATTTTTGGCTCACAGAGTACTCCATTCGAATCGAGTAATAAAAACTGTCAATGTTGTAGATTATTTCTTTTGTTATTTTCGTTTTTTGACAGTTGTTCTTGCACGCGTCTTTTAGTCAGTTGGATATTCCAATCAAGAAAATGCCTTTCACATTCACTCCAAGTGAGTATGTTGATATGTTATTAATTTTTGGTGAATGCCGGGAAAATTCCCGTGCTGCCGCTGAATTATACCAACAGCGTTCTCCCGATCGACGACTACCAAATCATACCACATTTTCTTATGTTGAGAACAAAATGAGAACAGGAGAATTCCCAGGAAAAGGTAAGCATGTTCAACATGCTGCACCAGTGCGAACTGAGGATATGTGTTTTTTTTTTTATATGTTCTGGTTCCCACGAAAAGGGATATCCTGTAATGTTCAGAGAACATCGTGGGAACCAAGGGAAAGAAGGTAGGAGTTGGTGTTCTTCTTAAATTTCTGGAGGTTGTATGCCTCGGGGAACACCTCCCTAGGCAATGAGTTCCAAAGCCTCGCGTTCGTTGGGAAGAGTCTTTGGAAAGTGATGTTCTGCAGGTCTCCAAAGTGACCACGAAGGGGTGTGAAGACTGAACTTGACGGGTTAATCTCGAAGAGACTGCCAAAGGAGGAACGATTGTTGATATTTCAGAAGAGCATCGCCCATGAAAATATCTATAAAATAGAGACAAATCGCCAACTTTTCTACGGTGTTCCAGACAAGTGAGCGAGTTTGTAAGCGAGGCATCACCGACGAGACGAATTGCCCTTTTTTGGACAGAATCCAATAGCTTCAGGATATGTTTAGGTGCCGCACTCCAAATATGGGAACAGTATTCCAGGACAGGTCGGATCTGTGCCTTATAGATCATAAGCAGCTGACTGGAGGTGAAATAGCTCTTGGCACGAAACAAAAAACCAAGTTTTGGGATGCACTTTTGGCAATGGACCTCACGTGATTTTCCCAGGAAAGGTTATTGCTGATAGTAATACCAAGCATCGATATGGATGACTTCAGTGGTATGGTTACTCCTGATTTTCCCAGGAAAGGTTATTGCTGATAGTAATACCAAGCATCGATATGGATGACTTCAGTGGTATGGTTACTCCTTTTCTAGAGAAAAGACATGCTTGTGTTTTGTTTGCATTGAATTCTACCAAGTTATTGGATCCCCATTCGAGAATTGTTGCTAAGTCCATATTTATATTGTTAACATTTCTTCCTCGTTCATTTCTGGTTTCACGGGCTGATATAGGGGCCCTGGAAGAGAAAGCGGTATGGAGGGTACTATCATCGGCAAAGCTGTGTACGGGACATGAAGTTGCTTTCAACACGTCGTTGATGTGAAGTAAAAATAGTGTTGGTGCTAGAATGGATCCTTGCGGAACACCAGCATTTATGAGTAGAGTGTCAGATGAAACTCCATCGACCACTACATGGAGAGACCTGTTTGAGAGAAAACTAGCAAGCAGAGAACACAGCTGAGGGGGCAAGCCATAAGATGGAAGCTTGGCGAGGAGTCCCTGGTGCCAAACTCGATCGAACGCCTTGGAGATATCTAATGCCACAGCTAAAGTTTCTCCATACTTTTCAATAGATAGCTGCCATATATGTGAGACGTATGCGAGCAGGTCACCAGTTGATCTCTGATGGCGGAAGCCATATTGCCTATCATTGATAATTCCTGGAGTCTTCCAGATATTTCATGAGCTCGATGTTGATGGCTTTTCCATGACCTTCGAAATAATAGATAGCAGTGCGATAGGTCTGTAGTTGCTAGGTAGGGTCTTTTTGCCTTTTTTAGGGACTGGCTGTACTCTTGCAATTTTCCAATTGGACGGAAATACTCCCAAATTGTAAGAGTGGTTGAACAACTTGCAAAGAATAGGTGTTAGTTCGGGGGCACATTTCTTGAGAACAATCGGCGGGATTCCGTCAGATCCACAGGCTTTGTTGGTGTTGAGACCCAGCAAAATCTTTCTGATAGTACGTTGGCGAAAGGTGATCTCGGGCATGTGACTGTCAATAGGTGTAATGTTCGGGGTTGTTTTCCCGAAGAATCCAGAGTGGAATTTCCAGCAAATAGGTGCGCAAAGATATTGGCTTTTCCTGGGCAGTCGTTGCTAGTGTTCCATCTTCTTTGGTTAGGGGAAATGAGCTGGAAGTGAAGTTTCTTCCCACAGCTTTAACGAAAGACCAAAATGAACGGGATCCGTTGGGACATTCAACAAGTTTTGATCTTATTTTGGCATTATGAGCATCTTTTGAACATTCTATTGTCTCTTTGCATATGCCTCTAGCCTCAACGTATGCTGCTCTGGTCTCAGGTCCCGGATTTTTTTGCCATCGATGGTATGCTGCCTGTTTGGAAGCCACAGCTCTAGAGCAGTTTCTGTTAAACCAGGTCTTATCGGATGATGTTCTTCTTTCGGTATTCGGTATGTAAGTTTGCATCCCCAACATGATGATTTCAGAAATTGTCTCAGCACATCGTGTTGGATCTACTGAAGAGAAACAAACTCTCTTCCATGGAAACGCTGAGAAAAACATACGAAGACCTTCCCAGTCGGCCGAATTGTAATGCCACATGAGACGGGGTGGTATTGTGCTGCTCGATGGTAAATGGAAAGAGCATGTTGTGGAGATGAGGGTGTGATCAGAGTTTCCAAGTGGGGCACAAACTTCTATTCTATACGGGTCAGGATTGGTGGTGAGGAAAAGATCTAGTGTATTGGCAGACTGGTTGTTGACATCAGGGATGCGGGTTGGTAGCTCGACCAGTTGTTCTAGACCATGAGTGATGGCGAAGGCCTCGGCTTGACGACCTGCATCATCTGTTTTGTTAGAGAATTTGAGCCAGGCAGCATTATGTACATTAAAGTCCCCCATGATTATGGTTTCAGCTGTTGGATGGTTTTCCTGAATGTAGTCCAGTTTGAGTGATAAAAACTCAAAGAGGTTGTTATATGAAGGTTCATTAGGTGATAGGTAAAGGCAGCAGAGGAACTTAGTCACTTTGGTATCAGATAGCTTAAACCACATCACATCAAAGTCTTTCGGTTCCAAACTCTCTTCACGCTGGCATGAAAGGTTAGCCTTAGCGTAAAGGCAGACTCCACCTTTGAACCTGAATCGAGAATGGAGTTCGTAACCAGGACAAAGCATATGGACCTTGTTGGTGGACGAGTTTACTTGTGTTTCTGTTAGAGCCAGAATATCCGGTTTTTTCGTCTGTAGGTGATGGTGGACGTCATTGATGTTCTTGTTGAGTCCACGGATGTTGCAAAAATTAATCTTTAATGTTGAGTCCCCTCGAGTACCTCTCGCCCGGAAATCCGAATGGAGAGGTATTTTACTTCCGGAGTGTTTTACTCTAGGAGACTTCATCATTATTACTATTAGGATGCACCTGAAAATAAAGGAGGAATTGGGGAAAAGGAAAGAGGGAGACCGGAAAGTATCGACCGAACACTGAAACATGGAATGATCCATTTCACAGCACACAAAGTCGATATGGTGGTATTTCACCGGGCGATGAGACCATCTTCCACCTACGGTTATCCTTTTAGTCGCCTCTTACGACAGGCAGGATTTACCCCGGGGCTATTCTGAAGCCGACCCCATACAGCATATTAATGTATTGGCCTATATGGAGGCTCACCCTCATATTTCTCTTCGAACACTAGCTGAGGAAGTTGGAATAAGTGAGTCGTCTGTGCATAGAATTATAAAAACGCATAGTTATCATCCTTTCAAAATACACATGCACCAGGGGCTTCGACCTGATGATTTTGAAAGGAGACAAAATTTTATTGCCACTATTCAAGTTTTGATTGAAAATAATGACAGTTTATTGGATCAGATCATGTGGAGTGACGAATCAAGATTTCACAATAATGGGACAGTGAACCGGCATAACATGCATTATTGGTCACGTGAAAATCCTCATTGGGTGCAAGAAACAAATTTCCAAACCATGTGGGGTGTGAATGTATGGTGTGCGTTGTTCAATGGACGTTTGATAGGCCCTTATTTTTATCAACACACTCTGACTGGGCGTAAATATCTGGAATTCTTACAAAATGAACTTCAGGGATTGCTACATGTTATTCCTCAACAAGAAAGATAACTTATGTGGTGGCAACAAGATGGTGCTCCACCACATAATCACCACATTGTAACCGAATACCTTGATCAATATTTTTCAGATAGATGGATAGGAAACAGAGGTCCTATCAGGTGGCCTGCACGTTCGCCAGATCTGACACCGTTAGATTTTTTCTTGTGGGGGTAATTGAAGACAATCGTGCACGAAACTAGACCAATAGACTTAAACGACTTACAAGAGAAGATTGTACACGCCTGCACCACAGTAACGGAGGAAATGATTAGGAAATCTTGTACGAGAGAACTGATAAGGCGATTTGAAGCATGCATGAATAATGATGGTAGACATTTTGAGCAGCTTTTATACTTTTTGTTATCAATAAATTCTCTGTTATGGAATTTTGTACATTATTGTTCAAAATCGCTTATACTGACACTTTGACATCTGTCAAAATATCAAGTGTGATACATCGTTAAAGTTAGAATTGACTGCAGTTCACAATTCAAAAAAAAAATTATAGGGTGCTACTTGAAAAGTTGAGGTTGGGGGTGGTTTCTCAGGGGTAGTTTGACAAAAGTTGACTTTGACACAACAGCGGGTTTGATATAAGTGCATTTTTTTTTTAATTTCTAAGCAGCATAACTGAGATATTGGCTGTATGAAAAAATCTGGGACACCCGGTATATATATATTTGTGGAGAACGTGGAAAAATGAAGTATTTTTGTGGACTCATAAAATATATTTCTGTTGTAGTGTCACTTCACGGAAGTATAGCTCGTCCAGTATTGAAACGACCACTTTGGCCTTCCCCTACCTAACAACCAATTTTTCTCGAAGATACCCGAACCATTGTCTAACTGTGGCTATTAATAGAAATTCCATAGGCGTATATAAATTTTCCATTTGCCGGATAGTGCATATGAACACTCCTCGTAGTGCTCTTATTTTTGTTGCTGTTCCAATTGGGATTAAAATAACTATAACTTCACTTTTAGTCCGCTGTAGTGAAAGTTGATAATTCAATTCAATATTATGGCAAACTACCTTTGAATATAAATACACGTATTCATTGAAGAAAACCAGTGTTTCTGTTAGCCCCTACATGGTATTGAACTCCGAGCAAACATAATCGATTGCCGACGAATCGCCATACATACACAAACCGAACGGAAAGCAAACATGGAATTGATCCATTCCGGCAGAAACCATTCATCAAATACGAATCATACCGCAATGAAACTGACCAGCTTCCAACATTGCATTCCTTGCACTCGTTCCATCAAATTACGGACTTTTTGTCGGAACAAAATCCATCAATGTGATTCCAGATCCCAGTGGCATAACAATTCTGCGAAGTGTACAGAACAAGGGCATACGACCCCCATCCTTTTCGAATACAATACTCAAATTTATATTTTTTGTGAAGTCATTACACATACACTTATTAAAATGAACTTCAGAATAGATATTGGCTACTAGATTTATATTGATCGAGGAGATATAATGTTGGCTTTTCCTCCGAAGAAGCTAGAGATGATAAACTTTTAATTTCTTCTGGCAGATTAATGAGACTGATAGCCCTCTGAAAAAATTTTGGGTTTACGTTAATGCAACTTGTTGAATATGAAAGTCACTACTAGAACTAGTATTGTATACGTGAATATGATCATTGTATATAACTTTTTCTTGTATATATGTTGTGGCAATGTTATTTCTCATTTTTAACCGACGAAACCAAAAAGGAGGAGGTTCTCTAGTCGACGCGTGTATTAATTTTTTTTAATTTTTTTTATGTAAGATCACGCATAACTTTCCACTGAGAAGTCCGATTCCGATAATTTTCAGTGGATAGGGTGTACTTCGAAGTTGGTCCCATTTGAATTTAAAAGATCAAATCCACCCCTAAGGGTAGTAAAATGAAGGATATTGATCACTCACCCTCTGAATTCTGGTCCGTTAACCGATTCTATCAGCTATAACTTTGTACTGGGATCTTCGATTTGGATGATTCTTCTTTTATCAGATAGGGTATACTTCATAGTTAATCATATTTGGATTTCGAATGGAATTATCTACCCTTACGGGTAGAAAAACGGGGGATAATTGATTTTTCACTTGTGAACATTGGCACACATATGTAGTTGACAATGACAGATCGCTAGTGTCATTATCACAATCAATATATTCTATGAGAGGATGGAATGATATACAAAGTAATGAAATAAACTAACCAGAACAACAAAAATAATTTATATTACAACAAATAGTAAAAGTAGATAATCATGTTGAAAAGGGAAACATTCTCAATTGAATATTGATAGAAAGATTTTTCTGTGAATTGAAAAATTCACGATTGAAATGAAGTTATTTTGTGAATGTCTAACAGAAAACAACTACTTCCCCGGCTAAAGCCACGCTGGACATTGAACTACATCTGATAGATATTCTGAAAAGGCCCTAACTCAAAAGAAAAAATCTGAAATTGAAAATTTGCATTTTCATTCAGATAGTTATTTGATTTTCTATTCCAGTCTTAATTGAAAACTCATAAAGATGAATGAGGCAAAGAAGAATGTTTTCCAAAAGAGAGTACTCACCAGAAATCATTCGTAACATTGACGCAGGAGGGACATCGCATTCACTAGGTCTTCAATACATTATTGTCGACGAAAATCTATTTCACGCTTCCACGATCATCAGGAAGACCGGAAGAAATGGGAAACACATTTTCAAGAAGCAATCTCACTTTGCAAAGATGGAAAAAGTTAGAATCATTTCTTTTGGAGAGACACTTTGAAATTAGTGTTTTCTGACATTAAAACCTGTCATGGGGTATGATAGATTGATTTGTTGAAAATATGAACAGGATGTTCATAAAATCAGATGTGGAATCATCTGCGACTGAAAGATAAACTTTAGTCACTATCTTCCATCGTCAAAATAACCTCTTGTGGGGTATTCATGTTGAAAAGGGAAACATTCTCAATCGTGGATTTTTCAATTCACAGAAAAATCTTTCTATCAATATTCAATTGAGAATGTTTCCCTTTTCAACATGAATACCCCACAAGAGGTTATCTTGACGATGGAAGATAGTGACTAAAGTTTATCTTTCAGTCGCAGATGATTCCACATCTATTTTAGAACATCCTGTTTATATTTTCAACAAATCTAGATAATCATTTTATTTAACTGGTAATAGTTGAAGTAAGGTGGGTAAGTAAGTATTTTGGAAGTAATAAAAAAACAAGCAGTTAGTAATTAGTAGATTTCAGCCACAAAAAATTGGAAAATAAAAACTTTTTAACAAAAAATTAAACCGACGAAATACGGAACTGAAAAGTAAAAAATAAAATAAACCTTCTTAGTCTCAATAACTAAGCTCCTATGTAAGTAACTATTTGTGAGTCGGCGCCAAACAAACAATCAACGAAAATCATTAAATTACTTCAAAAAAATTATCAGAATGTCACCGCCCAACTCGACATTTTACGCCTTACCTAATTCATTTGCTTGTTTGTTTGGCGCCGACTCAAAATTAGTTACTTACATTAGTTTCGGAGCTTAGTTATTGAGACTAAGAAGGTTTATTTTATTCTTTACTTTTCAGTTCCGTATTTCGTCGGTTTAATTTTTTGTTATAAAATATTGAATCAAAGTTCAGTAAAGCACAAACCTGTATAAGTATTAATTAGTCTTCTGCAATTCAAAATTACGCGCATGGCTCAATTTCAAGGTTTGTAGACAAGCTAATTGATTTTGATTAGGTAGGTTCAAAATTATACAACAGTTATTGAAATGAGGTAGCACCAATGAAATGTATAGTTGTGGTTTGGTCCACATCGATAAATATGGGGCTCATCGAATAATATATTGTATATGATATTATTTTTATAATATAGGTGACATGCTCTTTGAATTGCAACATCCTATCAACAATAACTTTTGTTCCTATTTCCATATACTTGGCCTTCTCAATATGTTTCTCCAAACAGTTAGCACAACACCATTTGTGAATAGTTTCCAAAGTTTTGTTGATAGACACTATAAGTTCCACGTGAGAAGTAGATCAGAGTATCGTTTGAAAAAAAATTAAATGAGGGTTAGCCTTCCAGCTCTGGCATATAATTAATATACGGGGTGTAATATAACCTCTTGCACACGAGTGTATAACGCCATTTTATAACGAATTACAATAATAAAAAATCTGAAAAAAAAGTTGAAAACATGTTTTGTTTTTTGAAAAATTCGACAACATATTGGGTAGCGCCGCCCGCCTAATTTCAGGTGACCTGCTCAGAAGAAAACTTTGACAATTACTGAATGCAATAAACATATCACTCGACATTTGAATAATATAGAATGTTGAACTGATTGTGTAGTGAATGTACACATTGCAGGATGCCTGAGATATATATTCTTTTTCAAAGTGAAGAAAACAACTAACCTTGTTATATCGACACTGGTGATAAAGTCAGAACTAGTTGACTTCGTACTGTGCTTTGAGGCACATAATTATCACAGTCACTTGTAAGAAACAAACGACACAGACCCTATTGAACTATATAGTGATTCAGACATTCGGGACACGTGAACTGAACACTGTTGCCAAGCAATATTCTCGCATGCGCGGTTTACAAAGCTGTCTACTAACGAAAGTTTGTTAGTTTCTACTAGTGTTTTCCAATTGGCTCGTGAATTTAAGATCCTAATTAGCAACCAATCAGAAAACATATTTATCTAGGAGGATTATTCGAATGAGACGAATACGATGGAGCAAATCTTCTTTCAATACGACATCGGAAAATTGCAAAAAATCTCAAAATTGTTGTACTTTCTGTCATATTAAAAATTGCTCGCCCTCTAGCAATTTTTGATGGTATCTACGGTCGAAGTTACCATCTACTACTAGCAAATACAATTTTTTCGTTTCGTATCGGGAAAATGTATTTCATATTCTTAGGTTAGGTTAGATGAAATTTTTTCCTATGAAAATCTTATATCTCTAGGAGGATTATTCGAATGAGATAAATACGATGGCGTGAATCTTCTTTCAATACGACATCGAGAAATTGCAAAAAATTGTATTTTTTTCTCAAAATTGAGATATTTTTTGTCACAATAAAAGATTCTCGCCCTCTAGCAATTTTGTATGGTATCTATGGCATTCTACTTCTGAAGTTACCCTCTACTACATATCAAGTAGAATTTTCTCGTTTCGAATCGGAAAAATGTATTTAATATTCTTAGGTTAGGTGAGCTAAAATTTTTTCCTATAAAAATCACATTTCTCTAGGAGGATCATACAAATGAGATAAATACGATGGCGTGAATCTTCTTTCGATACGACAGCGGGAAATTGCAAAAAATTGCATATTTTTCTCAAAATTGAGATATTTTTTGTCATAATTCATGTTGAAAATGTTTCCCTTTCCAATATTAAATACCTACCTTAATTTTGCTAAATCAATTTTTTTCCCTTAATTTTTCTCTCGTAATACTTGATTCTCTTCTACCCCCAAATTTTGGTGTTATTTTTTTCTGTATGGCTATTTTTATTGTTCTCTCCCATGGTGTTTCAGAAGAAATCAAAATATATTTGGGATTTCGTGAAAAGAACTATTACTCCAATTCTTCAATTAGTAGGACCGTGTGCCAAGTTGGATTGTATAACTTCTATTACTGTTAATATATTGAATTGTGAACTATTATGTTGGTGGTCTGTTTTGTTGCCTCCTTTCCATCGGCTTCAGTTCGATGTTACTTTATTTTCCCTCGGCTAATTTACTCAGAACAAGAGACTAGTGTGGGAACTGGCCCTAATAGATTCATATAGTGTGATGTTAAATATTATTATTTTGGTGAACCTTTTTCTTATTTTTGAACGCCACTCAGTTAAACATAAAACTAGAAAAATAGTCTACTACAACTGAGAACTTGTAGATTAAAACGTATACATAAATTATAGACAATTAAAAAAATACTCTGAGGATGGGTTTATTTCCAATTATCACAATAATGTGGTATCCCACATTATAAAATTTACATATGAATATTCAAGTAAAAAAAAAGGTTTTCGATATTTTCTCTACTGTACAATTGGGTTAGATATCGAATAATAGTATCGATACGGGCGTTTCCTCGAATTAAAAATGAGGTTGACATGTGAACATCAACTTTATAAAAACGTTACATCCGAAGAACCGAAAAGTAATTGAAAATGTCCGAAAAATGAACAGTGACATTCAATTTGCGATGCATACGCCTATGTGAGATTCGTTATTGTTCGATTATATCTTGATGAAACATTGTTTCGATCTCGATGCTCTGAACATGTTCATTTAGGTGCAAATATTTCATATTCCTTGTTTACAAATTGATTCCATTTCATTTTGAATATGATTCGTTTGTTTTTGGAATTCCTTTGTGTCGGCAAATAGAAATGTTGATTTCGAAACCGATTACATCCAAAGCTCGGCCTGCGTTGTTGTCGGAAAAGTTTGACCACAATATCCAATATATGGCAGTAATATAGAACAATTTCTATCAAAGCCTATGATCCATGTCCTCCTTGTTTTGGATGTGATAAATTGAGCCAAAATTAAGGAATTATGATGGATATATATTCCAGTTCTTAGGAATATTCTTATTTCTTTATAACTATATATTATGGCCACACCTTTGCCAGAGTTTCTATTTGAGAATTTATGTAAATGAAATATTATTGATAAAAAGGATTTTCTTCATCGACAAATAAAGGACATGAGAACAATGTTATATTACTCAACCCTTTCAGGCCCGACATACACCAGTAGATACATTTTTTTTTAAAATAAACCCGCAAACATTTTTACTTGGCGCGGATTGTCCTTGTTCATGTACACGATCTTCTAGCTCCATCTACCCGACAGAGTGGAAAATAAGTTAAGCAAATGTATAACCTCTTCGACAGTGCATTATCGATTCAAGGTATTTTTGTTTTTTTATGATTATTGCAAAAAATATGAGTGAACATTATTTATAGGCTTCTGTAAATATGATTTTACTAATATAAATAAAAAATTTATTGTTTTGTATATCGTTATTTGCATGTACATCTGTATGTACAAACAGCCTGAATTGTAATCTAGACTTGTACATGTAGGTGCATATGGTATGAAGTGTTTTTTTCACTGATCTAGGGGTTTGTTCATAATAAAATAAACCTTCTTAGTCCAATAACTAAGCTCCTAAACTAATGTAAGTAACTGATTTTGAGTCGGCGCCAAACGAACAATCAACGAAGATCATTAAATTACTTAAAAAAAATTATCAGAATGTCACCGCGCAACTCGATGCCATCATTTTTTTTCCTTACCTAATTCATTTGCTTGTTTGTTTGGCGCTGACTCAAAATTAGTTACTGACATTAGTTTTGGAGTTGAGTTATTGAGACTAAGAAGGTTTATTTCATTTTTTACTTCTCAGTTCCGTATTTCGTCGGTTTAATTTTTTGTTAAAAGTTTTTATGATCATCATATACTGTTGATTAGATTTTTTTTTCTTCAGAAAATAAGATTTTGATTCCGGCTGATGAAATATTTCAAACTTATATTTACTTTTCTTATTAATACTTTTTGGGTGAGGTGGTATCATATTAAAGAGCTATGGCCCAAAAAAGAAGACACATCTTTGGGTATGGTGTATTTTATATAAGGGTAGGTTCAGACCTAGGTTTTCTGTCAATCTAGTGTTTGAGATTTTTTTTTGTCATAACTGTTTTTTGTTTGGAACATTCATATCAGACATTGTAGCGAGTATAGACTTTTTACATTAAGGTTTGATTCTTCATAAAGCTGTTCACTTGAGAATAACCTGTACTTTTTGAAAATTATTTCGGTTACAGTGTTCTGAATAGCTTGGAGATTACGTAAAGCATTATTTAACATTCCCCTTCAAACAGTGATGCAATACTGTACGACGGATTCGGCTAGCAAGTGGTATAAGATGCACAAATTCCTTCTATTCAAAATTTCTCTCAAGGTAAAAAAATTTTCTTAGCCTTTTTGTAGCGTATTGAGCGTGTTCGTTCCACCTGATGTGCTGGTCAAGTATTACACCAAGGTATTTGATTTTTTGAACTTATTCAATTGTTGGGCAAGTACAGGTTGTTTCTTTCGAACATCTAGGAAAGTGTATCTTTGGTGAATTATTTTGTGGTTGGTCTCTTTTATCTAACGTGAAGGAAATACATTTGGTTTTCTTTGTATTCAAGCTTAGATTATTGTTTAGCCATAGACTTGGGTTTTTCAATCCTATCTCTGCCTTGTTATATGTTTGGTTCCAATTTTCGACTGTGAAAATGATTGCTTGTCGACGGCATATGAAATAAGATTGGCAGGAGGAGTTTTTTTATCCGACATATACTGTTTATATATATTAGGAACAGTATTGGTCCCAGAACGGTTCCCTGTGGTTATGAATGTTATTTCTTTTTTCAGATATTAGTCAAGTCTTAGCTGATATCACACTGAAAATGTAAAAAGTATAACAAAAGATGTGCAAGAACTCATAGACTTATTTGAAAATGGTGATTAGTCAGATATTGGAGAAATAGAAGAAAATGAAGATGAAGAGGACAGTTTAGAAAGTTTGGAGATTCCTTGTGAACCAAGACCAGGAGCTGACACCGTAACAGAGATTGATGAGCAACTTCAAGAACGAAGCTGAGAAAATGGGCATACAGAGGATGATCCCGATGATTCCAGCAGCGATGACGAACCTCATATATATTAACCTGTGGTAGAAGTCCATTGTATCTCGAAGTGGAGTGGTATAATTTTATGAAGAAGAAAAACACGAAGTCGTCTCCACAATATAATATTAAAATCGATTAGGTCAATACCATCGATTATTGAACATGTTTCGAACCTCTATAGGTTCATCATCAGCATATATAAAAGTATTCTACAATAAAAGAAGAACAAAGACTTAGTTACATGGGTAATATGATATGATAAGTGCTACTTACATGGAGATGAAAAAATTCAAAAAATTAGTTTTGTAGGTTAATGTTACTGAAAATTTTTATATAATTCCCATGTTTATAACGTAGACCAATTGGGAAAATGGGAAATCCCCTTTCAAGGGGTGCGTCCCATACTTAAACTTGGGAGGGCCGAAAACTTCAGCCGATACAAAATAATTCGAAGACATGAGGAAAACAACAAATGCAATGGCGGTGATTGACAGCACACAAAGAGCCAACCATCTGTCAGACTGAATTGTCGAACCTAGCCATGGAACGACGACAAGAGAACTCCATGCACGGAACAAAATTGAACTAGATGTAAATCAAAACCAAAGCGGTAACTATACCATGCGTAGAGCTCGGATGTCACCTATCCATATTTACAAATTTATATATATCCATAAGAGTGGAACAATTATGTATCAAAATAAAGAACATTTTATAATACAATAGTTATTACATAAAAAAACTGGATTATCGGAGATCAAGGAAAACACCACAGAGCAAACAGGAATGGCCCTGTCCAAACGAACGAATGCACTATGACGTAGAACAATTGGTTTATCGGAGATCAAGGAAGGAAAAAGTTCTAATGAAATGTAAGGGAATTAAAAAACTTACGACAATCAAACTGTACTTGTTCGTTTAAGGAAATAACACTCGGATTGTTTATGACGGCATTGATCTCAAATATTTCAAGAAAATTGAGTAGAGAACCCTTTTGGCAAACATGTAAAATATCCAAATCAGTCTCTATATCAAAAGTATGGTTGTAATTAAGAATATGGTTAGCAAATGAACTTTTGGTATTATAATCCTCTATGTGTGGGTTTCTAGAACTCTCAATCAGTTTAACATGTTCACCAACTCTTGTTTTTATTTTTCTACCACTCTGACCGACATATTGGGCAGCACAATCGGTCTGTGGACATGAAATTCTGTAGACTCCTGATTTGTGGGAGAGAGGTACTTTATCTTTAGTATTGACTAACATTTTGGAAATGGGATCCGTAGTATAAAAGGAGAAATTGATATCATTACCGAAACGTCTGAAAATATTCAAGATATCAAGAGAAACTTTGCCTAAATAAGGAATAGAACAATATTTATTAGTTTTTTCAATCGGAACTAAACTTCGATGGAGGGATTTGATTAGATGTTTATCACGAATTCTGTTGATTAAGTAGGGGGGGAAACCATTGTTGTGACCTATTTGTTTAATAATATTCCATTCAATATTGAAACTTTCAGGGGACAGAGGGATATTAAATAGTCTATGGCAAAGAGAGTTAAACGCTGCGAATTTATGGGAATATATATTTCTTGAGATACTTACCAGAAAAGCTATTTGAGGAAATGTCAATGTATACAAATATGTATGCATTGTAAAACGATAATAAAAATGGGTCAAAATGTTACCTCAACCAAACGGGGTCGGCCCTTATCCTCATCATTTAGTGCTACTCCATCGGCACCTCCTCAGCCAGTACGACCACTTGTTGAAATTCAGTCAGACAGTGTAGATCACAATCCTCATGTTGATAATAAAAAAGAGGTTACTAGATGCAAGAAAGTTGGATGTAAAGGAAGGTCACATGTGTTTTGCGACAAAAGTAATGTTCATTTATGTCTACTAAAAAATCGAAATTGGTTTCTAGCTTTTCACCATTTTAGCAAATAGAGATTAAGGATATTTGTTTTTTTTTTCATACTTGAATGTTAATAAATAAAGTTCGCTTACACATTCTGATTTTTTCTTAATTCCGTACCATATGTACATGGACATGTACATTCAAACAAATAAATAAAATTTTCAAAAATTTCAGTCTGCAGTTGAGAACAGTGGCAATTGCACGATTTTTCTGGGTTTTCCGCCAATCATCCAGCCAAATAGGTCACTGAAAATCATAAGGCATGCCCAGCTGAATGAGAATACTTCTCATATATATATATATATATATATATATATATATATTTATATAGAAAATGTCATAAATTATATAAACTATAACCTACAACCGTCGGAAATGGGCCCAGCCATAAACTCTTGATAATACCCTTTTCCACGACTCCCCCCCCTTTAGGCTGTGCGAGTTTCCGTGGACTATTTGGAATAACGGGAATAGATCGAATTCAATGAACATTTTGATCAGAACAATGTGGAATCAGATCCAATGCGTTTTTCCGATGGGTACCATAGTTTAGTTAGTCCTGGGTTTTTGTCAGAGAGAGTCATTAGAGTAGTAGCTGTGGAATATTATCTCTTGACTTGTTTTAGTACTTTATAACCACATATTTCAACTGAATAATTCTCAGACTTGGATTCAATTTAGCAACCGCTTAGACAAATGATGAAACCGGGATCAGAAATTGATTTAAATTTTATAAACCATATTTTCCCAATCAATTAATAAAAGAGGCTACTGGCACATTTAAATAAATTATAAACATAACATTCAACTCAACAAATCACATACCAACTCTATTAGCAGACATCCTACCGAGCATGAGCAATATTTCTACTATATCGAAGTCATCCCGAATAAATATATCTCTTCTGCCAAGAATCCTACGATATCCTATCAATTTTTCACTCCTTCGGCTACTGAACTCACATACGGTGAACGTTCACCAGTTAATAAGCCAGATTGGCAAGAGAATGTTCTTACCAATGCCTGTAATTACATGGTATACGCGATACGGTTCATCATTCTTAATTACAGTTTACCACTGAACGTTCGGAATTATAGGCTACCTCAAGTTACTGGAACATATTTCATGTCATCATCAAAACAACGAGTACCACGCAATTACGAAAGAAATTATCGGCATAATGGTGAAAAATAGGCTCGTGAGAACTGATCCTAAAAGGTAAAAAAAACAAACGTGGTGATAAACTCGTTCAATTTAATGTAATGTCTAACTCAGTCGCAGGACAATAAAAAACATTTAAGTAGTAAATCACAGGAATGTAAGTTGGTACCGGAATATCAAACAAATGTATATCCAAAAAAAAAACATTCTCACTTGAAAATAGGAAAAATAATTTTTTTCCGAAATAATATTTACTTCCCTGACAGTATATTACTATGATGATGTGGGTTGTTTATTTTATTTTGTTTTTTATTGATAGATTATTATTATTATTATTATTTTATTAACCACTAGTCATCACAATAATTTTGCAATTTGTTATGCTAGTAAACTTGATTGGTTTGATTTAAAAAAACACTTATCATAACAATAGAAATTTCGGCTATGTTGTTCTTACTCTTTTTCAAACACCATTTTACCTTTCCTTTGTTAACTTATTACAGCTCAGTCGGTACGCCTATGGAGACATGATCATCCTTACAGTTGCGCCATCTAGTTGCTTTGTTTGAAGTCAAGTTATTGTTTCATGAAAATATAGTTCTTCATATGATCGAATGATGAATAACGAAACAGAAAATAGTTAGATTTGTTTTTCTTTTTATTGAAATGAATTTTCAAAATTTTCAAAATCCTACTCCTGCGATATCTAGCTCATATTAAATATAATTGAATCTAAGACACTTGAAAAAAGTCAAGTAATTAATGAAATCATACAAAAATTATCATTTTACAAGACAGAAGAGAAGAAGTGAATATGAGTTATTTTTTCATTGTGTATTTTTTTGAAAACATCAAATATTATCGGATTCTAGACTGTGTACTTTTTGAAGATAGATTGGAAGAAAAGTGGAATTTCGATTTGCAAGTTTTCGGTCGATCCAGTTGTTTGAGAACATCCACATACAGTACTGATAGGATCTAACGTATAATTTTTAGTATTGAATTTTATGTTCTTTGTAAGCAACTGATAGCGTTATTGAACGCACATCTCCACACAACAATACAATATTGAAGTACCGAACGTTATAGAGAACTAACATGTTTTTACGAGAATAGAAAATTTCAACATTAGAATTCTCACTCTTTTTATGACATTAGAAATGTGTTAGTCCTATCTCAGATGTTGATCAAAAAAGATTCCCAGATATATAGGTGTTGTTTTTATTATTGTTGAGCAATTATATAGTTTACTTTTGGTCCAAGTTGGCTTGTGTATACTAAGGGGTTGATAACATGAATTTAAGGAAAATGTTACAAATTTTGTCTTTCCCACATTCAAACTCAGTAGGTTATTATTAAACCAAATTTGCAATTTTTGTTACTCTGTTTAGTTTACTATAATAATAATAATAATAAATTCATTTTTTACCATATCGTATACAATTTTAAAATATATTTCAATATTAACCAAGAAGTGTAAGTTGTATAGAGGTGGTATCCAAACTTAAGCTCTCGAGGAGCTTGACGAAGGGAATTTCCTTCTCTATATACAATAAATATATTTATATATATATATATATATATATATATATATATATATATATATTACATACATATATACACACACATACATATGTTAGTTTTTACATAATAAATCTCGTTATTCAAAAATTTTTTGGTATATCTCTAAAAACTTGCGTATAATGACACTCATGCATAGACTTGCCAAATACATACAATTATTTAGAACATTATATAAAGTATAAAAAATAAAAAGTAGAATAAAAGGAATATTGAGACCGCGAAGATTTGTGCATATTTTACACAAGTGGATACAATGAACTACTATGGTAGACATCATGCCAGTTTTTACCTTCGAATATCAGGGCTGTGTTATCAGCGTTACAAACAATATTACCATTTGAGGTTTTCATTTGAGACATAGCGTTGATGTAAACTAAAATAGAATTGGGCCCAGGACAGTTCTCTGTGGTACACCGACCCGTATATTCAGTGGTTTACTCGAATTCCATATCTGAAGAATTCATTCAATAAAACATCGTATGAAATAGTATCGAAGTAGTATTTGCTAGATCAATAAAGATCGCTAGACATTTTGATTATTCATCTAAGGCATTTACTGTTGTTCCATGAACCATTATGGCATTTTTTGTGCTGGTGTTGTTTATAAAACCGAGTTGTCGTCCAGTTATCACAAGTTGTTTGTTGAGAAATTCAATATTTTTTTTTTAGAACTATTCAAAAATTGTTTAGAAGTTATTGATCTCTGAGATGAGGCGATAGTTGTCCATTTCATTTTTATTTCCAGCTTTGTAAATTGGCGTGACACTTTATTCATTCCACTGCGGTATATTTCCATCATGAAATCTATCTAATAAGTGTTGTTCAAGAATAATTAGTTTTTCATGATTTAATTCGTTTTGTGTGTTTATGTTTACCTATACTATTCGAAATGAAGGGAATAGTTTTGGCCAATTTTATTCGAACATTGATGCACTCATTTAAGTATATTTGCTGTTTCAATACCAAGACTTTGCCCCTTACATAATATCCTAAATGAAAATGTGTTGTTGCAATCAAGCTCTTTTATAGTACCCGATAACGATTTCGAAGAGCCCCCCTACCCTTGCCAATCAAACTTGACAATTACAAAAACATAAATGAACAGATATTAATTGAATTTTTGCGGGGTTTAGGCTATTCTCGCTATCCAATTTGGACCGGTAAATAATAAAAGTGTGTCCTTGCGTGAAATAAACATGAAACCGCATTTAGATAGAGTACGCGTCAAAAATATGTTTGAATAAACATTTGAACCATGTTAATACACGTATATCTGCAAATATGGGTTGGTATTATTTGCTCTATTTTCCCGATAATGCATATTGTATTCATTTCGTTAACACTGTTATCGATGAGTTTGAATTGAATGATTTTTCCATAGAAGTCTGTTTCACATAAAGTAGTAAATATAGATTAAATTTTTTCTCGAAGAATCTGAAGTAGGTACCTCAACGTGTTTCTTTGAAAAATGCTTCGTTTCTGAACAGAAACTCCCTACATGAAGTGAAATAATTATCTCTAGCATTAGTAATCTGTTTCTTCAGTTAGATTTCGATATTTTATTAGAGTATTATACAGAGTGTTAGTGAATAAGTGCGACAAACTTCAGGGGGTAATTTTGCATGAAAAAATAATGACAGTTTGCTATATTACTATTGTCCGCAAATGCTTCGTTTTCCGAGAGATACGGGGCGTTAAAGTTTTTATCAAAATTGACTTATTTATTTATTGCTCTTTAAAGAAAAAAATGAATGCAAATGAAATTTGGTGAGTTTTAAGGGGTAGTTATCCAGCATTTTTTGACATGCAATTGGAATTTTATGTTCATCATTGGCGCGCATACGGGTAATGATTTCAATTTATTTAAAGAAAAAAATGGTACGCCATTGAGATTTTTCAAATTAAAAATCATCTTTGAATTTCTTGTTCAGTTTGTGACAAAAAAAATTCTGTCTTTTTTTCGTATGGGGTGCCGTTTTTATGCAAAAAAATACAACATCTTAACGCGTATTTTTCATTTCTTCAATAAATTATCAAGAACTATCTGATACAATAACGTTAAACCAGAACAATTACAGAAAATAACACCAATAAATAAATAGGCGCAAAGCTACAACAAATGTTCAAAATGACTTCCCTCAGACGTAATACAAGATTCAACTCTTCGCCTCATTGATTGTCGTATTCGCGCAAATATTCCTGGTGTATTTCTTATTGTCTCACAGCCGGCTATAATTCGATTCCTCAGGTCTTCAACATTTTCGACGGAAGTGGAATAAACTAATGACTTGAGAAAACCCCCAAATGCAGAAATCTAGAGGATTTAAATCCGGAGATCGAGCAGGCCAATGTTCCGTACCTCCCCTACCTATCCAACGATTTGGATATACTGTATCTAAGTGAGTACGTACAATAATGTCAAAATGGACTGGTGCACCATCATGCATGAACCAGAAATGTTGTCTCAGCTGTAGAGGAATTTCTTCAAGAAGAACAGGTATTCCTTCCTGTAGGAAATTAAGGTAAGAGTCGCCTGTTAGTCGTTGTGGGAGAAAATATGGACCGATTAAATGATCATTAAGTACCCGAAGAAATACATTTACTGAAAACTGATGCTGAAAATGAGTTCAAAGATTCCATGTAGATTTTCCTCAGCCCAGAGGTGATTGTTATGGAAATTTCGTATACACTGTCGTCCAAAATTAGCCTCGTCAGCAAACAAAACGCCATTTAAAAAATTAGGAATTTGAGCGATTTGATGAAGAATCCAATGGCAACAAAAAGTCTCTAGGTAGTAGAGCTTGCACACATTGAATTTGAAACGGATACAATTGCTGTTCTTTAAGAATTTTAAATACAGTGAAGTTGCTTACATTCAGTATGTTGGCAATTTTTCGAGTACTTGGAAAACGAAGCATTTGCAGACGAAAGTTATATAGCAAACTGTCATTATTTTTTCATGCAGAATCACCCCTTGAACTTTGTCGCACTTATTCACTAACACCCTGTATATCCTGGTAGAATCTGTTTTACGGAAGAGTTTTACGATAATTTTCCCGAACCTCGCCATATTTTCCCGGCAAATGCAAGATTTAATTTTTTCAGTGCCATGTGCGAGTCATTTTTTGAAGAAAGAAGACCCTCTCCATGATGGAATGAGGCACTTTATTGAGCATATGAACGTAAACTAGATTCAAAGAAATTTTGAAGGACACTGTTAATAAACTCTGTTTTGACGTCCAGAACTATTCTGAGTATTTGTTATCACGAGAAAATGGACTACTAAAACACAAAAAACACTCACTGTTCTATAATTTCAATGCTAACTTTTCTCGCCTTCTTCAGGGCTTTTATATTATATTATTGAATTAAAGCCCCGAAGACAAGAATTTTATCAATTTGTAAACTTAGGAAATCATAATACTCACCAGTATTTTTTTCTCTTTCTTGATGATCTCCAATGGTGCTTGAATACTCGGCTTCCCCAAATACCACTCATCCCGTGGGTTGTAGTCCCCCAGAAATCGGACTAGGCGGGGAACATTCACGTAGTTGTCGTCGTCGAAGTGGCAAAACCATCTGTAAATAAACATAGACTTTTTTATGTGTTTCAATCATCGCCTGAAATGATATCAAAACAAATATCATGAAAAAATATCCCCAATTTGGGGAGGAAGGAAAACTCAACGAATTATTTACGTGAGATTTTCCAATATGAGTAAAAATATTCAAATAATTCAGTTGACATTTGGCCCAATAGGTCGTGGGTATAAATGAGTAAATTTGGTGCTGTCCACCTAGTCATGACATAAAGGAAAAAAAAATGAGGTTACAAGACAGAAGTGTTTTACCTAAATCTACTACCTGTTACTGTGAATAGTAAATAAGAATATTAAGGAACGAAAAATTTCAGATATCATTAAGATACATGACTGAACAATAATCCGTAAAATTACTTTCACTGAATTGCAGGCCATTCTTCAAAGGGTTGAAAAGAGATCCCCGTCGAGAAAATTTGTATATTTAGATTTTTGACTTTTTTATAACAATATATGGCAATACAAAATTATGAAACCAAATGGAGCTATATATTTTTTTTTTCATTTATTCCGATTATTGTATTTTATAATGTCAATAATTACTATACTATAAAAAAAAAATTTTACTGCAATTGTTTAAAAAAACTTTTATAAACAAACTCATTGTTTATTACATTATCAAAAATTCCTTTTTGAGAACTGAAACCTTGATAAAATTTAAGATTTTTTAGTAAAAAATAGTTTCTTGAAAAAATATAAAACATATTTTTAATTAACATTTTTCTGTTGCTAAAAATTAACATAAAAGAACCTTTTTTTCAAATAATTACTTTTTTTTTCAGATTTTGAAAAAAATCTCATTAAATATACAATTTATCATAAACAAATGAATATCCGTACTATATTTTTTTTTATACTAAAAAAATTAAATAAAAACAATCGTGTATGACTTTTTGAGAATTTTTTGAATATAATTTCACTGTTTCTTGGTTTGCCATTTGTTCTTGTTATTTATCATTGCAGTGCAAATAACTTATAAACTATCAGCAATACGTCAAGGAACCTTCAGTCTTTTTTATGCTTCATTAAATGATGAATAAATTGCTAGCTTGAAACATGAGATGATTTGAAATTAAAGGAAAAATAGAAAAAGTTCTCAAGAAGTCATATATGATTGTTTTTATATTTTTTTATTATCTCAAATATATAGTACGGCTATTTATTATTTTATTTTCCTAGAATTTGAAAGAGCACTAGAAATGATGATTGAAAAAAATGGTTCCTTATATCAATGTTTAGCAACAGAAACATTGTTTATTAAAAAGTGCATGTTTAAGCAATAATATTTTTTGGAGTAAAAAAGGGGTTATAAAATAAAACAATAAAAATATTTAAAAAAATATATTGCTTTATTTGGTTTTATAATTTTTCAATCCTTCAAATTGTTAATAAAAAAGTCTGAATTCAAAAATTATATAAACGGTGATCTCTTTTGAACTCTTTGAAGAATAGAATCAAGAAGAGGAAAAATTCTCAGGTTTTTACTTTGAAAATTACATAGATTTTCAGAGTAAACTAAGAACACATCACTACGATTTTTACAAAAAATTGGTTTAGAAAACCCCACAACAGGTGTTTCGCTATACTATAGATTTGTCAAGTGGAGATAAACTGATATAGTTTAGCGAAACATGTGTCGTGGGTTTTGTAAACTAATTTTTGTAAAAATCGTAGTGAAGTGTTTTTAGTTAACTTTAGTCAGGTATCTACCGTGTCTATTCAAAAAATAGGTTTTTAAATTGGCTATATAGGATGCATATATAAAACAATACGTAAGTAAAAATTTTGGCCAATAGAATCATAAATAAATCCTGAAAATGATCCAAAATGAGATAATCAAATTTCAATTCAAAACTCACAATGTTTTTCAGGATTCACCGCTATGAACCGATCAGAAAAAAAATGTCTAAAAAATCTATATCGTCGTAGAATCCCAATCAGCTCAGCATACCTCGCGAAATTATTGAATGTCCATGCATATGCAGTATATTTCCTACTACGTAAAATACAATTTAATGTACAATAGAATATGCAAGTTTTACTGTAAATACAGAAGTAACACATATTGTGTTTTGGCATATCACTTTTATATAAAGCAAATTTGAAAACATCCCCATCCTCAGAACTGCCAAGGAAACATGTTCAGGCCTCACCTGCTTTTTCTACTTGAATAAATGAATATCATTTGAAATACAAATCAGCTCTCGAAAAAAACAGGATATATCACTCAATATCCCAAATTTACTAGAAATGACCTCTCTGGATTTTAAAAAGGAAACGAAATTAATTTTTCATTAAACCTGGAAATATTCGAGTCCAAACAAGTTATTATATAGAGAACGTAGGATCCATAACTCGCTGAGAACTTCTTACCTTCTTCTGCACTTTGAAAACTGAAGTAAGGCAAGCATGTGATACGATATAAATATTCATGGTTCAATGTTATAAAAGTTTTATATTTGATGACACACAAGACTCAAGTTAGAAAAGAACGATGAATGGTTGTTTGAGAAGTTATTAGTTCAGCAGGTAATACCTTTTCTTGTTTTAAAAACTGGAAAAGAAGATCATTATAATGTAACACTCAACATTACTATGCATGAAACTTTATAAATTACTGTTACTCCTATTGTCAGTGACTTCTTTTTTCATAATACTGTTACGATGATAATTCAATAAATATATAACCAAACCATTAACTAATTATTCTGATGATTTTGTTGCTGTCGATTTTTGTTTTCAATAAGAGATTCATATAAAGTATGGGTGAAGAAACAGAACATAGAGATAGATATACGCACAGGAAAAAATATATTAATCATCTCAATCAATATTTATTGTGTGATGACCATGAGAAATGATGGTGGTATCTTCCAACTCTTATCTAAAGAAAGTGCCAGAGTTTTATCAAACGGTTCTGTTCAGCCTTATGCATATAATAATCGAGTAATATCGTTGGATCATTGTTGATGTACGATAATGAACGTTGTTTATTCTAACATGCATTATGATCAACCGATTCAATCGATCAAAAAACTCATACATCGGTATAAATAATGTTTTATCAATTTGATAACGTTTCAATAAAAAGATATGTAGGTAGCAAAACAAATGTAGACATATAGGGTGATTTTCCAACGTAGTCTCCACCTACCATAATATATTACTTCAATATCAAATCGAGAGAAGAGGGTACCATTAAACATGTTGGCATATCTCCAATACCTGACACCTTCGGACAAATTAGATTTTATTAGCGTTATAACATCCCATTTTGAGTTTTGGCTGACTTAATATACCATCTATCAAAATTTCAAAGTGAAAACACGAAAATAACCAATATACTAACCGATTTCTTTCAGAGACGTCAAGCCATGTCCGGTTTCTCTGAAATTTTTCAGCGAAATATTAAGAACATGTAACTGATTAATTCACTATTATTTGTTGATTTTTGTGTGGATTTTGGGATTGGTGGTGAGTGCCGTATTCTCTAACGGAATATTTGTGAACACACAAAAATTAGTTTTTCAAGAGTTTCAATGTGGATGTCAAGTCTTTGGATTTATATGGTTCAATAGTTGACACAGGTGTCAACCAATAGTACTATATAATCCATTCAAAATATAGACAAGTAGCATCAAAACAAATGCATTCCGTTAGTGCGCGATCGAAGTCGGTGAACTGAAATAGCAGGGCCGTATTCAGGACCGTACATATATAATTCGGCAAATTTAATTTTTTTTTATTACTCCCAATTTGAGTTTTGGTGTATTGAAATAGAGGAAAAATTAAAAGCCGGATCTTGTAACTTCAACAAAATATAACACTTACTAAACGATTAAACTATTAGTAATTCAAGTCAACATTCAAAACATGCACGCAAATGCATTATCGCAAGTCTGAACCTGTTCGAAACTCCACCGAAGGCGTGCCTAAAAAGCACCTTTTATCAACAAAGGGACAGTTTGCTTCACATATTGAATAATAGAGAAGTGTAAGTTGTTAAAATTCTATTTGGGATTTTTGCAGAATGAAATAACAAGTTTCATGGATAATTTATGTCTAAAGAAAGATGTATTTCCAGTTGATGGTGCACTCCTCATAATTCCAGAGTAGTGACTAATCACCCTGATGAACAACTCCCAAATCGATGGATTGGCACTTATGACCCAAAAAGATGGCCTACGAGGTCACCCGACCTGACGCCATTGGACTTTTACATATGGGGTTACCTAAAGAACCAGGTTCACTCTTCTATACCTATCAAAGGATGATTTGGAATATCGCCTGTGAGCAGCAATTGCTCAGTTGAATGGGGTTATGGAAGCAATATTAAGACGTGCAATTTTGTACAGAAAACATAACGGAAAACAATCTGAATAGTATTTGTGATTTTTTTTTCTGAAGGTTCTCGATTACGATTATGACCCGAGTAATCGGATAATTTATGGTTTGTCAAGATGGTGAAATTTGTCACTTTGTTGATGAAAGGTGCTTTTTTGCTTCGCTTTCTTTTGCTATCTCGGTTTAGAGAAACTGGTAAATAGATATGAGATCCGCACGATGAATTTTTTTTTTTTGTTTCTACAAAGATTGCTATATATGAAATGGCAAGCAATTATCGAACGCGGCAGTCGTGAAGAAAAAAATAGAAATTTAAAATCACAAACTCTTCAAAAAATAATATCGGTGTGTCCTGAACTACTGAAAATTTTTAGCAGCGAAAGTATATCTGATTCCAATGTCATTGAAAACAACCAGAGCGAAAAAAGTGTAAAACGAAAAACCAATTAATTTCCTCTGTTGCGACATCAAAAGAGTTGCAGATATACCATGAAAATGAATATCAAAACAAAAATCAAGAAAAAGAAAAAATAAAGTGATCGAAAGTTAATGTTGGCAAAAACAAAAATCGGAATTGGAAGAATCTGGCGTAAGTATTGACCATGTCAGTTTATTTAACGATATTTTGGATTATCAATCAATTTCTTTCATTTCTACATTTCTTGTGGGTTAGACACACTGTCTCCAAAATGAAAAATCCTGCCAGTGTTGGAATCTTTTTGTCTAAAAATAATGGTCTGCTTGAATTCCGGTATTTGGCTTTGCATAAATATCTGAGAAAAATCTTATTGCATAAGCGATATCTAATTCATTGGAAACAATACGTACAGCATAGCAACCTGATGCTAACCGTTCACACAAGTTATCAATATAGCTTTCGAATCTCAACTTTTCATCAATATATAACCCCAAAACAAATTTTCCTCGGTATTATTTGTATTTTTTCATTATCCATTGAACTCTTTGATGGTAGGTACACTTAAATGAATCTTTCACCCATTAAATATCCACAGTAATATGACTGAATCAGCGATTGATCTGTTATTCCTGAGGATTGTGGTGTCATCCGCCACCATGGTGAATACTATGAGCATTATTTTCATTATCATAAATATATACATTTGCAAAATTTTCACAGGAATAAAAATATTTCAGTTGATATAGAACACTATCATGAATGTTGCTATATTGTATATACTCAGTATTTTAAGGTGAGAGCTTTTATATTTTTCATACACTTTCGCCGCTTATAGGTATATATTGACTGGCGCATCTAAACTCTTGTTGAAGTTATCTCTGTGGTAGGTATAACGATTTGTTTCTTAATTCATTAATCAAATCATGCAATGCATCACCGACTATTTTAATTCTTATTTCAATGTGAAATATTAAACTGCTTACCGAATATCGTACTATAGACAGAGAAACATCTAACGTAATGATATATCATCTGTATTCTGTTTTGGAATGGAATCTCCCAGTATTTACATATAACGATTCCAAACGAATTGAGACTGACAGCCAAGATCTTTGATGAATAACCAAGTAGATATGTTGATAGTACATGTCTGATAAATACCGAATGTAAGAGAGCTCGACTTCTGACTGATTAATGGTCTGACGTTGATTTCTTATTAGATTAATGAATTTCTATTCCATACGACTTTGCTGTATATGGAACGCAAAGTCACTAAGTGTTTCACGTTCTGCTTTGATGAAGTGCCAGTGCTTTGTGGATTTCCATCCATCCGAGACAAAAGATACACTTAGGTTCCAGGCAGGAGAAAACACGTTCAGTTGTCCTATAAAATGATGTTTGAAATATTGGAAAAATCGCTATCGATAGCTTGAATGTGCTTGAAGTATTTTAATGTTAAAAGGAGAGTGACGTCAGTTTTGGTAATATTGTATATTAAACCAAGCAATAAAGACATAAAAGGGACTTTCGCTACAAAAGGTCAAGGAGGGTTCTAATTCATTAATATTCCGAGTTTGAGTCCTTGAGTGACCGCCGCCATATTGGAAAAATGGTAACGAAAACCAGTTAGGTTAGAGTATGAAATTTCCTGAAACTCATGTGGAATATATTTTTCAATCAGATGAATAGTTCACAGCGGAGTCAAGCAGCAAATTTCTACAATTCGCTACATTTTTTCTCAAAATTTCAGTAAATACCGATTGTTACGAAAATCGCTATTACTTGATTTTTGGAACTATAATTTCACAATAAAACAGGCTCCAGAAGATGCTGATACATTGATCGTTTATACAGCGATCAGTATGTCCGCATCATTTGATTCCGTATTCATAGTAGGAGAAGATCTCGTTCTGTTAACAGCACCAGCGAGATCTCATCCAAATATTTATCTTCGCAAACCAGGCAGAGAAAAAATTGTTGAAAAAATTTACTATCCTCTAAGTCAACAGTATTAATGAATAGTATTGTTTTTGCACGCGATCAGCGATTGTGACACTACTTCTGCTGTTTTCAACATAGGAAAAATCAAAACACTTGAAATTAACGAATATTTGAGCCGAACTATACAAGCTTTCAAAGAGCGAAACACAGATCACGAAGTCATTGCTGATGCGGGGAAAGCTTTTTTATCGCTCTTTACGACGTGTCCAAAGAAAACACCATTACTTTGGACTCCCTACGTTATCAAAATTGGGTCCACTTATTTTCTTGCTTTTCAGCAACGATATGCCAAAACATGTGAGTAAAGATCATATTGTTTTATATGCAGACGATACTACACTAGCAGCTGATTTTGACAGTTCTGAACTGCAAGAAAAGCTGAATCTGCTGTCACAAGAATTAACGACCTGATAAAACAGTTCTCAAGCAGTTTTTGTTCAGAAATGAAAAAATAATTCAAAATTAGAGTGTAGGTTGGCAATAAATATGTCGAATCGTCAAATAGCATCAGATTCCTAGGTACCTATATTGATAGTAAAATCACTTTCTAATCTAGCATAAGCCAGATCGGAAAAAGGTTAATAGTGGATATTACGCGATAAGACAATTAAAATTAACTCTGAGTGCAGATCAACTCTTTAATGTTTACTATGCAACTGTACACTCTCATATATCATACAACATTGATCTGTGGGGTTGGTGTACTATAATGTAAATACAATATTTGTTCCACAAAAAAGGGTCATACGCCTGATATTCAACCTGAGCTATAGAGACTCTTGAAAACAATATTTAGAATGGTAGAGTACGGAATCATGTCCCGACCCTGTACTTACATTTACAAATAGGTATTGTTGCTGAAAAAACATATACACAAGTATAATCGAAACTCAGATATGCATACTTATCCCACCAGACATGGAAAAATTGTGAGAGCCCAAAAACATAAAACCAAATCGTTTGAGAATTGTCCATCACATGCAGGGGTGACATTTTTCAATAATCTTCCTGGAGATATAAGTAAGAGATGAGACAATAGAAAAACGTTTCAAAACCTTAAGAGCTCCTTTTACAGTGTTGATGAATTACACCTATCTATAAGTAAGTAAAATTATACAATGAATTTAAGTATTTTTACTGTAAACAGTGAAGTTTAATACAGCTGAAGTATTCAGCAGTTCATCGAAAAAGTGAAAACGGGTAAAACAATCTGGATGGTATCGATGAAGCTCAATTTATATCGATTTATCCATTATACAATATTTAATGACGACAAGAAAACTGATCACTTCCAAAATCTTAAAATATGAACTGGAATAATATGATCTTTTCAAATGTTGTACAAAATCGTTATCGACAATTCCGGAAAAAAATGGATTTTTTTTCAATTTCACTTAATTTAATTTATTTTCTGTTGATATTATCCTAGATTTCGATTTATTAGCATTCAGTTTTGATTTTTTTATGTCAAAATAAATATTAATAGATTTTAGAGATTCATTTATGTTTTTTACGGCTATTTCTAGATTCTTATTTGATGTCCCAATACACTTCCCTGTGGAACACCAATATTCACAGTAGATTCTTCAGATAAGAAGTTCTTTATTTTGGTTATCTGTTTTCGGTTGGTTAATACTCTACCGCCTATTCCATAGTATTTCAGTTTTTCAACTAAAATATTCCTATTGATGTTCTCGACTGCTCTTTTCAGATCTAAAAAAATTGCACCAACGAATTTATTTTGGTCGACATATTTTCTCCAGTCTGTGATCGTATACTGAATTGTTGTTTCACATGAATGCTATTTTCTGAAACCAGATTGGTATTCCATAAACAAGTTATTTTTATTGAGGTAACTCACCAACTGTTTGTGAACTGCAATTTCTTGGGATAATTCCAAATAAAACATGTTCATTTCCAAATAGGAACTTATTGACGTTTCGGCAGGAAACTCATGCCTTTCTCAAAATATTTTTTGGTCAGTTGGAATGTTGCAGTTAGAAAAGCATAAAGGGTAATTTTTTTATTGGTCATTCGCTTATAACAATTTTCTTTTCCGGTAAGGTGAAAAAATGGAGGAACATGCTTTTTTGTAATCGAAATAAATGGTTGTGTGGATTTTTATAGAGTGAAATGGCCAGCAGGCTTATCAGGTATCGACTCCTGGTATGTGTTTTATGTGCTATGAATTTGGTGTGAAACATTACTTTTTTACGAGACTGTTTGTGTTCACAGGTAAACGTTCAAAATATTATAGAAGGTTGTGATAAAGTTCTTTGATCAAATTAGTGTCTTTTACGTCATTAATTGAACTTATACACTTTTTAATTTCTATGGCCTCGTAGAATTGACGTTTACGTTTGTGTAATTCTTGGCTCATCAAAATTATAACTGTGATTGAGCAGAGATTCATGTTTGGAAAGAGCAGATTTTTTTTTGTCATACTTATTGGATTTGATCCTTGACGCAAAGTATTGACTAGTTTGTCCTATGTATACACCTGTGCAATCTTTACATGGAATTCCATACAATACGTTTGACTTGTTTTCTTGAGTTTTGAGTTTACTGAAATTGTTATTGAGTAGGTTATAACCCTTGAAGGCCATTAAAATGTAATATTTTGATAAAACATCTGACAAGCCTTGAATATAAGGGATGGATAGGTTTTTCTGCGCAAAACGTTTTTATTTTTTTTTTGGTAGATAAGCATTTATGAGAAAGATTGATTCTTTTTTTGAAAATTGAGTTTGTTAATTTGAGAGCGAAGCTATTTTTCAAAAGTTAATTTTTTGCTTTGCCAAAAGCTTTTTCTCTAAATTCTGTATCTGAAAATTTGATGGCTCTATCGGCCAATCCAATTATTACGGATTTTTTTAGGATAAATGATGATTAGAATTCTAATTTTAATTCTGATCATAACGAGAAGACCACGTTTCTTTGGTGTTCCATTCAGTTCGTATTTAGTCATTTTTTTGTGCGTAAAGTAATATCAAGGAAATTTTATTTTCTTCTGGCATTGCAGTTTTGCAATCTGAAAAAGGATGGTAATATATATATATATATATATATATATATATATATATATATATATATATATTTATATATATATATATATATATATATATATATATATATATATATATTCACATCATGTATAGTATACATGCAAAAAAAAGACAATACCACACTATGCGTTACCATCCCTGCCGAAAGCATGAGTGTCGGTAAGTTTTACTTCTCCAACTACTGTACAAGCACTCCTAACCACCATGTTTTATTGAACATTCCAGATACGCTCATTAGCTCATAAGTAACCCCATTTTATGTATCCTGAAGAAGACGATGGGCCCATCGTCGAAACGTTGATGTTTTTCTAATATTAAAATAAATATGTAATAGGCATTGCCTAGATGTCTTCATTGAACCACACTACCAAGAAAATAAAATACAAAAAGGTGAAACTGTCACTTGTCACACCACATAGAGTGCACGTTTACATTTATATAATTTCAAACAATATTAATGTGTTTTTATTAACTTTGAACTTCGTTTTATTTCTCGATTTAGGTTTTTTTTCTGTTGTTTCACTATGTTAGATGAATATGTTTAACATCATTGAAACCAACCTCAACAAAGTTTTTTCCCTGATGATGGAAATAAACATTTCCGAAAGCTTGAATAAACCTTAAAGAGTTTTACTTTTTCATTGCTGCTGCTTACCCCAATATCCCTAGTTTTGTACCTAACTAGTCAGCAAATACTACCTACCCATATATATATATATATATATATATATATATATATGTAATTTTTTTCTGACTCACTTAAGGACTTATCGTAAAATGTTCAAAGGAAAAATCCGTTTATTTTTTGATGGACTATCAACTGTTAGCGGTTGTGCCAGAGGTTAAATTACACCCATTTTTCCCCACTTCTTTGCTGAACGATGTCGTTATCTCTCTTGTTAGCCGTCAAGGTCTGTTATCGGCTTTATTGTTTTACTCCAGACAATATGCGGTTAACAAAATCCAAACACATTCGTTTTCTGCGGTACCCTGATTGTGGGCGTGTTAATAAAACCGAATTATTTTCAAAACAACAAATTTTTGGGAGAAATTGTGGTTTGTGAATTTTGGATCAAAACAAAAATCGCTTCGCTGTTGAATCAGTTTGACTTCAGCTTCCATAATATTCGGTGGGTAAGTTTGTACAAGAATTATTGACTATTGAAATATGGTAAATTGATATTTTTCCACAAAATTAAATACATGTGGAAATGAACATAAAATACATTGGGTATATATGTAATATGGATATTAATTACTTTATTAAATAAAAATTATTAGCTTGGGAAATAATTTCAAATAATTTTGGGAATGCACTTTAGTTACAATCAGTTCAAAATGATTTCGATGTCCAAACCATTGTTGGAATTGCAAAAACCATTATTCCGCTGTACTTCGGAAAAAAAATTAGTGTAGTTTTATTTTATATCATGCAGCTATTGAATTTGACTTGTTCGATTTGATTTTTTATTGGTCAAACGTTTACACCTTAATAAGTCAATAATATAATTACATACAATATAAATGTAGTTACATTTGAAATATTATAATTATACTAAAACAGTAAATGATTAATATAAATTGTAGACGATACGAGCACAAAACATGTAAATATATAAGTAAAACCGTAAATGATGAGTATACATTTTATCACAAAATAAATAAATTTATAAATATACAGTCAAAGATATAGAGGTGCCTAGAGATAAATACATTGACATTAATCACTCGGTAAAGCTGGAATCAGACGTATCATAGTAGGCATTCTCTGATAGGTGTTTTTTTAATGTCCTTTTTGAATTAGTGAGGGGTTTCATTTTTCATTGATTGGGGAAGTGAGTTATAAAGTGATATGTATAAGTTATATCTCTGATATTATCTTTGTTCCCAATATTATAAGAATGGTTGTTTTCTCGAATGTGTATTAAATTGCAGTATATTACACATGAGTAAATAAATTGAACTTCAACAACCAATGCTTACAGCTCTCCATTTGAACTGTTCCAGCTAATGCTCTGATTGGTCGTTTTTGAATGGTAAATATTCTCGGGGTATGAATAGATGTGCCCCAATTTATCAATTCTTGAGATAAAAAACTATGAAATATTGCATGTCTCAAAAGATCATTCAGCGATATGTCCGTGAGTTTAATTTGAAATATTGAAACTTACCAAGCAAGACATCGGAATAGTTCTCACGATTGAGAAATAATATTGGAAATTTTGAGAAAGTGGCTAGACTCATTACGAAACACAAACTACTAACTGGCAATGGAGATAATAAAATTACCATTCTGGGATATTTTCAAGCATATCATCAAGCTTCAATACGAACAGCGTCTTTGGAATTAGGGTTTTCTTACTCTGCAATACAAACAATTTTACACCGTCATAAGCTGCGTCCTTTTTCATACATAAGACTGCAAAAATTACACCTAGGTGACTTTTCCCGCAGTTTGAATTTTTGCGGGAATTTATTACTCATCATTCAACACTGGATCCTTAGAAAACATATTTAGGACTGATGAGGCAGAGTTTTGACAAAATGGAGTTTACAATAGTCGATATAGACATTTTTGGGCTTCTGAAAATCCACATATGGTGCTCGAAGTTGAAAATCAATTACAATCTCGAATAAATATTTCTTGTTTCGTAATGAACCAGGAGGAACCCTCTTTTATATACGATGGAAATTTAAAACGTGGTTGAAACATTTTTCGAAAATTTGCCACTGTCAACATTATTCTTGTTCGTTAATAATAATTGGTCTTGTGTAATTGAATAGGAACCCATATTTTTCAGTAATTTATTACAATTGTCTTTTGCTTCCATGGCATACTTGAAAAAGCAGAGAATCTCTTGGCAAGATAAGGTATTTCTCGATTTTTTTAAATAACTCCATAGAGATTGTATGAGTTAGGTATAAGAAGTGCTCAAATAACTCACCCTAAAATTCAATTCAATAGTAGGTGCCATATAAAAACATTGAGTTTTCGACTATTCTTGAATGCAACATTCAAAAATCGCCTACGCCCATATGATACAAAATAGGACCATCGATGGGACATCAGGAGCTAGCCTGGACTTCCAGCTAACTGCTCCATAAATTTGGTTTTCTGCTCCTGAACGTTTTGCGAGATAGTTTTTTTTTCGTTACATACTACGGCGGTAATTTTTTTTTCTGAAAAACCGACATATGTCAAAAGCTGTAATAGATAAGTCAACTCAACCTAGGTTGTCTAAACTCAGAAGTAGAATGCCAATCGAACCATGTGAGAAAAAACGCGTTTCGATATAAAATAAAAAAGTTAGTACTAATTTTTTATACACCCTGTTCAGCTGAAAATATTCCAGGTAAAATGAACTGCAAGTTGAAAAACCTCTATTGGACGGCCTACGTGAAATACCCTGTATATATAGCATTATCGATTGATCATTTATGTTACTCTTGAAAGTTCTGTAAATTAAGTTGATGCATAGTGATGCTCAGTTGGCAGTCTATTAATGTTTACTTACTGTTTGCAATAAAAGTGTTTTAAAAGTCATTGGCGCGAAAATTAAATGAAAAACAACAAATATTGATTTTAATGGGGTGTGCCGAAGTATGCAATATTCAATAAAAAATATCCGCATGCAGATCCAGTTACAATTTCTGGCCTTTCCAAGATTAAAAAAAAAAACAAATTTGTAAATAGTTTTTTGGCCGAAGAATAGTGTCAGAAGATGTCAATCAGACATTTAGCATTTTTGAACCGGATTCAATTTCGTTATATATATATATATATATATATAGAGAGAGAGAGAGAGAGAGAGAGAGAGAGAGAGAACTCAAATTTTCTTGGAATAGGTCCGAATGAAACATTATCACTACGACATACTGTGGTATTTTATAGACGTCTTTGCCGGACACCTTTTTCAAAATATTTTTTGGTCAATCTATGAGAATTGTTGCAGTTAGAAAAATACCTACTTAATAACAATTTCAGTAAACTAATAACTCAACTTCCAAAGAAGAAGAAATGACAAGTAGTGTACGAAATTCCATGTGAAGATTGCACATGTGTATATACAGGACAAACAAGTAAATACTTGGCGTCAAGGATTCAATCCCATAAGTATGACAAAAAATCGAACTGCTCTTTCCAAACATGAATCTCAGCTCAATCACAATTTCAATTTTGATGAATTAAAATTTAAAAAAAAAAACCAAAAAAAAAACAATTAATGACAAAAATGACACTAATTTGATAAATAAACTTCATCACAATCTTCTATAATCTTTGAACGTCTACCTGTAAAAGCAGACACCCTCGTACAAAATCGAAAAAGAATAATTTGTATCACATAAAAACACATACCAGGAGTCGACACCTGATGAGTTTTCACTTTACACTCTATAAACTGCAACAATTCTTATAGATTGATCAAAAAATATTTTGAAAAAAGCATGAGTTTCCTGCCGAAATGTCAATAAAATACTACAGTATGTCGTAATGACAATGTTTCATTTGGACCTATCCCAAGAAAATTGAAGTTCTAACTATACAAAGTTTTTGTAGAGTACCTAACTGTAGCAACATTGTCTCTGATATTCTCTAAACATATCCTTGCGCAACAAAAATAGCCAAACATTCAGATTTCGGAAATATTTCCGGGAATTTTAGGATAATTCGCATACTCAACTTCAATAAATAAAATTAAATTATTATTTTTGCTTTGTCATACTTTATATGGTAATTCGATCTGTTTCGGAACACAGAAGGTTTTGTAGACATATATTCTGAAGTACATCATATTTGAGATACAGGGTACAGAAAATAAGGCATTTTTTCCTGAACACACCTGAACGAAAAGAAAACTGTATATCGTGAGAGGTTCAATAACTTTCAATAGCGTAGTTACAACAACCAGTAGCGTAGCTACGCTCGTTTGTAATCCTTTTTCGAAATGGATTTTAACCAATGCTCAACCAAAAGTAATATTTTACGTAGCTAGAGGTTGAGATAATTTTTTTGGCTAAGGTTCGAACATGGATTTGTCAAACAGATTAGTTCCTTAACATACGGCATATACTTCGCTGAAATTGTTTCTTTTCTCAAAATATAGCAATATCGTTGATTCCATTCATTTCTTATTTCTTTTTATACTTTTTTAATATTGATTAACTGATTAAAACTTTGAATATAGATAGTTTCATTCTATTTAAACGGCCATTCACACCTATGTTCCTTCAAATCACAAAATTATCTGAATCTGCTAATTGTGACGTAGTGGATATCATGAAAAAATCATTTTGTATTACGATTAACAACAAATCAATAAAAAAACTTTCAAAAAGTTTATAATTTCGCTGGCTTGTGTATTTAATCATTTTTTCAATGCACGAGAAATATTCTCACAATTTCTGCAATAGAGTACACAATTTTTCCAATTTTCTGCGTTTTATCTCCCCTAAGAAGTAAAGAATCAATATTGTACTCAACAAACCTTGCAAATTCACTAAATTGAGAAAAAACTTCTCGAATTATAATTGTGGAGATCAGGAAGCTCTATGAAACGACAAATATTGATATGAATACGAAATATTGTTTTTTTTTCACTTGTGGCATTATTAGCAACAAATTATGTATTTGTTCTAGTTAAGATGTCACGAGGAGACTCAAAATACTTTCAAAAAAATGAGGTGGAATTTGAAGAAGATATGTTCGGTCTCTGCACCGATGAAACTACTGGTCAAAGCAGTTCCGTGAGGAGATTCACGTGGAGAAATTCAAATAACGTAACTGTCCAAGTAATATCGTATGGAGCTACAATAACATCTATCAAGATTCCCAGTAAAAATGGTGCTGTAGACGATATTGTTATGGGATTCGACAACATGGAAGGTGAGGAAATCTGAAGAAAATCTTTGTAGTTGTAGAGAATTCTCAATTATTAAATATTTGACAATAATATGATTCCACTGATTTTTTTCATATAATCTGATTCAGTCATATGCGTTCACGTGATCAGTGAAGCCAATTAGAGACACATTCAACGTCAACAAAATAATTATATGTTTTCCAAATGACTTTTTCAAAATGCCATTTCCGACGAAAATGTTTGAAAATACCAAAAATTAATTCTTTGAATAAAGTACTATCGAATATCCCTTTCCGCAAGTGAGTTGCTTTTAGAAATTATTCCAGTTCTTTTGAACTTCTGAGACTTCTGACGATGAAAACTCTGAATATATTTCCAATTATTTCCATGATTTTGAGTTAATTTTGAATTTTAATAACATGATATTGACCTCTTTTTACAAGCTTTTATTTAACTTGCTTCTTTCGTATGTCATTCGTTGTCATTCTTGCCGGTTCAAAATTTGTATTCCATTTTTGGAGCACTAGCCGACATCCGATTGAGCTGAAATTTGGCAGGTGTTCAAAATTACGATGACAATGCAAAGATGGCGGATAAGTTTTGTAATTATGGTTTGATTCAAAATTGGTATGTGGTATTTTTCGGGTCGGAGATTATGAATTTTTTGTCAAAAATCATGAATTCAAGATGGCGGCCCCAAGATGGAGGACGAGTTTTGTGATTATGGTCCGATTCGATTCAAAATTGGTATGCGGCGGTTTCCGCGGTCGAAGATTTTAATTTGAATTAAGATTATAAAATTATAAATCAAATGGCGGCCCCAAGATGGAGGACGAGTTTTTGGTTATGGTCATATTTTATTCAAAATTGGTATTAGGGGTTTCAGGTTCGGATATTATGCAATTTTTGTCAAAATCTATAAATTCAAGATGGCGACTTCGGGATGGCGGACGAGTTTTGTGATTATGGTCAGATTCTATTCAAAATTGGGGTGCGAGGTTTTTTGGGAGATCATGATTTCTTTCAGCTCAAAACTTACAGGGAAGAGACCTTGTGATAACGATGCTCTATTGGAAATGAAGAAATTAAGGCGAACTAACTAAAAATCAAAAAATAAAATAACAAATAAAAAAACTTCAAAGACAAGCTTTTATTCAAGCCGTGTACTAAAACGTTTAAAATAGTTTAAATCATCGCTGACAATGATTTAATTATTTTTTGTTGAATTATTCGGTTTCAAAAAGCTTGTCGCGCAAATTGTAAAACAATTAATACTTCGACAAGTTGTTAGTTACCAACCTATAATTTTCCAATGAAATTAATTAGTACCTACTTGTATGAATACTTTGTGAAAATTAAATACTCTAACGAGTTCCTACTTACCAACCAATCACTGCCCAATCAAATTAATGGGTACCTACTTTTATGAACACTTCAGCGACAAGCTTTTTGAAACCAAATAATTGAAAAAAAAAAATCATGGTCAGCGATGACTTAAACTTATTTTATACGTTTTAGTACACGGCTTGAATAAAAGCTTGGCTTTAAAACGTTTTTTTATTAGTTATTTTATCTTAAATCATTCAAACCCTTTCAACTTCTGAATAAAATATGAGCAGAATGTTCACCTAATAAAATGTCATTTGACCAATCACAGTATCTGATGAATGCTAAAACAAATACGGAAATAATTTTTTTGTGTACCATTTGCAGTTCAATCTTTGATAATAAGGACGTAAATTGCACAAGTTAGATGCAAATTGCTTGAGAGAAAATTTATAAATGTATGTGATGAAATCCTCTAGCGTGAATGATATTTGATGAGAATATTTCTCGAATCACATTGATTCAAATTTCAGAACTCATGTTTTATCTGTATTTCAAAATTGTTACAATACTTATCTCGTTCCAAAATCCAAGGAATCATTTCAAATTCTTACCGCTCTGTGTTTTGTGTTTTCTATGTATTTCGTTTCACAGATTCAGAAATATGTATTCCTGTGAAAATAATTGAATCGACTCATTAATGCCAAATAAGTCTCATCAACATTTTTCACTTTTCTCGGTACTATTAGAAAAATTATCTTGTCATGACCTACGGATTTATAACCTCAAATCCGTCAACTCATAAAGTGATTATTTATCAAAATTAAAATATAAATAATCAACAACAATATTATTTAGTTTAATTTAAATATTCTATAGAGATATTTTTCCACGACTGTTTTATAATATATCAATCACTCAATTACAATGATATTCATTATATACTAATATCAGAAAATAAAGATCATTCACTGCTTTGTAACTAACTCAAAAACCAGAAATATATATATTTATATATATATATATATAACTTTTTAGCAATGAAATAAAATAGTCTTTGTTCCGGGAATCGATTATGACAAAAAACTACAATAACGGGAATTGAACGCAAACCGTCTGCCCTATCGCTACAAGTTCTTTTTCTGCAAATACTTTCACTGGATTATCAATTGCCTCACTAGAGACCCATGGTGCACTGGATAGGATATAAGGTTTTTGATTATCAAATCACTGTACGTAGTGAACTCAAAATGTCATATTCATATTTCCTTGTAGGAATTGAATGTGTTGACATATAGTTTTGATAGGAGCTAGTGTGCATTTATCAGTATAAAACATTGATAAGACATTTATCACTATAAAACTAATTTGATTAGATGTCTCTGAATAAAACTTTGAGAAATTTCAGGCCATTTGAGGAAACTAGTCGCTTTATTTTCAAAGATTACTCAAGGTATATTTTGGTAGTAATCAGATAATCAAACTTTGATTCATACACGCCAAAATTTCCAGTCACAATGCTTTCTCGAAAATTTGTTAATTTAATGTGAGATTAAAATAATCTTCAGAAATTGTCAATGGAATATCGAATGAATTTTGTTGTTTCAGGTTATTTGAATTGCCTGAATCCCTACTTCGGCGCCACTGTGGGTCGCGTGGCAAATCGAGTAGGCTACGCCAGGATAACAATCGACGACACGACTTACAACGTCACGGCGAACTTGGGCCAACATCAACTTCACGGGGGCTTGAAAGGTTTCGATAAAGTAAACTGGAATCATTACGTGAACGGCACCAAGTTAGTGCTCAGTTACCTTTCTAAGGATAATGAGGAAGGATACCCAGGAGACGTGCTAGTTAATGTTTCGTTCGAATTGACAAACACAAATGAGTTCCAGGTGGATTTCAAAGCAACCTCGACCAAGCCCACGTTTGTTAATTTGACGAATCATTCGTACTTCAATTTAGCCGGGCATAGTAAAGGAGCCGAAGAATTGTACCGACATGTTGTGTCCATCAATGCGGATTACACGACTGACGTAGATGAGAATTCGATTCCATCAGGTAATGCTTATTTTACTTAAATTGAACATTTTCCTATATTTTTTTCAGATTGGGGTCCAGCGTGTCTTCAAAAATGTCAGTTTCTGTCTGAGGAACTGAATTCGTCAATTGAGGTAGTTGTTGTAAAATCCACTTCCAATCAGATTTCTTTATATTCACACCAGTTTTAGTTAACATTATTACCTGTATCATATTCAATTTTTGGAATCATTTACCACACCGAAAGCGAGATATAAGGCTTCAAAGTTGCAACGTTTAACACGTAATCCCTATAGTGAGCTACCGCGGACACATTTTAAGGCATAAATAAAAACCCTCCATTCAGATTTTTTTGAAAAACTAGTATATTATTGAAAGGTAAGTAACAAATTTTATAGAAAAAATTAAACACGCGTAACCATACAGTTATTTAGTTATTGCCATAAGAAGTTTCTAAATTATTGCGGATGAGAAGTGCAAGAGAGTGGAGGCTGAGAATCGTGGCAACGCCTCAAGCTAGCGCTCGTGATTCAAATAAACGAGAGCGCAAGGGTCTTGCTGTTTTGAATTGAACTGTGTTTTGGAATGCACATATTTATGAATAATAGTTGCGTTAATATATACTGATACATTTTAAACATATTACAATAGGAATAGATATAAAATAAAATGTAGTTTTAGCGAGTGACGGCAAACAACAGTGCATAAACTTTATTTTATTCATACATTGGTTCAACACATGTACGTATAACATAATTCGAATATTTTTAAACATAAACAAAAATGATTCAGATTTTCAACAGGCTAATAAAATATAACGTATAAATCTACTAAAAATATAAATAACAATGCATGTAATATCATTTCTTTTTCTAACTATTATATCAAATAATCACTTGATTGACTAAACATTTATTTTTAAATAATTAATGATTTTAGTTAATGCTTTCCTATTTTTAGTAACTCTATGTTTCCTATTCTCCAATTTTTCAGTTGTGTGATTAATCACAGCTTCTTCTCCTTCATCATGTTTCAACTGAATAGAATGGTGAAAATCTGCCAACAGATATCAACTATTGAAGCATATATACATTTTCAGGAAAACTCCTTCCAGTTGCTGATACAATTTTCGACTTGAGAATCCCCAAAGTACTGGGTGATATTATACATAAAATTCCTGGCTACGACGGCTACGACCACAATTTCTGCGTCAACAAAGGATCCAAACAAGATGTCACTTTTGTAGCCCGAGCTGTTCATCCCTCGAGCGGCAGAGCATTGGAAGTATACAGCAACCAACCTGGTGTTCAGTTCTACTGTTCTAATAGTATACCGGAAGATCCGAAAAAGTTCAAGGGAGATAAGTCGAAGTTGGATAGCTTGGTTGGCAAAGACGGAAAGCACTATTATAAACACGGAGCTTTTTGTTTTGAAACCCAAAATTGGCCTGATGCAGTGAATCATGTGAGTTTTAATAATTTTGACAAGCTTTTGTTTTTTTTACTCCTCTATAACTAACATTTTTTTTATGATTAACACAAAGTTGTCTCTATAAAACGTTCGATTCTTCAATGATTCTCAATCAAAATTCAACAATGAAGACATGTTTCGAACATATATATCTTCATCTTCAGTCAAGACCACAATCAATGATAGAGGAAAATAAGAGTGGAGGAAAACCATCAACTAAATTCAAAAGATTGCCTACATTAGTTGATTAGTTAACGATGTTATACACAAACTAAATCACGCAGCTGGCATACGATTTAAAGCATTTACAAAAACCAATATTTCTTTGGGACTAGTGGTGCCATCTCTAGCCAAAACTGGTTAATCTTCAGTCTTTCCTCCTATGGTTGTGAAAATCAAGTTTCATGTAATCATCAATATCATCATTATTATCAATATTATACACTGATGACGGTTCTTTCTTTTGCAGACAAATTTTCCACCAGCAGTTCTGTATCCTGGACGAGCCTACCACCATAGTGTAGTTTATAAGTTATTTGTGAACTGAAAAAGATTGAATACAATATTGTCCACATAATACATTTTTTCAGTTATTAGTTATTTGTTTCGTTTGAATCAACTTCAAATCAATATATTTCAAGAGTGTACTAGATAAGGTATTGAATACATTCATTGACAGTAATAAGTATTCTGTCTATATTTTCGAAATTGGAATTCCATTAAGTGGGTTATTTATTATAGGGTACACCCTCATATGTTTTTTTAATCACCGACCTATTACTGCTACCAGGGCTAATCACTAACGCCGACAAGCACACTTCCCCCAACCAGAAATTTCATTGCATCCTCTGGTATTTTCGAACAGAAGTAGTGATTTTTTTAAGAGCTCAACATCCATAAACTCGGTGCCGTCTGACGTTCACTCCAAAGTACGGCATATCTCTTGCTATATCTCGTGCTCATTGATATATCATCTAAGAGCCGTGATATGCTAGTACGCTGCAGTTGTACGGACTTTCATGGCGAGTTCTACTTGGCAGACTAGTCACCCATCCTGCGGTCGGCATTGCTTGACTAATATCGATATACTTCCTTTAATCTGACAAGCTGGGCCGTACCCCCACTTTCATTATATTCAATGAATTTTATGGTTCAACAAAAATGACAGAAAATATATTGCTAGAAATGATACATCTGAACTCCTTTGACATTAGTCGAAAAAGATCACGATCAATAAATATTTCAAGAAATTCAGCGAGAACTTAGAAATTCAATTCATATTCACAAGATATTTGAAAACAGGAACCGATTCAGTTCCCGAAACGTGAAGAGTGTATAGGGAAGTATCTTTTCATTCAATATTTTTTTCTGACAGGCAAAACATAGAATACGACAAGTAACTGACTAATTGTTTCTTTTCCAAAATAAATCGTGAGTTTGGTAACGAAGAAACTCAGTAAGCAGCAATATTACTGTTTTTCATTGTTGTATGATACAAATTAAATCCAAAATATAGTTCCCTTCAAAATCGCGATGTGTTTTTGAAGGCGACGAAAATCTCTGACTAACCCAAACAACGTTGGGCACGGTCAGCTCGTATGGATATTTGCGTATATCACCACACCACGCGCGTCATAACAAATTATCATACGTTTCATACACAAGGTCAAAAACCCAAGATAAAATATATTTCAAACAGGGTGGTCAAGTGCAACTGTGGGTGCCACGACTTAATAATACGATTTTCGGCAATATATGCAATATTAGCGTTCAATTGATAACTCACAGAGGATACATAAAATCGATAAACGTGCCGAATATGAAAATACTTTTATCCACAGTTGACATGTTTCTATTTACAAACGTCTCATAAGGTCAATAAAACATTAATGTGTTTCATGTCCCATAAGATACTGTGTCTTATGAAGTCAATAAAAAATATAAACTGATATAATAGCCCACCTATCGGTTCGTGGATTCCTGGATCACCTCAGTAACATCCACCACAACATAAAATTCACTATGGAAACCGAAGCTAACAACTCACTCTCTTTCCTGGATGTTCTCATTGCAAAGACCAATGACTCCCCCACCCACACAGTATACTGAAACCTACCCGCACCAACCGATACGCGCCAGCTCTCATCACCATCCAACCCAAACTATTTGCGTCCTAAATTCCCTCATCCACAGATATATTCAACTCACCGATAATCACAACCAATCACAAGAGTTGAACAAGCTCAAAATCGTTACTACAGAACGGTTATAATAACACAAAAATTAGCAGATCTAACCACCATCTCCAAATTCCCAAAACTCAACAGATACCAAAGTGTACAAGTCTTTTAATAATAATAATAATAATATTTTTATTGCCATGGGTTTCATGTGAAACATCGGCAACGTTAGATACAGGATTAAGAGTATACACATACATATAAATAAGTACTTAACATATTTTGCAAATGATAGAAAGTATAGATAAACACGTTTACAGGATACATTCATTGATAAAAAAATATACCTACGTATACAGCTCATACATTACGGTTTACACACATTGAAGAACTCGTCTAATGAATACAATGGATTTGCAGTCAAATAATCTTTCAGAGTTCGTTTAAAAATACTCATGGTTCTGATTTCTTTGAAATGTGGAGGCAATGCATTATATATTTTTATACAATTATAGTACGGACCTTTCTCAAATAAAGTTGTTTTATGCCGTGGGACTCGCAGATGTTCACCTCCTCTGGTTATCATATTGCAGGTATGGTGATTGTTTGCAGGAAAAGTTTGCAAATTTTTCCTAGCAAAAATTGCAATGTTATATATGTAGGCACAATTACCAGTCATAATTCCTAATTCGAAGAAGTAATTTCGGCAAGAGGTGTAATTTTTTAGGTTAAGCATAGTTCTTATAATTTTTTTCTGATAGATGAATATATCCTAAGATGTTGCTGCATGATACCAAAAAATGACGGTGTAATCAATCACAGAATGTACGTAAGCAAAATAAAACATTTTGATATGGTGAATACTTATATGATTCCTGAGGTATCTTATAACACAACAAGCTGTCACTTGATCAGTCCATTTCAGTTCTTTATCTATCATCACCCCCAAAAATTTGCAGGAATTTGTTTCATCCATTCGAGAATTCTGTATATTAATATGAAGTGGGTCTTCCAGGCCGCTTTTGAAAGTTACGTAATTAGTTATTCTAACACCATTCTACGACTCGAGACACCGTTACATTATATGTTTCATTCAGAGTACAAATTTCCCCCTCCGAAACAACAACTGAAATGTCGTCAGCGAAAAGAAAAACTGAGCTGATGTCTATTTGGGAACATATGTCATTAATAAATATCAGGTTTGGACCTAGTATGGAGCCCTGTGGCACCCCTATGCCAATTTTTACTTCATTAGAATAGTATTTGTGTTCGGTTATTGGGGTAAGATTTTATCAAATCAGTTGCTTTTCCTCTGACACCGTAGCACTGTATTAATAAATCATGCTTTCGTTAGGTCAAAATAAATACCAGTTACTTCATTGCCTTCATCGAGTTTATCTATTATGTGATTAAGAGAATCATAAATCGCAGATTTGGTGGACTTATTAGGGAGAAAACCATACTGATTCATCACAAATATATAATTTTCAATGAAGTATGATAAAAACCTGTTGTATATGAGCCGTTCGATTATTTTGAAAATCCTGACAGAATAGAAATTATTCTATAATTTGAATTATCATTTTTCTTTCCTTTCTTGTATACTGGCACAATGTTTGCATTTTTAGTGCATCGGGGAATATTCCGGTAGGAAAACATTCGTTAATTATACCCTCCCTACATCAAAGGTGTCACCGACAAAATTGGCAGAATCCTAGAAAAATGCGAAGTAAAGACAATCTTCACGGCAACTAATAAAATTTCAAATTTTATCAGATCTCTCAAAGACACCATAGCTAACGAGTCTTAAGGAATATACGAAATACCATGTTCCGGATGCTCTAGGACATATATAGGACAAACTAACAGACGAGTGACAAGCCGAATTCACGAACAACAACTTGCCGTCCGACTCTTAGACCCTTCCTCGGCACTTTCCAAACACCGCGAAGAAACAGGTCACGGAATAGATTTCGTGCATACCAAAACCCTTGAAATAAATTCGGATTCGAACTTTTTTAAGGATTCCACTTTGTTCGAATGACTATAATGAGTAAGAAAGGAAGAGCACTTCAAATGGAAAGTCGAGATACGCACGGAACAGTTCGGTGTTTGGTAGTAGGAACAAACTTCAGCAGAAGAAAAAATTTCTAATGCACATCACGCACTGTTTTCAGATTGGCTGCTAAGTAAGATCATTCGTTCACCAGCCAATCAGAAAGTAGTAGGTGAATCTGACGTCATGTCGTTCGTAGACAGCTTTTAAATTCACCGCCAGAGGCGCGCGCGAGAATCTTGAAAGCTTTTTCTACCTGGAAATGCAGCAACGCTGCGTGGATGTCGAGTCAATTGTCAGCTTAGCATTTTTTAAAAGGAGTATTTCTAGTTTTAAAGACAATGGGCGGGTAGAGTGTGTAGTTTTTTTCAGGTGGGCTATAAGAATTTTGAGGATGTTATTCATCGTGTGCCCAAGTTGAGTTTTTGTGTGATAAGAAAACCAAACTGGCGTGTCACATAACATTTCTAGGGTGGCTCAACGACATAGCAGAGAACTGACAGAAGTTCACAGCAACAAGCTCGGGGCTTAATTTAATGCGAGAAACTTCCAATCGTAACATGACTTCCTACGTGGAAAACAAGGACTTTATGGAAAGCCCGGCGCAATTTGGTGGAAAATCCAGTCTTATCCGGATGCTGCCAGTTCACAATCGAGTTTTGAATTGAATGACTTGTCTTACGTTTCTTATTAGTTTTCAGTAAAACTTTACAATCTCTATCCTGGAGAGCAATATCATCATTCGATTTTTTCTAATCGAACACTTATTTATTGATGAAATGTGATAAGTTAAAATGATAAGTGATTTGATTCATATTCGAAAAACAAATAATGGTATAGATTCAATCGATGCCGATTGAAAAGTAATAGAGATAAATATTTATACGAACAATTTCTTCTGCCATCATTCCGGAGCATTCCATGAAAATAATATTGAAACGTTTTTAGGAAATACTCTCCAATTCTCCAAAAATTGTGAACTCCATTGAAAGTAGGTACGCTTCGCTCAATTGACCTGATGATTTTAATATGACATAAATGATTGGATTTTATTTTTATTACAATGGGAGTTAATTAAGTCATGTCTCGCAAACTTGCAAGTGTTTTATTTTTATGACTTTATATAACTGATCGCTCGAAGTGGAAAGAGAGTTAACAAACCTTTCATATGAGGTAGCACACAATAAAGATTATTTCAAGTAGAACAAGCAAAAAAATATCGGCCTCAAAATTTTTGTTCATAAAAAAAATGTTTTCTTTATATTTTTGGTATGCCTCTTCACCCTTGTTATTTTAAAACTGATATGGTTCGATAGACAATCACAACACCTTTCGAATGAGGTGTCACTTACCATATGTTTAGAAAACTTTGGCGCGTCCAGTCGGAAACGTAAATTTCACAATTTATCCATTGATTCTGAAGTTATGGGACATATTTTTCATCGGAAAACACAAACACCATTTCTATTTTCATATATATCATACACTCTACGATAAAAAGTTTCAAATCTCCCCAATGGTTCCATGCAATCTAACTCAAATAAATAGAAAATACTCTAAAAGTCCATAATGATATAAAAAAGTTGAAAATTCAAATCTACATTTCTGTAGATGTAGACAGTACTTATGTACTTACTTGAGTTTCAAGCTCTATATTAAAATACTTCGAAAAATAATAACTAACAATTATGTATTACCATTGTCTAAAAATATATAGTCAGTGAATGTCAGCGGCAAAAGCATAATAATATTTCATTGATCCATTCAAACATCTATAAAATGTGTAGAACAGGTCAGGTTCTAAAGGGCATACAAAGATCGTAAATTATAACACTAAGGGTATAAAAACATGTAGAATTTATAACGAGCGATTCATGTCATCAAACAGATTGATCCACGTCACAGTCTGACATGAATTCCTCAATGCTATAATAGCCTATGGTAGATAATAATGACTTCACACTTCTTTGAACATATTCTTATTGAGATTTATCATCGTTTCTGGCAAGTGATTGTAGAATACCCCTGGGGAGTGGGGGATCGTTCAAATTTGGTTGTCTAATGTTTTGGGGTATACAAAAAATCACCATTCCTGGTAAGATAATTGCGGTACCTAATGTGAATTTGTTTTTAATTTACAGTAATTTTCCTTTACAAGCAGTAGAGATTCAAAAATGTACAAACATGGAAATGTTATAATTTTGTTAAAAATGAAGCAAGGCCTCTTGTGAGGATAACTTGAACATAGTGCGAATTATATTTTTTTAATCTTTGAATTTTTTTTTACTCTTTGCAGAATTCCTTCACGTTATAAGACATATATCTAGAGAAGATTATAATACACCGTCAACAAAGACTCAATCGGCATTGAGGATTGTATTCTTGAAACTGCGTATCTGGATTTGTTAATTTTTTTACTCAGCCTGTTGATGTGATCGTTAAGTTTTGATCAACATATAAACCCAGAAATTTAGTGCATTCAGTGAAAACAATATTTGTTCCATTCTGAACGAATTGTAAGATATACGGGCTATTTTGGGAAGTACCTACTTTCAGTTCTGAATGCTACCGCAAGAGCCCTCTATTAAATTTCCAGGGAAACTGTTGAAATTCCGAAATTTCGTCTCGACACCGCTGCATACAGGTCACAATAAAGAATATTTAAACAAAATGTCCCTGGAAATGATAAACAAAAACATAAACCAGGGACGAAACGTTGCAATTCATGAACTGAGACATTATATATATTCAACCTATTTTTATATATATATATATAGTTATACATATATATATATATATATATATATATATATATATATATTAGGGTGTGCCAAAAAACGACGATATTTTTTTTTTTGGCTCTCAGTCCAAAATATCTTAGAAGATGTCCCAACAAAGCTCCTGTTAAAAGCGGAGCTCAAAATTCCAATTCTAAGAGGTCCTCCATCGAACTTAAAGTTTTTCCGTTTAAATAACATGGGAAATATCAGTTTTTTGTCCTGCAAACTGTGATGAAATTATTTAAAAAAAACGAATGAATGGACCTTGTTTATTATTAAATTTGGTACAAAAAATTCTTTTGAGTCGAATTTCTATCTTCAATATTTGATTTGTTATATAGCTTTAAAATTTAAATTTCCGGTTTTTTGCATTTTTTAGCAAAAAGTAAAAGTTCCAGTCAAGTTTTTCATATCATCAATAACAACAAAGTTACAGGCTCATGTATATTAATTTTTTTAAATTTTTGCTTTTACGAACTGAAATATCGATAATTAAACAAAAAATTTTGTGCAAACGAATGAATGGACCTTGTTTATTATTAAATTTAATACAAAAAAAAAGTGTATAAAATTTCATGAGAAGAGAAAACATTAAAAAAAAAATAGAAGTGAGTAGAAAATATCTGAAATACCTGCTATATCAGCTTCAATGGCGTCTGAATTTGATTCTGAACTCCCCACCTGAACAATGTTCAAGTAATTTTCCAGGTCAACAGATGATGTACTTTGTACCTCTTGAACATTTCTTGAAATTGTTAACAACTGACTGCCTTTACGGATTTCTCGGCTATCACTTAAACATTTTTTTTTGGGGAGAACTTAAGTTTTGCAAAGCATTTTGCGGAGCAATATCAAATAAGCAATCGAGAGAATCACTAAAATTCTTCTTAACTAATTTTTGTGCAGGAAAAATATAAATATTTTCACATTTTGAGCTAATATTAAAAATTATTGAACTAAAAATAAATGCAATTATATTGTGAATTGTATTTGCTAATATCTTAATGATATTTTATGTCCTTTATCAATATATTTTATAAAATAGTTGAAAAATCATAAAAATATGACTGACTCAGTCTGTAAATTTTATGGTTTGATACTACGAAATATCTTACTCACCTAATTTTGTTGCAAGTTTGATGTGTAAAAATTTAAAAAAAAATGACCTGTAACTTTGTTTTATTGATGATATGAAAAAATTGACTGAACTTTTACTTTTTGCTAAAAAATGCAAAAAACCGGAAATTTAAATTTTAAAGCTAATAACAAATCAAATATTGAAGATAGAAATTCGACTCAATGGAATTTTTTGTACCAAATTCAACAACAAACAAGGTCCATTCATTCGTTTTTTTTTTAATAATTTCATCACAGTTTGCAGGACAAAAAACTAATAAAAAATCATGTTTCCTATGTTATTCAAACGGAAAAACTTTAAGATCGTTGGAGGACCTCTTAGAATTGGAATTTTGAGCTCCGCTTTCAACAGGAGCTTTGTTGGGACATCTTCTGAAATATTTTGGACTGAGAGCAAAAGAAAAAAATATATCGTCTTTTTTTGGCACACCCTATATATATATATATATATATATATATATATATATATATATATATATATGTATGCATATACACATCAGAAAAGTCTAAGGATATTTGAAAAATGTTGAGAAATTCAATTGATGTATACTTAGATATCAGATGTATCCTATTAATCAGTTCAAACACTTATGTCAACAAGTTTTTCTGTCAGACACATGTGAGAAAGTTAACAAAAACTGGGTATTCGTGATAGTGCTGCAAAAACTGGAGATTGCAATCTGCGTTGAATTGTTCGATATCAATAATTTTATTGGATGATATTCTTCAACCCAACAGGAGCTGTTTGTGAAATGCTAGTCCACATTTCGCTCGTATTGTGACAGATTGGTTGAACAACGAAAGAATTGAATTATTGCTATGGCCAGCGCAATCTCCAGACCTGAATCCGATGGAGCATGGTATGGACATGCTTCAAAGAAGAATTAACCCACATATGGGCAACATTCATAATGCTTTTGCATTCAGGGAGCTTCTGACAGCCGAATGGACCAATTTACCCAAGACGACATAGACAATCTCAATTTGTTTGTTAACAATAGGTGTAGAGCTGTGATTAATCAACGAGGTGGCCATACTCCGTATTAAGTGTTGATTTTATAATTTTTGGAGAATTTTCTAATGAGTTATGAGTTATAAGTTTTTTTTTCCTTCACAATTTTTCTGTATTTTACCAATTTCTAACATCATTTCCTTACTACTGAACATTTGGTAATCAAATATATACATTTTTCTCAAGAGGGTCATCTTATTGCCAAAAAATCATCTAATTAACACAAACGGAAGAACCTGTTATGAAACGAGCAAAAATTAATCATTAATTGAATAACATCAAGTATAATTCACATAGATTTTTGTGGTCACATCTTGAAGAAATACTTTCTCAATGAAAGGAAGCTCTATCAAATGACATTTCGTTTGCCAATATTGATATAAAAATGCGAGATTGGGAATTTTTAAATAAATATCAGGCAAACATGAAAATTTCAATCTTCGTTACTCTATAACTCACATTATTTTCTTTTTTTTTTCACAAAAAAGCTACGAAAAGTTGGGAAGGAATTACATTTTCATCGCCCTATATACGTGCTTCAGAACTGGAATTGTTCTCTGCAACGCGAACAATAAATGTACAATGTGCACCATGTATCTTATTGAAGATCAATTATTAGATAACCAAGTTGTTAACAGACACTCAATTCAAGTTCATATCGTTTCGTACTGAGATAACACGTTCTCTCGAAATAAATACACTTACTCCGAGCCAAGCGAACAGAGAACATATACCGAGATGACCGTGAAACTAACCGAAGACGAATTTGGACAAGTCAAAGATGATAAAGGACAACAAAAAACCATCAAAAGATTCACCTGGACTAACAGCAACAAAATAAGCGTGCAAGTAATAACTTACGGGGGTTACATAACCTCAATAAAAATCCCGGACAACAAAGGTAACATTGAAGACATCACTATCGGTTTCAAAGACCTAAACGGATATCTGAGTGAGGACAATAGATTCTTTGGTGCTACCATTGGTAGGGTAGCCAATAGAATAGGCGATGCCAAAATGACAGTTGAAGGTGTCAAATACAGCCTGGCCGCAAATAATGGAGCCAACCATCTCCATGGAGGTATCAAAGGATTCGACAAGGTCGTCTGGGAGTCATATGTGAAAGGAACAGTACTATACCTAAGTTACCACTCTCGCGATATGGAAGAAGGTTACCCAGGAGACGTACTTGTGACCGTCAGTTTCCAACTGACTGATGAAAACGATTTCTGTGTCGATTACAAGGCTACTACCACCAAACCTTGCCCAGTCAATTTAACTAACCATTCTTATTTCAATCTTGCTGGGAATGGTAAAGGTTCGTCAGAGTTATACAAACACATCGTTTGTGTTAATGCTGATAAGATAACGGAAGTCGATGGCGGAGGCATACCAACAGGTAACGAATGAACAAGTTTTACTATTTTTGCAAAGTCTAGTAAAATGTTTTGACCCGTTTGTCGTATACAACTGTAGGAATATCCTTCATATAAAAGTTTGCAGTGCGCAAGCGTATTTGGTACCGCGACGATCAGCTGATGCAATTTTGCATGAAATTAAGTGTGGATGGATAAATGAACATTCTCAGAAATACATTGCATTTTTACAATCTTTCATTTAACTTCATATTTGTATGTATATACAGTGCGCGGCTAAATTATGGAACAAATTCGATATGACGCAAGCGACAAAAATGCTTAAAGAGGTCGATTTTTGTTTTTAAATACTGATTTTTGAATGTATTTTTGAATATATTTGTTCCATAATTTAGCCGCGCACTGTATGTTCAGTTCAAACTTCGCAAGTGAATTTTGACCCCCTTCTTGTCAGGTATTCATAATTCTGGTAAAAGAGGAATTATGGAATTTTGGCTTGAGGAAAAACAAAATGGTGGTTCCAATATGGCGGACGAGTTTTGTGATTATGGTTCGATTCTATTCAAAATTGGTATGTGGGGGTTTTCGGGGACAGATCACGAATGTTTTGTCAAAATTCATAAATTCAAGATGGCGGCGAAGTTTTGTGGTTATACCCCGATTCCAACAGAAATTGGTATGTGGGGGTTTTTGGAGCGGAGATCATGATTTTTTTGTCAGAATTCACGAATTCAAGATGGCGACGACTTTTGTTATTATGGCCCGATTCCATTCAAAATTGGTATGTGGGTATGTTTTTTCAGCAGGATGGTGCAGGACCACATAATGCTCATATTGTTCGGCAATATCTTAGTGATACCTATGGGCAGAGATGGATTGGAACAAATGGTCCAATCAAAATGCCAGCTAGATCGCCCGATTTAACCCCTATTGATTTTTATTTATGGGGTCACATGAAATCCAAAGTATACTCGAGGAGACCAACTTCTTTGGAGGACTTGAGAGACAGAGTTGAGCGAGGATTTCAGGAAATTCCTGCTCACGAACTGATCAATGTGATGAGGTGTACAATAAATAGAACTTGTCTATGTGTTAGGGAAAATGGGCACTACTTCGAACATATTATAATAATCATCAATACATAAAATGATTTTTCGATGGTTGTGAAGCTCTTCTATTGAAAACAGGATAATGGTATTGTGAGTAATAATTTGTACGTTGAATGTTTCACTGTTTCAGTCGTTAGATTTATTCAAACAGTTTGATTATATTAAAGTTATCTTTTCTATAATGGGTTTATGATCATTACATATTGTCAAGTCGATTATTTTTGGTAAATTATTTTCACCATTCTGAAGTAAAGTTTGAAAGAATGAATAGATGTCATGTTCCCTACCAATTTTTTCAGATTGATTTCATTTTGTTAGATGGCTCTCCACGTTTTGAACAAAAAGAAAGTGGTACATAATGTATATCGTTGAATTGGTAATTAAATTCTCTATCGAATTGCAAGATGGCCCTCGGTAGGTACTATTTGAAAAAAACGATTTTTTCGTTAAAAATGCGTTCAGAAAATTTCAATTTCTGCTGTAGGATTTGTTAATTTCTGCTGTAGGATTTGGTATTGATCTCATCGATGGAATGACTATTACTATGAGTTACTGATGTAAATAAGTATATATTTTAATCTGATCAAGGACTACTGGACTAAAAAAAAATGAGTTTTGCTTTTCAATTGTAAAATAAAAATTTGGTAGCACTGTCGTATGTAATTTGAGCCATAGAATCAGAAAAACATCAAACATACAGGGTGTTCTATTTGAAAAATTGAAGTTAGTGGCTATTCTGGCGAAACCGGAAGTCGGCCATTTTGTTTCCATATGTCTGTCAATCCGAAATTGTCTCTCATATCTATGTACAAAATTTCATCCAAATAGGTTGATAAGTGAAGGAGATATAGGCATGGCCCTAGTCCCATTGTCACCCAGTAGATGCGGATTTTGTTTCCTTGAGATAAGTTAGAGTTGCGTGCAATGAGGGGGTAGGTATGCTTAATTGCGGCTTAAACGCCACCCCCATGACCAACCACCGGTGCCCATGGCATTAAATATTGATAAAGTATATATCACGAATGACTTGATTTGTCGATTTCAAGGTAAGCTTCCCAACGTAGCGAATACCACATTCGACCTCCGTGTTCCAAAAGTTCTGGGAGATGTTATCCACAAAGTTCCGGGCGCACCCGGATTCGACCACAACTTCTGCATCTCCAAAGGGTCCGCACAAAGTGATACTTTCGTCGCGAGAATTTCACACCCAGGCAGCGGTCGAGTCATGGAAGTTTACAGCAATCAACCTGGAGTACAATTTTACACTGGCAACTTCCTGCCAGAGGGAGACACGTTGAAGGGAAAAGACGGATTCATCAAGAAGCACGGCGCTTTCTGCTTGGAAACTCAGAAATATCCAGATTCTGTGAATCACGTAAGTAGTAATTATCTAGGTGAAATTGTCGGGTTTTTCATGTATTAACTCATCCGTGAGATTGACTGTTGCATGAATGCCCCCTGTAGTCAGCAGTCGTTTCACGAGTATTTGTGGAAGGAAGATAAATATAATGGACTGTTGAAATATGTGATAAGGAAAGCTAAACTGAATAATTACTATAGTTCGATTTAACGGGAATAAGGACCAGGGAGTAAAACAATTTTTTTTTCGTTGTCGTTTCGGAATTAATTTATTCCTTTTTCAAAGCTGAAATGACAATATTCACGTATAGATTGAAACAAAGGACATACCTTTAAAACTGAGTTTTTCCTGCTCATGGATTCAACTGAAGAAACTGTTGAGTAGTCGATACAAACTCTGGCCGATAAAAACACATTGGCACAAATCACACATTAAAAACTAAAAATTGTATATAAACAAATACAGACACGTTACAATGAAACAACACACAACAGTGTACGGTCAATATGCAACTGATACATAGATAAAGAAACGAAAAAACCAAAACAAATCTTTTGTGTATCATTATTCAAAAATCTGTGTGATGATCAGTTGCATATTGACCATACACGGTTGTGTGTTGTTCCATTTTTAACCGACGAAACCAAAAAGAAGAAGGTTCTCTAGTCGACGCGTATATTTTTTTATGTATGACCACGCATAACTTTCTACTGAGACGTCCGATTCCGATAATTCTCAGTGGATAGGGTGTACTTCGAAATTAGTCCCGTTTGAATTTAAAGGATGAAATCCACCCCTAAGGGTAGCAAAATGAAGGATATTGATCACTCACCCTCTGAATTCTGGTCCGTTAACCGATTCTATCAGGCATAACTTTGTACTGGGCTCTTCGATTCGGATGATTCGTTCTTTATTAGATAGATTATACCTCATAGTTGATCATATTTGGATTTCGATTGGAATTATCCACCCTTACGGGTAGAAAAATAGACGATAATTGATTTTTCACTTTTGAACATTGTCACACATATACAGTATCGGAAAGTATTTATCTTGGGTATGGTTGTTTCATGAGAGCGTGAAGAATATGTTGAGAGAGCATTACAATTTCTCCTCGACTCGCTCGAGGAAGGGATATCGACGTCACGACACAGAGATAGGAGAGTCAGGGGCGGTCAGCTCAGGACATCAGTATCATACCAGCAGCAGTCAAGAGAATGTGTGCACCGCAATGATGAAGAATTATTGACGATAATTTCACATCAGATAATTTGAACAAATTAAACTGAATCATCGATTCAATTTAATCTGTCGGACGACAGGTAGATCAAAATATCTTTGGTGCCGTGGTGGCCGCGAAAACAAAAGAAAATTCCTAAACATAAACAAAAGCAAACGATATTTCTGTAAGACAATAAAAACAAAAAACTTATTTCTAACAGAAAAACAATTATTTCCGCCACACACCCAAAATTCTGAAATTTATTAATAATTGAAAGGACAGTCGCTTCCGTAGGTACAGGTCTATCTGCAGAAGCCACTATGAATAGATTTCTTGTAAAGAATTACCCCCAAAGTACCACTTAACGATCTGTACTTTCTATGCGGTTGTGTTAATAGGCGGCATGTTTCAAAAGGTAATAATTGTCACGGTCTTTTGTTTTCGCAACCACGGCTCGGCAAGAATGAGTCGAGTAGCTGTACGCTGTGTCGCATTGCCACGTGGTCAGTTAATGCGTCGGGTGGGGTAACAGAAGGGGCGCACAGCAGTGCGTCTCTCTTGTTTATGTACTATTATCATTGCGTTCCTTGTTGCTCGTGTATATTTCTGTCTATACCCCAGATAAATTGTTTCCTATACTGTATAGTTGACAATGACAGATCGCTATTGTCATTATTTTTGTTCTCCTACATCCGTCACAATCATTATATTCTATGAGAGGATGGAATGATATACAAAGTAATGAAATAAACCAACCAGAACAACAAAAATAATGTATATTACAACAAATAGTAAAAGTAGATGATCATATTATTCAACTGGTAATAGTTGAAGTAAGGTGGGTAAGGTAAGTATTTTGGAAGTAATCAAAAAACAAGTAGGTAGTAATTAGTAGATTTCAGCCACAAAACTTGAAATATAAAAACTTTTAAAAAAAATTAAAAAATAGTAATTAAGAATAAAATAAACCTTCTCAGTCTCAATAACTGAGCTCCTAAACTAATGTAAGTAACTAATTTTAAGTCGGCGCCAAACGAACAAACAACGAAGATCATTAAATTACTTCAAAAAAATTATCAGAATGTCACCGCCCAACTTGATGCCATCATTTTACGCCTTACCTAATTTATTTGCTTGTTTGTTTGGACCGACTCAAAATTGGTTACTTACATTAGTTTAGGAGCTCAGTTATTGAGACTAAGATGGTTTATTTTATTCTTTACTTTTCAGTTCCGTATTTTGTCGGTTTAATTTTTTGTTAAAAAGTTTTTATAACGTGTCTGTATTTGTTTATATACAATTTTAATGTTTTTAATGTGTAATTTGTGCCAATGTGTTTTTATCGGCCAGAGTTTCTATCGACTACTCAACAGTTTTTTAGTTGAATTCATGAGCAGGAAAAACTTAGTTTTAAAGGTGGGCCATAGATATATATTCTTTGTTTCAATCTATACGTGAATATTGTCATTTCAGCTTTGAAAAAAGAATAATTCAATTCCGAATTTCCCTGGTCCTTATTTCCGTTAAATCCAACTATATTCAATGCTTGGGACGATGAATCATTTATCAAAAAATAATTACTGAAATATAATTGATTCCTACTCAAATGAAGTTAAAGAATAATCAACGAGCATCTAGGTAGGAAGCAGAAACAAAAAAATTATATTACCTCAAATATTGGCAACAAGATCATAAATGATAACAATGAGGTTTGTAGTACGTTCGCAGCTCACTTCTCTACTATCTGCCAAGTCAAACTGAACATTTCGGCCAGAATCTCTCCCTGCCATGCACTACTAAGAATTATTTATAGAACTCGATTTTCATCCCTCATATCACTGAATATGATGTTTCAGTCTTACTCAACTCAAAAAGAAACAAAAGCTATTGTGGTTTTGATTGATTCATCACCGAGACTTCTGAAATGAGTGAGCAGAAACATAATTTCCCCACTTACAATTTTATGCAATATTTCCTTACAAAATTGTGTCTTTCCAGAACCAATGAAATCAGCTCTTGTTTATCCATTGCATGAAAAAAGAAACACAATTGATATAGAAAACTTTCGTCGAAACACGAGAATAAAGGACTTGGAAATTTCGAATTACAGAACATGAAATTTCAGAAAATCTCATTTATACAAATGTGTCACTTTATACAATGCACTACCAGTAAACATAAGATAAAAACCCTGTTACAAGGACTTCAAAAGGAGTGTCAAACATTTTTAATTACAAAGTGCTTTTATAACTTGGAACAATACTTCTTCCACAATTTGCAACTGACATTTTAAACGGTTGTTTTGTCAACATTTGACTTTTTTAAATAATTTCAGTTTGTGTATTGTCATTTCACATGATAATATTTGTATTTTAAAAATATTATGTGTTTTGTATTCTGACTTGCCTTTTGTATAGAGTATATTATACGATACCAATAAACACTTACTCAGTCACTTAATAGTACAAAGCTGCAATATGTGTTATATGTCTAGGTGTACTACAAGTACATTTTTATAATATTTCGAATGAAATGGAGTTGACAAACTATATTCTATAACACTATCGCTTTTAGAATTAATGTTTACAATATAATGAAATTTGGCATTGTAGAGATTTAGATAAGAAAAAGATCCAATTGAATTCATTGAGAGCTGCAGAGAATCATTGAGAAAATATTGGCGTTTGTAATTACATAGAAATACGTGATTTCTCATGAGGCTTGATGTTAAATGTATGAAATTACAAATGACAATAATTTTTAGCTGTATCTCTGTAAATTTAATTAATCAATGTTTTCTTGTCATAATCTACTACTTTGCCAAATTTCATCAGCATCAAACATTTACAAAGATAACATTCAAATTTCGATTTAGTTACCACTAATTCAAAATTATGTATAACGTTTTAATGTTACCATTGAAGTAGAACTTGTACAGGAATGGTTTTGATTGAATATATTGAACAAAATCTGTTTTGCATGATATCAAAAATGTTTAAAACTGACGCCTCGTATGATGTGTTTGACCTGTAAAATTAGATATTCACTTTGAATATACAAAATAAACTATTTACTCTGGATATTTTGAAAAATAACAAAAAATGCTTTTCAATTTCAACCCTTTTTCATTTTTATGAATTTTGTATTCTAAACCATTACCACTATACAGACCCTAGGTATTATTTTGGCCAAAAAACTCCAATGTGCCCTTGAAATCTTCCGACTGGTTACAAAGTTCTATACAAGCAAAGTTAGCCGAATCCCGCATTTGTTATTGGTGGATTTCTTTTCGTCGATTCCATAGGAAATTCCCATTTCTTCTAATTTTTTATGAAATATCAGAAAAACCTTATGTTTTTTTTTGTTGCAGAAAAACTTCACGAATACCATTCTATATCCAGGGGAGGAGTATCATCACACAACTACTTTCAGATTCATCACAGAATAATGATGAATGATTTATACAAGTATACGGTATACAAGAATATGTACATTCATCAATAAATCAATTGAAAAAAGAATGCTCTTTATTTTCTATGGAGGTTTACCCTGATAAGGAGGCTGAAAACAACAATGAGAATGGGAAAAATACTCACTGTCAAAAGTAATTTAGTTTGTAATATTTCCTTTTTATACACCTGTATGTATGTAACGGAATCTTTGAAATTAATTTTCACCCCCTTCCAGACATCCGAAAACAAAAGAGGAGGGTTTTCGCATATTTTTCACTTTTCGGTCACTTCCGGTTTTGAATTTTTAAATGGAACACCCTGCATATTGTAACATTTTCGGATTTCTAAGACAATTGTGGATCAGAATGTGACATTTTCAAATTATTTTACGCCTATTTCTTTTTTTAGAGTCACTCTTAATATTGTATCTAGGTGGCCATGATCGGACGTTAACTAATCTGAGGACCTCCCATTCGAGGTTTGGCGATTTATTTAAATAAAAAAAATCTAAAGTATAGAGGGATGATCAATAAATTTATTCAAGATGCTGATAATAAAACAAATTATCTTTATAAGGTACAAATGATAATAATTTTGTCATATTTCAGTAATTCCAATATTTTCTCAATTGTAGGTTGCATTAATTAAAAGCAAAAATGTTAACATTATTTTAAAATATTCGAGAGGAAAATGTAATAACTAACGGTGATTGATGAAATAAAAGAAATTCCCAGCTCGATCGCAAAATGACTGGGAAAAGACCTGTATAAGAGCTACACAGGACACTGTTTTGGAGAAGCTCTGTAACTTTGGCCAATGAAGGGGGCGACATTACATCCATAAAACGTCACGGTTGCTGGAAATCTGCCACCGTAGCAGAAGTATATATGGAAGACAGTTTTAATAAAAAAAGTGAAATTTCTAAAAAAAAAAATAACCATCTGCTTCCAAACCGAATTAAATTGTGGAATCAACTTTTTGAGAAATATCTAGCGTTTCTGAGCAGCAGCAAGGTGAAACATCCTTGGGAATTCATATTGGAAATAAATGTTCAAATCTCACCATCAATTATCAATTAAATTGTTTTATTATAAATAATTCATAATTAGTTAACTTTGTTGAAAATAAATCCTTCAAAAATAATGTTTTGTTTTTTCTGTGAATAATTTTTGCTGTGAAAAAAAGAAAACGATTACGCATCAATAGAGATGCAAAAATGTCAAGTTGTATAAAAAAATTAATATGTCAACTGTCACTATAACTGTCATTATAACCATGATTATTACACTGGCCTCTGCTATAGTGAATATTGTGCAGCTCTAAACAGACAACTAATTATATATCTCGAAGTTAATTCAGCCAATCAAATGCATTTATCTAACCAATCAAATCCCAAATATCATCGAATATACGACCATGTTGCTTGTATATTCGCGAATATACACGCTACTTGCTATAAAACAGGTATTTAGCATTGTCCATACCAAACAAATAAAAAATTCAGTCACTGTCGACTTTAAAAATGATGTCCGACCGTTTCGGAAAAACTTCCTTAGAAATTCGAAAAAACGTAGAGAGAGTAACACCATTTTTTAAGTGTGCCTTTATAATAGCTAGTTCGGTATATAATCTTGTCATATACCACTTATGGATATTTTGTGTGTAGTTTTTTTGACAGTTGTATGAAAAACTCAATATGCCAACTATCACTATAACATAGGAAAAAATATTCAATAGAAAGGAAATTATTTCACTGGCCTCTGCCTATAGTGGATTGTGCAGCTCTAAACCTCGAAATTAATTCAGCCAATCGTATGCATTTATCTAACCAATCAAATCCCAAATATCATCGAATATACGACCATGTTGCTTGTATATTCGCGAATATACACGCTACTTGCTATAAAACAGGTATTTACCATTGTTCATACCAAACCAATCAAAATAATTCAGTCACTGTCAACTTGAAAAATGATGTCCGACCATTCCGGAAAAACGCCTTTAGAAATTCGAAAAAACGTAGAGAAAGTAAAACGATTTTTTAACCGACGAAACCAAAAAGAAGGAGGTTCTCTAGTTTATGTATGATTACGCATAACTTTTCACTGAGTCGTCCGATTCCGATAATTATTTTTTCAGTGGATAGGGTGTACTTCGAAGTTGGTCCCATTTGAATATAAAAGATGAAATCAACCCCTAAGGGTAGCAAAATGAAGGATATTGATAACTCGCCCTCTGAATTCTGGTCCGTTAACCGATTCTATCAGGCATAACTTTGTACTGGGTTCTTCGATTTGGATGATTCTTTTTTTATTAGATAGGGTATACCTCATAGTTTCTTATATTTGGATTTCGAATGAAATTATCCACCCTTACGGGTAGAAAAATAGGGGATAATTGATTTTTCACTTGTGAACATTGGCACACATATGTAGTTGACAATGACAGACCGCTACTGTCATTATTTTTGTTCTCCTACATCCGTCACAATCATTATATTCTATGAGAGGATGGAATTATATACAAAGTAATGAAATAAACTAACCAGAACAACAAAAATAATTTATACTACAACAAAAAGTAAAAGTAGATAATCATATTATTTAACTGGTAATAGTTGTAGTAAGGTGGGTAAGTAAGTATTTTGGAAATAATCAAGAAACAAGTGGGTAGTAAATAGTAGATTTCAGCTACAAAAAATTTGAAAAAAACCTTTTTAACAAAAAATTAACGACGAAATACGGAACTGAACCTTCTTAGTCGCAATAACTAAGCTCCTAAACTAATGTAAGTAACTAATTTTGAGTCGGCGCCAAACGAACAATCAACGAAGATCATTAAATTACTTCAAAAAAATTATCAGAATATCACCGCGCAACTCGATGCCATCATTTTACGCCTTACCTAATTCATTTGCTTGTTTGTTTGGCGCCGACTCAAAATTAGTTACTTACATTAGTTTAGGAGCTTAGTTATTGCGACTAAGAAGGTTCATTTTATTTTTTACTTTACAGTTCCGTATTTCGTCGGTTTTATTTTTTGTTAAAAAGTTTTAAAGTGTATGTTTGTAATATATAATCTTGTCATATACCACTTATGGATATTTTGGGTAGATATTTGATATTTTTCCGCCAATATTGATGCAAAAATACCACTCGTGAATTTCTACAATATTGACACAAAAATGTCAAAGTATACTATTGTGATATAACTACTGAATATACACCTGAAATATAGTGGCACGTTTAATCCCTAAAACTTTTCATCCAGCGATGCCACAAATATTCCTTTATTCCTTCGAAATTGAAATTTTGGAATGGATTATCGTTTCACATGGCGAATCGAATGAGTTAATGGATCACAAGGCAAAAATTATTCAAAGCTTTATGGATACGTGACAGCGGAACCTATTCACACTATGTTGAACTGTCACAACATAAATTTAATTATTCTGTTTACGAAAAAGGCGTTATTACGAGCCTTAGCAACGCCAACAAAGGGAAACGGTGAATTATTACGATGAATATGAACGGTTTGTGTTGGCTGCTTGTTCGTGTCATTAAGAAATGAAAGAAAAATTGCCTCGTGAAATAAAGTGGCCGAGAAAAGAGGCCCTTGACAGCTGAATAAATTATAAAATCGCAACGGGGGCACCAATTATCCGATTATTGCGTATCCATGGTAGTGATTTATAATGTCCGATATGCGACATGGAGCAGATGTGGATGGGATTATAATTACACTGGAACTCGTCTTCTTGGGCAGTTTAGTCGGTTGTTGCTTTGGGGATTCTGCGTGTTATTTTCTGATTACATAATGAATCTCTTTTCTTGTTGTGTACTGGTAGAGCCGCTCTTTTAAACACTTGGTTGGGTGCAGTTTATCCATAAAATAAGCCTGTCTATTTCGTACAATTTATTTATTTTTTGCAGAGCGCTTTCGACTTAGAAGGTCATCGTTTTGAAGTTTTGGTTCGAAACCTTCAGGTTAGCACAAAAAGGATCCATAAATTATCGACATTCACAGCGTAAATTGCACGAAATACACAAACATATTTAATTGGTTCTGCCACGTGCATACACACTTCCACTTTGCAGTTTATCGACTTTTCATCATATGAAAACGTTTTTAGGATTCCGTATTGACTCGCTCATTTTTCCAGGGGAAGTCGAGATGGCTCCGATTTGTTCAGGTTGATTGTCAAGGGACCAATATGGCTCCCGCTAGGGTTCGAGGTGGCTCCCATAAATAATTATACAGTGCTCGTCTAAAGCCCGTTCCCCCCTACTAATTTTTGAACCACCTGGTATATCGCAACGAAATTTGGAGGGCTTGAATAGGAAATAAAAACCTACTTTTTCATGAAAAAATCACAGCTAAAAGTTTTAAAATGGCGTCTGAGCGCCATCCTCAATAATTTTTTTCGAAATCTGCTCATAATTCTCAACAGTTTTCTCTAATACACTTTACTCCTAAATTCAATTGTTTTCGAAGTATTAACGTTTGGAAAGTGACATTCCGATTTAAAATGAAGTATGGATTTTGGTCACTTCCGGTAAAACATTTTGCTAACTAAACGTTATTATTAATTTGTAGTTAAATCTCTTAATGAATTTGACTGATAAGAGGCGTAACGAGAGTTTATTAAGGATAAACAGTACCGCTTACCGGAAAATCTCGAAGCCTACGAATATGTTCTGTAAATTCACAATCACAATTATTTTCGAATAACACTTTTATTTAACCCCAACAATTATTTCATCAAGTGTTCAATGTGGCCCCCTAAATCTTGACAATAAAGTGCCCTATTATAAATAGCTTCTCTCACGTTGATTAAAGTCTGTTCATCTATTTCTTCACATGTATCTATTATTCTGCGTTCCAACTCTTCTATTGATTGGCATTCAGTGGCGTAGATTTTTGACTTCAGATACCCCCAAAGGAAAAAATCTAGAGGTGTGAGATCCGGAGATCTTGGTGGCCATTCTGTACTTCCCCTGCGACCTATCTATCGCCCAGGAAAGTTTGTATCGAGGAATTCTCTAGCCATGCTATCGATATGGGGAGGTGCCTCATCCTGCTGAAATATGATTTCACGATTTTCAAACTTTTCCTGATTGTTTCATACAGTTTCTAAAAGCCTTCTGTAAAAAACTCCTGTAAGATTGCCTCTGATGAAAATCGGTCCAACAACGTGATTGCCCAAAATCCCCGCCCAAACATTCAAATTTTTTGAAAACTTGGTAATGTCCCTGTCTAAAAATATGCGGATTAGTATCGCTCCAGTATCGTACATTCTGTTTGTTGACTTTTCCATTATGAAAAAACGTGCATTCGTCTGCGAAACATACACGTTTTAGGAAGCCCCGTTCTCCTTCAATTGTGCTTGCTAACCACTCACAAAATTCAACCCTCCGGTCTGGATCATCCTCCGTGAGAGCATGCAGGATTTTCGTTTTATAGGGATGAAACTTTTCTTTTTTTAGGACTCTTTGAACAGTTTTTGAACTTACTCCACAGGATTCAGCAACTGCAGACGTCGACTGAGTCGGATTGATTACCATTTCAGCAATCCAAACAGTTTTTTCTAGAAAATTCAGAAAGAGGACTTAGTAATCATCGTAATCACTGTTTATTCATTAATAAAGAGACCTACTTAATAATAAGGAAATCAAACAACGGGTCCCGGTTACACACAATATATTTACCAACACCACATATCATTACATGCCGATAAAAGTACCATCGCAAACTGAAATCTTAGGTGTGAGGGTCGCACGCGCAGGTGCCAAACACATTGAAGTACAGTTCCATCGGGGCGTTATTTATACATTATTTCATATATTACATATATATATATATATATATATATATATATATATATATATATATATACAGTGCTAGTCAAAAGTCCCCTCCCCCCCTCGTATCTTTTGAACGGGTATACTTATAATAATGAAATTTGGAGGGTGGAAATAAACGGATGTAGGCTTCTCAACTGGTCATAACAGGTGACGCAATAGTCATAAATGACGTCACAAGGCCACTGTGACCAATAATTTTAAATGGGACCCTATGGCAAGTGACAGCTCGTTTGAAAGGTATTGACAATACCTATTCAGTCATACCAATTTTGTTTGGGTTTCGGCTGATTTTGATTGATAAATTGAAGAAATACGAAAATTATAGTTTCGCATTTAATTAATAAAGATTTTAAAGTACGCCTCTGGTTAATTGTCAAAAAGGTTGACGTTTTTGAATTCTCTACTTGTCAAAAGTGTTTATACCTTGAAAATTTACCTAAGCTATTGTTTAACGAGACGTTTAAGTGTTTACATAGGCAAAATGGTACGTACTGTAGCCGACAAAGTAGCAGCTATCTTAATAATTGATGAATGTAGAAACAATTTCCATGCAGCGGAACGACTGTTTAATGAGAGGTACCCGATCGCCCTATATCGAGGGTTTATTTGAGGGAGCTTCTTCGGAAGTTTGAAGCATCAGGTAGTGTTCAAGATGCCAAACGATCTGGTCGACCAACAATTAGTGATGACAAAAAATTGACATAATTGGAGAAATGGTAGTAAACCATACTTCTTCCACAGCCCAAGTTGCGTCTATCTGTGAAGTCAGTCAAAGGACAGTACATAGGGTGTTGGCTAAAAACAAATTTCATCCATACAAATTAAAAATGGTGCACCAACTTTCAGATGATGACCCCGACCGAAGACTAGAATTCTGTGAAACTATGTCCAATAAAATGAACCAACAACCAGGCTACATACAGACAATTTGTTTTAGTGACGAAAGTACTTTCTTTCTCAATGGAATGTTAACACTCAAAATGTGAGGTATTGGAGTGACACAAATCCTCACATCTTTCGTGAAAACATACTCAATTTCCAGAAAAGTAAATGTTTGGGCAGGTATTTTGGGAAACCACATAGTTGGGCCTCTTTTTCTCAATGCTAACTTAACCGGTGAATTGTATCTGAAGATGTTACAAAATGATATTGAGTCGTTAATTCTTGAAATTCTAGAAGATAATCCAGATGAATTCGACAACTTGGAAATAACGTTTCAACAAGATGGTGCTCCTGCACACTATTACGGTGCAGTAAGACGTTACCTAGATGAAGAATATCGTGGTAGATGGATTGGACGACGAGGTTCGATCGAATGGCCAGCTCGGTCACCGGACCTTACACCATTAGATTTTTTTCTATGGGGGTACTTGAAATCTAAGGTTTACGCTACAGCACCTGACAGTATTGCCATTCTGAAACAACGAATTGTTGAAGAATGTAGGGCAATTTCCGCTGACACACTGGGACGAGTACGACAAGAGTTTAGCAATAGGATGCATTACTGCCAGGAAGTAGATGGAGCACATTTTGAACACTTATTATAAGAACTGGTTCTTAAATCTTTATTAATTAAATGCGAAACTATAATTTTCGTATTTCTTCAATTTATCAATCAAAATCAGCCGAAACCCAAACAAAATTGGTATGACTGAATAGGTATTTTCAATACCTTTCAAACGAGCTGTCACTTGCCATAGGGTCCCATTTAAAATTATTGGTCACAGTGGCCTTGTGACGTCATTTATGACTATTGCGTCACCTGTTATGACCAGTTGAGAAGCCTACATCCGTTTATTTCCACCCTCCAAATTTCATTATTATAAGTATACCCGTTCAAAAGATACGAGGGGGGGAGGGGACTTTTGACTAGCACTGTATATATATTTGCTTTGGAGGTTCTTAGGATTTGGATTCATAAAATTAATTATCTTCATAAATTAGACGGTTCGCCCCTGGCCGAAGGCTTCTTCAGTAATTTTTATATTTATTCTTTACAATTCTAAGGTGGTTTGTATGGCATTTGGTGCTAAAAAGATACAAAAGTGGGGGTGAGTATATGAGGTATATCTATAAACAATAGTTACTTACCTTGGTACCAATTGCCCAAAATTATGAGGGATTTCATTTTCGTGTGTTCTATTCTTAACAGTTGAAATAATTCAAATACTTGAAAAATTTTTGAAAAAGGAAATTTGAAATATTTTCATTTTTTTTTCCCAAAAAGTTTTCAAGTATTTAAATTTTCTCTACCAATATTACTTACAGGTACGCACTGATGATGACCTGAAGATCGAAAGCGCTTTGCTATAACGATTTTAATAAATTATGTTATGCACGAAATACAAATTTCTTTCCTCGATTAGAATTTTGTGTTCGTAAAAAATCGGGCGGTACGATCTCACATCTTAACTTTGAATATTCAGAGCTCGTTTCTGTAACACGAATATACTTTGCAACATAACTTGACTAGGATGTCGATTTCACTTAGCATAGTCATGGTACAGAAAAATACAGGAGTTGGGTCTTTCTGGTGAGTACCAGAAGAATAATGGCGAGGAAACTGAGGTAGGTAAAATCATGCTTATGTTTTTGGTCTACCGTTTTAAAAACCAGAAGGTGTCGGTGACTGTTTTGCAATTGTTTTTTTTTCATTGAAACCGAAACATGATGTACTGGATTCGTTTTGAGAAAATTTGGTGGATAACAACATCAGTCAAGATTCTACTTGTCCACCCTTCATTTGGGCAGAACACTCATCCTCTTTAAGAAGAACAACAAACGCCTGCGAATCCTTTCATAAACAATTCAGTCAGTGATTTTATACTCCTTAAACGAATACTAATAAGTTTTCAAGAATTATTCTGGAATTTCAATTAGAAGCATATATAAAATTAAAATAACTAATAAAAAACCTTTTTAAAGTCAAGCTTTCATCTAAGCCGTGTACTAAAACATATCAAATGAGTTTGATTCATCGCTGACAATGTTAAATCATTTTTTGTTTAATTTTTGGTTTCAAAAAGTTTCGCGAAGTGTTCAAAAAGTAGGTACCAATTAATTTGATTGGGCAGTGATTGGTTGGTGAAGTGATAACTTAAAGTATTTAATTTTTACAAAGTATTCATAAAAATAGGTACCAATTATTTTCATTGGATAATGATTGATTGGTAAGTAAAAACTTGTCGAACTAATATTTTTATTACAATTCGCGCGACAAGCTTTTTGAAACCAAATATTTCAACAAAAATTAATTAAATCATTGTCAGCGATGACTTAAACTAATTTTATACGTTTTAGTACTTGGCTTGAATAAAAGATTGTCTTTATAAAGGTTTTTTATTGGTTATTTTATTTTTTGCTTTTTAGTTCATTCGCCTTAATCTTTTCATTTCAAGTTTTGAGCAGAAAGAAATCATGATCTCCGACCCCAAATACTCCCACACACCAATTTGAATAGAATCTGACCGTAATCACAAAACTCGTCCCCCATCTTGAATTTATAGATTTTGTCAAAAATTTCATATTCTCCAAACCTGAAAACCCCCACATACCAATTTTGAATAAAATATGACCATAATCAGAAAACTCGTCCTCCATCTTGGGGCCGCCATCTTGAATTTATCAATTTCAAAATCTCCGACCGCGAAAACCGCCACATACCAATTTTGAATCGAATCGGACCATAATCACATAACTCCATCTTCCATCTTGAATTTATGAATTTCGACAAAACATTCATAATCTCCTACCCTGAAAACCCCCGCATACCAATTTTGAATCGAATTGGACCATTATCACAAAACTCTTCCTCCATCCTCCATCCTCACTCTAAAAACTCCTACATACCAATTTTGAATCAAATCGGACCATAATTACAAATCTCGTCCGCCATCTTTGAGCCGCAATTTTGTTTTTTCTCTAACAATTCCATAATGCATTGTCACCGGAATTATGAACATCTGCCAAATTTCAAATCAATCGGACGACTAGAAGTCGGTCAAAATTCACTTGCAAGATTTGACCCTAGCTAACGAACTAACTGACAAGTGAAACTAAATAAAAGCTTGTAAAAATCAACAGTATCAACATACAACATAAAATATATGAGAAATATTTAAACCAAAAATTGCAAGACTCGTCCCAAAACAAAATATCACGAATAGTGTTTGTTAAAAGCATATTATTATAATCCAACGTAGGATATTTTGGAATTTCAAAACCTAGTAGCTTGATATTATTACTTTATTACTGACAGACAAGGAGAGTTTTTGGTCAGAAATGATTTATTTACCAATAAGTAATTTTTTCCTGTGAAACAAATCTGCAGGTATGGTAAATTCAGAGGAATTATATGCTCTTGCATCTTTTCCGTACTATCCTAAACTGTTTTGCAAATATTTACAATACATTGCTTGAAAAACGGCCAATATATTCCCTCAATTTCTGTTTATTGCCAATTTAACTAAAACAAAACTACTTTACTAACTGTCTTCTTATCTTTGTCCATTCTGCAGTTGGTCAGCAATAGTAGGATGCATTGTGTATGTGTATTGATTACACGATATCTAACATTATTTCTGTTTGTTTTCTACATGCTTTCTGAATCAGCTTGAGCCTCAATAAAAACATGATTTTATTCTCTTCTTTTTGGTTGATGATGGATCTATATAAATCCGAAACATGAATCATTCCTATTTCAGAGGCAAATAAATGTTGTGGAGTATGCCTCGAAGAGGTTTCTTGGAACAATAACAATAATCTATTTAAAAACCTAATATAATAGACCAGGGCTGAAGCCAATGAAAATGGTAAAAAGTGAAAAAAAAATAATAGTAGGATGAAACCCATTGAAAAAGGAAGAGAATATAACAAAAATGGAGGGAAAAATAATTTACGGGCGATCTGAGGTCGGGAAGTGGATGGGGGTGAGTTTTCAAGGGTAGAAAACAGTTTATCTCGATTTCCGGCAAAACTACAAGTCCTATGGAAAAGTTGTAGGTAATGAAAAGATCTACAACTTTTGTGTCGGCACTTTTTTCACATAACCTCATAATTAATGTGAAAAATTCAAATACCAATTTTTGGTTTTTTATTTTTATCTTTTACAAAAAAAATTCTTTTTCAAGAAATTTGGTGGAAACTCACCTTTATATGTCCCAAACACGCTGTAATTTTTTTGATTTGAAATATTTATTTTTTCACCTTATTTTGACTTAATATCGAAAAAACACCCAAATTTTCAATCGAAAATTCTCCCGTCAAAATATCAGCTTTTTTAAAAAATTCGCTGGGCTTTTTGTTCGTTAAAATCTCTACTTTCTGATGATATAAAAAAAATATACATTACTATGGTAAATGTTCTCAGAAAATGCAAAGAAACGAAAAAAACTCGAATCCGAATTTAATAAGACATCTACAATATTTTAGAAAGTTCTAGAATCTTCTTTAAATTGTATGCGTAGATGCCTATTCATTGCTATCTCAAGATAACTCATATACCTTAGTGACCTACGGAAAATTTTAGCCCATCAAAAATTATTTCATAGAGAAGTGGGGAAGGGGCTAGGAGGGTCTGGACCTTACTACCTGTTATTTCTTCGCATTTTCTGAGAACATTTACCATAGTAATGTATTTTTTTTGCACCATCAGAAAGTAGAGATTTCAACGAACAAAAAGCCCACCGACTTTTTTTAAAAAGCTGATATTTTGACGGGAGAATTTTCGATTGAAAATTAGGGTGCTTTTTCGATATTAAGTCAAAATAAGGTGAAAAAATAAATATTTTAAATCAAAAAAATTACAGTGTGTTTGGGACATAAAAAAATGTGATTTTTTTTTGTAAAAGATAAAAATAAAAAACCAAAAACTTGGTTATTTGAATTTTTCACATAAATTTTGAGGTTACGTGAATAAAGTGTGAATACCAAAGTTGTAGATCTTCTTATTACCTACAACTTTCCAATGGGTTTCATCCTATTATTTTTTTTTGTTTCAAAAATTATCGACCCTGGTCTATAAGCAATAAATCCCCCAATGAATTCCAAGAGAGAATTCTCGTAGTGCAATGCATCAATGGATGCATAACAAATAAAAAATCCAATTAAGTACAACTTCAACTGGACGTAAGTATATATTACAGTTGTTAGAACGAGTCTTTTCAATTTACATAAAAAGATACGTATCATTATGGAACAGGGGCCTGTCATTGCGTGATAATATAGGGACTGCTGTTCGAAATAACTTGTTAGTAAACGACCGACATTCATTGTATACGTTCTGATATGGATTTTGATTGGAGAATGTTCTCACTCTTGTCGAACACACCTCAAATATCAAGATATCGTTCAGATTTTAATTAACTTTAATCAAATCAGTGATTGGTACCGCAGAGTTACGAATGTATAACACGAAATTTTCAAGGATCTTACTATTCGAAACTAAATAATACTCTTGAAAATTTTCGACTGTATTGTGTATTGAAATACACAAAGGAATTGAAAACATTGAGGCTTTGATTGCCTCTTCAATAGAGGACAAGGAGCTCAGTGAAAGAGCCCAGACATGAACAAGCCAAACTCCAGAAATATTTATCAGGAAGGCAAGTCTTCATCTTTTGCAGAACACTGCAATGCATCTAAATTACAAATCGTCAAACAAATCGAGCAGAATATTCAAATGAATGGTGAACCTAAAGCGATATTAGTCAACAAAAACAATCGTGTGCGGTCGCGAGACCCCCATCAGGAAAGAAGTTCCTTTACGCGGCTACCAGTAGGTGTTGACTGGTAGAAATCGTCACGTAATACCAAGTAATACTATACCTATACCGGGCCATGCCTATATTTCCTTCACTTATCAACCGATTTGAATGAAATTTTGTCATAGATATGAGACACAATTTCCGATTGACAAACATATGAAAACAAAATGGCCGACTTTCGGTTTCGCCAGAATGGCCACCAAATTTGATTTTTCAAGCCGAACACCCTGTATGTTTGATGTTTTTCGGATTTAACGGCTCAAATTACATACGACAGTGTTGCCAAATTTTAATTTTACAATTGAAAAAAAAAATATTTTTTAAATTATTTATTTTAGCCCAGGAGGCCTTGATTTGGTTGAAATCTATACTAATTTACATCAGTAACTCATCATTTCATAGATGAGATCAATAGCAAATCCTATATCAGGATTGAAATTTTCTGAACGCATTTTTAACGAAAAAATCTTTTTTTTTCAAATGGTACCTACCGAGGGCCATCTTGCCATTCGATAGATAATTTAATTACCAATTCAACGATACACATTATGTTCCACTTTCTTTTTGTTCAAAACTAAAAATGATCAATTTGTTGAAAATATGAACAGGATGAAAAGGGGAACATTCTCAATTGAATATTGATAGAAAGATTTTTCTGTGAATTGGAAAATCCACGATTAAAATGAAGTTATTTTTTGTGAATGTCTAACAGAAAACAACTACTTCCCCGGCTAAAGCCACGCTGGACATTGAACTACATCTGATAGATATTCTGAAAAGGCCCTAACTCGAAAGAAAAAATCTGAAATTGAAAATTTGCATTTTCATTCAGATAGTTATTTGATTTTCTATTCCAGTCTTGATTAAGAACTCATAAAGATGAATGAGGCAAAGAAGAATGTTTTCCAAAAGAGAGTACTCACCAGAAATCATTCGTAACATTGACGCAGGAGAGACATCGACATCGCATTCACTAGGTCTTCAGTACATTTTTGTCGACGAAAATCTATTTCACGCTTCCACGATCATCAGGAAGACCGGAAGAAATGGAAAACACATTTTCAAGAAGCAATCTCACTTTGCGAAGATGGAAAAAGTTAGAATCATTTCTTTTGGAGAGACACTTTGAAATTACTGTTTTCTGACATTAAAACCTGCCATGGGGAATGATAGATTGATTTGTTGAAAATATAAACAGGATGTTCATATAAACAGATGTGGAATCATCTGTGACTGAAAGATAAACTTTAGTCACTATCTTCCATCGTCAAGATAACCTTTTGTGGGGTATTCAAAAGTTTATCTTTCAGTCGCAGATGATTCCACATCTGATTTTATGAACATCCTGTTTATATTTTCAACAAATCAATGAACAGGAGGTTCATAAAATCAGATGTGAATGTTTCCCTTTTCAATAAAAACGATCTATTATTGAATTTGTACAATATTTTATACGATGCCTACAAATCCCAATGAGTTTTCCGTTTAGGTTTGATGAAATGAAAAGTAGCCGTGGAATCATGGAAAACAGTAGGTGATTAATGTCATGTCAAAAGTGAAATGCCAATTCTACTTGTCATCCCGTTTCGTTTGTAAAAAGTTTTTTTTTGAAATGGAAAATAATAAACGTTATTTTCGAAACGAACAAATCGATATGATATCGATACACAACGAATGTCAGAAGAACGCTGTCAATGCTAGTATGCTATACACTGTTCATTATCCGTTAAGACGGCACCCATCGACCACCTATTTCAGGAAATTGGAAATGATGCTAAAGGAAGAACCAGCTGATCAGAACCACATCCACTTCATCGTCAGTGAAAAAGGGAAACTAATGTTTCAGCATATGTTCATTTTTCTCCATATGCCTCAGTGCGAGAATTGGAAATTGAAAGTGGGATCAGCAGGGAAAGGGCCAGAAAAGTATTGAAAAAACATAAATATCGCTCGAATAAAGAAGGTGGATAACCTTAACCCATAAGTTCATAGCCATAGACGCTACTTCATATGAGAGAATAATCTCAAATTTTTATAATTATATTATACTTTGCTGAGAAGGGATTTCATTGATTTGTTATTCATCTATACAATTTTCAACAACTTTATTGATCATATGTTAGGCGCAGAAATGTTTTCCACATATCTATTTTCACCACAAATCCTTTCCGCAACCCTCCTTTGATCAGATGCAGTATCACTTCCAATTCTGTTAAGTGACAGTGATATTGATATTTTCCACATGAGCTCCAGTTCATTAAAAAACAATTGAAGCCTCTTTTTAACTCTTTCTTATGCATGCATTAATGAAGTCTATATCATTATTACCATTACCTTGCACTTATTAATGTAATTAATATTAAGACTCTTGTATTGTCGCCATATTGTCATTGGGTTCGTGTAACCTGTTGGGTAGCAACCATTGAATTAAAAAAAACGATGGCGCGAAAATAATGTTATGTTAGTAGCAAAGAAGATGGAAATTTGTATTTATAAATAATGAATGACAAAGTCACTTCACTTATCATAATTTGACATATGAAATATTGAGGTATCCTTAGAAGCGTTTTGATTGTCTGCTGGTTATAGTGACGTATAGTGACGTCACACAAAGTTTGATGTGGCGCCCTCTAGAGGACATAAAGTCCAGTATTAAAACAAAAATTAAATGTGCCGTGTTGGGTAACGAATAAAAGTGCTTAATTAGCACAATTTATATATATTTATATATATTGTTTCGAAACAACCGAATGAATGACATATCACCTGAAGATGGTAAATCTGAATTTGCCAAAACGTCGTGAAATCGGACCTTTCGAGGACCAAGAACAGAGAACGGGACAGAAACCCGAGAAACTATCTCAACACATTATACCCGTGAAAATCTACGAAGAAACATATATAATACTAGCTGACCCGACAGACGTTGTCCTGTCCAAATTTCTATGTTCCCTGAAATGTTTTGCCCGAAAACTCTCGTCCACGTAGAATTTCTTTTTTTCTATGTTTTCCTTTATGTTGTTCCATCTAGACTATGCTTTTGACTCCTTCCCTTCCGTTTCCTTCCCGTTTTTTCTTTTCCCGTTATCCCGTTTTCCCGTTTCCCCTAATCCGTTCCCTTTCCCTTTTTTTGTTATCCGTTATTCCCGTTATCCCATTTTCCTGTTATCCCGTTTTTTCTTCATCCCGTTATCCCGTTATCCCCATATCCTGTCATCCCGTTATCCCGTTCTTTCGTTATCCCGTTATTCCCGTTATCCCGTTTTCCTGTTATCCCATTTTTTCTTATCCCCGTTATCCCGTTATTATCCCGTTTTTCGTTATCCCGTTATTCCGTTTTCCCGTTATTCCCTTATCCTGTCATCCTGTTATCCCGTTTTCCCGTTTTTTCGTTATCCCGTTATCCCGTTTTGCTGTTATCCCGTTTTTTCTTTATCCCGTTATCCCGTTCTCAATTTATCGTACTACAATTATTATATTCGATTGCCATCTTGCAACCCTATTGCGAATCTGTGGATAAAATAAAATAAAATAAAAATCGCTATGGAAAAATAGGGGTTGATCGTAGAAGGGTGAAAATTTAGGGTGGTATGTATTTTTGAATGCTGTATCATAAAAAAATAAAAACAACAAATTTTACCAGAAAAATAAAATAAAATATTTAGGGGTGGACCACCCTTAACATTTAGGGGGATGAAAAATAGATGTTGTCCGATTCGCAGACCTAACCGATATGCACACAAAATTTCATGAGAATCGGTCGAGCCATTTCGGAGGAGTTTAATTACAAACACCGTTTCACGAGAATTTTATATATTAGATAGGTATATCTAATAAGTAAACACAAAATATTTTCTTGTTTCGTACTGTTCAGAGCGCGATTTTTTCCGTAGTAGGGTTTTAGTTTTTGAACTTATTTTTTTTATCCCTTCAACTGAGTGACATATATTATAACACGAGCGGAAACATCATCGACGACAAAATTCAATGAACGCAAAATATATGCACGCTTGATAAAGCAATCTCGGAGAGATTAGCACAGTATAGTGTTTCTTTAAGGGAATTCAATAGGCACATAAAAACGTCGCAAGACTAAACGCTTCGCATAAAGTTACTTCAGCTTATACACCTGTTAATATCCTGACGACCAGTTGGGTGTTCCGGAGCCATCGACTACAATGACAGTGCTTTGTGCTACAATGACAGGAAATTGTTCGACAGGAAGCGTATTCAGAGGAGATACAAGGGAATTCAATTAGATCGTAGGAAAGTAATTTTCAATGTGATTCTAGATCTTACAAAGTATTGTATTCATAATAAGCAGCATACAAAATGTTTTTTAGTGGTAGTTGATTACCAATATCGAAAAAAAATCTTACACGATCATGGATGTTCACACATGTTGCTATTTTATATATTTGAGATTAATTATATTTCTATTGGGCCTTTTAAGTTCTCTTAAATGACATAGCAAGGAACCTGCATGTTGCATAGGCCAAAATGATACAGAGAGAATCAATTAAAAAAATCAATAAGCCCGAATTTGAAAAGCGACCTGAAAAGTTGATAACAAACTCTGGTGGGAAAGTACAGTTGAAAAAAACTTTTTAACAAAAAATTAAACCGACGAAATACGGAACTGAAAAGTAAAAAATAAAATAAATCTTCTTAGTCTCAATAACTAAGCTCCTAAACTAATGTAAGTAACTAATTTTGCGTCGGCGCCAAACAAACAAGCAAATGAATTAGGTAAGGCGTAAAATGATGGCATCGAGTTGCGCGGTGACATTCTGATAATTTGTTTGAAGTAATTTAATGATCTTCGTTGATTGTTTGTTTGGCGTCGACTCAAAATTAGTTACTTACATTAGTTTAGGAGCTTAGTTATTGAGACTAAGAAGGTGTATTTTATTTTTTACTTTTCAGTTCCGTATTTCGTCGGTTTGATTTTTTAAAAATTTTTTTTTTTTTTTTTTGTGGCTGAAATCTACTAATTACTACCTACTTGTTTTTTTATTATTTCCAAAATACTTACTTACCCACCTTACTACAACTATTACCAGTTTAATAATATGATTATCTACTTTTACTATTTGTTGTAATATAAATTATTTTTGTTGTTCTGGTTAGTTTATTTCATTACTTTGTATAACATTCCATCCTCTCATAGAATATAATGATTGTGACGGATGTAGGAGAACAAAAATAATGACAGTAGCGATCTGCCATTGTCAACTACATATGTGTGCCAATGTTCACAAGTGAAAAATCAATTATCCCCTATTTTTCTACCCGTAAAGGTGGATAATTCCATTCGAAACTCAAATATGATCAACTATGAGGTATACCCTATCTAATAAAAAAAGAATCATCCAAATCGAAGAACCCACTACAAAGTTATGCCTGATAGAATCGGTTAACGGACCAGAATTCAGAGGGTGAGTGATCAATATCCTTCATTTTGCTACCCTCAGTGGTGGATTTCATCTTGTATATTCAAATGGGACCAACTTCGAAGTACACCCTACCCACTGAAAAAATAGTTATCGGAATCGGACGTTTCAGTAAAAAGTTTTGAGTGGTCATACATTAAAAAAAAATATACGCGTCGAGTAGAGAACCTCCTCCTTTTTGGTTTCGTCGGTTAAAAAAGCACCAACAGAGATAACACGCAGTTGGAACTCAACCTCATATGGAGAACACATTACAGCTTTCGCTTACAGTAGAAACAAATAAAAAGTCCATACGGTTTATCGGACATAGAATGAAAATTGTAACAATAAAAACTATTTACTTTCGTATGAATTCCTGGTATTCATTTCAAATATCAAGTTCTTTCTTGTAAGGGAATAGGAGAAACAACACCAGATCTTTGGATATTGAAGATATTAATATTTCTTCAAAACTGGTACTACTACTTCAGTGCTTTCCTAAATTTGTACAGCATTTGGGCCAGTTTTCCATACACATATACATTCATTATTCTCATCCGAATGCAGCAAATTATATTATCTCAGTTCAATCAAGCATTATGAAAGAAACGAACCAAAGGGTAATTTATCTTCTTTTCAAAATAAATAATATAACTCATTGCCCATCAAACTTTGGAAACACAACGAAACAAATAAAATGTTACCCCTACCTTCTTATACAACAAAGAAAAAATATCACTCAACACTAAAATGGCACAATAGCGAACAAATGAATAATTAATAAATGACACATTCAACTATTTACAACAATTCAACAGCATAATGCTCAATTACAATATATACGTCCTCCCGTTGTCCCGTCAATACAATGTTTTGTCTATGCGTCACGACTCGGCCAACCTATACAGGGAGTTATAATTCACGGCGACGAGGTGGCTGGAAAATACGGTATGTAACACTTTCATATGAACTTTGTTCTTGAAATGTCAGAATAGCAATTATTGAGTAATCGTTCCAAGTGATTACATATTGTTACAAGTTCAATAATTATGGACCCATTGCAGTATAATTCAGAAATGTGTAGTACTACGCTAGAAATAACAATAACACTGCGAGTAAATCATCAAATCTCTCAAAACTTATGAAACAATGTAAATTCATTTTTCTAAAATATAATACTGTCATATTTTACAGAAATACAACGAACAATAATTATGTATATTGGTGGATATTTGAAAGTGCGGGCTTATTTGAAATTACAAAATGAAGGGTACACACTCAATGAGTCACTAACGATAGAAAGGCAGCATATCAAGAAATATAAAATAAAAGATTGGTACTAATAAAGTATTTTAATTTTTGTAAAAATGTTGGCATATGTTAAAACATAAATAGGTTGAAATGAATTCTTGTTTTCATTTTATTATATATTGTCCGTAGAAAACATAGTGTATGCAACGATCATGTAATGACTATTAATAAACTTGCACATGTTTACAACACGCGCCTTCGGCTCGTGTCATAACTTACCTCGTGCTCGTGTATTAATAGCTATCATTACATGATCGTTGCATAATATACTGTTTATTAATGACCATGCTAGGAGATGCACACCATCATTTGTAAAGATCAACAAAATTGGTCGAACCTGGGACCTTTCGATTTCTAGTCGAACGCTCTGCCAATTGAGCCACCAGTCCTTGTTTGAAACCGGCGATTAACACTTTTTAATTCAGTTCTGTGTTAGTAACGAAGATGATGAGGGTTAATGTGATGCATGAAAACATTCACGCATGCACACCCAATTAAATTATATTTGTCTATCCGCTGGTATCAATCCATATCGGATTAGCGACCAACTTCAAACCGGAAATTTCAGGGTGCATGACTCAAGCCAAGTAAATATAAATAAGTGGTGGATAGCGTCTGTAATTAAATATCAATAATAAATGTTTGTGGCATTCAGACGAGAAAATGAAAACTAGAACTGAAAAATAAAGATATGGATCCGCCAGGATTCGAACCTGGGACCTTTCGATTTCTAGTCGAATGCTCTGCCAATTGAGCCACCAGTCCTTGTTTGAAACCGGCGATTCACACTTTTAAATTCAGTTTCGCGTTAGTAACGAAGATGATGAGGGTTAATAAAACATTCACGAGCGTTCGACAAGAAATCGAAAGGTCCCAGGTTCGAATCCTGGCCGATCCTTATTTTTATTTTTCAGTTCTAGTTTTCATTTTCTCGTCTGAATGCCACAAACATTTCCTCTTGAAATTATCTTATTTAGATAAATATGTAGGTCACTCTTTCCGGGCTACTAATTGAGTAGGGAGCAGATTTATTGACCCTGAAACAACACCGATGGTTGGAAATCGGCCCGTCGTAGCGAAAGGTCACATTGCAATTTCTTTGAAGCAAAAAAGTATATCGCAAATAATATTTTGAAAATAAACTAACATAACCCTACTATAAGAAATAATTGCATGTAGCGTCCAGTATACGATTAGAAACTTTGACTAATTGTCCCGAAACAAATTATTATTATACAGAAATAGTGTTTCCTCGATCATATTTGAGAATGTTTACCTAAATTAAGAGTCGTAGAAAAAATATAGTGTACATCAATTTAAATCACTAGTGTATAAACTTTTTGTATCAAGTACTTGATACCCAATGTACTATTTTTTGTAAGGAGGCTATTGAGATGAAGTATCAACCAAATATGCATGTGAGAAAAAAATGTTGATTGATATAGATTGAATGGATATATTGATTGAAAGGAGTGTACAGGTTAATTGATTGATTGGTAGTTGTTAATCTTAAGTACTACTTCCTTGTTGATCAAACATTTTTGGGCACTCCTTCATCCAAACACACTGTATTGCCTGCGGTAACAATCAAATAATCCATCGATTCCAGATATGTCGGCTCCTGTGAGGCAAATATTAGACATACTAAATACGTCCCAAAGCTATGTGGATTGAAGTAGGCTATTTAATTATGCATTTTTTGGGGTTTTCCTTGTGGTATCATTATTCGGATTTTGTTTGTTTGTTTGTTAATTCGTATACTCCGGATTCCTCAGTTTATACTTTATAGTTCCCAATAAATTTACTTGAATTATTATCTGTTATGTACTTGTGCAATATTGATGTTGCTTTTACTTAAGAAATTAGAATTGGTTACGGAAATATCCTAAATATGTAATTATGTTTTTCGTTTTGAATAGAAAACACTTTTTTATAAAGTTTTCTTGAGAGAATATCCTCCATCAGGTTTGAACTATAACCGTTTTTAATTGCAATTTGGTAATTATATCCAATTCTTTATGAAAATTTTCTTCTGAAAGAGGAATTGTTGATGAATTAATGATGATGAGTCAATGTATGTAGATAATTTGTGTTGGTATGGATGAGCTGAAGTGTGATGTCTGTACACGAAAGTTTATGGAAATTTGAAAAGTTATGTTCGATTTTTGTTATAGTCAGGTCTAAAAGTCTAAAGAATTATCCGTTTCCATTTCTTTCATGAATTTAATTGAAGGGTCAATTGCATCGATAAAATTGAAGAAAATTTCTAATTGTTTTTCAGTTCCCATAAAGCACACTAAAATGTCGACAACATACCTGTACAAGAAACTTTCAATTAAAGGATTATTGTGAATTTTTTACTCCGAATTCTCCATGAATATTTCGGCTAATAAAGGGCTCAAAGGATAACCATCATCAGTCATCATCAGATGAATAAAAATTATTGTAAAATTGAAAATAATTTTGAGTTGAACAAACTGTAAGCCAATCTTATAGATCTTGTTTGATAATTGGATTGACATTATCCCTAACCAAAAGATTCTCTACCAATGTGATAATTTCTCCTGGTTGAGTACTCGGAAATTTTTGAACATGAAAGTAGATAAGTTTAGAGTTGCCTGGAAGTCGTATATTATTGATTTTATCAATTAGTTCATAATTATTTCTCATGCTGAATTTTGTAACGAAATTACAGAATATCCTGATCAAGTCGATTAGTTTTTAGGAAAGTTTCACTAATTGTTTTGAAAGGTACAACACTGATTTTGTTTATGGAGTTCAATTAGTGCATGAGGTTTATGCGCGTCTGTCTAATTTTCTCCTTTTATTCAGAATACAATGAATTGATTTCATCATTTTTGGTTTTACAAATATATCTAATTATTTATTTATTATATATATATATATATATATATATATATATTTATATATATATATAAATATATATATATATATATATATATTTATATATATATATTTATATATATATATATATATATATATATATATATATATATATTTATATAGAGATAATATTATCTCCACCTGAAGAAGCTATTGTATAACGAAACACGGGTCGTGGTTTTGTAAACCCAGTTTGGTGAAAAGCATTCAGTAAAGTGAGTATCTTTTGTTTGCTGGAATAATTATATTTTCCCTAAGTGTACACATGAATTGGAATTGGATATTTTCTATATGAGATTATTTCTTGTACCAATCTTCGAGATACCCGAAATTTTTCATTACTAAAGTAATCACTGATAAAGGTGCATACCTTTCTGGCCATCACTTTGGCGGCGAATACCTACAACCACACATTAAAAAGCAACCGCATACTTCTAGTTCATCCTGTACATAGGATGACACAAAATGGGCTAAAACCTTCTCTTGGTCTCTAGGATCATTTTGCAAAAATCACGGTTGTATAAAAATCACATACACAACCATTTCTGTCTCGCCCTGTATATAAAATCACTATAGAATCACTATAATGAATCGCTATAAGGAACATTGCAATATAATCGATTTAATGAGAATATCAAGATACACGGCAGTTTGCGGGATACCTACTTCTGACATAAACAAACCTGACTCTACCTGTACATAAACAAACATAAATCGAATGAAGAACTTTTTTTTTTAAGGCGATTGAAAATCATCTAGAAAATATTGAAGACAAATCCTTAGATTCTGCAGCATTCACGAAGTATGTTTCTCAACGTAAATTCTATAGGATTTTTTCCCAAATAAATAACCATTGATTCAGTAATTTTGATGAATATTGTACTGTTTTCATAAAGGGCAAGGAGATGAAGACATTTCATCTCCATAAAACTTTATAACTCAACTCGAATATCGAACTGCAGCTGTGATATGAAAGTATCCGAGAGGTAAATGGATGAATGACCAATAAACCGTAGGATGGATTTCCTGCCTCATTAATAATATTTTTTATCGATTTCTTGTATCAGGTTTTATTGATATGAACTCAGATCGATAGAATCTATCATTATGTACAACTAACGTAATGACTTTGTGCCACAGACGAAGTAATTAATTTTAATCGTGCTTTGAAATGAGATTTTCAAAGGAAATCAGTTTGACTCGTGCTCATTTTTCATGTCGGATAAGGTAGCATCACCACTCAGCAGAAAGTAAGAACAATAATAATGTTTATCATAAATTTATATTATTATAATATAATAAAAGACAAATATTGCATATTCAAATCTAAATCTCACGACACTCACATATAGCTTTGAGACTTGAGAATCGTCTGGGGTTTCTAACAACAAAACCTAAGATCTAATTAGTAGAAGTTTTCCTGTATATACTTTGTGTGTGTGAGGGAGAGAGAGAGAGAAAGAGCTTCTGATCGAAATAAATACTTAGGTCTCTGATGATTTCTGGTCTAATAAGGACATTTTATTGAATCTGATAGTCGTACTTGATTACAATCAGTTTCTTCGTGATCGACAACGTTGCGATTGGAGGGATTCAAAGATAACATATTGAGATCACACCAGGTGTTCAATTCTTTTGGACAGCTTTGCAGTTTAGGTACGTCAGTCTGCAGCAGAATGGATTATGGAAATCCTCTCCAGGTCATCTGCATACATGAAATATTGAGCTTTAGTATTTTTAATTATATCATTGCTGGACATTATGATGAAGATAGGGCCCAGTATCGAGCCTTGCGGTATATCAGAAAGTTGAAGAAATGTACAGATAGGAGCTGACAAGAATACCTTCTAATACAATAGGTATATGTTGGTCGCATACCATAAAAAAAACAACTACTTCCCTGGCTAATGCCTCGACGGACGATTAATGACATCCGATGGATGAACGTATACTATCCTGCCACACTCCAGAAATGTTCACTTGAAATTGTTAAAATTGTATGTTGTCTAAAATTTTTTGAATAAACTTATTATGATTGTATATATATATATATATATATATATATATACAGTGTGACACACTTAAGATGAAGCAGATATTTGATTTTTGGTACCCAGCCTACTGTGATCCCGCGAAAAGGGAAAATTCTCGATATTTTGCTTCGCGCTGGAGTTACCGAAAAAAGTTATTTAAAAATGTTGCTTACAAATCGATTTTGCCCTATTTAAAAAATTCGTTTTTTTTTTTTTTTGTAATTTTCATATTCAAGTCCGATTTTCAATTAATGGTTCTGAATAAGAAGCTACAGAAATGATGAAATTGTCAAAATCAATGAAATGAACGTATTGAAATAACTAAAATTGAAAATTATTATTTTATCAAATGTAAGTTTATCGAATTTAGTCTTCTTTACCAGCCTGTCTCCAATTTTAAGGAATTTTTCAATTTTCTGTTGAATATGATTGGTTGCGAATAATACCATTTGCCTAATTTTGGATGGAAAATCGTAATTCTCAATGTTTCAAAGAAGTCTCATATTTTGTGTTTCAACAGTTTCCAATTTGGGCTAGAGTGTCATGGAAACAAATGAACTATTTATACCAAATGTCAGTTTGAAAGTAATTGCGTCAAAAACAGTAACAAAATGTCCATTAAACGTCTTAATTTACGAGAAAATTTTAAATAATGAGGTTATTTGGTGATGGTGCTCGAAGTAGCAGACAAGTTGCTCATGATTTCAACAGAAGACATCCGCAACGAAATCGTATTCGACATGGAACGGCAGCCTCCGTGAATAAACTTTTTACTCAAACCGGAAGTGTATTAAAGAACCGTCCAGCTATTGACAATCTACATCGAAATCGAAGGTACCATGTTGATGATAATATCTTAGCTTCAGTTCGTGCCAATCCCAGAATTAGTTTGCGTGAAAGGTCTGAGCAATTGAATTTGAGTAGAAAGAAAATCAGAAGATGTCTCGTTCGTCATAAAATCAAACCTTTTAAACCGAAGTTCTTGCACACATTGAAAAAAGGTGACGAATATAAATGATTAGATTACTGCTATTGGGCCCAAGGAAATTTTTTAAATGATAGAAATTTCCTAAGAAACATTTCGTTTACTGATGAGGCTATGTTCATTACCAATGGAATAGTATCTGCTCAAAATTGCAGATACTGGTCTACCAAAAATCCCTACTGGGTTATGAACTGTAGGGACCAATACTCTCAAAAATTTAATGTATGGTGTGCTATTTTAGGCGACAGAATAATCGGAACATTTTTCTTCAATAATACCATTAACGCTGAACGAATATTGAATTTTTTGATAATGAATTATGGGAAATCATTGAAAATCTACCCCTCAATATGGGGCAAGAGATGTACGTTCAGCTAGACGTACCATCATAATTATTGGATGGTTCGAGAGTGGTTGAACGAACATTTTCCATTACGTTGGATTGGTAGAAATGACCCATATGAACAATGGCCTCCTCGCTCTCCTGACATAACACCAATGGATTTTTACTTCTGGGGAGCTGTCAAGAATAAGGTTTACAAGTCCAGGCCACGAAATCGACAAGAACTTTGTGAGAGAATAAGGCAAGCCTGCCGTGAAATAAGTATTCCAGAACTTAGGAGAGTGGCCAATAATAATAGAAAGAAAATTGAAACCAGTTGAGAGAGACTATATTTGAAACTGACTTCCAATATTAGTGTTTAGTTCATTTCCTGTTCGAATCCGGTTCAATATGTAGTTTTGATTAATTGTCATTTAATTTTGACCGATTTTATCGTCTCTGTGGCCTTTTAGTAACAACTAATAATCATAATCATCATCATCATCATCATAATGAATATTAGGTTTTTCATTCTTATTCCTACATTATGATGAATTTATTGTTTTCGTAGCTTCTTATTCAGAACCAATAATTAAAAATCGAACTCAAATATAAAAATTAAAAATTCAAAATTCGAAATTTGCGGCATGTAGGGTCAAAATCGATTTCTAAGCAACTTTTTCAAATAACTTTTTTCGGTTTCTTCAACGCGAAGCAAAATATCGATAATTTGCCTTTTTCGCGGGATCGCAGTAGGCTTGGTTTGAGGCTGTCACTCAGGCTGAGTATTGCGAAAAGTGCGGCCCATGAAGGTCTACGTCTGTACCAAAAATCAAATCTCTGCCTCCAAAAATGACTAAAATACAGGGGTGTCTTCATGTTAATTGTGTCACACTTTATATATATATATATATATATATATATATATATATATATATATATATATATATATATATATATATATATAGTGTGACCCATTTAAAATGGAACCACCCCTGTAGAATACGCATTTTTCAGTCAATCTCGAAAATGTTTTTTTTTAATATCAAGCATCAAAAACTGTATTTTGACAAAAAATTTCATAACTTTAGTTTCATTTCCAAGGCACTCTATGGTTTTTTTTCTTCGTCAAAAACGGCAAAAGTTTATTGGGCTATTTTTGTTTTCAAATTTGACTACACCACTGGATTTGTAGTTATAAATGAAAACCATCAAAATTTCATAAAAAAATATTTGTTAACAACGAAGTTACAACAACTTTAATTTTGGAAACAACGTATTTGATTATAATTTTTATTTAGATTATAGACATATTTAAAATCTGGCAACACTGCCGATACAAAGTAGAACACCAGTGAATTTGTACAGCGAAAATCCGAAGTCAATAGCTCATTCCATTCTACAGTTATAACTCCTGAAATTATGGTAATGTGAGCGATTTGTGGTGTACTAAATCACAGCCTACTATTGATTTAGTACAATACCTATGCCTAATGTATTAGTTCACCTTTCCTCAAATTATTGATACCTTCTCTAAAAGCTTGTTTCAATTGAGTTTTGCAGAATTTAAAAGGAACATGTTTTGTCCTGCTTTCTGTTTTATCATTCAATGAATAATTTTGATCCTTTAAAACTTGATTCGGTTCATTTCGTTTTTATCGGCTATGGAAAACTGCATAACTTGAAAATGAATTTTGAATTTTCTGTTATTTTCGAATACACTTATAACCTAAACTTAAATAAATTATTTTGAGGGAATATAATTTACAAATCCAGTGGCGTAGTCAGATTTTTATTACAAAATCGCTTCCACCACAAATCGCTCACATTACCATACTTTCAGGAGTTATAACTGTAGAACGGAATGAGCTATTGACTTAGGATTTTCGCTGTACAAATCCACTGGTGTTCTACGTTGTATCGGCAGTGTTGCCAGATTTTAAATATGTCTATAATCTAAATAAAAATTATAATCAAATACTTTGTTTCCAAAATTTAAGTTGTTGTAACTTCGTTGTTGACCAATATTTTTTCATGAAATTCCCATGGTTTCCATTTATAACGACTACAAATCCAGTGGTGTAGTCAAATTCGAAAACAAAAATTGCCTAATAAACTTTCGCCGTTTTTGACGAAGAAAAAAAACCATAGAGTGCCTTGGAAATGAAACTAAATTTGTGTCAAGATATAGTTTTTGATGCTCAATATTACAAAAAATTTTTTTTTGAGAATGATTGAAAAATACGTATTCTACATGGGTGGTTCCATTTTAAATGGGTCACACTGTATATATATATATATATATATATATATATATTGTTATGTTATGTTATGCCAGTTAAAGGTTTAAAAGGAACAAACCCAAAAAAAAGAATAATTACTAAATAGTTATTAGTTCCAAGAGATTTTTTTGAATAACTTTTGAAGTTCTATTTATTTGTAAGCCTTTGTATAATATGGATAGATAAAAATGTCAAAATAATATAACACAATCAATTTCATACACTGTCATAATGATCATAAACCATAATTGGAAAAAAGCCAACAAAAAAAATCTAAATTTACAAAATTTTCAAGAATAAAAGGTGATCAACACATTTGTAATTTTGAAACATACAGTATACGAAATTGGAGATAACTAAAAGTAACCAATGGTAGAGCAGCAAACGTCTTCATGATAATAGCCAATCAGAGAATAGATGGTCATGGGTAAAAATTGGAAATTGTGAAGGAATAGCAATTGGTTGATATCATAAGCAATTATTATTAGAATTTGTAAATAGTAATAAGTATGGAAAAATAGTTGGATATATAAATTGAGTAAGATAAACCTAAACAGTGAAATGTGACAATTTAGTGCGCGAATTCAAAAATTCAAATGGGAAAACAGGAAGTGAAACTTGTATCGAGGCAACAACAAACAAAGCCAACGAGGAGATTGAAAATAAAATTAGAAGGGAATGGACGCAACATTTTGAGAGAACAAAAATTGAAAGAATTCCAACATTTGAAGAGCTAAACCAGTATTTCCTTAATTATATATCATTTCCACGTCCCCAAAGCTGATTTCCGCATCTGTTTGGTTCCTGATTTATGGTATTGGAGTTCCTGATAGCGCTTGTAGTGACAAGGTATCCAGTTTCAGGGCATATCTTGAAACACCGACATCTCCAACAGGTATAAAAACTTTAATAGTTCATTTTCGGTCCTGAACTATTTCACCAATAACGTATTTCACATCTGAAGAACTTTATTTCACCTTATTTTGAACAATAACAGAAAACTTTACTATCACGGAAAAAGTGAGGTTCTGTTTATCTATCCATGATTGCAATTTTATGATTATCCGTGAATATTTGTATATTCCCACTAGTAAGTTATTTCTCGTAGGCCAGGTATTTTAAGTCTTCCTGAATAAAGGAGATAATTGTTTTTGATATTTTGTTGTTTGTTCTTTCACAATGATCAACAAACATACCTACGACCAGTGAATAACTTGAGTTTGACATATCAAATAAGGGCTAAATTGCTTTGAACCGGCTATCTTGAAATGAGGGCGTACCAACTGTGCTAGCTGTGGTGAGAAAAGGAATAACAATTGTCAGCTACGTGACGAGAGAACAGTGACGTTCGTTGGCAATTATTATTACCACATACAAATTATTATACAGGGCAAAAATATCTATCTATATCATATCAATTTGGTTCACAAATAATAGCAAAAACTATTAGCTTCATTCATTATTTTAAAAAAAAATATTAAATTATATTATATTACATATATATATATATATATATATATATATATATATATATATATATATATATATATATATATATATATATATATGAATATATATATATTTTACAACCGAATAGAATTAAATTCATCAAAATTGGTATATAAATTGGTTTTGGACATGTCAAAGAAGAAGAAGGATAATATAAATTGTATAAACACACACATATGTACACTCATATACAAGCAAACATATAAACACATTTAAATAAGCTCATACACAATACAAAGGACCGTAAGAGGTCTTGAAGATGTGATATAATAGTACTAAAATTATTCCTGGAAAAAAAAAAAAAGGAATCGTCAGGTACAATATTAAAATAAACATATAAAAATGAATAGATAAAGCTTTGTCATAAATATTTTCTACTATATCCCAGATACTCTTTATAGAGACAAATATATCCAACAAATATTTTTTTATTCTTAGTTTGAACAAAGATAATTCTGAAATAATTTCTATGGCTGGTGGTAAACAATTGAAGAGCCTCATGCCTTCTGCCGAAGGTAATTTTCGAAACAACGAAGTACGATGTTGTTGTAATTTTAGTAGGTTCCCGTTTCTAGTTGGGTATATGTGACACTTGGAATTTGTTTCTAACCTGTATTCATTTTTTTTCACATAGAGTAGACAACTATAAATGTAGATGCAGGGTAATGTTAAGATATTATTATCTTTGAAAATTGGTCTGCAGGAATTTGTGTAACGAAGACCATATAATACACGAATAATACGTTTGAGAGCTACAAACGCTCTTTCTATGTTTGTTCCATCTCCCTACAGGAGTATATTATAAGACAGAACTGAATTTACCATGTCATAATAGACATCCTTCAATATATGAAATTTCCAACTTAGTCCAGAATCAATGTGTGATCCTAAAAATTTGGTCGTCTCTGATGGATATATTGCCAAAAAATTGAATTAAAACTGTTTTATCTGAATTGACTATAAGCCTGTTTCTGTGACACCAATCTGTGAATCGTTTACTAATGATGTTGAATTTAGTTTGAAATTCCGCAGGCAAATAATGATATCGAGCTTATACCCAAATGTTATGGGAGATCGTTTATATAAAGTAAGAATATCAATGGTCCCAAGACTGAGCCCTGTGGAACTCCTATGTTCACCTCACACATATCAGAGTCAGTATTGTCCCATCTTACATATAATCTCCTATATTTCATATAAGAAAGTACCCAAGCCAGAAATTTCCCACGAATACCTATAGTGTACAGTTCATCAGCGAGTATATCAAAATCTATGGAATCAAAGGCTTCAGATAGGTCAAAGAAAAGTGCGGCAACAAATTTTCCTCTATCGACACCACTATAAATAGTTTCTAAGAAAGCTGCAGTTGCACTTTCCGTCGATCTCCCTGGGCAAAATCCATTTTGACACTCGCTGATAATATTGTTTTTTACCAAAACGGGTAATAATTTATTGTAAATACACCTTTCTACTACCTTTCTCAAAACACTGGGAATGGTCACAGGTCTATAATTTTCAATATCAAGAGGATCGCCCTTCTTGAGTAACGGAATAACTTTTCCTCTGGAAACAATTTCTCTTCAACAGATCTGTTTATAATGAATGCTAAAGGTTCAACGATATACTCGGAAACAGATTTGATTATTTTCGAGAGGCAATCCATTCCAGTGGAATTTTCATTTTGAGGATGAAAATCAGAGCTATTCACGGTTGTATTCCAGTCAGTGGTACCTGATGAAGTTTCATTACGGAAATTTTGTTTCAAATTGTTTGGAACAGGTTGTATAATGGTTGGCAAAAGTATTAGATATGATTGCTTTATTATCAGTCAACTCATTTCCAATATACATTTCATGTGGATGTTCATTATTAATTTTTTTACCTGTTATTTATTGAGTGTTTTCCAAACTTGTTTTTGTTTATTTTGTATATTATCTGATTTGTTTATTTTGTTTTGATAGTATGTACGCTCACACTCTTTAATATACACATTGAACCTCCGAACCCCGTCACTGATTGTTGATTTTTATTTATGCTTCCCCAAATTTCTCTTCATGATACGATTATGAATAATCTCCGAATCCGAAACTTTCATTTTCTATATCTTCCAACTTCTAAAGACGTTATCAAAATTACATTCCTATTTCGTTGAAGTATAGTAAGCCCTCGATGAATGAAATTCACAATGGCGCTCTCTTTCCGAAAACGGCTGGACTGAGAATGTTGGTAAAAAAGGAACTATTTCTCGCTATGTGTTTTAATTTGGCTATTCGCCGCCCGTTTCGTATTTCAAGATAATGTCCCAAACGAAATTGTCTGGAGATTCGCTTTTAATCGGAAGTTGAACCATTTTCATTGGTCTTTCGTTTGAAATAAAAAAGAAGCATGTATTGGCGTATTTCCTTCAATTTTCGACAAAAAAATCTCAATTTTCGAAAAGAATTTAATATCAATATTTTCAATTAGTACTGTAATCCTTTCTGAGTTCACCCACTAAATTTGAATTCTCAAAGTGTAACCGTTTCTCGATGCAATTTACTTACAATACACTACATTGAACGCCCACCTCAAATACATTCTGAAATCTACCTTTATATATATATATATATATTTAATTCATTATACCTCCTAATATTTGAATAGGAGTTAGGAATATTCAATAAATACACCAGAAACACCACGCAAATTCAGCCAGTAATTTAATCAATTCAGATATTTCTATTTATAGAAATGAATGGAACTGAATTTTCTTACAAGAACCAATTGAGACATATTTCCATTAACTTGATTGAAGTGAAAGATCAATTGAGGCGCTAATTACTCTCGGAGTATCACATAATGCGAATTAAATTGGTTCGTAGCTATATTTGGGTCGTAATTATTTTGAACAGACCCCATTGACTCCTACTCTGCATGTAGAGTCGTCATTCAGGTCAGTTTTTAAGATTCCAACAGGAAGTCAATCTGGTTTGAGTGTCTTCGGCTTGGTATAACTTCATAATTAAAAATAAAATGTTGATTGCTTTTTGTAGTAGTAAATGAGGCGAACCGTACGATAACAGTGTCCTCGCCGATCGATCCTGCGTGTTTTCTTAATTGGACTGCACTTTTGTATTTATTTTGTACTGTTTACATTGAAGGCTTTTGAACTTATATTCAGATATAAAACGTGTAGTTGACATATAAATTATGGCTTATCTACAAGGTTGATTTACAGGGTGTTTCTTAAGTACGTGTGGGACATTTAGAAGCATGTTGCTGACGTCAAAATAAGAAGAAAAGTTCCCATAATCATATGTCCGCAAGTTATTCGTTTCTGAGATGCAGGATATCAAAGTTAAATTCTTATTTTTATTTTTTGTGAATGCATTTCAAAATAATTGTGATATTCGAGTATTTTCCAATGACGAAATCAAATTTGATACCAGTTTGTCTCTTTCGTTGGGGTGGCGCCACCTACATGTCTTTTCGGTCATTTGAAATGTCATAACTGTTTCGTACGTATAGTATTTCTAATCCCAATTGGACCGACATAAAAAGTTTCGGGAAGGAATCCTCTTTGCAGTCGCCGCCTTGACATAGGCGTCGGTAAATTATTTTTCAGTGGTATTTTTTCAGTTACTTATTCTCACAATCATAGCAATTGATCACCCCATGTGAAAGTGGACATATGTTATCCCAACTGAATTTTATTATTTGTTTCGAAAGGTCTCCAGAAAGCCGTATTGATAAAATTATTTCCATTGGATAATTCCTAACCTCGCCAACACACGGCACTGATTAAGAAATATTGTGAACTGCGTAAATCATGCGGCTTCAGTAACAGATGTCCAATCCAGCTAGCCGAGCTTCTATTCCTCAAATATATTTGATAGCGCTTTTACTAATAATCTGGGCAACTATGGACACGCGCCAGAACTTTTTTATGATTGTACCAGGAACGCTTTGAAAGTACACTGGTAGTATATAAATTTTCCATTTGCCGGGCAATGCATATGAACACTCCTCGTAGTGCTCTCATTTTTATTGCCGTTCTAATTAGGATTAGAATAACTATACCTGTATCACGTTTTCTAGTGAAAAAATCGATTCCTCTAACATTTTTGTGTAAAAAAATATATTCTTGGTCTGTTCTTGGTCTGTTTTCGAGTTATTGGGATTTGAAATAATCTATGCATTTGAAGTCGCCTCTAAGTAGTAAATATCGGAAAAGACACGCCAATGCATTTGTCTTCTTTCATTCAATGGTCTTCTACATTCAACACTTGAATGTAGTAAAAAATTATTCTTATTTTTTGTTACATATTTTTCTTGGACTCTTTTTCGATTTAAATAAATAACATTTTAGGTGAGTGCGTCATGCCATTTCAATCCGTTCTTGTGACAGAGTAGTTGTTTTCTGTATTTGTGTTCCAATCTTTTTCAAATGGCAGCATACACGAATAGCGAAATGGCTTATATGATTTACGTTTGCGGTCTTGCCGATAGCAATTGCTACGAGGCTAGACGTATTTATAATGGAAGATTCCCTAATCATCGAGCGCCGAATCACCAGACATTCAGAAACCTTTTTCAGCGGCTTATAGAGTCTGGATCCTTTAAAAAAGCTCCAGTGGCAGGCAGACCGTTGACTACTAGGACACCAGAAGTTGAAGAAGCTGTTCTTCAGGCAATCGAAGAAGATCCACAGACATGTACGAGAAAAATTGCGCAAAATCTGAAAGTTTATCAAAAATTATTTTGGTTAATTCTCAAACAAAATCAGTTGTATCCTTATCACATACAGCGTGTCCAAGCATTGTTGCCCCGAGATTTCCTTCCCCGTGTAACATTTTGCCAATGGATACTGCAGAAACTTGCACAAAACCCCTCAATTCACTGACGAGGCACATTTTTCAAAGAACGCCATAATGAACTTTCATAATAATCATGTGTGGTGCGACGAAAACCCTCACGCAATAGTTCAGTCCTGGTTTCAACACCAGTTTTCATTGAATGTGTGGATTAGTACAGTTGGGGATTATTTGATTGGTCCCCACTTTTTTCCAGGGACTCTTACTGGAAATTCTTATCATGATTTCCTTGAAAATATTTTGCCTGAATTACTTGAAGACATTCCACTTTTACTGAGACAAAGAATATGGTTTATGCATGATGGAGCGCCAGCCCATTTTACTTTAATAGTTTGTGAATTCTTAAATCAGCGATTTAGAAACTGATGGATTGGCCGAGGCGCTGAAGTTGCAAATCAATTCTGGCCTCCGAGGTCCCCGGATTTGAATCCAATAAATTTTTTTGTGGGGTCACTTGAAGGTCCAATAGAAACCAAATAACAATTTCGTCAATGAATCATTGCTGGATGGGACGCTATCCGAAATACACCAGGTATAATGAAACGTGTACATGGGTCCATGAGACGACGAGCCGACGCATGCATAATGGTGCAAGGTGGCCATTTTGAACACCCTCAACTAACTGTTTTAGTATTAAATTGGTCTTAATTACTGTTATTATTATTAGTATTAAATTGTAATAACACCCGATTCCTATTTTAAAATCAAATTAAAGAAAAATAATTTCATTAACTAAATTAATTTTGAATTTAAAAACTTGTCATTCAAAATCACTTGCATCAATTATTTCAAATCCCAACAGCTGGAAAACAGTTGCTCGTAGCGACCTCTACCAAGAATATATTTTCCACACAAAAGTGTTAGAAAAATCGATTTTTCCACTAGAAAACGTTATACAGGTACGTAACAAAAAACTTATAACACTTCAAATGACTTAAAAGACATGTAGATGGCGCCACCCCCACGAAAGAGACAAACTAACATCAAATTTGATTTTTTTCAATGAAAAATACTCCCAGATACCAAACTTTACTCGAATATCACAATTATTCACAAAAAATAAAAATAAGAATTCAACTTTGACATCCTGCATCTCAGAAACGAATAACTTGCAGACGGAACTTTTTTTTTTTGACGTCAACATGCTCCTTAATTTTCTTCACGTACTTAAGAAACACCCTGTATGATGTTTTATAGGATAGTGGTTTCTTGAGTATTTTTCCACAAATCTCTTCATATGAAGCTTACATTCTTTATTTCATTCAACTCTTAATGATATGAATATTCATCCTTAAGTACATGAAGATATAACTCAATCGTAAGTTGGAATCCCTTATGATTACTGATCACAACTAAAAAAATGCTTTTTATGTAAATCCTAGCGTCCCATCTTTCTTTTTAGCCCATACACAAACTGTTTCAGTATTTAATTTATTCAAGTCGTTAAAATATCAATTTTGTAGGTACAAATAAACACTATATATCTCGGATCAATGAATTGTAAAAAATCCCAGACTCTATCGATTCCGTTGTTGAACAATTTTCAGATATGATTATTCGATTCGCTGAATCAGTTATAGGAAAAACACGAACAACAAATAAGCACCTACCTGTTCCTTGGTCACCCGAACGTGAAGAGAGCGCTAAACATATTCAAAAAACAGAAAACAGAAGAAAACTGTATCGAGTTCAAACCACGTAGAGCAAAGGCAAGGTACATCACAAAAAAAGTAGATGAGAATCACGGCTCTAATTTGTGTCAAGCATAGATACTTCAACTACGATAGACGTCGTTTGGCACAAGGTTGAAAGGGTCGCAGGAAATCACACTCAACACCATAACCAACCTTTCTTATCAAAATAAAACTCTTACTTCTTCCTCAGAAATAACAGAAGCACCAGTCTTCAGATACCTATCAACTTCACTCTCCAAATTATAACTACCATTCAGATTTCATAAATATTACCTATCTCTCGAACAGAAGTATATGACAACCCCTTGAATGCTCCAATATCAATAACCAAAGTCAACGATTCACACCAAAAACTCCTCGCCAGGTCCAGATGATATTCCAGTAATATTTTTACAAAGAAAGAATGCAAAGGAACTATTGCCTATTACTGTATATTTATAATAAAATATGGACCTCCAATGTTTTTTCCGGAAAGATGGTTAAATTGTATAGTCAATCCAACACATAAAAGTGACAAGCCTAAGACACTTCCAGAATCATACCGACCGATTTCCCTTATACAGTGTGACCCATCTAGAATGGAACCACCCCTGTAGAATACGCATTCTTCAGTCAATCTCAAAAAAAAAAAAAATTCATATTGAGCATCAAAAACTGTATCTTGACACACATTTTCATAACTTTACTTTCATTTCCAAGGCACTCTATGGTTTTTTTTCTTTGTCAAAAACGGCAAAAGTTTATTAGACAATTTTTGTTTTCAAATTTGACTACACCACTGGATTCGTAGTCGTTATAAATGAAAACCATCAAAATTTCATAAAAAAATATTGGTTAACAACGAAGTTACAAAAACTTTAATTTTGGAAACAAAGTATTTGATTATAATTTTTATTCAGATTATAGACATATTTAAAATCTGGCAACACTGCCGATACAAAGTAGAACACCAGTGAATTTGTACAGCAAAAATCCAAAGTCAATAGCTCATTCCGTTCTACAGTTATAACTCCTGAAAGTATGGTAATGTGAACGATTTGTGGTGTACTAAATCACAGCCTACTATTGATTTAGTACAATACCTATGCCTAATGTATTGGTTCAGCTTTCCTCAAATTATTGATACCTTCTCTGAAAGCTTGTTTAAGTTGAGTTTTGCAGAATTTGAAAGGAACATTTTTTGTCCTGCTCTCTGTTTTATTATTGAATAAATAATTTTGATACTTTAAAACTTGATTCGGTTAATTTCGTTTTTATCGGCTATGGAAGACTGCATAACTGCATAAAATGAATTTTTAATTTTCTTGTTATTTTCGAACACACTTATAATCTAAACTTGAATAAATGATTTAAGGGAATATAATTTACAAATCCAGTGGCGTAGTCAGATTTTTATTACAAAATCGCTTCCACCACAAATCGCTCACATTACCATATTTTCAGGAGTTATAACTGTAGAACGGAATGAGCTATTGACTTCGGATTTTCGCTGTACAAATTCACTGGTGTTCTACTTTGTATCGGCAGTGTTGCCAGATTTTGAATATGTCTATAATCTAAATAAAAATTATAATCAAATACCTTGTTTCCAAAATTTAAGTTGTTGTAACTTCGTTGTTAACCAATATTTTTTCATGAAATTTCCATGGTTTCCATTTATAACGACTACAAATTCAGTGGTGTAGTCAAATTTCAAAACAAAAATTGCCTTATAAACATTTGCCGTTTTTGACGAAGAAAAAAAACCATAGAGTGCCCTGGAAATGAAACTGAAGTTATGAAAATTTGTGTCAAGATACAGTTTTTGATTCTTGGTATTAAAAAAAATATTTTTGATAATGATTGAAAAATGGGTATTCTACAGGGGTGGTTCCATTTTAAATGGGTCACACTGTATATGATTTGTATGAAATAATAGCGAGGTGAAAAGTGTTTCATTCTTGTCGAGAGAAAAGGATGGTTTACCGAGGGACGTAGCGCCGAAGTGAACGATTTTTCTAAACAGAAATGAGGTTTGTATACTATTTTATTTACAACCATACATTTTAAATACAAATGACGTTTTTTGTGAAAAATATAAGTCGCTGCGCAGGTTTCAATGTTGGTTTCTACAAATGTCGGTATGAGGCTCGTAGTAGCTCAATGGTAACGTTTTGGGTTATGAAGCGGATTCGATCCCCGGTGTGACGGAAACTTTTTATTTTTGTTTTTCCAAAGTTGGCATTTTTTCTTTGATTAATTGCAAAAACCTAAATCTCGTCCGCCATCTTAGAGCGTCATTTTGTTTTTTTCTCTAACAAAAATTCCATGAGCCGACATTTCAATTTCATAAATTTTAACGAACAATTTAATCCCGCCCCGAAAACCCCCACATACGAATTTGGAATCGAATCGGACCATAATCACAAAACTTGTCCGCTATCTTGGAGCCGCCATATAAATTTTTTTCATTTTGACAAAAAATTCAGAATTCTTGTCCCCGAAAACCTCCACATACCAATTTTGAATCGAATCGTACCATAATCACAAAACTCGTCCGCCATATTGAAGCCGCCATTTTGTTTTTTCTATAACAAAAATTTCACAATGAATTGTCTATGGAATAATGAGCACCTGCCAAATTTCAGCTCAATCGGATGTCGGCAAATGCTCCACAAATGGATTAAAAATTTTGAGCCGGAAAGAATGACAGAACGAATGACATACGAACGAAGCTTGTAAAAAGGGGGTTAGCGTTAGTTTTCTTATTTAATTTATTTCATCTTGCAAGTTTATACCAATAATTAAAACCAAAAAACTAACCCTAACCCCCGTTTTTCAGTGATAAATTCATCATACCAAACGAACACTTCTGATCATCCCTCGTACCTCCAATCAAGTTCCATTAAAGGTCGGTCATTCGAAGCATTTTCGGTTGGTTTATTAACTTTCGAAATTTCAGGACACTCATCGGGGACCAGCTCTGGCAGTGGGCGTGCTTATAACTTCACTTAATTATTCTAGATCGTTATTTAGATATATCCAAGAAAATAATCTCTCCTAATTGAGTCTGGTACGAGAGCGGTACACATGAATATCAAGTATATCGATCCTCGTTTCATTAAAATGGACTCTGTAAGGGTTTATCAAAAAGGCTACACATTAACTGGGAATTAAAATATTTTCTATGGGAAGAAAGAGTACCACAATTTTATATTGCAGTGATAAGTTCCACGCCATGTGTTGTTTCATTCTGTGTTTAACAAAATGTAAGCGAATAATGTTTGAGATAAACTCGGCTAAAACACAATTCGCTATAAAAACTTAAAAACGTGCTAATTGTGAATGTTTGAAACTTCAGAAAAATGTTCAGGTGTGGAAATTACAATTAAAGGGTGTACGAAATTTTAATGAATTTGTAAACGATTTGGTAGTCACATGCCGAAAATTAACGTTGAGTTTTCGGGCATAATGAAACTGGTCTCATTTTAATATTTTCAACCACCTGTCATTTCAGGTAACAAATAAATATGCACGAAAATGGTCACAACAGCCCCAGGTAGTAGGTACCTACTAATTACGGTTGACTGAAATTTCATAAGAAAACTATACATTTTCTAAACATCCAACAATTACAGATGAACTGAGTAACGAAATTGTGTGGAGTTATGCAAGTCGAAAGTGCTCAAAAGTGTTTATTTACACAATGGGCTCAACTGAAAATTTATCTATTACCTCGGTGAGAGGCCAGCATAATCATCCTCCAGAAAGCAAAAAGAAAAATCAAGGCAAAATTGTCAGTGTGGCATGCAAGAGGAAAGCGAGAAGTGATATAGTGGAAAAACCAACAAAAATTAGATAGAAGAAACAGACCACATTAGTATCTCTAGTATACTGCGACATTGGTGTTTTAACATGCGAAGACTTGAAATGTGCAAGGGACAATATGTACTATCAGCGTCGAAAAATGTACCCGACTATACCGCGCAACGCAGAGGAAGTACATATGAGTTCCTGAGTGATTTTCAGTTGTAAGACCACAAGAGAGTGAGAATAAAGTAAAAATAATTCGACGGATTTTCGGAAGTTGTTGCCAGGCAACGGGATCGAGTGGCTATTGCAAATGACAACAAGTTTGAGAAAGAAATCTGGAGAATTATTTTCGACTCTACTCTCGTGCGGTATTCTGTAGATTATGTTTTGAATTTACGATCACAAACACACTTCCTCGCAAAAGCGGGTTTGATTCATTTCAGAATTAATGGCAGACGTCAAATAAAAAATATAGGTTGTCAAAGAATAAAAACAAAATACCTCATATTATTTCCGCGGCAATTTTCTAGGTTTTTGTTTCGATTGGCCAAAACGGCACATGAATTATTTGAATTGAAAGTTTTCATTGGTTTCTAGAAATGTCAAAAAATAATCATAATAATAACAAGACAACAAAAAATGATATTTTGTCTTATATAATAAAGGTTCACAGGGAATGTAAAACAAATTTAGAAGTTTTAGCTAAATCAGAAATTTTATACATGGATGGAACTTTTCAATATGCACCACTTTTTACTGTGCATGGTTATTTCAATAGTATTCTGCTTACTGAAAGATGAGTGCGAGCTAACATACAAGTTGTGCTTACAAGTAAAAAATTTGGTGGCGCAAAATTCAAAATTTAGGAGTCGGTTACAAACAAACAAACAAACATACAAGTGAAGCTAATATAAAGCGTGTAATAAATACATGTATGTACCATAATAAAATGTGTCCAGTTTCAGTATGTGTATTCAGATAATTTATTGAACCTGTGACCAGTTTCATGTCTACAAATTCACCTGGCTGATGTGACCAGATTCGTATCGCCCGAGTTTGTCACAAATAGTTTGTAAATCTACATAATAAAAATTAATCTCGATTTTTTTAAAGCGCAAAACGTGAGAACGGCTGGGCCGATTTGTCAATTTTTTTTTGCCTAGAAATTGGAAAATTCGGGTATATAAGAAATTTGGCGAAGAAAAAGACTTTCGAGTCAATTATTACCATACGAGGAAATAGCTCAGTGGTTACACTGTCGCCGAAGGTCACAGGAACAAATCCCGGTCGAGGTAACATTTTTTTTATTTTATAGAAATAACGGCATGACCGATTTGGCTAATTGTTTTTTTAATGTTCGTGATACTCCGAATGAAGTTTTTAGGGTAAGAAAGGATTTTTAGAAAAGTTACTGGAAACTAGCTGACCCGACAGACGTTGTCCGGTCCAAATTTCAATATTCCCTATTTTTTTTACAGAAAACTCTCGTCCGCGTAGCATTGGTTTTTTTCCTGTTTTTTTTTTCAAGTTGTTCCATCTTGATTATGCCTTTGACTCTGTCCACTTTCCGTTATCCAGTTTTCCCGTTATCCCGGTTTTCCGTTATCCTATTTTTCAGTTATCCCGTTTTTTCGTTATACCGTTTTCCCGTTATCCTGTTATCCCGTTATCCCGTATTCCCGTTATTCCATTTTCCCATTTTCCCGTTATACCGTCTTTCCTATCCCATTATTCAGTTTTTCCGAAAAAAATCAGCCAAATCGGTCCAGCGATTCTCAAGTTATGAACTTACCAACACAAACAGACATTTTTTATTATATATTCCTGAAAACTTTTCCAGAACAAAGCAATTTCCAATAACTTATCTAAAAATCGGGATAACAGGAAAACGGAATAACGGGATAACGGAATAACTAAAAAATGGGATAATGGAAAAACGGGAGGAACTGGATAACTCGGTAACGCATAACGGGAAGCCGACAGTCGAAGGCATAATCTAACTTAAAAAAATCATTTCTGGAAAAAAATAGGGAATATAAAAATTTGGACAGGACAACGTCTGTCGGGTCAGCTAGTTTCCAATAACTTTTCTAAAAATCCTGTCTTTTCCTAAAAACTCTATTCGGAGTATTACGAACATTCAAAAAACAATTCCCCAGCCGTTGTTTTATAAAATAAAAAAATTGTACCCTGACCGGGATTTGTTCCTGTGACCTACTGATTGTTAGGCGACAGTGTAGCCACTGAGCTATTCCCTCGTTTGGTGATAAATGACTCGAAATAGTCTTTTTCTTCGCCAAATTTCTTATATACCCGAATTTTCAATTTCCAGTCAACTCTCCTAATTTTTTTTTCCGTATCAACCATCCTCGGGCTATTACGAACATTAAAAAAATTGCCAAATCGGTCCAGCCGTTCTCACGTTTTACGAGATTCATTTTTATTACATAGATTTCTTTTTCCTGGATTTCTTTCACGGAATATATTATAAAAAATTTCTGTTTGTGTTGGTAAGCTCATAACTTGAGAACGGCTGGACCGATTTGGCTAATTTTTTTCGGGAAAACGAGATATCAAACGCAAAATTTAGAAATACGTCCCTGAATGGGATATACTATCATAATGATGAAGGCAATGTTGAATTCTAGAAATGTTTTTATGACTCGATACGAACCAACAAATAGCCACGGAGCTTTAATACTACTTTTATTGCTTAACAAATTGGTCCTCACCACAATCAATACTTCAGTCATGTTTGGACTTATAGGTAGGTAGGTCAAATATAGGTTATTCAAATACAATTGAATATTCACATTATATTATCAGTGCTCTATCGACTACCACGAGGGACCAGGATATTCACCTTTTCTGTCACTCCACCCTACAACAAACATTCTGCATACAAATAGATACAGAGCACAAGCGAGACTGCAGATACTCCTGTACAACTGGTTAATAAAATTATGAATGCAGAAGTACGTTCAGGTATTTATCTCATTACTTTTTATTTTTCCGTTTTGTTTTTGTTGACGGCCTCAGCCACTGAAATGTTCCACTTTACGTTGTCGTTTTGGACACTCGGGAACTGTTGAATTTTAATACATTTTTTATGATGTTCATTAACTACCGAGTTTCATCCGCTTTCCGGTACCGTTAGGAATATTTTATTTTTGCTCTCGTTCTGTCACTAAGGGCCAGTTTACGATCGATGATTGACGTTCACTAATTGTGTATTTGTATACTGAAATTAAGGAACTAGGAACGTTGATGAATATAACAAGCAATTGTACTTTCATTGAAAAAATGTAAATTCCAACAAAACTAGCCCACCTATGACCAATAAGTAAATGAACGGTCCTCTCCAAAGTATTGGGGTTGATTGTGAAAAATCAAATCAACAAATTTGTGTAAAAAAATGATATAATAACCAATTCCGGGCATTTCATAGCACTACTACATCTCTTATCAACATCACGATATATTCAAAGCAAGAGATGACATCGGTGGTGCTTCTGGATTACAATAAAGCATTCGGTACATTGGACAATAATATTTTTTGTACAAAGTTGACATAGTTTGATTTTACCGACAAAGCTTCTAACCCGCTAAGAATTCATTTGAAAAATCGAAGGGCGGCAAAACAAGGCAGAAAATAAAGAACTTCTGCGACACGTGCTCATAGTAAAAGGCGCCTTAGCGGTAAGCGGTGAGAATAAAAAACGAAGGCAGTAAGTGGAAAAATAGTTGTCTTCTGTCGGAAACCGGACATAAATGAAAAATTATATTAATTTAATTTGTTTTTGAAAGAAAGGGGTAAAGTTTTTCCAATATCAATTGCAGAAGCATAAAAAAGTCTTACGGCGAAATCCTGTGAGCAGCAGTGGCGGAGATAACTAATTTCATTTAGATATTTTAAGATTTTAAAAATACTTCATAAATAATGAAAAATGAAAAAAAATTAAAAACAAGCTTTTATTTATACAAATTCATTGAGAAAAAAAAACTAGAATATCCTACAAAACTAGAATATCCTAAAACGTATTTCGATCGGCACACACCAAGACCACAGACGCTACTGGTTTTCAATCTTTCAGAGCTATTAAAACACAAATCTAACGCGTGATTTATGACCTCCCATCGTATAGCCACACCTGCAAGCATTAATGTCCGACTAGATTGGCCCAGACGAATCGGTTGTAGAATAGACAGCAGTCACTCAGGTCCACGTTGACTATCGGCTCTTTTGATCTACCGTTTGCCGACGGCGAATGTTTTCGAGTAGTACAGATTATTTTTCGTTCCGTTTCTTCGCATATACGCTCGTGTTAGCGAAGTGAGTTTTTATTTGCTCCCTATAGAAACAGCTTCTGCAATTGATATTGGATGGACTATATATCACATTTGTTTTTCAAACAATATTAGTAAATCATTCAGTTTATGGATCTTAATTTTTAAGTTTAGTAGAAAGAGTGATCAATGATCTGAAGGTGAAAGAAAGTGAATAATCAGTCAAAAATGGTAAGTAGGTAACTAGATACCTTGAAAATATAGATACAAAGTACATAGATACATATACAGACTTGGCAATGTCATTAGTTTATAGCGTTGAAAAATGTTTTTGCATGAGTGAGTCAGTGGAATCCCAAATATAGCTCTCAATACTCGCTTCTGAGCCACGAAAACTTTCGGAGATGAAGTGGACCACCCCCAAAAACAAATCCCATGCCTTAGGCGAGATTCCACATACGCGTAGTAAACATTAAGTAACTGTTGGACTTTGCAAGTTTCTAAATAAATAGCTGGATGGTTTTAATTTGTTAACCAATTGTTCACAATGCCCTTTGAATGAAATACAGTCATCTATATGGAGTCCAAGAAATTTGGTTTGTTCGAGGGCTATGTCTGGTTTTATACAAGCTTTTCGGTAATTATGAAATCGTACGAGATTTGTTTTATCCGAGTTAAAGAACAACGAATTTTGTTTGAACCAAGAGTTGACAGCGTTAATCACTTCAGCACACTTCTGTTCGAGAATATCTTCCTTAACGACAAATATCAATATCTGTCATCTGCGAATGTAACAAAAGATCCCTTATCTGATGCATAATTTATCTCGTTGATTTGAAAAATAAATAAAATTGGACCTATAACAGAGCCTTGCGGAACACCAATATTCATAGTAATAGGTTGAGAACTTGTTACAGAGGTCATATTTTTTTTTTACTGATTGCTAACATACTGCTCGCGTTCAGTGATAAAAGGAAGCTATCCATTCTTTTGCCGCACCCTCATACCATATTGCGTCAGTTTTGCTATGAGATTATCATGGTTTATACAGTCGAATACCCTGCTGAGATCACAGAAGGCCCCAACAGGACATTCTCCTGCTCCTATGTCTTCCATCACTGTATTGAGGAAAGAGTTGATAGCAGTGATTGTCGATTTCTGCTCCCGAAATCCGTGTTGTGATGCTCACAATATACTATTTCTGTTCACGAACGCCAGCAGTCTGTCCAGAAATGGATATTCAAATACTCTCGATAAACTGCAAGACACTCTGTTACAGGCCTATAGTTACTCATAGATTGGGGGTTTTTATTTTTTTAAACCGGAACCACCTTTCCAATTTTCAGATGGGTAACAGGTTTTATTATAGCAAATAATATTTTTTTCAATAGGAACATGGGTACCTCGTCACATCCCGCAGACCGTTTGTTTTTTATTTTACTAAAGAGAAGAAACTCAGTATGTCCCTGGTTAGGAAGAAACTCAGTATGTCCCTGGTTAACATGTATATTAATATCAGAAACAAATGAGGTACAACTAGGGCGAGAATCATCGGTATTCTCGGAAAAAACATTCGTTTCTGATGGTTTTAAATATTTTTTCAAAGAATCGGCTAATTTTTCTTAGCTTCCATCTTCTGCTGTTTTTGTTGCCGGTACTGGTGACCTGATAATCGCTTCCTTTTTCTGTCCTCAACAACAAAAAATCATATTGTTTGCAATCTTGTTTCCCGAATAGTCACAGATATATAAAATAATTAATCAAAACATATTTTTCAAAACAAGCTTTTATTCAAATGCGCTAAAAAGTTGAAATAATTGCTTAGGATGTGTGACGTAGGTTATTCCATGAGTTTTAGATTCGAAAGCTTGTCGCGCAAAGTTTTCAGTTCGAATACAAAAGCAAATTCATTCTTTGAATTTTTCCGTTCCCAAATATTGCAGTAGCAATACGAATTTCTTTAACGCTACCAGTATCCGCAGAATCGATAAAAGGTGTTTCTCGAAATTGAAATTGATTAAAACGTTTTTAAGATCGAGTATGTCACAAGAGAGACTCAGCAATGTATCAATTATGTCCAAAAAAAATGACTTGATGCATTCCTTTCCTATCGACGAGTTAATTGAAGATTTTGCCCTAAAAAAAGGAGATGTTCAGATTGAATATTTCTGTTATTATTTATCAATCAGTAACTATCTCACCATTTGTATTTGTCAATCAAACAATGAAAATCATTATGTGAAATTCAACCAGGAAGTCTATTCAAAATTGTTCCTATAGATAAAGGCAAATGAAGATACGAAACGTTCTATGTCGGTTGATGTTTCCACAGTGGAGAAGAATGATTCCATATGGGTCCATAAATAATGTTTAATATTCGTTGTATTCATGACGATACTGTCAGCGAAACAGAAAAATCGTGATTTTGTTTTCAAGTGTAGATCGCACAGGTAGCCTTAGGCCTTGGTCACGTGTATGAAAAATGACAAAACTAAATTTCATATCGAAACAAAGAATTGAAACAACAATGAGAGAAAAAAATCACCCTAAGGCACACAGGTGGGTGTAGTGATTGTTCTTGAACTATTATTAGTCCCGGTCAACACTGCAACTTCGCGTGGTAGGATAATCACTGTTCAAAATAGCTCAAGGGATTTGGTTCGGAATATATCTTGATTGAAACAAGCGACATAACATGCGGGTGGATTGTAATCCCCTCTTTGGTTAATCCTTGAGTTGTACCTCGAATGTTCCTCCAGCGTCGTACAACTAATAATTAGTTCATCCACAACAAAACACTTGATGGGATACAAGTGTCCTCGCTCATTTATTCGAAAAATCTTCGTTCTGATGTACAAAACCTGATTATTTCGATCTGTTTGAAAATGTAAACAGAGTGTTCATGAAATCAGATGTGGAGTTATCTGTGACTAAAAGATAATGTTTAGTCACTATCTTCATCGGGAGGTATTCTGAGAATTGAAAAATCTACGACAAAAATTAAGTTATTTTTCGTAATATCTAACAGAAAACAACTACTTCTCCAGCAAAACCCACGCTGGATATTGAACTACATCTGATATATATTGTGGAAGGATGTTAACTCTGAATGTGAAAATTTGTATTTTCATTCAGATGTTTATTTGATTTTCTATTTCAGTATTAATCAAGAGATCACATGATGAATGAATCGAACGAGAGTACTTAACAAGAAATAACTTGTAACATTGATTCAAGAGTAGTATCGCAATCACTAGGTCTTCAATACATTTTTGTCGACGAAAATCTATTTCGCGCTTCCACGATCATCAGGAAGACTGAAAGAATTGGGAAAAACATTTTTCAAAAGCAATTTTACTTTGCAATGATAGAAAACATGTTAAAAACATTCCTTTCGAAGTGACATTTTTTTATATCTAAACCCGTCATGGGGTATGATAGATTGATTTGAAGAAGGTGTAATTATAATAAACTTTGTAATTTTTCCTTATGATTGCTGTAAAAAAAGTATGTATAGTACGTCACTGATTGTATTCTAAACTAGTATGTTAGTAATTTATGTTCATAGCGCCCATTAGCATTTGAAAAATTCACTAAAGACAACTTTTTTTCTTAACACAAGTGACAAAGTTAACTATGCTTGCCAACACCTGTACAGTTTGTTTTCCACTATGTACGAAATGGGTTAGGTTAGATCTCACACGGTTCAGTTGGCCCCCATGGAGCAACCATGGCAAAGGAGGTGGAGCCCTGCAGTTTTTCCTTTTCGTTTTAATTCTCAGAATACCAGAGGTAATTTTCAAGAAAATGAGAAAAACAAGTTAAAGTATATTTTTTTATAAAAATGTGGCACTGAAAATTATCCTATTTCCAATTCACTTCAAGAATGGTATTTCCATATAGAGGGAGATATATTTTTTTAACTTGTATTCAATAGAATTGTAATCGCACTTTTTTCCTGCGTATGTGTATAATTTGAATTCCACCGGTTTGAAAATGAATTTGAAGATTTAGTGTTTTAAACGCCAGCTGAATTGAGATGACAATCTAAAAGGTCAAAGATTTATAAGATTAAAACATAAAAAACAGTCAACGTGATGAAGAACCGAATGAAACTTTAATTGTGCGTAAGCGCTCTAACCCCTTTCAATCAGCTATTGAGCTTTACTAATGCAAATGTCTCACATGCCATAAAAATTGGGGGACAGAGTTTCTAAAAATACTGAAACACGTATTCCCCCCTTAAAAAAGGAACCCTTTCCCCCTAGGGGTTATAAAAACACTGAAACATGTATTTCTTTATCCCTTACAAGGCCTCAAATACCAATTTTTATGACCCTAACTTGAAAACTAACAGAATCCCTATACAAACTTCCAATCCCAATTTAACTCCCATTTCACCTCTTTAGGGGTTGAATTTTCAAAAATACCGTAACAATGACCCCCAAATACCAATTTTCATCATACTAACTTTCAACCCCCATTTACCCATTTAGGCTGGAATTTTCAAAATCCCTTAAACACATATTTATCTTTATTTGTGAAGAATAGTCCAAATATTTATTTCCATGACTCTAATTTCAAAACCAACTGTATTTTCCATTTCACCCCCTTCTCACCCACATTTTCACCCCTTTAGTGGTCAAAATTGTAGTTAAGAAGGGAAAATTCAGTGGGTGAACCAACAATCATACTCCATTTTCCTATCGTCAGGAGTGGGTTTTTTTCCAAATCCAAATGGGACCAACTTCGAGGTATAGCCGATACACTGAAAAAGTTATGCATAAAAAAAATATACGTGTCGACTAGACTAGACTAGACACCTTTTCTTTTGTCACTTGAAAAGCATATACACCAATCAAACTGGCATGTCACCCTTGATAATACCCCTCCTTGGCGACACTGTATTAGCTTCATTATCATATCTTTCGTAGGGTCCCTTAGGGTCTGACGGAGGACAAGCCCAAAGAACTGTCAGTTTCTGAATCTCGTACCGTCTAGATATTCCATCTTTTTATGTATTACCATAATGAATACGTAAGAATGAAAAAAAGTATTTCACTACTCTTCTTCGTTACTTCTTTGTTATTGCGAATAATGGGAGGGGACAGATCGTAGAGAACCTATTATTAGTTCTCTCAGTTTATTTTTTGAACAGACACCACGATTTTTTTTTTATTGTTATGGCAACGGTATTTGAATATCAATGAGTATTCCATTTCAATATAAGAACCCGATGGAAAGAAATGTCACTTTGTTTTGTTTCTTTCATCTGATATTTGAATCATGTCTTGGAAAACGAAAAGAAACAGTAACGGAGGAACAGTGAATTATAGAAGGATTTTTCCCCATTCATCGCATTATTTGGAAAGAAATTTTTGATATTCCCATTGTAATACTAAAATGTCCAGTAATGAAGTTGTTTCAGAATCCGTATCAAATAGGTCAAATACAGATCCTATCAGAAATGGTTCTGGTGAAAATTCTGTCAAACATTTCCGAGCCGATTCCTTAAAAGTGTTGTGATCACAGTTTTTCTGTAATAGTGCAAATAAAGGAAAACATGAAAGATATGATCAATAGGAAAAGACGAAAGTTATATTGGTGATGATGACACATCTATCCTAAGATGCCTAAAAACCCTGGTGTATTCACTGATTCGATTTTGTTTAGAATTTTTGAGGGACAACAAATGAAAAACGTTAAATTCTGCTTAGAACTTCAATAGTAGATGGTGCGGTTAAGGAATGTTTGTTGTATGTGTCACGCAAAATGTCAAACTTCAAACCTATGAAATTTTATTTTTCTGTCAACATTACTTCATGCAAAAAATTGTGAATTGATCGTTTACAAAGATTATAGTTCTACGAACAAGATCGCGCTCAGAACAGTTTGCGCTAAAATGAGATGAAATCCTCGAAACTTACTACATCTGTCTGTCAAAAATCAGATTTTTCGTGAAGTCTACCTGGCGATTTTTTTCAAGTGATTTCTTCTCAAATGGCCTTTTTGGGGATCATATAAGGAATGAGAAAAGGTAGGAGAGTGGACTGATGTCTCTAGATGTTAAATTAACTTGAAAATTGAGGGGATTGGAAAATGTCCCCGATGACATTGTTCCATCAACCTTTCTGATACAAACTATTACCAAGCCATTCACTGCCCATCTCTGCCGGAATATAACCTCTCTAACAACCTTCTGATATGAACAAAATTAGAGAGTTCATTTTAGATATCATAAAATCTGTTGATGAAGTTGATAAACCGATGAATCCTGGCGTGCGACAGTCTAGGCTGCTTCCAGCTATCTTAGAATGATTTCTCAGGAGAAGGTGAGCACTACTAACAAAGGTGAGGAGGAAAAACGATTATCTAAATGTTTCTCTATTATTTTTCAGTAACACCCCGCATGAGATAGTCGGAGAAGGAGGGCGATCTGAACCAAGCAGTTGTTAGGAAGAACAAGGCCCACTCCCAAGATCGATAAGGCTAATGACTATGATTAGGATAATTATCACTTTTTAATAAACACATGAATTTCACAAGTAAGCGTGGACTTTTCATTCTATGAAGTTATCTTGATTTTGGCTAGTGAATTCCGAACCGTCACAGAGGGTTCCATGGCTCTTTGGAAGAAAATATCCACTATATTTAGAATTTTCCAATACTTTAGTCAGAAGATTGTCATCTCATGGGAAAATTTTTATACAAAATATATATAATATAAAAAATAAATATAAAAGTAATAATAAAATTATTTGACTTGCTAGTTACTAGATACATTACAATCACAAGTTGAAAAAAATTATTACAATTGGCAAAGGTAGTTCAGAGAGGATTCAAATTAATCATTTTACTAGTAGTGGAGTAATATTAGATTTTAGCTTCAGAAAGTTAGGAGACTGTGGTAACTTGTTACTGTACATTAGTGATGATATTGGAAACAACATATAAAAAGTTACCAACCGTGTGTGTCCTTGAATAATTATTTAACTAATAAGTTGCCAAATTATATTGAATATTTAGAAAAATGAATAAATAATGGTACCACTAGCAAAAATGGAAAATTTTACATCAAGAAGGTACATACAATTTTTCTTTGAAATGAAAACTGTAAGCTGCAGAATTTTTTTGCTAACGTGGGAACAAAATGTGAGGTGGCGACTCTGGAGTGCAGCGCTGGAGGAGCACGTAGCCACGAGCGCTTTACACTAAATTTGTTATAACTTTCGATCTAATTGATTAAATTAACATAACAAAAATTTAACTGAAAAAAGAAAAATATAGCTAACGAGAAGTCATGTTTTTAAAAGTGAAAAAATATGTATGGGAATAGTACGTAAATAAAATTACGTCAAAGCAGAATTCTAACTTAAATCTTTTTTTTTTCAAGATAAACATCTGAAATGTTCACAGATTACTCTCATAATGACGAATAAAAAAAAATAAATATATATATATATATATATATATATATATATATATATATATATATATATATTTCGCAAAATACAGAGCTCAAAATATTGAATAATTTAAAAAAATTACAAATTTGAATTTTGAGGCCATACTTCGAAAACTCAAGTTTAAAATCTGATATTGAAACTTATATATGGGATATAACGAAATTTGTTGAGTGGAGGCCACATTTTTCAACCGAATGAAACAAAAATACTTCTCATGAATACTTCGGCTAATTTCAAAAATGGTCCAGTAGTCTCAATGGCAGCTGTTGAAAGATTAAAAAAAATTCACAATATTTCATTTCCATTCCCAATAACGGAAAACTATAAGTTGTTTGATAGAGCTTCATTAGCTCCACAACTTTTACCCGAAATTTTTTTCTCCGAGATGTACACATAAATAAAAAATAGGTAGCTGCAAATTATCATTCATGAAATCTACCTTTACAACTGGCCACGCCATCGTTTTTTCAATGTCATATTCTGGTTCAGCGACCTCAAAAACCCCACAGCATCAATTTGGGTAAAATTTGAATAACAAAATTATTTTTTATTTTTCAATTAATAAACAAGCAAGCAGTTTATAGCTTTTTCTGTAAGCAATTTCTAAGTAATATCAGAAGGTTTTAGGAAAATCCAGGGAGTCCCCCAGGATTCCAAAATTATGTTTTACTCCTCTATATGAAGGTAATTTGAGTTCTTGCGATAAGATAGTCGTGTTGTCTGCCAAAATAGTGAACACCTCTTAATTTGTCCAAAAACTGAGAGGTTCGTTCACTCAGGTAGGATTCGAACCAATTAAAGCATCGTCCTCTGAAGCTTATGTAACAGTCAAAAGCAAAACACTTCCTTCGGACTAGAATATAGATTTTTCAGAAAGCGAAAGAGATTGCACATCTCCCGTACTTTTATTTGGTTTGAAAGCTAAATTGAGTGATTTACAGCACTTCATAAAATCATTATCCGCTCCATCATTAAGATTTTTATCATGAGCAAACAGGGACAGAAATACATAAATACCAACTCGGTGGAGCCGTATCAATAGAAAATTAACCATTCAAAATAAATTGGTACGGTTCATAATTAGAATTATTTCGGAACACCTCTCGAAAATTCTATATAAAACTGACATAAGTACATGGAATAGTTTGTTCTAAAATATGTTACATCAATCGATCAACCTCAAAATATTTCACAACGAATTGACATAACCTTAAAGGCGACAAAAGCACAATCACAGGACGGATCAGAGACCAATCACAAAAACACCATATGTGGTCTGTAATTGCAGTTTACTGAATTATGACAAGAAACGATGTCGGCGCCATCTCAAACTCTAGATAACTCCCTTCATCAAGTGGGCTGGTTGTTACGCCCTGTAATTACAGAAATGCATTTAAAGATAATTACCAAGACGTAACCATTGTATACCGAATGCTTACATGACTCATCTAGGAGAGCAAAACAAAGTTTTTTATTGCTACCCGTTACAGTCACAGCGAGATAAGAAAGTCAGTTTAAATAATTACCAAAACACCCGTCCAAAGTCGATAACACAAACAAGGCCATTAAAAACAATCCCGATAACCGACAGGCACACCAGCCCACATCATTAAGAGCCGTATCTAACTCATAAATCACAAGGAATCGCCACCGAGAAATTCATAAACACACTTGTTGGTCATTATTTCCCAGATTAAACGACAGCTACCGTAAATACCTGTCATGCAGTAAAATATTATCCAATTATAACATAAGATAAGCGAGAACGGGTTAGACAAACAAGACCCTTATCAGTTTTACGATGTCACCTCGTTAAAATACTCATAAAACACACTAAGTCCCGCCCCAGCTTCCGATCGAAGATATTATAAAAGGCAACGAGAGCAGAAAGAGTTAAGTTAGTTCAGCACGGTAGTCCGTGGAATAATCACGTATATCATACGAGAAGAAATATAGTATGCATTCATATTAGTACCAGTGAAAAATGCCACGAGAAATAAAATCTTTCCACGTGTAAAAACCATCTCGAGTAAAGCAATACTATCATGTCATTCTCAAAAGTGCGGTATAAAAGTCAGTCGAATTACAGTATCTTACAATAATAATGAGAGTTTCCCAATCAGTGTAGTTAACTTCAGCAAACATAGAAACTCAGCCGATTCAAATCAAGTATTGAAGCTCCTAGTAAAAACACGAGTGAACAGTATAGTTTCCACAAATTGTCAAAGCTTCCAAAACAGAGATAATAACGGGATTCCGCAATTTCAATGGTTCACGATCACTTAGAAAAACCTTATATGTATACGAATATACCGGACGAATTAATTAGAATAACCGATTGACGCGGGAGAAAACGAAATAAAAATAACTTCAAATCTAATTGACGTTTAAAAACTACTCCAGTGAAAAGGTGTTAAACAGGGTGAGTCTCATGTTTGTTTTTCTGTATTTATGTTTATGGCAAAACCCAACCCATTAAAATGTGTATGTGTCTAAAAAGTATGTCCATAGTTTTCAAGATCACCAAGTTTTCAAAAAGAGAATTATTGTTAGTCGTTTGCAGCACTTGATTGCAAGATTTCTTTTAGTAAAATTATTTCTATTGTGAAGCCCATTGCAGAATTATCTGCCAATACACTACATTAGTTTTCATTGTATGAATATTGTTGCCTATCATTCGTCCATAGACGAGTGAGAGAATTGTGTGAAGTTTTATTAAATATATATATACATTCTTAACTTTTATGAGTGCATTATTATTTTATCAAATCATTGTTTGGTTCGAATCTTTCTGAACGGTAGTATTTCCTGAATAAACAACCCATGTTCCGGTATTGAAAGAAAGGATATTGATATTTGTAGACCGCTCCATATATCATATCCGGTTCGACTATATTCAGATAGTCGATGCTTTTAATACTGTTTTTCCAACCTAACGAAGAACGTCTGGTATTACAGGTGTGGTGGGTGAATTCACAACACCCCGTAGTCAGGGCAAAACATGGTGTCCCCCAGTTTGTCCCAATATTTCACAGGTATAAGTGAATACACCATGGTTTTTAGACATCTTAATCTATCCTGTGCTCAGACGACAACTGTCAGAATTTATTCGCCTGCATGACACTTGCAGAAAGTCAAGCTGAATCGTGGTTCATCTCAAATCTTCTCAGACTGATCATCTCATATACCTACAAGCATCAAGCCAGAAGCTCTCCAAATATTTTTTTTAATCCGGCAATTGAAAAACTTTACTAGTATAGAAACACTTCTCTCAGCATACCATGCATTCTTTCTTTCTCTTGTTAGCTATGGAACACTGATCTGGGGCAACTCCTTCCACGTTTCAAAAGTGCTCATGCTTCAATAACGCGCAGTAAAGGCGGCCTTCCATACCAGCTTTTAGCGTCAACTTTTTTTGAAAGAAGTGCTGCTATTTCCAAATGACCATTTCTCTAGAAAAGCCGATCTCACTGTGCCTAACATAACTTTGTCAGGAGTAACCATACCACTGAAGCCATCCATATCGATGCTTGGTATTACTATCAGCAATAACCTTTCCTGGGAAAATCACGTGAGGTCCATTGCATCCCAAAAACTTGGTTTTCTGTTTCGTGCCAAGAGCTATTTCACCCCCAGTCAGCTGCTTATGATCTATAAGGCACAGATCCGACCTGTCCTGGAATACTGTTCCCATATTTGGAGCGCGGCACCTAAACATATCCTGAGGCTATTGGATTCTGTCCAAAAATTCGTCTCGTCGATGATGCTTCGCTTACAAACTCGCTCACTTGTCTGGAACACCGTAGAAAAGTTGGCGATTTGTCTCTATTTTATAGATATTTTCATGGGCGATGCTCTTCTGAAATATCAACAATCGTTCCTGCTTTGGCAGTCTCTTCGAGATTAACCCGTCAAGTTCAGTCATCACACCCCTTCGTGGTCACTTTGGAGACCTGCAGAACATCACTTTCCAAAGACTCGTTCATCCAACGAACAGCGAGGCTTTGGAACTCATTGCCTAGGGAGGTGTTCTCCGAGGCATACAACCTTCAGAAATTTAAGAAGAACACCAACTCCTACCTTCTTTCCCTAGGTTCCCACGATGTTCTCTGAACATTACAGGATATCCCTTTTCGTGGGAACCAGAACATAAAAAAAAAGAAATAGAGCAGAACAAACGCGGCATTCCTACGTCAACTGTCAATTAGTGTTCAGGTTAAAGTTACAGGATGCCCATTGATAGAAAATTGCATTTTTTCCATTATGTTTTAATTACCAGTTGCCACAAACTTACCGAACCAAACGGCACTTCCAAAATTTATTATTTTTTGGTTATATTGGTCTATAGAAAAGGAGAGCAACATGTTTATAAACAAGGATGGTCAACAATTTGACGCTGGAAGTAAAACTTGAACAAACAAATAGCGGCATGACCTTGAAAAAGCGGCGGCTAGTTTTGAAAAACTCTCATTGGCTGGAGGCAAGAAGTTAGCTTCAAAAAGCTGGTATGGAAGACCGCCTTTAGAATTATATCAACTGCAGGTTACCGTGATTCCTGCAGGCCCCTCTTCAAAAGTATCGGCATCATGAAGTTACCTTCTACCTTTATATATCAAACTCTCCTGGAAATACATAAGCATAAAGATGGGTTTTCGACCAACTCCCAATTTCACGGGTATAACACTCGTGGGGCTAATCTCTTAAGACCTCATCGGTTCAATTTACAATAATCCTCGAAGAACTCACTCGATGTAAATATTAGCAATATTTAACCGTCTGCTACCAGACTCCTACCATCGCCAATTTTCAGAAAGCACATCAAAGAATACCTAATTGAACAATGTTCCTATAGTACAGAGCCATATGTTGCCACAACCTCAGTGCAAACTGTTCCTATGTTTTTGTATTGTAAAGATATGTTTCTATATAGATTTTAATCTATTTTTATATCTTTGCTGGTTTGTTGTTTAATTATTTTTTCCATTTTCGTGTCTAAAATATGACATATTTCAACTGAAATTAGTGAGAGAAGTTGTACTTGTCAGATTTGAAACACGTGGTAAAGCCCATTTAACCACTCGCCAGGTTCGTGATCAAATGCTGCTTCACTCACTTGTCCTAAAAATAGCTATTTTCCATTTTCGTGACTAAAATATGACATATTTCAACTCAAATTAGTGGGAGACGTTGTACTTTTAATCACTAGTGATTAAAAATCTTTTCTTCACAAGTGATTAACCTAGGTTACCAATAAACAACCATCATACACATTGCTCACAGCACAGCAACTGCGTCGAGTTATTCGTAACGAGTAGGCTGGTTTCCAGATTAAATGCAACACAAGCAACGGTAGCGCAGATTTTTATTCTTAGTAGGCTGGTTGCAATTTTGTTTCGACGAGTCATTGACTCAATAGTTATCCATGCAACAATTGCAAAATAATTTCTTTTAATTTCTGCGAAAATGGAAAAAAAAATATTTAAAACACGCTTTACTCACTTGCCCTAAAAATAGCTATTTACCCATCCTCCTTGAATTATAGTCACGATGATGGATAATTATTTCCAAAGGTTTTTGCGTCAAGGAAAGGTTGAACCATATTTTTTTTGAAAATGTGAACTTCAAGAAATAGCATGGTGTATCGTAGATTGTTCGAAACTATAGACAGTTTCATCAAACCATGGTGAGGATCATCTTTTATGTATGTAAAATCATTTTATTTTAACTTTCCATAAAGATGTGCAATATTCGAAGTAATCACGTCCTTCCAAGTTTTCGAAGCGATTTGTTTTCCTGGAATATATAACACTAGTTTTACCCGTTTTTATATTATAAAAATTCTCGACAGATTCTCATGGAGTACATGAAATTTTCCTGCAAGGAAGTAACTTCCAATCTAATCGAACGATTTAATGCAAATAACATTATTTTCCAATTACCCCGAAACAATTAAAAGTAAGAAGAGCTGTTCATACAGTAAAAATCAGGCCACTACAAATATACGACATAAATACCTCTGGGGCGAATTTATACACATACCTAATATTTCTAGAGAAAACTTCTAGTTTCATTTCATTTGAATGATATTTGTATTGATGTTTCTGCTTCTATCTTCGAAGGTTTCACGATAATGAACAATTTTTATTTCATTATCGTATGTACTGACAAATTTTTCAGACAACTTGATTCACTGATTGAGGCAACGACTGTCGAATGGACTATCGTGGACAATGGTTGATTAGTCCCCGTTGGAGCTATGTTCACGAAACTATAATGACAGGACAGATACGTTGAGCAATTTCAAGTAAATGATGAACACTCCAATAAGCTTGACTCGGTATAATAATCAACAATAACTCAAGTTTTCCTATGCTATCATCAAGGAATATAAAAATGGCCGAATTAAAGTCGTGACTTGTATATTACTATATCCCTGCTGTTCGACATAATTAACTTCTTAGGTTAATAAAAAACGAATGGAAACTGCCTAATAATAGTGCTGATTGAAGCAACTTTTACTTCATTAAACCTTCGTATTAAGAAAATTACCACCTATGTAGAACTCTGATTAAATCAGAAATCATTATTCATTGCAGAGATATTCTTGATATCAGATCAAAATGCGATATAAAGAAATATATAAATTATACATATTGATGCATAATGCGTGTGTATAGGGTCCGGCAAGAGACTGTTAGACTTCCGTATACCAATTAAATTGGAAATGTATTTCGAGTGTATTCTCATACTTGCAGGAAAATATTTTCCAATATACAGGGTGTTTCGCAAAAGTATGGAAATTCAAGTGCATAGCGTTAGAAAAGCTATTGTTTCGTTTTTTCCACTACCGTGAAATGAGGCGAACAGGTGGGGTTCATTTAAAATTTAAGAATGATGATCTAACTACAAACGCATGCTTTTGACCCCGGATTCAGATTAAACTTCACTAATAAATATTAAATATTATTTCTGCATGATTGTATTATTTGAAATTCGGCAACACCGGATCCCACAGCACAGCCAAAATTGGTGCGCAAATCGTAGACACATAAAGTTGATGGCTTGTGAAGTTGTTAATTCGAAAAGTATTAATATTTTAGTTATAAATATCAATTACTGTAAACGGTTTCATCAACAAAACGAAAAGTTTGTTTGTTTTTTTTTTACAGCCCTCATAACAAAACATACACGTGTTGTTAAGAGCGGTGGGGTGAAAAGGATCACTAAATCCAAACATCCTGTATGGTAAATCATATCAGCAGGAAACCCAACAGCGAGATGTCAAAAACAATGTGAGGCAAATAATAAACTATAAAAATTATGAAAACAGAAAAATGTCAAATATAAATTTTAACCAAATTTGTTCATATATTATAAGATATTAGAATTATATATTGTAAATAAAATCATTAGAATAAGTTAGATTAACTAAAAGTGATACAGAAAGTGGGAATAAACTTTAAATTTGTGAAAAGAAACAAAAAATGTATGTTGCCAAGAAGAAATATAACAAGCTTTGGGAAAATGAAAAATGATGTAAGAAAACGAAACCAGTTACCAATTTGGAAGAACAAATTATAATAAAACACAAAAGAAGGACAAGCAAAACTATCCTTGAACGTTATAAAACGAATTCAGATACGAATTGGAAAATAAACGAGCATGAAAGAACTACTCACCTTATTAAGATAACAAAAGTCCAGTCCGTGACAATGTCAGGAACAAAAGGGAGCCTTCTGCAGTGTAGCTGTACTTTTCCAGAGAGCACGAATACTTCTAACAGTCAGGAGAACACCAAAAAAGAAGAATAGCAGGTTGTTCAAAAAACCAGGACTAAATAAAGTGCCACATATCAGGACCAGACACTAATATTGGTTTTTGGATCATTTGTATCTGAACTTTTGTTGGTCTTTTCTAAGCTCACAGACTGTTCATAACATTGAAACGTTTATTCACCAAGTATTTATCACACATAAGCAAGTTTTGCCATTTCACAACACTGTTCTGAGTTAGATAAGTTAGATATCGCAGGTTAGATCAATTTAAGGACTTATTTCAATAAAAACAACAACTATTTGACGATTTTTCTGCATTCTTTGTTTATCTATTGAGCACCTTATCATAATCTTCCAACAAAATAGCACGTTTGACATCAAGCAGCGCTACAAGTTGGCATTACAGAATCCTGCCATGAGAGTGGAGATGCGTCATACTCCATAGGCGTACCGACTGAGCTGGGATAAGGTGAAAAAGTGTTGAAAAAGGGTAAGAACAACATAGCCGGAGTTTCATTACTGTTATGATAGGTATTTACTTTTCAAAATTATCAAATAAAAAACAAAGAAATCAATTAAACAAATTTATCATAACAAATATTTTATTATGATGACTAGTTATTGAATATTAAAAATAAATAAATAACAATAACAATCATTATAATAATTAGTCCCATCATAATAATATATATATATTTCGGCTATCTCGGAAACGGCTCTAATGATTTGGATGAATTTTTGTATTTAGATAGGGTTTTGCTTTTATTGTTCATCCTTTCCTGGAAAAACGTGATTTTACACAAAAAAAAATGATAGGTTAGGTTAGAACAGGCGAATCTACCAGATTCAACTACGACGTCTGGTAGAACTGGCGAATCCACCAGATTCAACTACAACGTCTGGAATATCGGTAGGTTAGGTTATAAAAAAATATGTTTTGTGTAAAATCGCGTTTTTCAGGAATTACACCTATATGAGATGGCGTTATAACATTATCCAAAAATTTCAAGTTTATCTAAATAAGTATCTCCGAAAAAACACGATTTTACAAAAAAAACAGAGCAAAGCTCGGTCGCCCAGGTATGAGCATTAGGAAAGCTGCGTCCGAGTACAAAAACCATATACAGTGTTGCAACGTCGAATAAAAGTTCGCCAGATCAAAAAGCAAGATGGGCAGAATGTTCTGAATCAAAATGAAGAATCATTATTGGTGGAGAAACTCCAGGTATGTGCGGAATGGGGATATCCGTTGGACTGGTACGGTTTGAGATTAATAATAAAGGGATATTTAGACAGACAAGGCAGAACCGTGTTAAAATTCAAAGATAATCAACCTGGTAGGGATTTTGCCATTGGTTCTATGAGCCGACATAAAGATAGACTAGCTGTGTGACTTTGTCAAAATCTCAAACGTGCAAGAGTTCGAGTATCTCTATAATTATCGAGTATTTTGATAATCTCGAAGAAACCTTGAAAAATATTCCTGCGTCGCATATTTTCAATTATGATGAGACCAATTTGAGCAATGATCCAGGTAGGAGCAAAATCATAACAAAAATAGGTTGCAAATATCCCGAGAGGGACTAAAGCGACCGTATCACTTATGTTTTCAGGTGCTGGTAATGGAGAAATGTACGTAGTGTATATATGATACCTGGATCGATTGGTTTGACAATAGAACTTCAACAGATTGGGTCCAAATAGTTGCTGTCCCCTATTTGTCAAAATTGTATGGTGTGAAAGTTTCAATATGAGACAATTTATCGTCTCATTCATCCCCAGAAGTGGTGTGCCTTTGTAATGAACACAGTATTAGATTCGTTTTTTGCCAGGGAACTCTACACACCTAATACAGCCTTTGGATCTTGATTTTTTAAGACCACTGAAGGCAGCTTGGCGTAAAATTCTCCTAGAGTGGAAACGGAGTTTAGGTATGAAAGAACCATCTATTCCAAAAAGTGTGTTTCACAGGCTTTTGGAAAAATTAATTGATTTCAATTCTTCTAAAAATATTGAAGCAGGATTTTTTTGAAGCTGGACTTATCCCTTGATATAGAAATACAGTATTAGGAATGATTACTAAGGAACTTATCGAAGATAAGGAAATTTAATCAAATGTAGAAAACTCCTTTTTTTCTAAGAGAAATGAGACGTGGAGATAACCAGCTCAAGACAAGAAAATTGCAGTGGAAGCAGAAAAAGGTGTACACTGCGACGAGGTTTCAGTCCACGAAAAAGTTCCCAATTTAAGTTCATCACAGGACGAAGTTCACATTTCGAATGAATTTTCAGAAAACTCCGATAATGCAGATGATGAGGATATGCCAGAAGCACTTGATGCTACTGTTCACAAATTTGGTAAAACTTTTGTTAATGTTCTTCCAGTAGAAGAGAATGGCAGACAGCGGAATCAGTGGCTATTAGTGGGTTTTCCAACCGAAACAAAAAAAGCTGGTTCGAGCAACAATTTCAAATTTTATTTTTATACCGGGTGTCCACGGAAGGTGGCTCACCGCTATAACTTTTTTGTTTTCGGAGATAATGGGATAAAATTTAGAGGATCTGTTTAATCCATAAAACTACATTTTTTGACAAGTAACTCAACTTCATGCAAATTCCGGATTCACCGGAAGTGACATAAACTTTCGATTTTTAAATGGGACACCTGGTATATTTACAGTTTTTTTATCTCCATATGACATTTAGAATACAACCATGTCTCATTTGTTACTGTTTGTAACAATTTTTTTATTTTTTCCGAAATAAATTTTTATACTACAGGACTATGGATACGTTCAAATAACTAATTTCAGTCCTAAAATGTTTGTAAAAATACCACTTTACTGTTTTCGATCAAAATGTTTCAGCTATGTCACGTTTGATTTTAAAATTTCTATTACTATTTTTTTTCAAATCGCAACATGGTGGCTCGTCGGGTTAGAAAAAAAGAGCATTTTATTACGATAGATTTGATACCGCACTCTATAAGGTTGTAAAAAAAATTTGGATAAAAAACTGAAAATATAACTTTAGAACTTTCGTTAAATGAAGAATCTTATTGAGATTAAAATAAGATTCGAAATCATCGAGTAGCCTGTGACCAACACAACCGAAACAAAATCATTAAATTGTTGCGGTAAAAATTGACGTGTCGACATATTATTTTACATATCTTCTACAAAGTCAATTAGGTAGTTATTGTTTGATTGTTTGAAAATCATGGAAAATAATAATATTTATACAAGAACTGAAAAAGTTTATATGTTATTAGTTTTTGGAGAGTGTAGGTAAAATGATATCCTGATCGGCGTCACCCGACCCAGCACTATTTTCCAAAACTGGTTAAAAAAATGCGAAATGAACCTGATAATGATGGGAACGATTCGTTTGTTGTGAGTGAAGAAAAAGAAATAGATGTTCTGGCAAACGTTCAAGTAAATATTAATATGTCACTCAGGGAGAGCGCAAGAGAATGTGACATTTCGAAGTCTTCTGTAGCTAACATTTTGAAGAAACATAAATATAATTCATTTAAATATCAACTACACCAGCACCTGTACCAAAACGATAATGCAAGGGGACTTGAGTATTGCAATTGGTTCTTTGGAAAATATTCGGAGGATGACACATATTTCCAAATAAAATTCTGTATACTGACGAAAGCCGTACACAATACCTACCTAATTGACTTTGTAGAATTTAATTTATCGTAATAAAATGCTCTTTTTTTCTAACACGACGAGCCACCATGTTGCCATTTGAAAAAAAAATGTAGTACATTTTTTTAAATCAAACGTCACATACCTAGCTAAAACATTTTGATCGAAACCAGTAAAGTTGCATTTTTACAAACATTTCAGGACTGAAATTAGTTATTTGAACGTATCCATAGCCCTCTAGAATAAACATTTATTTCGGAAAAAAAATAAAAACACTGTTACAAACAGTAACAAATGATACATGGTTGTATTCTGAATGTCATATGGAGACAAATATATACCAGGTGTCCCATTCAAAAATCGAAAGTTTATGTCACTTCCGGTGAATGCGGAATTTGCATGAAGTTGAGTTACTTGTCAAAAAATGCAGTTTTATGCATTAAACAGATCCTCCAAATTTCATTCCATTATCTCCGAAAACAAAAAAGTTATAGGGGCGAGCCACCTTCCGTGGACACCCGGTATAGCCAATGATGAGTTTGTAGGCATGCTGGTTTTTCTCCAATCCTAAGAACATTCAGATCTAATGTAAAATTGTGAAATAAATTTCTATTTCACTTTTACTATAGCGGAGTGGAAACAGAATTTGTAACCATGAAAGATATAGAAAGCGTCAACTTTAACACCCAATGTTTTGTAACCTTCGACTTCTGTAGGCGTAGTATTCTGCATTAAATACATTTCATCTCTACAAATAATCGTTGTCATTATTACACATTCAAATATAATACACTGACAGTACTAGACATGAGAGATAAGTGCCATGTGAAGTGGAATGAATAGAAAAATCGAATTTAAACGGTTTTCTTCACATAAAGGATTCAATATAAAATTGAACCAGAGAAAGGTAGATCTCAGGTGAAAAACAACTATGGAAGTATGCATGGATTTTCAGGTGAATATCATTCAACGTTCTGCGTGGTATTTGCCAGGAAAGTAGTTGTTTTTCACCTGAGATCTACCTTTCTCTGGTTCAATTTTATATTGAATCCTTTATGTGAAGAAAACCGTTTAAATTCGATTTCATTCATTCACTTCATTGCACTTATCTCTCACTATATGCTAGACGGGCTTGCCACTCCTACTGAGAAGGAATCTTTTATTTAGAAACCTATCGAGGTGGGAGATTTTCGGAGTGTTTCTTTCTGTCACTAGGTACCGCCAGTTAAAGTTTATCTTTTCCGGCGTACCTATAGGTGTTACAAGATCGATGATGGTTTGTTTACGTTGTGTCTCACTTCAGCCAGAGTTCTTTGGACTTTTGGCTGGTTGACTACTCCGTACTGATGAGGGCCAAGAAGCCTGAAACCGGTATGCGGATTGTTAGGTGAACACGACTTAAATTAAACATAATCGAGCTTATCAGAAAGAAACATTTGCATTCAATGTCCATTGATATTTTATGGAAGTATGCATGGATTTTCAGGTGAATATCATTCAACGTTCTGCGTGGTATTTGCCAGGAAAGTAGTTGTTTTTCACCTGAGATCTACCTTTCTCTGGTTCAATTTTATATTGAATCCTTTATGTGAAGAAAACCGTTTAAATTCGATTTTTCTAGTACTAGACATAGTGTTCATTCATTCATGAACTGAACGATACACAAATCATCTGTTATACAAAAAGTATCAAGAGCACTGAGTAAACAAATCCGTTATAGAATATTATTTTTGTAGCGCTGCATTCCCTCTGAAATAACACACCCCAACATCATATGAAAATAACACCACTCCATTTCTTCGAGTGGTGATTCTTGTGGAATTTGAACGAGTCGTACTTAAGAATAATAAAAAAGACCTCTGCCAGTTTGAACAGCTGAAATGACAAAAGACTAGGTACATACGTAGGTGCTAACAGAGAAGTTTCATTTTTCTTGTCGAGCGAAATATTTTGTGATTGTTTGTGTGGAATCCTGTGACACTCACAATGTAGAGTTCAATATTTAATTCACCTCAATGGCAATTTCGGGTTTTCGTTCTGGAATGTCTTATGACCCTGCTAGTTTGAAAATCCATATGCCTAAATATAATATAGAAACATGAAGTATTCTACAGAAATTGTATATTGACTTCGGGACCGCCAGATAAATTCTTTAAAATAAACATTTTTTGGATGCAGACAAAATAATTCGAGTTCTACGGATTAATGTTTTTGTAATAGTACAAAGACCTTTTTTATCAAGTGATACTAGTGTTGTATAGTATTTTTTATATTTTTTTTAGAAAGTTTATTCATGAAATTCTATAATTTGAGTTTAGTGCCTGCAATATTTGAACATCCAATATATTATCACCCTACCCTTAATTTTGAAAAGTGAAAATATTTACTTTTAACCTTAAAATTGAAAAATCCATCAGACAATGTTATTCTCACATAGTTGATGAGTTCCCGAGTATGGTGATATCTCACTTAGGCGCTGTAGATTCACGACGTTTCGGCAAAATTACCTTTGCCATCTTCAGGTGACGTCTCGGGGAGAGAAATCTGATAAAGCAGTATATGTGTACATACATATACATATTTCAGTTTGGATGTCTGGTTGCCCATATTGAATTTTGATTACTATCTATCTATAGTAACATTCGCAACAAACATACATACATACATAGGCTGATAAACACATTACCCACCTTTGCGTCGAGTAGCCGGGTAAAAAGGAACATTAAGAATAGTGGCAGGCGTTTCTTCAATCTACTCTTGTAGGGGATTGTTTGTCAAATATCATGTCCTGATACTTTTTCAATGTACATTCATTTATTTATGAAATATGCACTTTCATTCACACGAACAAAACCAAATTTATTCTAAATAAGACTTGCATAATTTAAATACACGACAAAAAAAATTTTTTCACCTTCCATTTTATAAACATAGAGTTTCGCAAAACTCACCCGCCTAGTTCGGTTTGACACATTGAAATGAAAAGTACTAATGAAAGTAAGAAGTTCAGCACATCCCTAAAAACATTCATAAATGAAAATTGCTTTTATTCCTATAATGAATATTTTAACGTGTGATATAATGAATATATTGAATCTTTACTGTGTTGTCTGTTCCGCTTTGCTCAATGTTTATCTATGTCTGACCATTCCTATACATATGTACTTATGTCCCATCGGAAAATAATAATAATAATAATTATTATAAGGTAGATTACATTAGATTCGATTTTTTATTGGTCAAACTTTCACCTGAGTGATATGACAAGTCATTAATATAATTACATACAATATAAATGTAGTTACTTTTGAAATATTATAGTTATAGTAAGACAGTGAATCAGTGGCGTATCTAGGAATTATGCTTGGGGGGGCAATGATATAAAAAAGTTAAATACCTCTACTTATAGTTACAAAAAACATAAGTATTTTTATTTCAAATTCAAACAAAAATACAAAATGTAATAAAATAAAAGATATATATGCATATACGTATAAGAAGGTACAAAAACAAAGATTTCTTTCGTTAAAATAAAAATCACAAAATGAAGTCCCGTCTCAATTCAAAAAAATAATACTATCAGCTGAACACTTGAAAGAATGTAATTCCAATGGAAAATAATGTTTTCATTGAATTTTGATAATGTGAGGCTATTGTTTATTAAGTATTTTTTTTTTAACCACCGATTTTATTAAAGTTGATTATTTTGTCAATTATAAATTTCTGAAGTTAACAAAATATGAGGAATTAAGTATATATTGTCATTTTTTTTTTATTGATATTTCACATTATTATCAGTTTTATGTCTGACAAAGGCATTTTACAACGATTTAAAAAAAATTATGCAATTTGCTTATAAAATATTTATAAACAAATGAATAAGTTGAATATTTTTCAGAAATTGTTTTCTTGCATTAGGTTGCTGAGAGTTTATTATGATTGAAAAAAAGATTCCTAATTTTTTTAAATTGTTTATAATAGTTTTTTGTATTTTTTATTATTTAAATAATGTATTCGGAATTTTTTTCTTTAACATTGTTATTCTTCACTTAATCAGAAAAAATTATTTTTATTAATTATGTAATTGTTTATTCACATAACAATATGTTATAAACAAACTTTGATTGGCATTATTTTTATGTTTTAATGGAACAAAAAATAACAAAAACAACCATATACGACAAACTGTTTAAAAATTTTTATTTATAATTTTTCTAGAAAATTCTATGAAAATTACAAACAAATTTTTTTGGACATTTTGCCGTATATATTTGTTTTTGTTATTAGAGAAGAACCAATTCTTAATTTTAAAGAAAAAAAATCTCTATATATTATTTAAATAATAAAAAAATTAAAAAAACTAATATAAACAATAAAAAAAAATGTTTTTTTCAATCATAATAAACTCTTAACAACCTAATGCAAAAAAACATTTTTTGAAAAATATTCAAATTATCCGTTTGTTAATAAATATTTCATAAACAAATGGCGTATTTTTTTCAAAACGTTGTAAAATGCCTTTGTCAGACATAAAACTGATAATAATGTAGAATATCAATTAAACAAAATTACAATATCTTTTCGATTTCTCATATTTTGTTAACTTTTGAAATACCTAATTAACAAAATAATAAACTTTTAAACTATTTTATAGCATGATATTATTCAGTACACATGTAAAATGTGCTCCTAGAAGCAAAAAAATTATGGCGTCATTCTCCGAACAATTCGATTTCTAATAAAATCGGCGGTTCCAAAAAAACTACTTAATTAATAGTCTCACGTCTCACATTGTCAATATGCAATGAATTTTTTTTTCTAACGGAATCACATTCTTCCAAGTATTCAGATGATACTATAATTCATTTAAATTTTTAAATTTATATTTAGTAGTATAAACAAAATATTTTATGTGCATTGCTCTCTCGAGAGGAGCTGTACTCCTGCATTAAAATAATAATCAAATATTCTTATCGCTATTATTTTTTCTACAATTTTTGCAATTACTAGAAGTAGTGCAATTGGTCTGTAGTTTGCGGGAAGATTGATGTCGCCATTTTTTTAAATGTGAATTTGGATGGAAATACACCAGTTTTCAAAATCAACTTGATAAGACATGTAATCGGTTGCAATGGCGCAGATAGATTTTCCTTATACATGACCACCAAGTGGATGTAAATATCAAGCGATCCGGAGATTTTTAGGGATTTGATGACTTCTTTCACCTCTGTGCTATCAGTTAGACAGAAATGCATTGCGTTGTCAGCATTGCATGGAACTTGTTGAAGATAGCTTGAAAATGAATTATTGGGTGTGCTTAATTGATTATTCAAATATAATAATATAATCTTGGACTTTTTGATAAATTTGGATTTCTTTTTGTTCAACTTTCATTTTCGGGTATTTTTCTTTAGTTTATATAGTTATTGCAGTCATATTTTTTATTTTTTAGGCGTACCCAATTCGTTTTCAGCATCTTTATCGAAATTACCTATAGCCCGAGCCTGGCGTGCACTGAGGTTCATTCAATTTAGCGAGTAGTTGTGCCAATTTAACGGGTGCTTAAAATTTCATATACACAATTGCTGCATCCGTTTAAAAGCTGGCTCACACACTGTTTCGAATATCACGTTGTCGAGTAACGATCCGTTGAATTTCTGACAGAATGCCTCGCATACGTCGTCCTCCGCTATGAGGAAAATTCAAATAGAGATTGCTTGAGCTCGGTTTTATGTCATGCCAAGATACAAAACGAAAACCTACACGCTGAGATGCAGTTCCATAACTTAATCACTGTATATAGCATAATATATTATGGTTAGAGATTAGAGCAGTTGAAAATGTATGGGTGAAATATGCGTCATGAATATGAAATCGAATGGAAAATTAGTTTTTGAGTTTTCGAATTGTCCGCAATAATATTCGCACCAGGTTATCTGTGAGAAATGCAGCTAAACAGCTACCGATATTGAAGTATCGGCAGATGCAATAGTATTTTTGAAACGTCAAAAAAATTCAAATCAGGACTTTCTGTTAATTTATTTTTCAAATTATTGAATGCTTCATTTTGTTATTCTTGGAATACAAATATTTTTTTTCTTGGGAGAGGTATTTTGTGTGAAACAGTATATAGAGACTGTCTAGATCTTGCAGAAAAAAAGAACATTTTGTTGATTTTTAGTGTTCGAAGATGCAGTTTGGAAATCCTCGATTTTGGACGATTGAAGGGCCTTAACTTTTTACCGCAGATTCGGGTTCAGGAGGCTAAAATAGGTATGTACCCCGAAAATCACTGACCTCAAGGGTGGAGCCCAGATACAGAAAATTAACCCAACATACGTGTGCTACTGGGCTGTGGTGGTTTAATTTTTTCCGACTACCAGGAATTTCCTTTTTATGAAATGGATGTCAAAATGGGCACTTACGCTCCTATCTTCAACTTATTAGCGGAACCAAGCAGTCAGAGATAGCTAATAAAAAGGCTTTTTCCATCCTAGACAGCGCATTTCAATAAAAACGTGTTTTCCATTTTAGTTTTTTTTTAAACATAGAATTCACCTCACGTGAAATCGGAAGTGGTGAATTTTCAGCCGACTACGGCGAAGCAAAAAAGAAGCTTATGATTTTGACCGGTATGTATGTATGTATGTATGTATGTATGTATGTATGTATGTATGTATGTATGTATGTATGTATGTATGTAGTATGTATGTATGTATGTATGTATGTATGTATGTATGTATGTATGTATGTATGTATGTATGTATGTATGTATGTATGTATGTATGTCATATATTCCCTCATAACTTCTAAACTACTTATCCCAGTTTGATAAATGAGGTATCGTTGGAAGCGTCTTGATCGTCCGGTGGTTATAGGCTATTATATATTGCCGTGTTGGATATCAAATAAAATGGGTTAATTATCACATTTCAAATATACTACTACTACTGTTAGAATGTATTGTTTTGTTAGGGTAGGTAGCATATGACCACGGCTATCCCCCGAACATCACTATGAATATGTATTAAATACATTAAAATATCTCCTGACACAGTTTTTAGGTAACTTTCCACAGTCTGAAAATAAAAATATAATCGGAAAAATCTATACAAGTGTAGAAAGGGCAAACTAATTGATTCACCCCGATAAGTTACTGCGTTCACCAAATTATATTTCCTGTAGAAAAATGATTCAATTAGTCAGTAACTTGCCGTATTCTGAACTTGCCTATCAAAAAAAATTTAAAAATTCAAAAGATACTTCTCTATATATTTTCTGATTGACGTTTCGGGGACTGTATCTGCCCCCGTTCTCAAAATCTTCAATCTCCTTTAATTGTTAGAATTATTTGTTTTTTTCTCTTGCAGGGTCATTTTCGCTTTTTCAAATGACGGATGTCAATTGAGAGCTGCCAAACAATTTGAAAGTGACGTATTGCTCATTTGATATATCAGTTTATTTCTCACTTCTTCTCCAAGTAGAGGAAACCATGTATGTATGGTCCATTTCAACAGAATTTGTTGAAAAGCATGTTTCATTCAATTTTCTCCTTTCTTGATGTGGTTCTTTCATAAAATTTTCGTTCTATTCCATTCAATCGTATGATCGCCATTGGATGTGAGGATATGTTCTGCAATTTTTTATCCGGTTATTTGTCGATTTCTGATGTAACTCTGATGTTCACTTTGGCGCACTTCTGATGGTCTTGACGTTTCGCCTATATAACTATCACCACACGTACAAGATATGTTGTAAACACAGTTTTTGGTACTTTCTTCGACGTTTTTTGGTTTTGTTCGTGTTAGTATAGATCTCAGTGGGTTTGCTGTTCTAAATGATGTTCTACATCATACCGTTTGATCTCCTCAGATAATCCGGGGACATAAGGTTGGTTGTGAAATATGTAGGTGGTGGGAGTGTTAATTGGTTGTTTGGTGGATTGTTGTTTTCAATGTCAGTGATTATTTTTTCAACAAACTGATCCGGATATGCATTTTCCTTGAGAACAGATTTTATGAGGTTTATTTCTTCCTGTAGATTCTGGTTGGAATTGCAAACTGTTTGGGCTCGATTATAGAGACATTTAACTATGCCTTTTTTCGCACTGGCATGATGGTTTTAGTTGTAGTGTAGATATCGATTGGTATGTGTCTTCTTTCTATATACAGATGTTTCCATTCGGGATGATAAATTTTGGATCATGACATCTAGAAAAGGAAGCTGGTTCTTTTGTTCTGATTCTAACGTGAATTCGATCGTTTGTTCTTGTTCGTTTTTATGATCCAAGAACATTTTTGATTCTTCTTCACCTCGATTCCAGATAGCGAAAACATCATCCACGTATCTCCACCATACTTTTGGACCTTGTGGATAGTTTCAACGAAGGATTCTTCAAAGTATTCAATATTTTACTCAAAATGGGTGACAGAGGAAAACCCATCGCCATACCAAACTCTTGTATAAAATTCGTTCTTGAATTGGAAATATGTTTTTTCTGTACATAGTTTGAGTAATTCTATGATCTTTCTTTCACGATTTCCAGAATTTTATCACTAGGGGCATTAGTAAACAAACTTTCGACATCAAAACTTACTAGGAGATCTCCATCTTGAATTTATAATTCATTCAATTTCTCTAGAAAGTGAGGGGTATTCCTTATGAAACTATTTCCAATTCCAGATAGTGGTTTCAGAATGATGAGTATCTAGCGAGTTTTTGTGAAGCAGATCCAATGGAACCTACAATAGGGCGTAGAGGATGAGGTGGTTTGTGTATTTTTGGTAATCCAAAAAAATGTGGGTGTTTGCTGTGGTGTGATACCAGGTCTGTGCATTCTGTTTCCGTGAGTATGTTTTTGTGTTGAGCTAAAGTTCGGTATATTTTGCTTTCTATTGATGGAGTTGGAATTTTGTTGTGTTTTCTGTATACTTTGTTTACCTCTTTCGTATTTGTTCAAATTACTTCTAGAATGATAAGGTTGTGTTAGGTCGTTTTTGAAGTCAGATCTGTAATCACCTGCTATTTCAGGTGGTAAACGTTGGGCTGTTGCTTCGATGGCAGTGATCATTTCTAGCGTTGGGTCCATTTTGGCTGCAACTGCAAAGTTCAGTCCCTTCGCTAAGTTTTTCGGATATGTCTAAGTTTCTTGATGACAAATTGATTACAGTTTTTTCACAATTTTTTTTATTGTTTGATATGTGTTGTGGGTGTATTTGTTTCTCTTCCAATAATTTGTGAAATTTGTTTATATGTATTGTGTTTCTATTTCGATTGTATGAGTTGTAGAAATTATGAATAAAGTGGTGCAAGTATTCATAGTCATTTTGAATCAGATTTTGTTTCATGAACTGTTCCAAGTTATTGATAACATTTTTAAATTTACCTTGTTTTTCCTGGTTAAAATGCTGTAGACGATGAATATTGAATAGTTTGTACATAACAATTTCAGATGAGAATATATTCTTGTTTCATACTTTTTTTAGAGCGTGATTTTTCAGTAGTCGGGTTTTAGTTTTTGAACTTATTTTATATTGTTTATAGTATGAGAATATCATCTTCGAAATTATGGAACGTATCATACTTCTTGGACATCCGGTAGATTACGTTTAAATCGGGAAATTAAAAAAACTCCAACGATCAAGTTCAACCTTCAAAAGTTTAGTACCACAATGAATAACAGAATGTACTAATTCGATCACAAATTGATAAGATGTAGGTGATTTTCGAAAAGCGTGAAATGCGTTGAAGAGCGTATAATTTGAGACTCAGACGTAGCATTCATCAGATGTCAGATTAATGTTACCCTCCTACGTGCCGTCTCATTTTAATGATAGTTTACGCTCCATATCTGTATGAGTATTTGAATAGGGCCTTTGTCCCGCAATGTATACAAAAGTTGAATAAGTTGTCTGCGACTGGTGAAATTTTCGTTTGGTAATGATAAATTACTGTGCTTCGTGCGGTGCTAGGAGTACGTTTTAAGCACAAATTGTGTCCGGAAATATCGGATTTAAGAGGAGTCCGCGTCTCTCTGTCTGAAATATGATGAATGTCGATAACGGCTTCATCTGGAAAGACGCATGTTCAGCATTTAGTTCGAGACAAGGTTAAGAAAATATTTCAACGAAATTGCTATATAATAATTTCCACTGATAATTGTAGATTGAGATATTTTTTATGATATTTTATGAACATTATATATATATATATATATATATATATATATATATATATATCAGATGTTTTGAAATCGGTGAACACCCTGAAATTAGGTGGCTAATAACATTGTTTAGAAGACTCTTTAAACAATGCTAATAGTGTAGAAGCGATTATAGATTCGCTGTTATTTTATGTGGATTTCAAAATGTTTATGTTGAGTTGAGCAACAAACGAAATTTTTTCCATACCTAATAATAATAATAGTTCTATATACAGGGTGTTTCCTAACTACGGTACGAAACTTCAGGGAGTGATTCATTAGGTCATTTGACAAAAAAAAGTTCCTATGAACATATGTCCGGAGTTGCTTCGTTTCTGAGATACAGGGCGTTGAAGTATAAAAAAAAGTAAAGTATAAAAAAAGGTATTTATAAAATATCCTGAATATCCTGAAACCGATGTGGTTGAAATGTGGTACAGCTATTTGAAGTAATAAGGCAATTATTTGGCCCCAAGTAGGTCCAGGGGCGTCTCAGTGGGCACCACAGCCAACAATACTGAGAGAAAAAAAGTACTTTTTTTGTAGTATTTTATTGTTTCATATTAAACAACTGAAAATACAACTCTTTGGTCCCTTGTGTTTTATTCATATCAAGCTTCGTTTTCGAGAAAAAAGTACTTTAACTTATTCTACAAATTATCCATGGACAACATAAAATACAAACCTAAAGTAAAAAATAAACAATTTCGACCTTAAAGTAAATGAGCAAAATGTCCACCGTCTGATAAAATACACGACTGCAATCGATGTGTCATTGATTGTCTGACACGTTCAAAAATGCCTGGAGTATTCCTTATGACATTGCAATTGTCACTTATTCGATTCCTCAAGTCATTCACATCTAGTATAGGGGTTTCATAAACGAGAGCCTTCAGATGACCCCATAAATAGAAATCTAGAGGATTCATATCAGGACTGCGAGCGGGCCAATGTTGAGGTCCTGCACGTCCAATCCAGCGATTAGGGTAGGTGATGTCGAGATGCTGACGAGCAAGAACACTAAAATGAGCTGGAGCTCCGTCGTGCATAAACCACATGTTTCCTCTTACAAGTACGGGTACTTCTTCCAACAAAATGGGTAAATGATTTCGCAAAAAAGCCGTGTAGGATGGACCTGATAATCTTGCTGGTAAAAAAAAGGGTCCAATTAGGTAGTCACCAATAATTCCTACCCAAACGTTCAGCGAAAATCGTTGCCGAAAATGACTTTCTCTAATAATGTGGGGATTTTCGTCGGCCCAGAAATGGTTATTGTGAAAGTTCATAATAGAATCTCGTGAAAAATTTGCCTCGTCCGTAAATAAAATATTTGCTAAAAAATTATTATTGTGTGCCATCGTATGAATCAACCACCTGCAAAACAATAATCTTGGGTGAAAATTCCTAGGCAGTAGAGCTTGGACCCGCTGTATGTGATATGGGTATAGGAGGTTTCTTTTTAGAACTTTCCAAACGGTTTTTGGGCTTACTTCAAGCTGCAGTGCAATCTTCCTGGTACTATTTGAAGGATCTTCTTCTATCGCATCAAGTATAGCTTCTTCTAGTTCATACGTTGTTACAGTTCCTGGTCTTCCACCACTTACATTTTTATTAAAACTTCCAGTTTCACATAATCTTGCATGTAGCGTTCTAAATGTTTTAGCACATGGAATTACTCTGTTAAGATATCTATCCTGGTAGATTCTCCGTGCTTCTTCCGCATTTCCATTTGCTAATCCATAAATAAAGTGCATGTCAGCCATTTCAGCGTTAGTAAAAGTATTCATGATGGAATCACTGCTAATTGACAACTCTGACTTTTACTGATATGACAATACTATCACTGTCAGCTGGTCTCCATAGCAGGTAATCATGATTGTAGAGTGCCTTAATTTTTTTTGTTCTCGAAAACTAAGCTAAATATGAAAAAAAACACAGGAGGCCAAAAAGTTGTATTTTTACCACGCTTATAAAAAACTTTTTAGAACCCACGCTTATATTCAAATGCACTGAAAAGGAGAAAATATTTTTTTTCTCAGTAGTGTTGGCTGTGGTGCCCACTGAGACTCCACTGGACCTACTCAGGGCCAAATAATTGAGTCATTACTTCAAATAGCTGTACCACATTTCAACCACATCGGTTTCAGGATATTCAGGATATTTTATAAATACCTTTTTTTTATACTTCAACGCCCTGTATCTCAGAAACGAAGCAACTCCGGACATATGTTCATAGGAACTTTTTTTGTCAAATGACCTAACGAAACACCCCTTGAAGTTTTGTACCGTAGTTAGGAAACACCCTGTATTTGATTTGTTGAAAATATAAACAGGATGTTCATAAAATCGTGGATTTTTCCATTCACAGAAAAATCTTTCTATCAATATTCAATTGAGAATGTTTCCCTTTTCACCCTGTATTTATTTATCAGGAAATAGAACTTACAATGTTAATAGTTGTATAAAGGGTATTTTTACAATAATTCATTTCATCAGTTGGACAAACAAACAGAGAGGACCAAGCGCGTATTTAAGAGGGGGTAATGGGGGTAATGACCCCCCCCCCCCAAGATTCTGCAAAATGTTTAAATTGATAGAATGGCCACCACATCTCTATTCAAATCTGAAAAGTTATTGTCGCTGGGCATGTTCTTATTAGTCTAGTCGAATAGTGAGTTTCCTGCGAAAAATCGTTCCAAGTCTACTAAAAATATGAGAGATGGCTCACCCGATTCGGGATGTCGTTATGAGAAAGATGTATTTCCCGATTTTTTCCGCCTACGAAAATTTGCAATTTTGTTTAAACAAAAAAAAAATTAAACAGCCTTAGTTTTTTGGTAATAGCTCAAAAACCATTGATGATAGAGAAAATAAAAAACAGTTTCTTGAAAAGGAGGAAATTGTCCATGAAAAAGTTCCAACTCTCGGAAATCTATCTCAATTATTTATAATTTCAATTCAACGTTGAAAATAGGGTTCCGCGTGGACGTTAATGCACATAAAATATTTTATTAAATATAAATTAAAAAAAAAATATTGCATCAATTGAACACTTGAAATAATGTAGTTTCGTTAGGAAAAAAGATTTTAATTGGATTTTAATAATGTGAGGTTATTGATAATTGAGATGTTTTTTTGGAACCGCCGATTTTATTAAAAACCGAATTGTTTACAGAACGACTCCATAATTTATATGCTTCCTGGAGCAAATTTTAAATGTTTACTCGATAATTTCACGCTATAAAATTGTTTAAAAGTTGATTATTATGTTAGTTACACATTTCTAAAGTTAACAAAATATGAGAAATCGAGTAAATATTGTCAATTTTTTTATTGATATATCACATTATTATCAGTTTTATGTCTGTCGAAGGCATTTTCCAACGTTTAAAGAATACGACATATGTTTATAATATATTTATAAACAAATGGACAAGTTGAATATTTTTCAGATTGGTTTTTGCATTAGGTTGTTAAAAGTTTATTATGATTATAAAAAATTAACAATTAAATTATCAATAAAAAAATCTTATTAGGTAGAGAATAACCAATTATTAATTTTGAAGAAAAAAAAATTCTTGATATATTATTTGAATATGAAAAAAAAATATACAATAAAAAAAAATGGATTTTTTTTTATTCATAATAAATTCTCAGCAACCTTATGCAAAAAACAATGTTTGAAAAATATTCAACTTATTTATGATTATAAATATTTTATAAACAAACTGCGTATTTTTGTAGAAGTGAATTTTGAGGAAAATTGAATGTTGCACAAAGAGGTACTAAGTGTTTCATAACTGTTAACGAGGTTTGTAAACGATTTTATTTTATTCATCTTCGACCAGAACTATTCGATCGATTTCAAATGAGGAGGTTCTCAGTTCTATGTAATTATCATTCCCAACGAAGCTCAAACATATTGACTATGGTCAAAGATTATTAATTCCCGTAGAGAACAGTTGGCAGAAAATGAGTTAAAATCCTTTAAATTGTCTGTAATGTTTACATTCGTTTGTCAAAAATCGACTGACTACATGACTGTTCGATTTTTCTTGGAGACTTACTGCTGATTTTCCTCGAGATATTTATTTTCAACACCTGTTTTTGAGATTAGGTGATACTTGATTTTTATGTTGAATATATCATATTTATTGCTTGTTTCCCAAAGTTTCGCTTACTCTTTGCCTGTGGTATTGAAATTATTTTTTTCAGTTGAATCGTAGCATTGGTAGTACTTACAGAGTCTAGTAGAATATCAATATATATGCGTGTTGGTGAAGTATTCTATTAAAAAGTAGACAAATACCTTTTATTCTAGCTCAGATAGTTCTAAGAAGATATTTCAGTCTCTCTAATCCGAAAGATGTTGAACGAGTTCTTCATTGGAAACTGGCTTGTATGATGGAAATACTTTAAAGGAAGAAGCAACGTTATATTGCAATAACAGAATTTATATGTACATTTTGAAAATATTTTCCTAAATAACAACAATATGAATTGATCTGCAGTCTCTGCGTTGAACTTGTTTCAAAAGTCGAAAGTTATTTATGATGGAGCACAGATTTTCCAACCGTTTCAGATTGTTAGAATCCAACATCAAAGGACCTTTTCTACAGATACCAAAAAAACAAATTAAGTGATTTAGGTAATATTCAAAATACTTTCACCGATGTTATTTTCATTCAAATCAATGAAAATAAGAAAACTTGTTAATAAAATATAGATCAATTAAAACAATTCGAGGAAATCAATATAAATGACAAAGATTCTTCCAAAAACGGTTTTGAGAGAGCATGTCTTAAGTACCTTGCGCAGATTAAGAAAAAAATTCCAAAGATTGTCAGCGATCTGAAGAATAGGTACTGAGAAGCAGGAAATTGACGAAAGAGTTCGAACAATAGATATGCACTATATCTATATTAATGTTTAACACAAGTTCAAATAAACTGAAATTGTGGTTTAAAAAAAACTAAATAAAAACGCTTTTGTAGCGATATGAACTAATAGTCTAAGAGCCGGTGGGAGGTCGACCTTCACCGATCTGATAACTCGATGAGACATATTTTTTATCAAACATAATTTATAAACAAATATGCCTATGATAACTTGCCTATCGAAAAGTGTTCATAGCTATTTTTAATTGAATTAATTTTAATCAATTTTCTTTCATCACCTTCACTCTTTTGATAACCGAATCAGTTTCATCTCAACTGATAGTTTTTAACACTCAGAATATGCCTAGGTAGGCTTGCCTACTTATTTCTGTGCATGGCTACCTGGCAAGCAGATGTGAACAGGTAAGTCAATATAGGTAACTACACCGATCTGTTAACCAATCGAAAATGATATCATAGGTAAGATAATTTAATTACAAAACCAATCGTATAGGCTTGCCTGCAAAAATCGTACATAAAATATTATTGCCAAGCTTAGAATTTTAGCTATTTGATAGGTGCGAGAGAGAAAGTAGAGCGTCCGAGGTCCGTGTGATAGAACAGGACACAACATAGCAGCTGCACGCTACCTGACCGTTGAATGTATCCGAGTGCGCATGCTCGTGTACATGTGAGTGACAGTGACAGCATTTATTTACACTCGACAGTAATTTTGAACTCTAATTTATTATAACTCTAATTTCGATCACAATTTTTTTATTATTTCAGACTATATATACTTACAGCTATGAAATAATCAAAAATAAATAATTTAATATATTAATAAATAAAAAAAAATTCAATAATTTTTTTTTCATTTCAAAGCTGAATTATAAAATTTAAAAATGATATAAAATCTATATATTTTATTTGAAATTAAATAAAGAATAATTTATTTATTTATTTAAAATCAAATAAATGCCGCAAAGCGGGAAAGAATAAGTGTTACTTTTAAAATTTCAGTATAATGAATAAAAAAAATCATCAATATAGAAAAATAAAATTTAATACATTTATGTTGTTAAAGGCGTTTATTACAAAGCATATAAAAGAGTTCAAAATTACTGTCGAGTGTAAATAAATGCTGTCACTGTCACTCACATGTACACGAGCATGCGCACTCGGATACATTCAACGGTCAGGTAGCGTGCAGCTGCTATGTTGTGTCCTGTTCTATCACACGGAACTCGGACGCTCTACTTTCTCTCTCGCACCTATCAAATAGCTAAAATTCTGAAACTTTATAGCTTGGCAATAATATTTTATGTACGATTTTTTGCAGGCAAGCCTATACGATTGGTTTCGTAATTAAATTATCTTACCTATGATATCAATTTCGATTGGTTAACAGATCGGTGTAGTTACCTATATTGACTTACCTGTTCACATCTGCTTGCCAGGTAGCCATGCACAGAAATAAGTAGGCAAGCCTACCTAGGCATATTCTGAGTGTTAAAAACTATCAGTCGAGATGAAACTCATTCGGTTATCAAAAGAGTGAAGGTGATGAAAGAAAATTGATTAAAATTAATTCAATTAAAAATAGCTATGAACACTTTTTGATAGGCAAGTTATCAGAGGCATATTTGTTTATAAATTATATTTGATAAAAAATATGTCTCATCGAGTTATCAGATCGGTGAAGGTCGATCTCCCACGGTCTCCTCTACTATAAAAAGTTAACAATAATAATAAGAAAAAAATAATTGACCAAAAATTAACTATAATGTAAAAAAAACTGCTTAATATCAGTTGTCTAAATATTTGTATCGCTACCTGTTCGTAAAGGAGTCATGATTAAAAGTAAATACTTTTTGATAAATAGTTCATACTCATTATTTTTAACCAAATTCCTACAAAAGCGTGTTTTTCTAATTTTTTTAAACTATAATTTTATTTTTAACTTCTCAGTTCATATTGCCACAAAAGTATGTTTTTAAACTTACCAGCTAAGAGAAAAACTCTTCGATTGATTGATTTATCCACATGGGATTGTTGAAGTTTTTACTAACTTTTGGTGAGACACCAGAGCACTCACCAAATCTTCGTAATGTAAATTGGGATTTATTTTTCTCTCATTATAAGCTGATTATCTTGGTAAGAATACCAAGTCATAGCTATGAAATTATTGTATTGTCATCGGTTCTTAATAAATATGCAAAATTTCAAAAAAAACGGATGCCTGGGAGTGGATGAAAATTAAATTAAAAGGTTCTATTACATTCATACATACATACAGGCCAAGCTAGGCCTAGCAAGTTTAAAATACTTCGAATTGGATCCTTTTAATTATTGTTCTGGAGATACCCGAAAATCAAATTTTTCTTGTCAATTCAAGAGATGAAGCAAGAACAAGTGAAGAAATAACTACGTGAAGCATATTTCGAAGTTGACCATATATGATTAAACGTCCATCCTGGGGTTACGTATAGGAACCCTTTCGGTTTCGCATTCCACTGGTGAAGTTTTCAGTAATTGGCAATATCAGAACAAAGTAAACAATAGCTTATGTACTCACTTTTTATCCGTCAGCAAAAATGTATCGAACTCCACAGACATTTTGCAGCATAAGGCTTTCCTGCTATGAGACGAGGAGCAGTTCGTGTTGATCATGTGGCCGTCTGTAAAAGTGAACGTTATAAATAATTGAAATGATTATGAACAGGATGTGCGTAAATGAAAAAAACATTGAATACATATGTGTAAGAACATTTTTTTGGATGGTAATGAAACCTTTGTGACAATGACCTTAGGAAATTTATTTTTACTCCCAGATAAACGTCTGACATGCTTTTCGTATCATATTTCCTGAAGAATAATTTATTAAGGGGCATTGCCACTGCATTTACTCATATATTATCGGTATCTGTAACTCTTGAACTACAAGAATCAGAGAGTCGATCAAGTAAGGAAAAATATTTGAAAAATTGAAACAACACTGAGTTCGGTAGATAGACTTCAGTAAATAAAAATCAAAGGATATTTTGTGAAATAAAAAATTGTGCCTTGAGTATAAGATAAAACATAAAAAAGAATGTATAGAAAAAATTGGATGAAGAAGTAAGTGAGAACAATCATACTGAGAAATAAGAATCCTACAACTCAGTTTATTCATTCTGTAAACAAGGGCGTTGAACAGGGGTTGGAAATTTTTGTATAGGAATACCGTTAGTTTTTAAGTTAAGATCATAAAAATAGTTGCAGTGTGGACTTCCATCGGCTTGTTTCTACGAAGTAATAAAAACTGATTTAGGACCACTGGCAGAGATAATACAATAGCCACGCCAAATTATCCTTCCTACTGGTGCAAACTCAATTTTTATTGGCCGACGCACTTATGCCAGTTTCAAACTACGATTATAATATAACATCACTCTATGAATTTAATCGATAGAAATGTGTAACTAATTTCAGATATTTCATGATAATTGTGCGTTTTGTTGGCTACGTTAATCAATCAATCAATCAATTTATTTATCATAAAATATACATATAAATTCAATCGCAAGGACCAAAGACAGATGCATGTTTATGACAAGTCACAAATAAACATCAAAACAAAATAAATTGAACATCAAAACAAAATAAAATAAAATACATACCATTAGATTAAAATATATGATAAAAATTGAGAAATTCATCTTTGCAGGAACATACTTTTCGGACAATATATCATAAAAAGGTAGAAGACGTGAATGCACAAGAGACAACAGGAGAGACAGTCGTATATATAAGTCGTATAATGTTCCAAATCTTGAAATTTCGTGGCAAACCTACTGGGAATTAACACTACATAATCGTTAACTTAACTTGTTATTCTGAAATATTTTGGATTTCAACCACCTGTTAACCAGAACGTATTTGGTTAAGTGACTAAAATGATCACAATACGTTGTGAAACCGGGCCTAAGTAATAGAATAAACAGGATTTTTTGTTACTGTTTGAAGATTGCCGAAATTGCAAAATAACTTTCATCCACACTATGCATACAGTGCGGTCCATAGGTATGGAATAAATTCATTTTTAGCGTTATTATGTGTTTGTTTAAAATAACCTGAAACAGGTCGATTTCTATTGTCAATTTGACAATTTACAGTATGAAAATATTACCCCCTTCTTGCACACCCTCTGAATTATGGGCACCCCCTAAAAAAAATGAGAAGGGGGGACGTATGGCACCTTGTTAGAAAGGGATTTTCATTCTCTGTTCAGCAATATTGAGTTTTCAAATTGGGTGCAATCATAACTCAGAAAATTTTGATACTTTACGTAGAATGAAGGAAATAATGTCACATAATGTTTTCAATTTATTTTACAATTAAATTAAATGTTCAAATGACCACCATTCCCTTCTTGACGATTAGCAAGTCGATCTTGGAATTCTCGTACAACATTTTGTAGGATCTCAGGGTGTTATGTTGTTAATTTCTTCCGTTATCCTAACTTTCAAATCTGCAATATTGTCTGGTCTATTGAAATATACTTTTGATTTTAAATAACCCCATAAGAAGTAATCGAGAGAAGTCAAATCGGGGGATCTAGGCGGCCATTCAATCGTTTCACGTCTTCCACCTATTAGGAAAAACTTCGTTCAAATAATCTCTAACAATACGTTTGTAATGCGGTGGAGCTCCGTCTTGTTGGTACCAAACTGATCTATCTATTTCATTTGAATCATTAACATCAGGAAAAAGCCTTTCTAATGTGGGCTGTAAAAAATTCATCAAAAAATCTAGATAAACCTCACCATTAACTGTGCCTTCAAAAAAATAAGGGGCAATAATTTTCTTGGTAATGATACCAGCCCAAACGTTAACTTTTTTAGAATATTGAGTGTGAGCCTCACACATCCAGTGATGATTTTCTCTGCTCCACTATCTACAGTTTTGTCTATTAACCGTTTCATTTAAATGAAAAGTAGCTTCATCAGAAAAAACAATTTTGTTTATGAACTGCAAATCTGCATCCATTCTGTCCATCATCAGTTCACAGAATTGTTGCCTTTTATCAGGATCATCCTCCTTTGACTCCTGAACCAACTGAACTTTATAAGGATGGTATTTTTCTTCAAGTAAAGCTCTTAATATCGATGATTTACTTACATCATTGTCGGTGGCAAGTTGTCTATTTGTCATATGCAGATTTTCCTCAATCGCTAACAGTGCATCTAACTTTTTTTCCTCATTCAATTTAACATTTCGACCTAGTTTTTACATATCCAGTATCACGAAATTTTGGTTCTATTTTGCTAACTGTAGACTCTGAGACGTGTTGACCAGGGTATTTATTATTAAACATTTTTCAAATTTCCTTCTGAGTTCTTGTATCCAAATGCAATAGATAGATCAATTTGGTACCAACAAGACGGAGCTCCACCGCATTACAAACGTATTGTTAGAGATTATTTGAACGAAGTTTTTCCCAATAGGTGGATTGGAAGACGTGGAACGATTGAATGACCGCCTAGATCCCCCGATTTAACTCCTCTCGATTACTTCTCATGGGGTTATTTGAAATCAAAAGTATATTTCAATAGACCACACAATATTGCAGATTTAAAAGTTATGATAACGGAAGAAATTAACCCCTGAAGTCGTTGTACGAGAGTTCCAAGATCGACTTGCTTATTGTCAAGAAGTGAATGGTGGTCATTTTGAACATTTAATTTAATTATAAAATAAATTGAAAAATACTTCTTAAACATTATGTTACATTATTTCCTTCAATATACGTAAAGTATAAAAAAATTACATTTTCAAAATGAATTTTCTCAGTTATGATTGCATCAAATTTGAAAAACTTAATATTGCTGAACAGAGAATGAAAATCCCTTTCGAACTAGGTGCAAGAAGGGGGTAATATTTGAATATGTAAATTGTCAAATTGTCAAATTGACAATGGAAATCGACCTATTTCAGGTTTTTTTAAACAAATACATAATAACGCTAAAAATGAATTTATTTTTCTATGGACCGCACTGTATAATAGAAGTAGGTTGAACACAAGTTGCAAGATGACATCAGGTAGGAACAAAGTTAGAAGTGGGCCGAATATAAAGCTTATAAAAAAGTGCAACATAATTCATTCCGCACCTTTTAATAAGTAGTACTCGTCTGGTGAATGTAAATCCCACTTCTTGAAGGTCTCAAAAACAAGAAGAAAAGAATCGTGCATTTTGATAAATCGAACCTGTTTCATATCGGGCATTATAGTTCGCTAGCTATTTTTATAAAATAACTCACTTATTGCATCACAATGCAAAATAAATGTATTTAGTCGAGCATGAAGACAACACACAATGCACCTGCATAACGTAGGGAAGTTGCGTTCCAACCAGAGAGTAACAACAGGAAACTAAGCGATTAAAGAACGTCTACAGCCAGAGGCGTCCTCTTTATCAGTCTTCAAGAAGAATGTGTAAATGTCGAGGAATAACAAACGAAGCTGACAAAACGGGAAAAATAATAAAATTCAATTTTATGTTTTGAGTTCTTCGAGGTTTTGCTGCTAAATCAATTACCGATATAATTTTTAAATACAATCGCAACAGATAATCGAATTCAGAAAATTGCTGGGCCAGGGATTCTGGAAAACGCATGTAGCTGAATAATTTGAAATACAGGGTGGCCCATCGAAAACGTACCGCAAGGCATTACAGGGTGGGAAAGAATGTTTCGGCAAAATCCGAAAACACGTCAAGATTGTTTGTCAGGGGGGCACATTTTGACGCAAAAAGCATAGTAAAACCTTCAACCCCCTAAGTAGGGGTGTCATCCCAAAAAAAAAACAAATGGGAAGGGAGGTCGAGTGATACCTCATTAGAAGGGGCTTGTCATTCCCTATGCAGTGCTGCTTAGTTTTTGAAAATTAATCCACTTTTTTAGAAAATATGGAGCGTTCAAACTCCAACAATAATGTGTGACGAAAAATGCAAAAATCGATGCAATTGTACTTTAAAACTTATATATTAGTCAAGTAAATGCTCGAATTGCTGTCCGTCAACCTGCATACAATGGTGCAAGTTATTTTCAAACCGTTGTCGTACATTCTGGAGCATTTTTTTTTTTATGTTCTGGTTCCCACGAAAAGGGATATCCTGTAATGTTCAGAGAACATCGTGGGAACCTAGGGAAAGAAGGTAGGAGTTGGTGTTCTTCTTAAATTTCTGAAGGTTGTATGCCTCGGGGAACACCTCCCTAGGCAATGAGTTCCAAAGCCTCGCTGTTCGTTGGATGCACGAGTCTTTGGAAAGTGATGTTCTGCAGGTCTCCAAAGTGACCACGAAGGGGTGTGATGACTGAACTTGACGGGTTAATCTCGAAGAGACTGCCAAAGCAGGAACGATTGTTGATATTTCAGAAGAGCATCGCCCATGAAAATATCTATAAAATAGAGACAAATCGCCAACTTTTCTACGGTGTTCCAGACAAGTGAGCGAGTTTGTAAGCGAGGCATCACCGACGAGACGAATTGCCCTTTTTTGGACAGAATCCAATAGCCTCAGGATATGTTTAGGTGCCGCACTCCAAATATGGGAACAGTATTCCAGGACAGGTCGGATCTGTGCCTTATAGATCATAAGCAGCTGACTGGGGGTGAAATAGCTCTTGGCACGAAACAGGAAACCAAGTTTTTGGGATGCACTTTTGGCAATGGACCTCACGTGATTTTCCCAGGAAAGGTTATTGCTGATAGTATTACCAAGCATCGATATGGATGGCTTCAGTGGTATGGTTACTCCTGACAAAGTTCTGTTAGGCACAGTGAGATCGGCTTTTCTAGAGAAAAGACATGCTTGTGTTTTGTTTGCATTGAATTCTACCAAGTTATTAGATCCCCATTCGAGAATTGTTGCTAAGTCCATATTTATATTATTAACATTTCTTCCTCGTTCATTTCTGGTTTCACGGGCTGATATAGGGGCCCTGGAAGAGAAAGCGGTATGGAGGGTACTATCATCGGCAAAGCTGTGTACTGGACATGAAGTTGCTTTCAACAGGTCGTTGATGTGAAGTAGAAATAGTGTTGGTGCGAGAATGGATCCTTGCGGAACACCAGCATTTATGAGTAGAGTGTCAGATGAAACTCCATCGACCACTACATGGAGAGACCTGTTTGAGAGAAAACTAGCAAGCAGAGAACACAGCTGAGGGGGCAAGCCATAAGACGGAAGCTTGGCGAGGAGTCCCTGGTGCCAAACTCGATCGAACGCCTTGGAGATATCTAATGCCACAGCTAAAGTTTCTCCATATTTTTCAATAGATAGCTGCCATATATGTGAGACGTAAGCGAGCAGGTCACCAGTTGATCTCTGATGGCGGAAGCCATATTGCCTATCGTTGACAATTCCTGAGTCTTCCAGATATTTCATGAGCTCGATGTTGATGGCTTTTTCCATGACCTTTGAAATAATAGATAGCAGTGCGATAGGTCTGTAGTTGCTAGGTAGGGCCTTTTGCCTTTTTTAGGGACTGACTGTACTCTTGCAATTTTCCAATTGGACGGAAATACCCCCAAATTGTAAGAGTGGTTGAACAACTTGCAAAGAACAGGTGTTAGTTCGGGGTCACATTTCTTGAGAACAATCGGCGGGATTCCGTCAGATCCACAGGCTTTGTTGGTGTTGAGACCCAGCAAAATATTTCTGATAGTACGTTGGCGAAAGGTGATCTCGGGCATGTGACTGTCAATAGGTGTAATGTTCGGGGGTTGTTTTCCCGATGAATCCAGAGTGGAATTCCCAGCAAATAGGTGCGCAAAGATATTGGCTTTTTCCTGGACAGTCGTTGCTAGTGTTCCATTTTCTATGGTTAGAGGAGGAAATGAGCTGGAAGTGAAGTTTCTTCCCACAGCTTTGGCGAAAGACCAAAATGAACGGGATCCGTTAGGACATTCAGCAAGTTTTGATCTTATTTTGGCATTGTGGGCATCTTTTGAGCATTCTAGTGTCTCTTTGCATATGCCTCTAGCCTCGACATATGCTACCTGGTCTCAGGGCCCGGATTTTTTAGCCATCGATGGTATGCTGCCTGTTTGGAAGCCACAGCTCTAGAGCAGTTTCTGTTAAACCAGGTCTTATCGGATGATGTTCTTCTTTCGGTATTCGGTATGTAAGTTTGCATCCCCAACATGATGCGGTGTTACTTCGCGACATACGTTAATAATTCCTCTTTGCAACTCTTCTAATGTGTCTGGTGGTGTTTTGTAAACAAGGCGTTTATGGTGTCCCCACAAAAAAATCTAAAGGACTCAAGTCGGGTGACCGAGGTGGCCATTGAATTGTGCCCCGTCGTCCTATCCATCGTCCTAGAAACGTGTCATTTAAATAATTGCGCACATTTTGGGAGTAATGCCGAGGAGCTCCATCTTGTTGAAACATCAGTTCCTGTTCATTGTATTCGGGATCGATCTCAATGATATTTGTTAGAGCTGGGTAGATGGCATTTTGTAGTAAATCCAAGTACATATTGCCTGTTAAATTTCCAGGAAGGAAAAAAGGTCCTACAATGGAATTTCCAAAAATACCAGCCCACACATTTAACTTCTGGGGGTGTTGCGTGTGTGACTCGTGGAAAATCCTTGGATTGGTGTCAGCCCAGTAACGGCAATTGGGGCGATTGAATAAACCATTTAGGAAGAAGGAACTTTCGTCCGAGAAACACACATTAAATAGGAAATGACCATTGCTCACTCATAACTTCGCAAAATTGCAAGCGACGATCAAAGTCGTCTTCATTTAGTTCGTGCACTGAGCGAATTTTATAAGGATGGAATTTGTATTTTTTTAATACGTTGGACACTAGTACGAGACACATCCGTCGCAATGACCAATTGTCTTGCACTTAGCGTACGATCTACTGCAACTTGCCCCAAAACTCGATTTTCAAGCTGCCTCTTTTCGTTATGAACCGAACCTGTTTCGCGAAATTTTGTCACCAATTCGCGAACAATTTTTCCAGAGGTATGTTTGTCAGGATGCCGTTGGTTAAACAACCCCGCGACCCGATTTTCACATTCATCGTTTTTGAAAAAAAGCTCAATAATTTCCACTTTTTCCGCAATTGATTACACCATAATGATAAATTTTAAAGTCAACAATTTTTGAACACGTTAACCACGACAGGTATCTAGCAACTACTCGACCTAATTTAAACGTGCAGAAAGAAACCCGATATTTTTTTACTCACTAAAATGAGCCAAAAAAATCTGCGCAAAAACAGCGAATTCATTTGAAGGAATTTATTTCAATAATACCTTTTTTAAAGTACAATTGAATCGATTTTTGCATTTTTCGTCACACATTATTGTTGGAGTTTCAACGCTCCATATTTTCTAAAAGAGTGTATCGATTTTCAAAAACTAAGCACCACTATATAGGGAATGACAAGCATCTCCTAATGAGGTATCACTTAACCCTCCTTCTCATTTAAAAATTTTTTTGGGATGACACCCTTACTTAGGGGTTGAAGGTTTTACTATGCTTTTCGCGTCAAAATGTGTCCCCCTGATAAACAATCTTGACGTGTTTTTGGATTTTGCCAAAACATTCTTTTTCACCCTGTAATGCCTTGCGGTACGTTTTCGATGGGCCACCCTGTATATTGGGAAACCGTAACGTCCAAGTATTGCGACTTTTTGTGGAATATGTTAATCAAAATATCAAAAAGTTGGTAGTCTTTTAGAAACATTTCTAAAAACATAATGCGTCATTTTTCATCAATTCTTCAGAATCCTTACTCCTCTGAAAATAAAAACAGAATATTCATAAAATCAGATCTGCAACTGAAAGATATGAAAGCATGGCAGAGTCCTCGCTGATTTTGAGGTCAAGAGCGCTGGTGTACTCGCCCTAACGCATTTGATATTCCTCATAATAATGATATTCATTCTACTTATTGAAAACTACAATATGATTATGCAAAAATATTTTTGTACAATAACAAGGAAGACGTCAGTGTACCAATAAAATGAAAGAACGGAAACTACAAAAAAAACAATAGAAATCTAAATAAAAAATTCATAAAAACCTCATATCATAAAAAAATAAGCTTTAATCCTAACTCTTCAACGGTGTAAGAGTTTCCAGATATTTCTTTGTTTGGGTACCAGGAACTTTTATGGTTATACAAACACCGTTCATATATATATATATATATATATATATATATATATATATATATGTATATATATATATATATATATATATATATATATATATGCAGAGAGAGGAGAGAGCAGAAACTGGGAGTATTTCCAATTTCTTGAATGACTTTCTGCATGGCTGCCACTATTTTGGTTGGGCAATTATTCCAATTGTGTAGTTTTGCAAAATGAAAACCGTTTCCGCAGAAAAACTTATACTACGGCTTAGGATTTCGTAACGTAGGTGATAGCCAATAGTTGCATGATACAGATGTATCACAACTTCCTTTTCCACAGTGATTTACATGAATCTCGTCGCATAACAGTTCTTCCGTGTAGTTTGTCGCACAGTGTATCAACCCCCCTGTTATTTGCATAATTATTGGTGTCACTTTCTTAAAAATCGGGGTAACTTTCAATGTTTTAGGGAGAATTCCATATTCCACGAGAACATTGAGATAAATCAAAGGACAACATTTGCATTAGAACTTTTAAGATCTCTTACCAAATCCCATATCATATTCCGTGATTGAGTGGGAAAAATACAGTTTGGACAATATGAAATGATAATGAAAAGGGGAACATTCTCAATTGAATATTGAATATTCTGTGAATTTAAATTTCACGATAAAAATGAAGTTATTTTTTGTGAATGTCTAACAGAAAACAACTACTTCCCCGGCTAAAGCCGCGCTGAACATTGAACTACATCTGATAGATATTCTGAAGGGTCCCTAACTCAAAAGAAAAATTCGAAATTGAAAATTTGCATTCTTATTCAGATAGTTATTTGATTTTCCATTACAGTCCCAATTAAGAACTCATATAGATGAATGAGGCAGAGAAGGATGTTTTCCAGAAGAGAGTACTCACCAGAAATCATTTGTAACATTGATGCAAGAGATGCATCGCATTCACTAGATCTCCAATACATTTTTGTCGACTAAAATCTATTGCATGCTTCCACGATCATCAGGAAGACCAGAAGGAATGGAAAACACATTTTCTAGAAGCAATCTCACTTTGCAAGGATGGAAAAAGGTTAGAAACATTTCTTTTGGAGAGACACTTTGAAATTAGTATTTTTTTAACGTTGAAAAATGGGGTACGATAGATTGATTTATTTGAAAATATGAACAGGATGTTCATAAAATCAGATGTGGAATCATCTGCGACTGAAAGATAAACTTTAGTCACTATCTTCCATCGTTCAAGAATCTCTTGTGGGGTATTCATGAAAATATTAATTTAGTTAATTCATTGTATTTATTATAGTGGAAGCCTACACTAGTCTATTCTGGAGAAGGGTTTCAAAATCAGTGAGAATTCTCTGGAGATTTTGTTTCAAATATTTTGTCAGAAGCTATATATTATATATGGCCGACGTCTATGAATGTGCCTTCCTAGTATAAGGGATTTCGTTTCGTTTACAATAAATTTCTTACTCGGAGTACATCTAATTAAATGGATAAGGAGGATAAGCCGACCGCAGGTGCAAATTCTAACATAATTACAGAGTGTATTATTTATCGTTACGAAAGTAAGATTACGTGTACGGGGTTAACTATGCGGGTATAATACCAATGCTCAATTTTGCCGTTATAACTTGATTTCGTTACAGTATTCGAGATACCTGCATAGAAATGTAGTCATTACACCAAGTTATGTTTTTTGCTAAACTATTGAAGGGTTTTTAAAGTGATCACAAAACATTTTGTTTATCCAATGAAATGAAATTGATTTGAGAATCGCCGTCGGACTCATGTTGAAAAGGAAAACATTCTTCTTTGCCTCATTAATTTATATGAATTCTCAATTGAAACTGGAATAGAAAATCGAATAGAATAGAAAATCGAATAACTCTAGTTTCGGATTTTTTCTTTTGAGTTAGGGTCCTTTCATAGTATCTATTAGATATAGTTCAATGTCCAGCATGGCTTTAGCCGGAAAAGTAGTTATTTTCTGTTAGATATTATAAAAAATAAACTTAAATTTTATCGTAGATTTGTCAATTTTCAGAAAAAAACTGTATTCAACATTTACTTGATTTTATGAACACGTTGTTCATATTTTCAAACAAATCAAGAATATGTATACATATACACAAAATTATATAGTAACACGTAAAAATATTAGCACGACCTAAAAATTGGATGTGTATATTATTTATTATTGAAACACCTTGAAGTTATTTTAAAAGCAGTCACAATCACGATAAATAATTCAATAAATAGAAACAAAATTTTATCAAAATCTAACAAAAATTACAAAACAGCTGAAATTCTAGATTCAAGTATATATACATATACAAAACTAGGGATATTGGGGTAAGCAGCAATGAAAAAGTAAATACTTCGAAGTCTAAAGAAAAAAAACGTAGATCAAGGAATAAAACGAAGTTTCAAGTTACTACAACCACATTAGCGTTGTTTAAAATTATATAAATATGTACTCTATGTGGTGTGACACGTGAAACTTCTTTCACCCAACTATTCAGCAAATACTTCCTATATACATATATATACAGGGTGTAACTGAATAAGTGTAAAACATTTAAGGAGGTGATTCCTCATCGAAAAAAAGATAGGATCTTTCATATAAAGAAACTTCATTGGAGCATCCCTTGTTAAGATACAGCCCCTTAAAGGGGGTACATAAAATTTGTATAACAATTTTTTTCACAAGCACTGAAAAAGTTACAATATTGAAATTAACCTGACGTTTTGTACTACCAAAAAGACACTTAGCCAGTAATTTATTTGGTTTACCCCATGGTTGTAAGGGGTGAAAAACGCAACCCCTAAAATTTCTTCCAATGTAACTTTTTGTCTTATTATTTGTTTACCATTTAAAAATTTATTTCCGATAGCCTGTTTCATTCTAAACAAAAAATGTCTCTTGGGTTTTTTGCCCAAAATAAACCAGTAAGCAGCAAAACATTATTTTACGAACAACTACAGAGATACATCGTCATAAATGCGAAAATACGAAACTAATCTATCTAGTAGGTCGCTATTAGCGATAGTGACAATTAAATTGGTATGACGCTGTCAGTTTGGGAATTTTCGAAATTGAATTAAAACTAATTGTGTGTTGTTGTTCTGTTCTTAATTTGTTACTTTAATAATTCACTTGTTAATAAAAGGGCATACACAAATGAGGAAATGGCTGATATGCATTACGTTTACGGTCTGTCGCAGGGGAATGGGTTAGAAGCTTCTAGAAGATATGCTGAAATGTATCCTCAACGGCAGCATCCTTCACATAGAATATTTGCTCGACTTCATCAACGATTACGAGAATATGGTTCATTCGACAAAAGAACGCAGGATTGTGGTCGCCATCGAGAAATACGAACACCACAGCTTGAGGAAGCAGTACTTAATTTGATTGAAGAACAACCTACTACCAGTACTAGAAAGATTGCTTTCCAGCTAAATGTTGATCATATGACGGTATTTCGAATTTTAAAGGAACAACTCTTATACCCTTACCATCTGCAACGAGTACAGGCACTGTTACCGCGAGACTTTCCGAACCGTCTTGAATTTTGCAATTGGATGCTGGAAATGATTAGAAGAAATTGTGACTTTCTGAAGACGATAGAATTCACAGACGAATGTAGTTTTTCTCGGGACAAGATTATTAATTTTCATAATTACCACATATGGGCTGATGAAAACCCTCACGCTATTGTCGAAACTAGCCATCAAGAACAGTTTTCTCTTAACGTGTGGCTTTCATAATTACCACATATGGGGATGATTTAATTGGGCCTCATTTTCTACCTCCTCGATTAAATGGTGAGGCATACGTTCAATTTTAAGAGAAGTGCATCCAGTACTGCTGGAGGAAGTTCCTTTGGGCGTCAGAATGGATATGTTTTTTATGCATGATGGGGCTCCCGCCCATTTTAGTCAAGTAGCACGTCAGCATTTAACTGAAACATATGCAAATCAGTGGATAGGTCGAGGAGGACCACATAAATGGCCCGCTCGATCCCCGGATCTCAATCCTCTCGATTTCTCTATTTGGGGCCATTCACAGCATTTGGTATATCGTACTCCTGTTCGCGATGTAGAGGACTTAAGAAACCGCATCATCGATGCGTGCAGGGTAATCAGAGAGACTCTAGGAATATTTGAGCGAATACGTGGCTCAATGCGCCGACGTCTAGACGCATGCGTAATGTTTGAAGGTAGACATATTGAACATTCACTATGATTTCTACATGTTGTGTGTTTTGTTATTAATAACTTAGTTTTGTTTATTACCCTTTAATCGTTTAATGCAGGTACTAACTACAAAATAACAATAAATCCAGTTCGCATTTATGACGATGTATCTCTGTAGTTGTTCGTAAAATAATGTTTTGCTGCTTACTGGTTTATTTTGGGCAAAAAACCCAAGAGACATTTTTTGTTTAGAATGAAACAGATAATAAGACAAAAAGTTACATTGGAAGAAATTTTAGGGGTTGCGTTTTTCACCCCTTACAACCATGGGGTAAACCAAATAAATTACTGGCTAAGTGTCTTTTTGGTAGTACAAAACGTCAGGTTAATTTCAATATTGTAACTTTTTCAGTGCTTGTGAAAAAAATTGTTATACAAATTTTATGTACCCCCTTTAAGGGGCTGTATCTTAACAAGGGATGCTCCAATGAAGTTTCTTTATATGAAAGATCCTATCTTTTTTTCGATGAGGAATCACCTCCTTAAATGTTTTACACTTATTCAGTTACACCCTGTATATATATATATATATATATATATATATATATATTTATATATTTATATATATAAATATATCTATCTATCTATCAGCTAGTTATAGTCATAATAAAATTAGTACTTTCCAAAAATATCAAAATTCGTAATTTTTATTCCTATAAAGTATGTATTCCTATGTATTTCGCCTTGGTTAACTAAAAAATACTCTTTTTTTCATTTTCGTGACTAAAATATGACATATTTTAACTCAAATTAGTGAGAGAAGTTATATTTTTAATCACTAGTGATTAAATAGTTATTTGTGCAACCAGTTGGGAAAAGCACTATTTTTCGTAATGAGAGAATTTCTGCGGAACGAGAGAAGCGAGTTACGAAAAATAGGGTTTCTCAACGTGTGTCACACAATATGTTATAATTCACCATTCGAGATTTTAATAATTACCAAGTCTGTACTTGTCTTAATGCAAAAAATGATTTACTGCATGATCTTTTATATATTTATATTATAAATATTTTCTGTTTATTGACGTGCTTAAGCCTAGATGTATGAAAAGCAAAATAAATCTATTCTATTCATTACATGTCAAAATATTTTCTTTCAACGAAACCAAGAATAATCAGGTTGAAAAGGGGTAATATATCCACCTCGAACAGCAAAAGCTCCAAGGAATTGACGTGACAATGATTCCTCACGAATCTATTAACCAAAATGTGTACATTTTATCGGAAATCTTTTAACACTATTTGTATTATGATTGGATTTTTTATGAACTTCGAAATTTATCACATGTTAAAGATTGGAGTTTTTTCTACATCTCATGTGCTTGGGTTTTTTTTAAGCAGCTCTTAATTTTTTCGTTCCCGCGTAATTTTAACCGGGCGTTAGGCTACAAGTGGAGAATCGCAAAATGTATAGGAACGTTTTTGTAGAAAAAGTTACAAGTTTCATGCAAAACGATACTTCTGGAGTTGCATCTCAAAATATGAAAATTCGGAGAATTTCTGAATTTTTTTTAATTTTCAGCGCAGTGTCATGATGAAGAATTGCTTAAACGATACTTTATACTTTAGAATTAATCCAGAATTCCAGCTGATTTGTTAGGTCAGTATCTCTATTGGTTGTATTATGTGTTCAGGTATTTCAAAACCCCAAATTTTCGTGTAACTCCACAAAAAACTATCCGAATGATTGGGAATTTCATATAATTCCTCTGAAACACTTTACAGTGGTGAAAAGAGTAATAATGCATGTCTTACTCACTTGTTTTGGTCTGGAACTCACGATCATCCGTATCCGTGAAAAACCATGTCTGAAAATAAAATGGAAATTAAAACATCCACTGAATTGGAGCCCACGCTTCGCATGGAAAAATGAGTAATCAGGCTTTTGTTCTTTAATAAAAACAATTACTTTTTGGTTTAATTGTACGGCCGGTTTTGCATGAATACGTGCTAACGAATATTAATTGTTTTTTATGGGCTGACTAAGCGGCAGAAGTTTAACTTCCTGTGGTTGCTATTTTATTTGGTGTACACTGTTTCTAAATGAAACAAACGAGGTAAAAGTTCATTTCCAGGATTTTTCATTTTATTCTTGTTTCACACGAACGTCATAAACGAATATAATTTGCATTGGTTTTGTTTCCATTTTCAGTGCAACTGAACATATTTCACGGAGTTGAATATTCAGAAAACAGCAATGGAAATATGTTTTGAAGGATATCTAACATGACAATTATTGATCAAGACTGGCTGGAGTATCATACAATCAAAAATTGCATGACACCAAAGCAAGACGTGATTTACAATTGAATAGAGAGAATAAACTTTTATAACACTAATGTTATAAATCTGAAAAGTAACTCTGTCTGACTGTTTGTTACATTTTCACGACTAAACCTCTGAACCGTGGTAGAGAAGGACAAATGCCACTTGTCAACCTGAATATTTATGAGGAAAGAAAATGGAGAAAGGTTTCTGTCAATGATGTCGAAAAAAATGCGTCTACGTGTGCTCTGGCTAAGCCGTTTGATATATGTGAAAACAATGTATGCTGAAAATATCGACTTTAAATAGTTCTACCAAAAAGTCCGCGATATTATATATCCAACTCCCATATTTCAGCTATAATAACTGGTTGCATACCTGCTTTTATGTTAGAAATGAAAGAAAAATTGTTAGGTATGGTTTAGGTGGATTTATTTTAACGAAATATTCATCCTAGTAAAAAAAATATTTCGCTATCACAAAAATTTTATTTCAGATACATAATTAGCTCTTAGATTAAATTAATTATTCGATTCGTCAATGTTCATCAACTATGGACTCTTTGGCTAGTTTTTCGACAACTTCGTTTCAAGAAATCCCAGAATGACTCTTAGTCGCGATTTTATATTTGAGGTTCAATATTAGACTGCACATTTTATGGTTGTGAACTGAGTTCAAACTACTAAGAACAGAGTGAATTATATTATGTTTTTCCAACCTGTAGAGTGATTTTTCAATAGTTATAACTTCTGCAATGAATATGGAATAGACGGAAGGTAGTTTAATTTTAATCGATTGGTTGAATGTGGGAATATATATCGCGCATCTCCTTTTTTTGGAACCATCTGTGTAGATGATTCTCTTGAAAGTGTAACCGCCGAGTATGGACTTCAATAGGCAATTGTTGAATTTTGATGATTCCATATATTGGGGGAATATAACTTGGGTTTTCCATAGGAGTGCTTCGTAGTCAACATTATACACTGCAAAAAAATTTTGGATCACATTGTGAATTTGCGTAGATATTGACTGGAAAATTTTTAAAAGCATGTTGGGAAATTTTTGTTTTTTCAGAAATAGTGTGAAAATCCATGAAACTTGTAAAATTAACAAGATATGTCAGTAATAAAACTTTTTTTTAGTGAAACGTCACACAAAATTTAAAATCGCAATTAAAAATCACAGATACTTGTTTTTTTCAAAAAGTATTGTGAATTCACCATTTTTATGGGTTTTCACCGGCCACTTTGTGAACTCACAACTTGAAAACACAACCAATCTTCCCACTCCCCTTTGAAATCACAAGACCTGTGGAGTAAAATAAAATTTCTTGGTAATTTACAAAATAATTGTAAATTTGCATTCTACTTAGAATATCACATTGTAATATTACATTGATAAGAACCTCACATTGTATTATTACATTGATAAAAACATCACATTGTAATATTACTTTGATAAGAATATCACATTGTAATATTACAGCAGTGTTGAAATTTGTTTTTATAGGGAATTACAAAAGAAATTTGATCTTTCACGAGTATCTGCATATTAGGCTATTTTTCTCAGCGAGTTGGGATATTACGGTTAGAAATTATGAATAAGGCGAAAACTTTCCATTTACTATAAAACCACTCTTTCATATTCGGAAATGTAACGACTAATATAGGTTAGAAATCCATCCAGAATAATATTCAGCGAATAGATCCGTTCTAATACATTTTTGGCTCTTCCGCAGAAATTGCTTCTTGTGCCTTTTGCAATAACTTCTTTCAATATTAAAATTTGATGGACTTTCAATTAGGCGGCCCTAGAATAAACTCCTCTTTTGTTAAATAAAAAAAGATCAAAATAATGAATGGTTCAATTTCTTCCACATGTTTTGAGAAATCAGTGTATTTTTAGTTATTGCTGAAATATTAATATTCCAAAAATTTTATCCTGTCGTAAAGTTTGGTTCAAATGAAATAGTTATCTTCTACTTGAAAAGGTGATTAGAAACGATTCTGTGAAACTAAAAATGGTGTATTAGCTTGTTCCAAAAAGATAGCTACTTAGAAATGAAAGAAATTCACTCATTGTAACTTTGCCCCTATTGCGGAAATGTACCATGTGTAAACAATATGAATATCAAATTCAGGACTGTCCTTGTTGAGCTTTTGTTGCCCTTTTGCAGGAATCCGGAGATTCCTCCTGCCGGGGATGTGGAAACACGTTGTGGTAGAAATCAGAAAAACACCGTTGTAAATACACGACCAATGTGAATTCACAAAAATACTGTAAAGCAGTCCTGGTGTTTTATACAATGAATTAATACAAGCTCCATGTATATTCACAAAGAAATTCTAATTGATCATTGTGAATTCACAATCCATAATCACAGGCTTCAGGTAATTCCACAATTAATTCCAGAAATTATTAATTGATGTGATTATACAAGAAATAAATATATTGTGAATTCGCCATATTGAATCATTTTCCCAGTTCAATTCCACAATACGTTTGCATAATTAGTGGTTAGTGGGTACATTTAGGAACATATGATGGAAGTGACATGTGAAATCACAATACTCTTCTAGTTGGACTGTAATTTTACATTGTCATTTCACAAGTTTCAAGTAATTTCGCAACTTAGAAATACAAATAACATTAATTTCACAAGTATTCTGGAGTGTGCTCAAGCCGAACTGTTCACTGTGATTTCACAATGGATTTGGAAATTTTCTATTTTCTTGTGAAATTTCACAACGACAAAGGTAATCAATTACAGTGATTGTTTTTTGACATTTCTAAAAACCAATGGATACTTCCAATTCAAATCATTCATTTTGACCAATCAAAATATTATTATAGTGAGAAAAGTCTACCTAGAAAATTGCCGCGGGAATAATTTGAGGTATTTTGTTTTTATTCTTTTACAACCTATATTTTTAATTTGATGTCTGCAATCAATTCGCATGAAAAGTGAGAAATTAATCAAAACCGGTTTAGTTCATTATATCATTTTGCGAGGAAGTGTGTTTGTGATCATAAATTCAAAAAATAATCTACAGAATACCACACGAGAGTTCGATAAAGTAGAAAATAATTCTCCAGATTTCTTTCTAAAACTTGTTGCCATTTGGCAATAGCCTGGCAACAAATTCGCTAAAATCTTTCGAATTATTTTCACTTCATTCTCACTCTCTTGTGATATTACAATTGAGAATCTAAGGCCACTAGTAACCCATGATTTCGAATGTGATTTCACAAAGCATATGCATTATTTTATTCATTGTGTAAATGTAAGGGTAGTTGTTTGTTTCAAGAAAAGTGCCTGTCAAAGGTGAGGCTGTTTCTACCCTCCAAATTAATTATTACCGTTATCTGGAAATAACCCATAGATCCCTATCAATAATCTTCATTCCCAAGTACTGGAGTAGGGTTAATTCCATAGCCCCATACAGATTCGTAGACACCTGAGATAGACCGAATATAAGTTTTGTAGTACACCAGGGCAACTTCAGGGTCTTCGTCCCATCTTCTATTCGTGAAAAATTTGGAACGCTTCACGATTTTGTGTATCATCCTTGGGCAGGGGCCATGCTAATCTCCTCTGCATCGTTCCAATTTTCACTATACAGATCTGGAATAAAATTATCGTCATATAGTTCCAGTCGACCAGTACGAAATATAAGAGATATACGCAATGGATAATCAAGTATTCAACTAGACCACTGTAGAATGTTGTGGTCCAGTTAATTACTTGATTATCCATCGCGTATAAAATCTGTTATATTTTGTACTGATCGACTGGAACGATAATCCCATATTCCAGATCTGTATGTAGAACCGCCGTGCCGGTCGGAAACACCAGAGGATTCAACAAAATTTTCTGTTGGGAAGTTTTTAAAATACTTTAGCATAGTATTTAAAAAATTACTATGCCATAAATCAAATTAATTTCAGTATGGATGAACTTGGTTTATTTAGTATATAATAATAATAATTAATTTGTTGAAAATATGAACAGGATGTTCATAAAATCAGATGTGGAATCATCTGCGACTGAAAGATAAACTTTAGTCACTGGAATAGAAAATCAAATATCTATCTGAATGAAAATGCAAATTTTCAATTTCAGATTTTTGCTTTTGAGTTAGGGTCTTTTCAGAATATCTATCAGATGTAGTTCAATGTCCAGCGTGACTTTAGCCGGGGAAGTAGTTGTTTTCTGTTAGAAATTCACAAAAAATAACTTCATTTTTATCGTGGATTTTTCAATTCACAGAAAAATATTTTAATCAATATCCAATTGAGAATGTTTCCCTTTTCAATAATAATTAATTATAAAAGCGACACCTATAATTTGAGAAGGGAAGTCCAACGACAGGAAGTTTTCTACACTATCTATAAATTATTCATTATAATGAATTTCCTAAAATAGTTCCATGAAAAATGTAATTGTTTTGTTCAAATAATATGAATACTTTATTTCCCATCAAAAATGTTTTTGATTTTGCATAATTGAACATGACAAATATTTGAAAAAAAACAAAATCGAAGCTGTTTTGGTGAGTTTAGAAGTAAAAGCCTTCATTGACTCTACTACAAGAAGAATGAGAAACTGTGTAAAGCATATTACACCGTATCTTTCTTTCTCGACAATTCTTCTTTGACCAATCCTATATTACCAAATAATCGTTGAATGAATAAAATAACAAATCTTTAAAAATATGGTTCAGGTTATTGTCATTAGTCCTAACGGAACCATTATATTATAGTTGAAAGTCCTAACAAAAATCTCTAATTAAGCCATTTTGACAACAATATTTTGTATTTCTTGACATGTTTTTTGGGTAACCTTCCACAGTCTGAAAATGAAAATATAATCAGGAAAATCTATACAAGTGTAGAAAGGGCAAACTGATTAGTTCACCCCGATAAGTTGAAAAAGCGAAAAAGACTCTGCGAGAAAAAATCCAGATTATAAAACAATTAAAGGAGATTTAGAAGATTTTGAGAACGGGGGCAGATATAGTCCCCGAAACGTCAAGCAAAAACTATATAGAGAAGTATCTTTCGAATTTTTTGAAAAATTTTTTGATAGGCAAATTCAGAAAACGGCAAGTTATTGACAAACTGAATCATTTTTCTATAGGAAATATAATTTGGTGAACGCAATAACTTATCGGGGTGAACTAATTAGTTTGCCCTTTCTACACTTGTATAGATTTTCCTGATTATATTTTCATTTTCAGACTGTGGAAGGTTACCCAAAAAACATGTCAAGAAACGTTGTTCCTCCACAAAAAACCACATTCATTATAATTCGATAATATATCCCTTTCATTTCTCGAAAACAGATTGTGATACAATTAATTTTTCTGTACTATATACGTAAAATCATTCCTAAGAGACGAAAAAACGAATCTATTTGGGACCTCAATGTCGTCGCTGGTAATCCTTCAGAGAAAAACATTGACAGAGGAGAGTGAGCAATCATTTATATCAGTCATCACATTCTCGTTGATAATTTTCAATAGCACGCCCAACTAAAAAAAGTTTCCTACCAAAAACGAACGAGCCTAATAAATTGAAACCCATCAAATCAACAAAAACGGCAGTGTTGCGAGTACATTTAATTTTTTCAAGTGGCTCGTTACTTCAGTAGACAGCGTCAAACATGGCCCTTGAGTAAAAACAGACTCGAAGTTTCGTGTTTTTCATCACCCGGCCGCTACCAAAAAATTAATAGGCCTTTGGGGTATGTACCGCGTCTCCTCGGAGACCTACAAATAATAAACACATGTAGATGAGGAGGACAGACGTTAGAGCAGGGGCGTGGCAAATGGGTGGTAGTAGTGAGAGTAGCACAACAAAAGATTTAATTCGAAATGGAAAATGTCATTGATCAGGAAGCGCTTCTTGTAGTTCCCTTAAAGAAATGTTTTATAAAAAAATATATGAAGTCTTCGAAGAATGTGTACTAATGGCGGTGTCCAAAAACCGTTCATACCCACCTTGATTCAATCAGAAAATAATATCAAAAGTGAGAAAAAAAGACTCTCATAGAAAATTATACAGGAAATACGGCAGGGAGTTTGATGAACAATAGTTCAGGTACATGATGTCAAAAAAAGGATATAAAAGATGCCCATAGGCAATACCGGGTGACACAGGATATCGGGCCACCCCTGTAACTTCTGCATTCGTGAACGGATTTATCTGAAATTCGGTACAGTTATATAAGCAACCATTTCGGATTTGATCACATTACAATCCAATATGGTGGACTTCCGGTTTGTCTGGAAATGCCAGCAACTTTGTTTTTTCAAATAGAACATATTTGAATATATTTTTACATATTCAAGTTCAACAGGTCAAAACAAGTCCAAACCATATGTCAAATGTCATTTTTTTGAAACAATTGAAATTAAAATTGTTTTTTTATTTTACCTCGTGGATAAATGAGATTTGGTCAAGGCTATTCACAATGAGTCGCACATAACAGAGAAACATAATTGTTTCTGAAAAATTATTTTTGTGTCATTTATTGATGAATTAATTCAGTTACATCACATTTTGATCAAAAATTATTTTTTTTCAAATGAAACCTCTATGGGCCACCTACCTTTCTCTCTAGAACATTCATTAAGGAAAAAAATGACATATCATTTTTGTATTTTGGTGCAGTAACAAATTGTATACATTCAAAAATCTACAACTAGTTCATGAGTTTCCTTGCAGTTCGAATAATTGTTCAACTCAGTAAGCTGTGGAAAACAACATTTCTGAATCTTGTCAACTAATTGTGTTTCGCTGTCATCTTCCATCTCAACTCTCGAAAATTATTTATCTTCCGGGAATTAGTTTAGAACAAATGTAAGATCAATGTTATAGGTTCACAAGAAGTGAACAGGTTGATATGTTATTAATTTACGGAGAATGTCTTGAAAACATTGTCGCCGCTTGTCAGTTATACGCTGAACGATACCCACACAGAAGACACCCACAAGGAACCTTTTTCAAAAATGTGGAGAGAAGATTCCCAAAAGAACCCAACAATGGAGAAGATGATCTAAGTGAGGAGGCAGAAATGAATGTTTTGCTTATGTCGATTTTGATCCAACCGCATCGACGCGGGAATTGGAATACCTACCAATGCAATGTCAGTCGAGAAAACGCTAGAAGAATTTTAAAAAAATACCATTATCGTGCTTATAAGTATAACTTTCACAATTAGTTGACAAGATCCAGAAATGCTGTTTTCCACAGCTTACTAAGTTGAAAAATTATTCGAACTGCCACAAAACTCATGAACTAGTTGTAGATTTTTGAATTCATACAATTTGTTACTGCACCGAAATACAAAAATGATATGTCATTTTTTTCCTTAATTAATGTTCTAGAGAGACAGGTAGGTGGCCCATAGGGGTTTCATTTGAAATAAATGAATTTTTGATCAAAATGTGATATGACTGAATTGTTTAACCAGTAAGTTAAACAAAAAATGATTTTTCAGAAAAAATTAAGTTTTTCTGTTATTTGCGACTCATTGTGAATAGCTTCGACCAAATCTAATTTATCCACAAGGTAAAATAAAAAACCAATTTTAATTCCAATTGTTTAAAAAAATTACATTTGACATAAGGTTTGGATTTGTTTTGACCTGTTGAACTTGAATATGTAAAAATAGACAGGGTGTTCCATTTGAAAAACAAAGTTACTGGCATTTCCAGAAAAACCGGTAATCCGTCATATTGGATTGTAATGTGCTTATATAACTGTACCAAATTCCAGAAAAATCCGTTCACGAATGCAGAAGTTACAGGGGTGGCCCGATATCCTGTGTCACCCGGTATATGAATAAAATTTAAGAAGGTATCATAGAGAACTCTAGTAATTTTTGGAACCACGTTAGACAAAATAAATGTAATTCTGACATAGAGGCAATGATTTATGCGAGAGAAGAAAAATTCCTATTTACAAATATCGAAAATATTTCCCAATTCCATGACCGATCTACGCCAGTGCCCAAAAATCTCTGATTGCTGCTTTAACAAGTGGTGTCTGTATACTTCTCACGAGTAATATGTTTATTTTATCGAAACTTTTATTACGCGCCTGTGTTTTCGTTTTGTTTCAACAACTCGCGAATTGGTAGAGTAAACGTCGTAAGAATCTCATAACATGAAGATGCAGTGGAAGAGTGTGAGAAAATATCGATGTGGAAGAAGTGAAGAAAAAACGAACTTCCAAGACTACTATGTGTCGAACTGAGATTTATTCTGAGCTCATTTTACAAATACCCACGCGATATAAAGAATACGTGCTGGTCGAATTCTGCTTGCGCTAATGACCGATCGGATATTCGATATTTTGGAGATTATATAGCCGATCGGAATAGCGAACGCGGAATTCTACAAATATGTTATCATATTTGTTTACACCGTAGGTATTTGTAGAATGAATTGATCAATCGACACTATCAGCTCCTTGTGATACTGCTATTATAGGAAAAAGTGGAGCCGCTAGATTTGCTGAATGAACAAGGAAGAATGGAGAACATTTACTTAGTTTTCGATCTATCCCAAACCTACATAAACTTAATTCCATCCCTTTTAATTCCAACCACCCTCACAAAAAAATGTATTCCATTCACTGCTACACTCAACATCTATGTCCAATACCGACTTCTAGGAAAAATCTGAACCTTCTTATAAAACTCATCAAGTAAATAAATATTACATAATATATCTGACTATAACTTCAATCTACTTGGAGTATTAAATACACTTGAAAATTGGAATTTCAAACCCATGCTCAAACACTCCTGGGAATCTCTAGAGGATTAACCTTCCTCTTATTTTTTACATCTTCATTTTTACCGTTTTTGTGTCATGTTACCTAATTTTACTTTAACTTAATACGTCAAATTAGTTACAATTAATTTTATTCCAAACGCCAAGTTAGCCAATCCTTCAAACCTAACCCAACAATTTGTTCTTTGAAGTCTTTGGCACTTACCAATATTATATCTAACACCAGATTCAGTTACTGAATGTTAATATTTTATTAAATCTCACACCAATCTGACCTGTATATAATCGATTCACATCATTTTTAACCGACGAAACCAAAAAGGAGGAGGTTCTCTATTCGACCCGTATATTTTATGTTTTTCCATCATATTTTTTATGTATGATCACGCATAACTTTTTTACTGAGGCTTCCGATTCCGATAATTCTTTTTTCAGTAGATAGGGTATACCTTATATTTGGATTTCGAAAGGAATTAGCCACCTTTACGGGTAGAAAAATAGGGGATAATTGATTTTTCACTAGTGAACATCGGCACACACATACCTAGTTGACAATGACAGATCGCTACTGACATTATTCTTGTTCCGTCAAAATCAGTATATTTTATGAGAGGATGGAATGATATACAAAGTAATGAAATAAACTAAACAGAACAACGAAAATAATTTATATTACAACAAATAGTAAAAGTAGATAATCATATTATTTAACTGGTAATAGTTGAAGTAAGGTGGGTAAGTAAGTATTTTGGAAGTAATCAAAACAAGTAGGTAGTAATTGGTAGATTTTAGCCACAAAAGTTAAAAATAAAACTTTTTAACAAAATTAAACCGACGAATGACGGAACTGAAAAGTAAAAAATAAAAACTTTTTAACAAAAAATTAAACCGACGAAAAAATCAACTGAAAAACAAGAAATAAAATAATCCTTCCTAGTCTAAATGATAATTGAGCTCCTAAACTAATGTAAGTAACTGATTTTGAGTCGACGCCAAACAAACTAGCGATTGAATTAGGTGAAGCGTAAAATGATGGCAGCGAGATGCACGGCTGCGTTTTGATGACTTCTTTCATAGATAATGATCTTCGATAATTGTTTGTTTGGCGCCGACTCAAAATCAGTTACTTACAGTAGTTTAGGAGCTCAATTATCATTTAGACTAAGAAGGTTTATTTTATTTTTTGCTTTTCAGTTGATTTTTTCGTCGGTTTAATTTTTTGTTAAAGTGTTTTTATTTTTTACTTTTCAGTTCCGTTTTTCGTCGGATTAATTTTTTGTTAAAAAGTTTTTATATAATATAATAATGCTAGGAAAAATTGTAACAAATGTCAAAAAATTATACTGATTATTTTTCCGACCCAAATATCGACCAATAGAATTGCACCATTCGACGTCACGTGGTACAACCTACATGGTATTATACTGATAATTTTTTGAAAATTTTCTCTGGTAGTTGCTATATATAAAAAACAAAACATGATCCAGTCAAATTAACCACACTTCAAACTGACAGGTTGAATTCAATTGTGACAATTGGAGATTTTGCATGAAAATGAGTCGATTTGGAGTTTGTTCTCTGTCCACCATCGATAAAAAGTCAAAGGAAATGTTCCCATTAATACGGAGAAGGCAAAAAACAGTTTGGAACCAATTTACTACTTTTTGGGACGGAAAAATAATCCCCGAATACACACGAGCTTCAAATTATCTGGCATTTCCCTCAAGGTTCCCTGCAAACAAATAAAGTCGTCAAGTTTTTCAGGAAAAATCACTCGCGCTTCGCGCTCGTGATTTTTTAACCTGAAAAACTTGACTCCTTAATTTGTTTGCAACGAACCTATCGGGAAATACCCGATAATTTTGAAGCTCTTGTGGTATTATAAGTGAAAATTCCACACCAGTAATTTTTAACCAATGAAATTGGGTTTTTTTGATAGATCATCATGGCAACGTATGTATTTTAGTGGGTTTTTTTTCTATTATTGGGTACTCAACAGCGAATGAAATCGGAAATTTTTTGACTTTTTAATGACAGAATTTTTTGGCAATACTGGTGTTTCTGTCTTTATTTAATTTTGATACATTTCAATTACATAGTTAAAATGTTTTCTATATTCTTCGAACATCTCCTTTCTTCTTAAAGGCGAAAAAGCTGGACTTGAATGAATTAAATATCTATGTCTAATAAAATATATATCTTATATTTAGACACTATTTTATTTACCATTTTTCCATTTAGCACTTTCAATTTTGGGTAGTTTAGAAGCAAATATCCCTGAACAATTCTAAACAAATTTCCTTCCTTTGAATAGAAACCACATTCTTCTATTAATGCGGGTAAATAAGAGATAGTACGATGATTCATAATTACATCAGACACTTTTATGCATATTTTACATACAGCATGATTTTCAAATCGATACATGTTCAAGACAAAGAAGTTTGCGTTCGTTTTGACTGCACAATATTATTTTTACTACAAAACACTAGTGTTTGCTGACGTATTGTACTGTCAAAATATGATGATCACAGCCCCCTACGATGTTCGCTGACGCTGGTAATGAATGCTATGCAATAAAGCGCGCATAGAAAATTAATAAAAACGCAAAAAAGCAATTTTCTACCACTTGTAATTACTCAAAACTTATGTAAAATTGAAAAATGAACTATGTTCAATCTTAAAATGTTGTTTCCATGCAACTACAACAAGTAGAAATAAACAATGTATAGGCTGAAATCTCTGCCGAAACTGTGACGCAAATTAAATCTGTTATGTACCTACCTTCATGAAACACCATTAAAATTATAATTTTATAACCCTTGTAGTAGCTCTAAGTAACTATATAATTGAAGAATATAATATTTTACGTCCTAAAATAGTGATTTCGTGCTACTACAATGAGTAGAAATCAACGATTTATAGGCTGAGAATCCATTGGTGACGAAACTAAACCTGTTCATGTATCTATATAAAAAACTAATAAATTTTTTATTTCCTACCACTTATAGTAGCCCAGAGTTGATAAAAAATTGAAGAATATAATATGCTACATTGTAAAATGGTATTTCCGTGCAACTACAATAAGTAGAAATCAACATTTGGGAGAACCCATTCTGCCGAAACTGCAAAGCACACTAAATCTATATATGTACCCATATGAAAAATTGATAAAATAAGAATTTTCTACTACTTGTAGTAACCCGAAGTTGATATAAAATGGAAGAATATAAAATGTTACATTCTAAGCTGGTATTTTCATGCAACTACTAAGAATTTATAGACTAGGAATCTATTGATGCCGAAACTGCGACGCAAACTAAATTTGTTCATGAACCTATATGAAAATCAAATGAATAGAGAATTCTCAACTATTCTTTGTTTGTTGTAGTAAAAAAAAATAATAAAAAGAATCAGCTTTTAGTTTTTGATTCAGGTTGCTATAAAATGACAAAATATTCAAATAATAATAATAATCTATTATTTATATCATTTTGACTATTGTATGGCAGGAGGTTGATTGAAAGCGGTGGCTCGTTCTTGCTTTAGAGCTTCGTGACTTGACTTTACAGAAGTTGAAACAGACCTCATTGTATCAATTATTTCCTGATGGTGACTCGAATCTATCTGCAGATATGATTTATTTGAGTGAGTACTTCCATGTCCTGTGATTTTAATTAATTGCTGTTCACCAATTCCTGTTTTGGCTAAAGTTGAAACAGCAGTGACTCTTGCAGAGTGATTCGTTATTTTGACCTTTTTGACGTCAATTCCAATTTATGATGCCGCCGATTTGAACCAGCAAGAGACCGTATTTTGTCCAGCCGGACTTTTCTTGTACCAACCTTTGGAGTTGGGGTGCTGCCAGTTTGGATTGGGAGTTGAAAATAAACGGTTGGTTTTGATGAGGCGATCTCGCTTGCTTGTTAACTTTTTGAAAAGTCTAACTGGGCATATTCCTTCATTGAGTATATTTGGTACTAACGACTTACTGACAGCCATTTTTTTTTTACCGCCTTGGGTAGTTTTAGAGAAAACTGGATTATATTCAATGCGACCTATTGGTTTTTCTTGATTATCAATTTCCTCCACAAAATATTCTATGCATGCTGCAGCTGCCTCATTCAATGCCAATTTATGAGCAGCGATGTGGAAAAACTTTTTTTTGCAATCCTTCCGGGGTGTTTTCATCACAAAGCTCAGTAATTTATTTTCAACTCGTCTGTTCATAATGCAGATGAACATGTCTTTCTCTTGGGTGGGTCCTTTTGTAACTTCCGACGCTTAGCATTTTTTGCAGCTCTTGCGTTTTCAAATTCTAAATCAGAAAATGGATTAAATTTGCGATTGTATCTTTTAAAAAAATATTCTTGCAACTGCTTCGCTGTGGAATTCCATAAAACTTTTACTACACTCTCCTTGTAGTCTTCGAAGTTCTTTTTCCGCATATTGAACCCATAGTCTTCAAGAATAAGCGCCAGTTCCTCTACAGGTATATCCGCTCTATCAAAATCATACGATTTTTCTTCGAAAAAGTTTGTAAACTGCCTCCATATGCCTCCATTTGAATATTTTTAGAAAATTAATTTTCAAAATATTTATGAGCTCGAAAAAATTTCCTCTAGTGGTATTACAAGTGAAAATAAACCAATAAAAAATGAAATTTATGAGAATGGATTAAATTAATGGCAACATCAAAATGGGCACTCACACATTCGAAGAAGTACATCGATTTATATAGAGTAAATATTACAAATAATTGAAGCAAAGATGCAAAATTAAATGAAGGAATAGAATACAAACAGGCTATACCAAACTATTCAAAAATTGATTACAGTAAAATACTGACAAAGGCAAATGGGGGTATACAAAACAATAATACAACCAACAATCCTGTATGTGGTGGAGACGATAACAATGATCAAAAAACAAAAAAGGGAGAGGTGAGAGTATAAGAGAGGAAAATAATGAAAACAATACTGGCACCTATAAAAATAGAAAATAATAGAATAGGAATACTATAGTAATTGGAGGGGGAAGAAGTAATTAACAAAATACAAAGATAAAGAATAAGAAGGCTGGGTCATGTGTGGAGAGCGTAAGGTCTACATTTTATAATGATAGAATAGCAACCTGGTGGAAGAAGAAGATGCGAGCAGTGAAAACGGACTTTGGCAGATCTGTATACAGGGTGTTTCATAATTGGATGCTGATCCTAAAGGGCGATAATCCTTGGATGATTTCAAGAAAAATTCTTCATATGAGCATAGGTTCGGAACCGCTTTATTTCTGAGATACAAGATGTTGAAATTTAACAAAAAAATTAGTTTTTCCCCAATATCTCTGAAACCGCTCTGGCTTTTTTTTCAATTTTTGTACATGCAAAGTACGCATAAAAATAAATGTTTTCCATGATAAAGGATTTCTTAATTTTCATCAGTGGCATCCCTGTTAACATACCCTGTCATATTTTTCATCAAAATAATGATACGCCACCGTTTTTTTCCCAAATAAATATTATTTTTGTAATTGACCCTTATTTTCTCATAAAAATGGTATCCTGTCTTTTTTTCGCCTGGCGTACGGTTTTTGAGTTCATTTGCTTGTTCCTATGCGAAATCAGCCGTTGAAGAGTAGTAGGATTATCTTGTGGGCTATAAACATCTAGTATGCTAAGAACACGACTCGTTGTTTTCAACATAAACAATTTTGACACTTCTTTAGTTAGATACGTGATATTATTTACGTTATAAAAACTAAACTTGTTTATCAAAAAAACATGGTAAATTTTACAAATACCGAATTAGCAGACATACATTACTTGTATGGGCTTGCTGACGGGAACGCATATGAAGCCAGGCGACTGTATCAAGAGCGCTTTCCAAATAGAATGTTTCCTGATGCTCGAACGATTTCAAGCACCCACAGAAGGTTATGTGAAACAGGGAGTTTTGAGCCAAATCATCACTTGAAAGGAGCACAACGAACTGCAGGAACTCCAGAAATTGAGGTTGCCGTCTTAAATTCAGTTGACGAAAATCCTGAAATAAGTACGAGGCAAGTTGCCCATAATTTGAATATTGCCCATATTCTAGTATGGAGGATTCTTCATGATCATTTATTATATCCCTATCACATTCAACGGGTCAGGCTCTACTTCCTCGAGACTTTCCATTACGAGTGAATTTCTGCCAATGGTTTCTCCAAAAAGTTAGCGAAACTCTTTTATTTGACAGGGAAATTTTATTCACGGACGAAGCTAATTTTACTAAAAACAGGATCAGAAATTTTCATAGTAATTATTTTGGGGCCGTGGAAAATCCGCATGCAATCGTGGAATCTCATCACCAGGAGCAGTTCTCATTAAATGTCTGGGCTGGAATTATTGGAGATTATCTAATTGGACCTTTTTTTACCACACAGATTGAATGGACATAATTATCGCCGATTTCTTGAAGATCATTTGCCAATTCTGTTGGAAGATGTTCCTATTTTAATGCGAAATCGCATGTGGTTCTTGCACGATGGTGCACCTGCTCATTTTAGTGCTCTGGCACGCGAATATTCAAACCAAAACTTTCATAATCGCTGGTGGGGGATTAGAGTCATGGCCAGCTAGATCCCCAGACTTAAACAGTCTTGATTATTTTCTTTGGGGACATCTCAAAACGTTGGTGTACAGTCAATCAATTCTAACTGAGGAAGAATTGCAAAACCGCGTAATAGTTTCCTGAGAACCAATAAAGAATACTCCAGCAATTTCCCAAAGAGTACGCGAGTCAATGATAAGGAGGGCTGAAGCGTGCATACTTGCAGGAGGCGGACATTTTGAACAGATAATTTGATTTTGGTATTTTTTGTTCATAATAGTTGTTTTTAAAAATAGAAAAAGGATTTTTGTGCGTACTCATTACAAAAACTAGATAATAGTTACCATAAAATCATAAAAATCTTGCCTATATCCTTTGGTTACCACAATTGTGAAATTAAGACTAAGAGAAAAATCGAATAGGGACAAGCAAATGAATGTATTTTATTTTCTAAATCGAAAACCGTCCGCCGGACGAAAAAAAGGCAGAAGACCGTTTTTATGGAGAGATAGAGGACAATTACAAAAATGATATTTTTTTGGGAAAAAGACAGTGGCGTATCATTATTTTGATCAAGAATATGACAGGTCGTTTTAACAGGGGCGCCACTGATGAAAATTAAGAAATGCTTCATCATGGAAAAATGTATTTCCATGCGTACTTTGCATGAACCAAAATTGAAAAAAAAGCCAAAGCGGTTTCAGAGATAGAGAACTGATTTTTTTGTTAAATTTCAACATCCTGTATGTCATAAATAAACCGGTTGCGGACCTATGTTCATATGGAGAATTTTTCTTAAAATCATCCAAGATTATCGCCCTTTAGGATAAGCATCCAATTATGAAACACCCTGTAGAGTAAGCAATTGGCAGAAGAAAACCAGGGCTAGGGAAACATGAGGGCTGATCTACCCCTTCATGAATAGATCTAGAAAGCTTCAGCGGCGATACCACACTTGGAGTAATACTTGACTCGGAATCGGAAGCGAAAATACTTCCGAACATGTATTTAATCCATACTAACATAGTCCTGTACCGGTTACTATTTTTCCCAATCATCTGAAAAAGAAGATGAGAATCGGGACAACATTTGTCCCAAGATTCAACATTGCAAGATTGCAACTTCAATAATCAATATGCCTTTATATAATAATAATAATAATAATAACGTTTATTGTGCATAAAAAAATTAAATCTTACACACAGAGGGAAAAAGGGTTAGCCATAAGCTATCTTCCACCCTCCCCAAAATTGACATGTATTTACGTAATATAATTAAATTAAATGCATTAAACGATAAAAAAAAACTTAATATGTTTTCAAGGAATAATAAGACCAATAACTACAGGACAATAAATTGATAACATTATGAATAGATGATGATTTATAGACTTTGAATAATATCTTCATTAAGAAATAATCAGTTGTGATTTCAATGCTTTTTTGAATTGAGTAATCGAAAGATCCAGTAAGGGTAGCGTATGATTCAAGTATGAAGGGGCCAAAAATGAAAAGCATCCTTCGAATTTTGAAGTATTATGAACGGAAATACTGAAAGAATCAATCCTGATATTTACTAAATGAAGATCGGATCTTCTAATTATCAAACTATATAGGTACCTAGGACTTTGAGTTTGTAGCATCCTATACACAAATATACTAGTGAGATATTGAACTCTGGCTTTGACATTTAATTCTTCCATACTTATTAGGTAAGGAGTTATGTGCTCTCCGAATGGTATACAACATACAAATCGCATGCAAGCGTTCTGAATACGTTGCAATTTATTCTTGTTATACTGTGGTAAGAAATTATAGTACACTGAACAGCAGTAATCGATATGAGGATAAATCAGAGTTTTAACTAATCTTAGTTTTTTTATAGAAAGCTGTATTTGAATTTATATAAATTCTTCGTTTGAAAAAGTTGTTCTGAATATTGTTCCCACATGTTTATCGAATGAAAGAGAGGAATCAATAATAACGCCCAAATTTTTTGTAGAATCAGCCCATTCGATGTCAACATTATTTAGTGAGAGTCTATAATGATTTATTATTTCCATATATAAATATATATATATATATATATATATATATATATATATATATATATATATATATATATATATATATATGTATATATCTATATTTTCTGAAAATATTGAAAGAACTGTTTTAGCGGGCACGGGTGGTATAAGCTTGATAGAATTGCTTAAGAAATCCCAGTGCTTTTAGAAAAATCATCAACAAATGGAAAAACCATTGATTTCTCTAGAGGCTGAGACAGACACACAGACACGAGAAATATCGTAGACTGATATTTTTTCAAGATCAACCCGAATTCATATTTTTTCTCCTATATTCGCTGGAGGTCAAGAAGTATTCGAACATCTGACATTTTCATTTTTAAAATTATGTAGTTACATAAATTTTCGTTTCACTTTCTAGAAACCGTTTTCTTTCATATATAAAATTGATACGAGATTAGCCAGTCTCTGCTTCAATCATATTTTATGATCTGACCTTTGGACACAAAGGAATTATTGTGGAACCATTGGAATTTATAGATATCTGAGTAAACAAAACGAAGAATTATGGCTGGAATAAACTCAGCAGCGTTTCATATCTCGCAGTTGAGTCATCACAATTTGTCTTCGACTTTTCACTATATCTCGAGTTCGTGAGAACAGACAAATAATATGAGAGGATAAGGGGTCAAAGAAAAGTGCAACGTTTCACAGAATAGTTTTCTTGGACGAGATATCGTTCAGAATCGATGGATACTAAGAATTTCTGAAATTGAATAATCTTAACATTCTTGAGATATTGCTATCTGCATTTCATGGGTAATAAAGTTTAATAGACCAGTGCTGAAGCCTTTGAAAATGGTAAAAAGTGAAAAAAAATAATAGTAGGATGAAACCCATTGGAAAAGGAAGAGAATATAACAAAAATGAAAGGAAAAATACTTCACGGGCGATCTGAGGTCGGGAAGTGGAAGGGGGTGAGTTTTTAAGGGTAAAAAACGGTTTATCTCGATTTCCGGCAAAACTACAAGTCCTATGGAAAAAACTTAAATGGTAGGTAATAAAAAGATCTACAACTTTTGTATCCACACTTTTTTCACATAACCTCAAAATTTATGTGAAAAATTCAAATAACCAAGTTTTTGGTTTTTTATTTTTATCTTCTTTAACAATTTTTTTTTCCACAAAATTTGGCGAAAACCTCCTTTTCTATGTTCCAAACACACTGTAATTTTTATGATTTACAATATTTATTTTTTCATGTTATTTTGACTTAATATCGAAAAAGCACCCTAATTTTCAATCAAAATTCTCCCGTCAAAATATCAGCTTTTTTAAAAAAGTTGGTGGACTTTTTGTTCATTGAAATCTCTACTTTCTGATGGTATAAAAAAAGTACATTACTATGACAGAAAATGCGAAGAAACGAAAAAAACTCGAATCTGAATTTAATAAGACATCTACAATATTTTGAGAAAGTTGTAGAATCTTCTTTAAATTATATGCGTAGATGCCTATTTATTGCTATTTTAGGATAACTCATATACTTGAGTGACCTACGGAAAATTTTAGCCCATCAAAAGGTATTTCATAGACTCAGGAATTGTCAACGATAGGCAATATGGCTTCCGCCATCAGAGATCAACTGGTGACCTGCTCGCTTACGTCTCACATATATGGCAGCTATCTATTGAAAAGTATGGAGAAACTTTAGCTGTGGCATTAGATATCTCCAAGGCGTTCGATCGAGTTTGGCACCAGGGACTCCTCGCCAAGCTTCCGTCTTATGGCTTGCCCCCTCAGCTGTGTTCTCTGCTTGCTAGTTTTCTCTCAAACAGGTCTCTCCATGTAGTGGTCGATGGAGTTTCATCTGACACTCTACTCATAAATGCTGGTGTTCCGCAAGGATCCATTCTCGCACCAACACTATTTCTACTTCACATCAACGACCTGTTGAAAGCAACTTCATGTCCAGTACACAGCTTTGCCGATGATAGTACCCTCCATACCGCTTTCTCTTCCAGGGCCCCTATATCAGCCCGTGAAACCAGAAATGAACGAGGAAGAAATGTTAATAATATAAATATGGACTTGGCAACAATTCTCGAATGGGGATCTAATAACTTGGTAGAATTCAATGCAAACAAAACACAAGCATGTCTTTTCTCTAGAAAAGCCGATCTCACTGTGCCTAACATAACTTTGTCAGGAGTAACCATACCACTGAAGCCATCCATATCGATGCTTGGTATTACTATCAGCAATAACCTTTCCTGGGAAAATCACGTGAGGTCCATTGCCAAAAGTGCATCCCAAAACTTGGTTTTCTATTTCGTGCCAAGAGCTATTTCACCCCCATCAGCTGCTTATGATCTATAAGGCACAGATCCGACCTGTCCTGGAATACTGTTCCCATATTTGGAGTGCGGCACCTAAACATATCCTGAGGCTATTGGATTCTGTCCAAAAAAGGGCAATTCGTCTCGTCGGTGATGCCTCGCTTACAAACTCGCTCACTTGTCTGGAACACCGTAGAAAAGTTGGAGATTTGTCTCTATTTTATAGATATTTTCATGGGCGATGCTCTTCTGAAATATCAACAATCGTTCCTGCTTTGGCAGTCTCTTCGAGATTAACCCGTCAAGTTCAGTCATCACACCCCTTCGTGGTCACTTTGGAGACCTGCAGAACATCACTTTCCAAAGACTCGTTCATCCCAACGAACAGCGAGGCTTGGAACTCATTGCCTAGGGAGGTGTTCCCGAGGCATACAACCTTCAGAAATTTAAGAAGAACACCAACTCCTACCTTCTTTCCCTAGGTTCCCACGATGTTCTCTGAACATTACAGGATATCCCTTTTCGTGGGAACCAGAACATAAAGAAAAAAAAAAAAAAAGTGGGGAAGGGGCTAGGAGGGTCTAGGCCTTACTACCTGTTATTTCTCTGCATTTTCTGAGAACATTTACCATAGTAATGTATATTTTTTTACACTATAAGAAAGAAGAGATTTCAACGAACAAAAAGTCCACCGTCTTTTTTGAAAAACCTGATATTATGACGGGAGAATTTCTGATTGAAAATTAGGGTGCTTTTTCGATATTAAGTCAAAATAAGGTGGAAAAATAAATATTTTAAATAAAAAAAATTACAGTGTGTTTGGGACATAAAAAAGTAAGTTTTCACCAAATTTCGTGAGGTTTTTTTTTTGTAAAAGGTAAAAATAAAAAACCAAAAACTTGGTTATTTGAATGTGTGAAAAGTGTTAATACCAAAGTTGTAGATCTTTTTATTACCTACAACTTTGTCATTCAACTTTTTTCCATAGGACTTGTAGTTTTGCCGGAAATCGAGATAAACCGTTTTTTACCCTTAAAAACTCACCCCCTTCCACTTCCCGACCTCAGATCGCCCGTAAATTATTTTTCCTTTCATTTTTGTTATATTTTCTTCCTTTTCCAATGAGTTTCATTCTACTATAATTTTTTTTGGTTTCAAAAATTATCGTCCCTGGTCTATAAGGATAAGAGATTGTGGAAGCTCATCACAATTCAAAATAAGACTGAAGCTTATTTACTGTGGAAAAACCCTCATTCTTTACATGTTTTCTTAGGAATAGGAGTATAGAAGGGGTACAAAATTTCATAAATAGAAAAATTATCAAGTTATGGGAAGGCCGGATCAAAAAATGTGTACTGCTTTTTAACGATTGAGTGCATATTGTTTAGAACGTGCTCTCACAACTGATGCTAAAAAATATATTGTCACAAAGAGAGATGACTTTTTTGTTTATTTACAGTAAGAGGTGTTTTTCGGATTATCGATTCAGTCCATTGCCACTTTGTTATTTCTTGTACTAGTAGTAGTCTCGACTAGGCGGGAAAATGCGTGAAGCCCAAAAGAAATAAGGCTATTGTTATTAATATTATTGAGAAGTAGATAGCTGAAATTTTTTCCTAGAATCCATAAGCTTTCCGTAAAAATAATTCAATGCACTGCGCCCAAATATTTTCACGGCGATTCGAAAAATTTCTGTTACTCAATTCAGTTATCCACTATACTATACCACACCCTAAACTTTGTGAAACAGGACCCAGACGTTCACTACCTTTTTTGGTGTTATCGAAATGTTCTGTGGGTAGTTAAAAGACAGTTATAAAACGCCACAAGAAAATTTCACAGCCAACTTTGTTTGCCGAAGGAGTAGTGCTAGGAAATGTAATTAACACCCTACTCTGCTGAATAAATATTATCATAAACCGCATACTGGTAAAATAAAGAGTAAACGGATTCCTGTTATTTTTTCATAACGGTCAACTGAATTGCCTACGCGAACATCAGTTCTTTAGGTTGTGTGAGATGAAACAAAGGGCGTACTAGGTACTTGAAAAATTATCGCAGCAGGGACGTTCATGATATGAACGTGAGTATTGTTAAACATCTGTGTGACGAACTGGCTCCAGTACTATGCTATATATTCAACAAGTGCTTAGAACAGAACATATTTCCAGAAAAACTGAAAACCGCCAAAGTAGTACCAATCCCCAAAACTCGCGAGAACGAGGACATTAATTCCTTTAGACCAATTTCAATACTTCCAGTTTTTTCAAAAATATTTGAATGTTTGCTGAAATCCAGAATTGTCTTTTATTTCGAGGAAAAACAACTAGTTGCCAAAGAACAGTTCGGTTATCGAAATAATAAATCAACAACCAAGGCATTAATAAACATTTTGGAAAAAATCATGTAAGCAATTGATGAAAATAAATTTACGTGTGCCACCACCACCACCATTTATCCAAGGCATTCGGTTGCGTCACTCATGAATCAGGGGTGACGCACTGAAGCTGTTTGCCTCCTACCTAGATCATCGTCACCAACAAGTGGTTTTACCTTCGGGTGAGCAATCAGGCGTACTGCCCATAGAGACTGGTGTTCCCCAGGGGTCCATATTGTGACCTATATTTTTCATCATATTTATCAATGACCTACCAAAATTTTTGAATGCTCATGCGGTGGCTTTATATGCCGATGACACTACAATTTTGAATATCAGCCATGATACGAATGAGCAAAAACATATGAATATTGAAACAACAGCGAAAGCTTCGGAATGGTTCTCAGCAAACAATCTTAAACTCAATTCTGAAAAAACAAACGAAATATTTTTTCTGAATCTAGACTCACAGAAAAGCGTTGAATTATTAGGTATTCATATTGATCCAAAATTGAATTGGAAAAATCATATTGATCATACGGCAAAAAAACTGAATAAAGTAATATACCAAAGCAGAAAACTCACACAAGTCACCACTCTAGACACTGCACTAACATACTATTACAGTAACTTTTATGCTATTTTCGCTTATGGACTTTTACTGTGGGGCAACTCCTCAGCAAGTGAGAGAATCTTCAAAATCCAGAAAAAAGTTATACGTATAATTGGGCAAGTTGGCCCCAGGGATCACTGCAAGCCGCTGTTTAAAAAACTCAATATTTTAACTTTACCCTCGGCATTCCTTTTACAATATATTAGGTTCGTTGAGGAAAATGAAACTTCACTTTCCTCCAATTCATCTCACCATTGTTATGATACCAGAAACAAAAAGGTCTGACCATTCCGTACCACAGGTTGAAAATTAACGCAGCAACCAACACTTTTATTGAATGAAGCGTTCTATTCAATCGAAGATTTTTTTGCATTTTCGTTCAATGGGACACCACCGTGAAACCCGTTCTATATATCTTAATTGAAAATGTTTTTTACTTCAACGAGGAATATTTCTAATTTTCCTCGCAAATGTGTGTATGTGTTTATGTATACATGTGTGTACGGTGCTTTCTATTCTGTATTTTATTCTACTCTTACTCATTTCTCTGTGACAACCTTAAATTCATTTTACATAACTCTGCTAATAAATTATGAATATTATTATTAAAAGAAGGTAATGTCATCTGCAAACAGGCTACACTGGGATGGTTTGACATTAAAAACATAAGTGACCTTGCAGCACACCTGATGTTATTGGTTTACACGCTGATGTATTAGTATTATGAAAAACATACTGAGTTCCCCATATGTACGATGCACAAGAAGAATGGGCTGTAGCTCAAACAGCATAGAAGTCAAGCTCATCAAGTAATCCTTGACGCAATCGATGACCCTACTGAGATCACATAGATAAACTGCAGTTTGTAGACCTTGTAGACCATTATCAAAGCCCTTGGCCATATCACAGAACAGTTCCAGAATGACTTGTATTGTAGAGCGGTTATGAAATTATCTGCAAGTGGGTCTGCGATAATATCTGTTACATTTTCATTAATTTTACTGTTCAGATTGTGGACATCGTAGCATCTAGGACTTTAGTTTTACAAAGAAAAAAAAATTAAAACAATTTTCATTGCGTAGTAATGAATTGAAAAAGGCATCAGTATCATTATTAGTAGCCGTAATATAATAATATAATTATTAACTATTTCCCTCATTATCTTTGAACCAATCAAATGGCCGTTATTTCCTACAGAGAACCACTAAGATCAGTTAAATAGTGATAAATGTTTTCTTGCTGTTTTACACTGATAAGTTCACACTTACTTTGCGATAAATGCATAGTAGCTCCTATCAAAATAATTTGTCAATACATTCAATTCCTATAAGGAAACAGAAAATGCAAAAATTGATGGATTGATTAATTTTGAGCTCACTACATACAGTGATTTAATATTGGAATTTGAATATACTTTTTTCGGCCATTTAAACAAACCTCGGATTTTCAAGTGAGGCGATGAATAATTAAATTCCAGTATTCACAGTTCGAGTCCTGTTCATGGATTTTTTTTGACAAAATCGATTCCACATACAAAAATATTTTATTTCATAGCGAAAAATGTATATATATTTTAGGTTTTTGAGTCAGTTCAAGAGCAGTGAATAATCATTATGAATGAATGAATCTGCAAAAAACAACAACATGACTAGTAAATCACATTCACTAGGTACCTGATAATTCGAAAGGACTAAATGAAATAAACAATTTTTCCATCAACTCAGTTCCCCAAGGAGAACCCCCAGGTGAATTGAAGAATTTTTACAAGAATAATTGCCTTATTCAGGCTGACCCACTTCATTTCGCCAAATTGAATGACTTATTCGCGTATGAAACCATATGTAATATTAAAACTAATGCTAAAAAAATTATGAAACTAAATTTAAATCTTATAAAACTTTGTTATTCCCATATAATATCATATATAGCCCATATAATTAATTTTTGTTCAATAAATTTCAGAAGTGAACAAATTCACATTTGCAATGTTTTGAGATAGGGTTGGATTTAGGTACCCTGGGATGATTGCTACGACATGCAATGAGTATTTTCATCAAAACTTTATAAATACCGTTTAGATAAAGCATCTAAATCAGTATTTTTTTTCAATAAAATTAATTTTTCCGGTCAAAAATAAAACAAATTCCTGTCTGAAAATTACAGTAATATTCAAAAATGGAACAAATCCAACAAGTATTGTCAAGTCGTACAAATTAATTCAAATATCTTGATTTCTCTAAAATTGACCAAAGTGGATTTTTTCTCTTTTTAAATAACGCCCACTTGTTCTCTGCAAGTGTAAACTTAAAATCGGGATTACCACAAAGATCTATATTAGGACCACTTCTAGTTTCTATTTACTCCTCACAAATTCCGAAATCGCTTGAACACTGCTTTATTCATTGTTATGCCGACGATACACAAATTTATTACAGTTTTGACTCGAACGACTTGGAAATGGCAAGTGATATAATCAATAGAGATTTCTACAGAAGGCATCAGAGCACTGTCTGTACATCAATCCTAATAAGTCTAATATGATGTGTTTTGGACCTAAAAGTATTCTGTCTCAGCACGATATCAATATAAATATTAATGACAAACATCTTGCTGTTTTGGAACACACAAGAAATGGTGGAAATAGACTCTGACCTAAGATTTGAAAAACACATAAATAAACTCATTCAGAGAGCTTATATATCTCTGAAGGCACTGTCTATCATCCAATATAAAGTTACTATTATGTGAATCAATGGTATTATCAATTTTTTATTAATAACTTTTCAACTCTCTTCCCACCACTATAAACAATAAGAAGAGATCGACAAAAACATTTTTTTCATTACCAATTGTTTTTATATTTTGATCATCAGAACAATCGTTTCTATTTTATATTCTGTTTATACACTATGACGTATCCAAAATCACGTATATGATCTTAATGGAATGAACGAATTTATTATTATTATTATTGAGGACCGATATCCATAGAAACTTTTTCTTCTAAAACAACTAAGGGATCGCCACATGGAGTTCATCAGAGCTCTTCTCACTCACCCCGTATATCTCGTTCTACCTTAGGTTCAGTTTTTTACACTCAAACCAACAAACATGTTTTTGTTCTTATTCAATATTTTTTAAATCAACGTTGTTGCGGGACGCCAATGGTCAACCGAATGCCCTCATACAATTTCTAGAACCTTCCGACTAAGCACATTCAAACCACATTTCAAGATATCAAATTTCTAATCGATGTTTGCATCTCTGGCCATTATCTCCAACATGGGGCGACCCTACAATACCTGGCTCAAAGGGTCCCTTTAAACGGGACATAAGTAGGCAAATAAAATTATGAAATGCTTTATTTGCGGACAAATATTTGAAAGTATCAAAAGCCAAACAGACGCAAATTTCATCGACTTTTATAAATGTTGGTGGGCAGATCGAAAATTTTCCATATTCAAGAATGACCATGTAGAAAGCATGAACTCAGAATACAATATTATTGAACATGGGAGATGAAATAAATAAATCAGATATAAAATCGTAAAAAATCATAATCATTCCTGGATCAAAATTAAATAGTATTTATCAGTTCAATCATGGAAAAATTCTAGACTTAGTGTTATCAACTAAAATTGAAATGAACATAGCTATCCAAGCTTAAAGGCGTCAATAAAAAAAAAATTACCCAAGTTAAGTGCAATCCAAATCGAATACAGTCTAATCCCTACCTAACGTAAAAGGAGACATTATTGCAACTGCTCTGTTCGCTTTTAATAGCTAGATTCGCTTCGCTAGCAATTTATTGCCAAACACTTTCCTATTCCTAATTGTTCCATAACCAATTTCAGAAGATCATTACAAATCCACAAGTTGGCAAAGAACAAAACTTGAAATATGGAGAGCTTGTCTTTATCAAAAAAAATCGCGGCAAATTCCCGTGATAATCCTTTACTGTGTTTCATATACAATATTCATATTATAAATTAATAATAATAACAACTACAATAATACTAATAAGGTGTCTTTATTAAGGCGGAGTTCAGTCAGTGACTATGTTGGACTACCCTTATATCAGCCATTTTGATGATGAATTTACTCTTGCATGTCCTTGAAAAAATGAATGATAAAAAACCTTTTTAAAGACAAGCTATTATTCAAATGCACTAAAAAGTAAAAAATAGTTGCTTTGGATGTGTGATGTAGGTTATTCCGTGAGTTATAGATTCGAAAGCTTGTGGCGCAAAGTTTTCGGTTTAAGTGCATTTGAATAAAAGCTTGTCTTTAAAAAGGTTTTTTATTAATTATTTTATTTTGTGCTTTTAAGTACTTAAGTACGCCTTAATCTATGCATTTTTGTTAAAGCATCGTTATTATGAGGCCTTTACCTGTATGTTCTGAGCTATCTAGTACTTCAATGAGGAGACCATCTAAATATTAACTCATCCGCCATCTTGGAGTTGCCATCCTCAATTTATGAATTTTAACTAAAAATCAATAATTTTCGACTAAATTCATAGTCTCCGTCCCCAAAAACCCCGACATACCAATTTTGAATCGATCGGGCCATAATTACAAAACTCGTCCGTTATCTTAAATTAAATTCATAATCTGTGACCCCATAAACCCCCACAGACCAATTTTGAATAGAATCGGACCATAAACATAGAGATCATCGACCATCTTGGAGCCGCCATTTTGATTTTATGAATTTTGAAGAGAAATCCATAATCTCCGACCGTGAAAACCCCCACATAGCAATTTCCAATCGAATCGGACCATGAACCTGAATCTCGTCCGCCATATTGGAGCGCCATTTTGTTTTTTTCTATAACAAAAATTCCATGAGCCGACATTTCAATTTCATAAATTTTGACAAAAAATACATTAACTTCGACTCCAAAAACCTCCACATACAAATTTTGAATAGAATCGGCTCATAATCACAAGACTCCACCGCCATTCTGGAGCCTCCATCTTGAATTTATAAATTTGGACAAAAAATTCATAATCTCCGACTCCTAAAACCCCCACATACCAATTTTGAATCGAATCGCACCATAATCACAAAACTTGTCCGCCATCTTGGAGCCGCCATCTTGATTTTTTCAATTTCCACAAAAAATTCACAATCTCCGTCCCCAAAAACCCCCACATACCAATTTTGAATCAAATCGTACCAAAATCACAAAACTCGTCCGCCATCTTGAAGCCGCCATTTTGTTTTTTCTCTAACAAAAATTTCATAAGGCATTGTCACTCGCCAAATTTCAGCCCAATCGAATGTCGGAAAGTGCTCCAAAAATGGATAACAAATTTCGAACCGGAATGAATGAATGTCATACGCATTAAGCAATATAAATAAAAGCTTGTAAAAAGTTATTCAGGAGATGTGTAATATACATGGGAGTACAGACGAAAAACCTATTCAATGACGTTTCCCCAGTTTAGTCAATAATAATTCACATGGCAACACTGTGAGTACCAACAGCTCATGGAAGACGTTGATACTAGTTTTCTATTCGTTTTTGTTGAGTGTTATCTCCAGGTGGAATCAAAATTTACTCGAAATGCATGAAACCTACTTTTGAAGCTTGGAAAGGAAATTGATTTTATATTAATTCATTAATGGAAAGAAAGGATCAATAATTACGAGGCCAGTTATTGTTGAAGAAACAAGTAATACTTGAGGTTCAAAGGATATCCTTCGTACTCCCCCATTTTGTTCAAATTTTGATTCCTTCCATCTTCTTCGCATGATATATACCAGGGAGTGAAGCCACCTACTGAGACAGAAGGACTGGTACTCTAGGAGGTCGTACAGCACATCAAATTCAGCCTGGTCCGTGAAGATCAAACCAATTCACGCCAACAAGGGGGTCTAAAACCAATAAATAACCACCCACGACCAGATTCGTCGTCGCACCGCTGAGACCAGATTCGTCGTTGTACCGCTGAGACCATCTTCGAATAAACCAGCCTTCTTCATCTCCCTCCATTGAAGACCTTCTCAGCAGGTATATACGTATCATCACCGTCTGGAGAAATCTGACTTATTTGTAAATGTTCAAGTTTTTTTCTGGGTCAGAAAATTGCCATGTACATGTAACTTTTCAATTTTTTCATTGCATTTTTCGTTTACTCTTCGAGTAATCTTGTTAAAGTTTGTTATAAATTCCTCTCACTTGTTAAAGCTTTTTTTGAATAACCAGTCACTATTATAATTCAGTCTGGAATAACTTTGTTGAGTTGATTTCCTGCATATTTATTTGCCTTCCCATACAAGCTAGGTGACATTTATTTAATTTTGTTTATCTTTGGCTTTTGTCTTTAGCAAGCCTGGCGCCCAACTTTTGAACTAGTCAAGTTAATTGATGTATAATTTTTTTAGTGGCCCAATTTGACAAACTAGGAAAAGTCATTAATTGAACCTTACTCACGGCCTAAACGTATCCATCTGAGCAGCCTATCGGCAAAGTGATTTCACCTTCTTAAATTTGAATCAGATACTTCAAATTTGGGGTTCAAAAATAAAGGGTGTTACAATCTCCCAAAGTTACTTTTTCCGCGCAAAATGTTCGATCGCAGGAGTGATATCATGTTTTGAAGCATCTGTGAAAGTTTAATCAAAATCCGGCTTAGTCCCATATTTTCCCCATCTTTACTGAAATAGAAATGATGTTCGTGTTTTTCAATGAAATGTGAACTTGTTTCAATAAATACTTTGTGAAATCTATTTGGCCGCGCCATGTTTTTTTGTCATTTTGAAAATATTATCAGACACAATGCTACGCACTACAACTTCATTAGTTTGTTTCAATTAATAGCTGATTTTGATTGGTTGAAATTCTGAATCGATAGACTCTCTGAATAATAGAAAACGTCGCATCGCCTTCGTTTCAACAGTAAACACAATACATAAATCAGTTACTGCAAAATCGAATCTCATATTCCAAGCACAGCAGAACATGTTCATTAAACTAGATGGAAGCGAATGCTGTAGAAAGACCTTCATAAATATGTATACAGTGAATGGCATTTCAAGTATGCATGAATAGGTAATCACTTTACGGAACCAATAATCAAAATATCGATCGAGTACATTCATTGAACTGCATCTACACCCATATGTGGTTATGTAAACAGAATCAATCAGCATTCAGAGAGATGATAATAATAATAATAATAATAAACGACTTTATTGCTTACATATATAGATCAGAGAACAAGAATACATATATAATGTGAATCAGGCCCAAAGCAAAAGGCGAAGTTCAGTTTATAAGATGATATAAAATCAGCTCATAAACTGTTCTTCCACTTAACCTTAAGTAATCGCTAGGTGTGGGAACTTAACAATATATAAAAAAAATAAGAGAATGAAAGTAAAACAATTATAGCTATTCTTAATCTAATTTCCATCGTACGTATATCAGGATTGCATTGAAAACAAATGTTTCTTATATGCCTTCTTGAATCTTTGCAAACTGTAGGATTTTAACATGGTAGGGACCTGATTGTATATTGAACATATTTGATAAGTGTAACTACGCCTGAATATTTCTAGTCTGAAGATTGGCGGTGAAAGGGTTCCTTTATATCGGATATTCAGATTATGTATATCGGATCGATAGGTGATTTTTCTGTGCAAATATGAGGGTGTTTTATCGAAAATAATTTTTTGAAAAAGAACAGCAGCATGTAATCTCCATCTGTTGCTCATATTTAGCCAACCATTATCTTTCAATTTGTGTGAGATATGTTCTCTTCTGCGGATACCAAATATTAATCATGCATGCATGCATGCATGCATGAGTTTTGTACTTTTTGTATTTTTACTTGATATTGGCTGGACAAGAATGGACCATAGAGTACATCTGCATAATTAAATATTGACAGTATTAATGACTCACACAGATTTGATTTTATTTGAATAGGGAGGAAATATCTATTGCCATAAATAGTTTTAAGAGTGAAGTATGCACGTTGAATAATCTGATTTATGTGTTTTTCAAATTTTAAATTGGAGTCCAATATTATCCCTAAACTTTTGGCTTCACTTACGTTTTGAAGTACTTCATTTTTTATTACAATACTTACACTATCAGAAATCTCATCTCGTTTGTTTTTGTTGCCAAAAAGAATAACATTAGATTTACTGCAATTAATACTAAGACAGTGATCCTCTGCAACTTCAATGAACCTATCAAGTTCCTCATTTATAAGGTCACATGACTCCACTACCATACTGGGATGAAAACTATAATAAATTTGAGTATCATCCGCATACAGGTGTACATTACAAATCTGAAGAGTTTTCACCAGACAGGAAGTATATATAGCAAAAAGCAATGGCCCCAATATGGAACCCTGGGGGACTCCACATTTCAAATCCATATAATTAGAGGATTGCCCATCAACCAAAACCATTTGCTTACGACCTCGATAATAATAATACAGGGTGTTTCACCAAATCTATTGAGAGCAAACTATATTCCTTATGAGAGACTATTCCAGTAAGGGTCCACTGACGACAAAATACCCCCGCAGGTCTTGGATCCCAAATTAAAAAGAAAAGTATTACAGTAGATGAATTTTTAGAGAGTATTCTCACTGATTATGAAACCATTATGACAGTTTCGCGGCAACACCATTAACGACCACGCAAAGTACATCAGAGTACTTAAGACACTACCACGACGATATAGCAGCGAGGCATATTTTCGTTTTTTATTAAAAAACTTTCGAAATACTGACCTTAATGGAACGAAAATTGGTACTGAGAGGTTTTTTGTGGTTTTTTGTGGTATTATTGCTCTTACTCGTAGGGGGGCGCCACCTACACGTCTTTTTCTCTTTAGAAGATTCATAATATTTTTGAGCGTACTTCTAGCACATTTTTCAGTGAAAAAATCAATTCGTCCATCATATCTACGTAAAAAACTACCCCTGTTACAATTCGTTATAAGCAACCGTTTTCTAGATATTTGGACTTGAAAATTTCTAGTCGATTATTTGATAATCGATGCGTGTTGAAGTTATAACCTTTATTTTGCATTTTTCACAAGAATACTTAGGAAATTAATTTGACGTTCGAATAAGTAGTTTTTGTAATTACATATTATGTGACAGTCAAACGTTTTGTTGAAGTTTATGTAAGTTTTAAAACACTAATTTTGAAAAAAATCAATTATTTAAACAATAATGCTCATTTAGCCGATATGCATTTCGTTTATGGCTTTGCGGATGGCAATGCGCGCGAAGCAAGACGTATTTACCAGGAGCGATTTCCTAATCGAGTACTGCCTTCAGCTCCAACATTTACCAGTCTCCACCGTCGTTTGGCAGAAACAGGTAGCTTCAAGAGGGCAGCTGATATTATTGGAAGACCACGAGCAGTCCGAACCCCACAATTGAAAGAAGCTGTTTTGAACGCTCTCGAGGAGAATCCAGAAACAAGTACAAGAATAATTGCTGAAGCTCTCAATTCTACACAGTCCCCAGTTTGGAGAATTATCCACGATCAACAATTTTATCCATACCATATTCAAAGGGTACAAGCTCTTTTGCCACGAGACTTTCCCCAACGCATTACTATGTGATTTTTGAAGAAATTGGCTGGAAATCCTCAATTTTTAAGATATGTACTCTTCACAGACGAGGCAAACTTCTCCCGAAATGCTATCACAAACTTTCATAACAACCATGTTTGGGCTCTGGAAAATGCGAACGCAGTTAGTACCAATTTTTTGTGAATGTATGAGCGGCAATAATTGATAATTACTTGATAGGTCCTTTCTTTCTCCGTTCCGACTGAATGGCGCAACTTACAGAGACTTTTAAAAAAATGAATTGCCGGGACTACTTCAGAATGTACCATTAGAAATTCATATCCGCATGTGGTTTATGCATGATGGGGCTCCGGCCCATTTTAGCGTTGTAGCCAGGGAATTCCTCAACACTGTCTATCCAAATCGATGGATCGGTAGGGGTGAAGAAGAACCTAACCAGGCGTGGGCACCAAGGTTCCCAGATCTAAACCCGCTAGATTTTTATTTTTGGGGACATTTGAAGTCACTAGTTTATAAAACTCCAGTAGCGAACGAGGAAGATCTAAGAAACCGAATAGTAGATGCCTGCGAAACAATAAGAAACACACCAATAATTTTTGAGCGGGTACGAGATTCAATGACTAGAAGACTGAATGCCTGTATCTTCGCTGAAGGTGGACACTTTGAACAATTCATTTGAATACAATTTAGTTTTCTTTATTTTATTTTATTCTACTAATTCAAAATTTCTTGAAATAAAATGTTGATATTTCTTGCAAATTTTATTAAAACAAATACAGATTTTGCACCCTTGATACAGAAAGAACTATTTCAAACGTATAAAAATGAATAGAATAGGTGGCGCCCCCTACAAAAAACCAAAATTACTTACTTAAACGTCAAATTCATTTCCTAAGCATTCTTGTGAAAAATGCAAAATAATGGTAATAACTTCAACACGCATCGATTATCAAATAATCGACTTGAAATTTTCAAGTCCAAATATCTAGAAAACGGTTGCTTATAGCGACTTGTAACATTGGTAGCTTTTTTACGTAGATATGATGGGTGAATTGATTTTTTTGCTGAAAAATGTGCTAGAAGTACTCTCAAAAAACTTATGAATCTTCAAAAAAGAGAAAGACGTGTAGGTGGCGCCCCCTACGAGTAAGAGCAATAATAACATCAGGTTCGAATTCGACACTTAAAAAAACCTCTCAATACCAATTTTCGTTCAAGTAAAGTCAGTATTTCGAAAGTTATTTAAAAAAAAACGAAAATAAAAATTAAACTTCAACACCCTGTATCTTGGAAACGAAGCGTTTCCGGACATATATTCATTTGGACAATTCATATTAGAATATTGTGAGGAATCACCTCCTGAAGTTTGTCAAAGTACTTTCGAATCACCCTGTAGTGCAACCAGCTGATGACCAAACTTACGGACGGCTCAAATGCAAACTTATTAAGCGACTAAGTAAGAAGAAGAAATTCAATTTGTCTCGAGCTAAATGTGGAATATGTTGTGTCATAAATGTTCGTTATTCACTTATCTAGAATGTCTGTTCTTTATTTATTATTGTTCACTCTATATAATCAAAAAAACAAATTTTTGAGCCCTGACGATGAATTTATTAAAGTTCGAAGCGTTGGCGAGAAAGCAATAGTTTTTCTTCAATTATCCCAACCAAACCGTTTGAAGAACATATCTGTGGATCACCAATCCTACCATAAATTATTGTCTTTGTCTTTTAAAAAATTTGTCATTCCATCAAAAAATTATTTATATTATATTAATATATCTAGTATGAAAAGGCCCGCACAGTGATTGGCGGGCGACTCCAGAATCCAACCAGAATTTAAATTTACCATTTCATTATTGAATGCGACGAGTGATTCATCTTGTCTTCTACTCTTCAAAATACGCACGGAACAGATCGGTGTTTAGTTTTGAGAGCCAGCAAAAGACAAAGACAAAAATGTTCAAATTAATTCTCCTGCACATGGCGTACTGTTTTCTGATTGGTTGCTGATTAGGATCTTTCATTCACCAGCCAATCAGAAAATACTAGTACGATCTAACAAACTTTTGTTCGTAGACAGCTTTGTAAACCGTGCATGCGTGAATCTTGCTTGGCAACAGTGTTCAGTTCACATGTTCTGAATGTCTGAATAACTACAATAGTCGTGATATTATTTTCCAAAACAATAATCAATTGAATTGTTTCCCTTTTCAATACTGTTTGTGTCCTTTTTTCTTACAAGTGTCTGTGATAATTATGATAAGTGCCTCAAAGCAGAGTATGAAGTCAACTAGTTCTGACTGTATCACCACTTTGGATATAACAAGGTTAGTTGTTTTCTTCACTTTGAAATTCAATATACAGGGTGTCCCAAACTCGATGGCCTATTAGACATTTCTGGAAAACGGGACAGGATTATTTTGAAAATTTGGTTTCTTAGGTAACTAGTTCTGTTCTATCGATCTAAAATATTTTCAGCGCTGCGACGTTGCCGCTTATATTGAAAAGTAGCAACAACTTTGATATTTTAAATAGGACACCCTATATATTATTGCATTTTTTTTTAATTCTCCATGTTGAATTGCGGGTCATACCTAAATCCACAGCGGCTCTTCTGTGATGATACATGAGGGTAGGCGTGGAAATACCCCAAGACTTTAATTTCATTTACTTCGTCTCCAGTTATAGGCTTGATTTGATTTCTTGATGCTTCAACATTCCCAAACACAGCATAATTCCGTTCAATTCTTCTGAATTTTTTTCTATTCCTAGCGGTAACTTTGGATAAAGTTCATTGAATTTTCTGCATGTTCTCGAAAATTCTTTGGCACTCACCGTGAATATAGATAGATAGATAGATAGATAATTTTATTGAATTAATGTTACATTACAGGGTAAATGCTATACTTTAACAGAATGATATTGCACCTAACTTCTGGAGAAGTTGTAGTGTGCCTGACTGGTAGATTTGAGTAGCAAGTAGATTAACTAATCAGTATTTTTTTTTTACATGAACATATCTATCTTGAGTTAACAGTAATAGTAATAGTAAAGAGAGGGCAAAATATAGAAAAGGATGTACATAGTGATAATAATAATAAAGAGATAGTAAATTATAGGAAATAATGTACATGATAATAATAACCTATCTTCATAATATACAAATTAAAAATATAAAGTAAAAATATAAAGTGAACAGATCAATGAGTAAGAAGATTCCAACAGGGTGTTTTTGGCGCGCATGACATTTTGTTTTTTGTGAGTTTGTTATAAATTTTCCGTCATAGAATGAACTTAAAGGTTTCTATGTTTACGAGTATAAATTTTTTCACTTTATTGCAAAATGATTTGAAATTTTTTATACTTTTAAGGTGTTGGGGGAGGCAATTGTAAATTTTTGGTCCTGTTGTACAGATAAATTTTTGAGATAGGGTTGTTTTAGTTTGGGGTGTTTTTAATGTGTCTCTTCTTCTTGTGTTGTAATCGTGTTTATTTATGTTTTTCTCAATTTTATTTTTGTACATAAATTTGGAGGCGCTAAGAACATAAAGTTGGTGTATGTCCATGAATCTTGTATCTGAAAAGAGCAGTGTTGTTGAAAATCTTTTTGGTTTCGATAGTATGACTTTCAAGATCCATTTTTGTGTTAATATGAGTGTTTTTATCTGGCTATGATAAGTACCACCCCATATGATGATACCGTAAGACAAAATAGATTCAGCCAGTGATCTGTATGCTATTGTAAGTATGTTTATTGGGAGGAATTTTCGTAGCTCATAGAACGTGTATACCAGTTTTCTCAGTCTTTTTGTTAAAAATTCAGAGTGGCTATCCCATTTTAGTGTATTATTTATTATTATGCCTAGATATTTTATATTTTCAGTTTTTCCTATAGTTCTCTGACATATACAAGGATTCACTGCACAGTTGGAGTGATATTTCAAGGTGGTGAAGTCAGGCTGATTTACGATACTATTTGAGAAGGTCATAAATTTGGTTTTGTTGAAGTTCAAGCTGAGTAGATTACTGTCTAACCAGCACTTGATTTTGTATAGGCCTGCTTCTGCCTGTTTTTTTGTTGTTTCCCAGGTGTGACTTGTGAAGAGTAGCACAGTATCATCGGCGTATGATATGATATCGCCCGGAATATTTAATTTCAACATATCGTTTATATAAAGTAGGAATAGCTGGGGACCAAGAACTGTTCCTTGGGGAATACCAAGTTCAATTTGCTGATTTTCACTGAAATAGTCATTTATTTTGACCATTTGCGTACGGTCAGTTAGATAGTTCTTGAAAAGCTCATATACAATCCCGCGAATACCATAAGATTCAAGTTTTTCCAAAAGCATTTCATGAGATATGCTGTCGAAGGCTTTCGCCAAATCTATGAATATTCCTATAACTTTTTTATTATTTTCAAGATATTCATGGATTTTTTTTGTGAAATTAAACAGAGCGTCCTCTGTGGAAAGATTTTCCCTGAAGCCGAATTGACAAGATGATATCATGTTATTTTTAGTTAGGTATTTATTTAATCTGGAAACTATACATTTTTCTAATATTTTAGCCATTATCGATATAACAGAGATTGGTCTGTAATTCTTGGGGTCACCTTTATCTCCATTCTTGTGGACAGGGGTTATGACTGCTTGCTTCAGTGCAGTTGGGAATTTTCCGGAGGTGAATATAATATTTATTAAGTGAGCTAATATTGTTACTATGTTTTCTCTGATTTCCTTAATTGTTTTGGTATATAGTTGGTCCGTACCACAGGAAGTTTTATTTTTTAGTTTTTTAATTATGTTTAAGATTTCGTCCGTGGTTACCGGGTCTAGGTACATAGAGTGCATTTGATTGTTTTCTATGCGGAAGGTATCTGTAAAGTCTGTATGTTCGTCTTTTTTATGAGGTCTGCCATTTTCTTCCCAACTGTCGCAAAATGTGTGTTGAAAATATTCGCTACTTCGTTTGGTTTTGACGTTATTATTTTTTGGTCGTTATACAATTCAAAATTTTCCAGGTTTATGTTTTCCGTATTTTTTATTATTTTCCATATGGTTTCGTATCGTTTTTTGCATTGATTAATTTATTTTTATATGAATTTTCTTCCGTTTTCGCTAATAGTTTTGTTAGGTGATTTTTGATTGATGTGATTAGTCCCTGTGTAATCCAGGGCCTAATTTTTTTGGAGATTTTCATGTTTCTATAATGTGTGCATTTTATTATAGCTGATGATAGTTTGTTTTGAAATAGATAGTAGGCTGAGTCAACATTTTGTTCGGCATAGACGTCGTTCCATGTTTCTTGTTGTAGGATAGTGTTGAGTTCGTCATGGTTGATGATTTTTGTTTGTATGTATATGGGTTTCGTGTTTCTTGGGAAGGATTTGCCTTTTTCCGATATGTTAATTATGACACTAAAATGATCTGTTATTGCGCTTTCGAATATAATTGGAATAATTTGTATACCCCTAGTGTTGTGCTCCATTTTGTCAATGCAGCTCATTGTTTCAGGAGTTACTCTAGTGGGTGATTTTATATATTGTTTGTAGCCACATGAGCTAAGAACGTTAATGTAGGAATTAGTTATTATGTTAGGCTTATTTAAATCTATGTTCAGGTCTCCTATCAACATGCTAAAATGGGATCTACCATGATGCTTTAAAAAAAATACTCTAGTTGATCAATGAACCCCATCACATCTGTGGATGGCGGTCTGTAGATCGAAAAAATATCGTAGTTTGATTTGTTGATTGTTATTTTTATTTGCATGACGCTTATATCTGAGATTTTTGTTACCGATATTGTGGAATTCAGCTTATTATTAATGAAGATGCATATACCGTCATTTTGGTTCAGGTCAGAGTTGTTATAGTGCGAGATGTAATTTGGCAATTTGAAGTTTTCTATGTTAGGAATGTTCCAGGTTTCTGTTAATATAATAATGTCACACTGAAAATCAAGAGATTCCAGATATACCACGAATTCATCAAAGTTTTTCCGTAGGCTACGTATATTTTGATGTATGATGTTCATTCCAAGGTTCAGACTTTTTAAGGTTGATTCTTTTAATTCATTACAACTCTTTACAATTTGTTCGTCCACCCTGTTGTAATCTTCTAGTTCCTCAATATATTCTAACATTTCACAGCAATGCTTGGTTTTTAACTCAGTTCTTACCAGGAAAAGAAAAAAATAATAATTACAGAAGATAAATGAAATTAAGAAAGGTAAAAAAGGTAATTGATAAAGTAGGTGAGTTTGTTCGAGTTTTTTAAGTGCGTTTTGTTTTTGTTTGTCCATTGTCATTCCGATATGGATAGATTACTTTAGGATTTCATATTCTTTAAAACAAATTTAAAGTATCTGCATTTGAATATGCATTATAATCCATTTTTAATACTTTCTTCTGACAGAAACACTATGAAAATCACTGCTTGTCAAACTTGGAAGTTTGTTTTGCTCTTTTCTGGTCACGGCACACTACAGATCATTTCAATTGGGAAATATGACCTATTTTGATTCGTTATACTGGGAATTGAAAATGATAGTCACACACTTCAATATACTACAGAACATTTTGCATGTTCTTGCTATAATTTGATCACATTGACCATGAAGAATAAACAATTTCCATTTTGATTCTTTTCTAATCAAATTTACGTTAATGAACGGGCAAACATTTTATTATTGATGACATTTCATAGCTACCTAATAACAAAATATGGCAAAATAATCCAATTTTTATAGAAACTTTCTTTTATTTCGGAAACTGGACTATTTAGGTATAGGAACATGAAACATCATTTGGAAGGAACTTCAATTGTCTTCCAGGATTTTCGATAATATACAGGATGTTCCATTTGAAAAAATGCACTTTTCACCACTTTTGTATGTATCGGTAAAATCACAAATTTCGAACGACCCTGTATAATGGAGAAAGAATTTGCTTAGACACAACTAATACACAGGACATTGTCAAACTACATCCAAAATTTCAGCTGTCTTCCAATCCAAATACCGCAGTAATAAACATTTGATTAGAACTATGTTTCGCACAAAAAATAAGGAAATCAATGAATTTCTCGAAAACCACTGGAGATAGGTATAGGGAAGTATTATACAAAAATATATAGGGTGTCCTATTTAAAATATCAAAGTTGTTGCCCCTTTTCAATATAAGCGGCAACGTCGCACTGCTGAACATATTTTAGATCGATAGAACAGAACTAATTACCTAAGAAACCAAATTTTTTAAATAATCCTATGTCCCGTTTTCCAGATATGTCTAATAGGTCATCGAGTTTGGGACACCCTGTATATCTCAGGCGCAACCCAAAATTTTGTCGAATTTTACAAAGAACGTGCATGTTTTTTTTCATATTTTTAAAAACTGTAATTTGTTATAAAATGGCATTATACACTCGTCATTCACGGGTGTGCACGCATTCTTTTGTATCTAAAGAGCAGACTGAATAGCTGCAACGCTATGTTCTTGTCTTTTAGCATACTGAAAATTTTCCTATAGTTGCTGGGGTATCTGGGGAGATTTTAATACCATCAAAAATATTCATATTTAAAGGTTTTTGGATAGTTTTCACTCCTTCAATAATATTTTGAGGTTTCCAAAGGTGTTTGGGATGCCAAGATTATTTTTTTCACTAATTAAAAAAGAAAGGGAGGAAAACAGTGAAAAACACCACAACACATCCAATATTTAAAATATTTGTTCTTATCTTTGGAAAACGATTTGATTTGATACATGAAGTTTTCCAATATTATAGTAATCAAAGTACAGGGCTCTCTCTTTACGCCAATGGAACTAAAAAGCACTAGTATTTTTTCTTCAAAATGAAACAATAAAGACGCTAAGCCGTATCAAAGCTAAACTAGTATAGATATTGAAAAGAATGTACAATATTCCATGACATGCAGGTATAAAATTATGGTAATTAATGAACAAGAACTCATAAATGAATTCTGATTTGTGTATAGATGGTTGAATAAATATTTAGGAACACTCCAAGCAAACTAATGACGCACACAACAATTCATCATTGACGTCTGAGTAGTGTTAGAAGAAGATACATGTCTTGCGGTTGATTGATATTTCAATTTTTCATTCTCACAATATATAAGGTACAACTGTCAATACAGGAAATCATTACATTAAAGATTCATTGATCAAAGGAATGTGTTAGTTCTCTCATGGCTATTCACTAACTCATTAAAAATGATGATTTGGCGTGATAACAGATACATAACTTCAAGAACTTACATGCCAACGTATTCAATTCAGCAAAATAAATAAACCGATTTATTCATTCAAAAAAAATGCATGTATTTTTCGAAATCTCTTTATTATGAGATTAGAATCTTGAAAATGAATATTCCAAAAATAATTCGCATAATTATTTGGAATTCTGTAAAAGTATCGCCAAAAAAGCATCACGGGAAAATTGATCATACGATTATTAGAATGTGGATGGAAAAAAAATAAAAAATTGCAGTAAAAAATCGAACATTAACATCATCGATTGTATTTCGTTTATCATGCCTCAAGCACATTCCACCCCAATAAGTCAAGAGCAAAACCCTTATAAGCGAATGAAAAGCCAAACAATATGTTCGGAATCAGCGGTGCCTATCGCCCTTGTAAAAGATTGGCAAATCACTCCCATGGTGGCCTTTTATTTTTACTCGTCTAAGCAGGGTCGTTTCTATTTCATAAAGACGGCAATATAAAGTAGAAATTGTTCCCTAGATTACAAAGTGTGATTTATGAAGACGTTAAGGAGGCTATTTTACACGTGAGAAGATTCCATATTTACACTTATTATCAAAGAGTATTTCTTTCGCTACAGTAAAAAATAATGTGTCGATATTTTGTAGGGCAATAACGAATAAATGATTCTTTGAGATACGCACATTGTTTGTTCTTAAAAATAGTTATTTGTCGACGCAAGAAAAACTTATTTGTGATAAAGTGGAAGTGATTATATGAGAGATGAGATTCTATGATTCTAATCTAGTAGTCCGCCGGGACCAGCTACGAAATATGTCGCTTTAAATTGTTAGATATTGTTTTAAATTGTTAGATATTCTGGAAAACGTAAGTCGTAGCGGAAACTCTGTAATAGAAAACAGAGCGTCAATATCAATGGCATGAAGCAAAGAAAAAATATTTAATATGGTGTTCCTCATGGTAAAGTACTAGGGCCGATACTCTTCAAGGTTTACATCAACGATCTATTCAACACTCCAACCCAAGGGATTATTATCAGCTTTGCTGGTGATACTGCCATTTTTTACGAGGACTCTTTCTGGGAGACACTAAAAAGTAAGTTTTGCTTAGTTTTGTGGTAAGTTGTAGATAATCTTTTATTATGAACACCTGTATTTCCTATGTTAATTTCATAGTGCTCGATGATGACAATTGATATTGTCGAAATGCATTGCATATTTCTTTTATAGAAATAAATGCCTTTTTATTGTGGAGTAGACAGCCCTTCTTTCACCCAATTAAAAAGTAACGTTGAAAACGATTTTAATAAAATAGTACACAAAATAAGTATTATAAATCATAATAGATAATAATCTGAAATGGGATCATCATGCTAAGTATGTTGGTAAAAAATTGAAAAGCATGGCGAATAAATTCCAAATGTATAGTAAACTTTTTATTGAATGGTTTTATTTAGCTTGCCTTGTTTGTCTTGTGTGTCAAATCTAGTAATTGAAATTTTACCCCCTTCCTGTTGACCGATTGATCTGAAGTTTGGTACACACCTATAGTTCTGATGATTTAAACCAAAATGGCCGCCGCCACAAAATGGCGGATTACATATTTTTTTACAACCCCCTCAATATGGATATCGAATGAAAGGGTTTGACTAGTAGAATACAGTACACCATGAAAAGATTCCAAATTCAAGATGGCGCTCGAAACAAAATGGCGGATCATAGAGTTTAGACAGTCAATACAACCCCCTCAATATGGATATCAAATAAAAGGGCTTGACTAGTAGAATACAGTACACCATGAAAAAATTCCAAATTCAAGATGGCGTTCGAAACAAAATGGCGGATCATAGAGTTTAGACAGTCAATACAACCCCCTCAATATGGATATCAAATGAAAGGGCTCGACTAGTAGAATACAGTACACCATGGAAAAATTCCAAATTCAAGATGGCGTCCGAAACAAAATGGCGGATCATAGAGTTTAGACAGTCAATACATTAAAACTGAAATCTGGGATCTAATCAAAACGAAAGACTTTGTCAACTTAGAATCGTGATTCAAGCATGAATCCCCCACCCAAGTCAAAATTTCGTATAGTGTCGAGGACTGTGTGGCGTTAGGGTGGCTAAAAATGATTCGTCGTTAGCGGTACATCACCGTAAAGTCTTTGGAAGGATTATGTATTGGGGGAGTTAGATTGCAACAAACTGACAGGAAAGAAACCTTGTAATAATGAGGCACTAAATGAACTAAATAGAATGAGAAATATTAAGTAACTAAATAAAAAACTGAAAACTTGAAAATAAAATAAGTAACAAATTTCTATTACCTACAGTCTACCGCTCATGTCATTATATGCTTTGGATGCATCTTTTCAATAGACAACTTATGCTAAATGTGTATGTGTATAAAAAACTATATTAATGATTGTCATATCACTAGAAATGTACCCAACAAAAGTATTAAAGTTCCAAAGCCAAAAAGTGAGTTTTTCAAAAATTGTTTTAAGTACCTGGGGCCAAAATGTTACCGATTGAGGTCAAAATGCTGCATAAACCTCACAAATTCAATAAAACTGCCTCAATATACATTCATAAAAATTCGGGAAATTTCTATAGATATTTTCTGGAATAATATATGTTATATAGTGGTAATTGTATATTTTTCTCACATTAATTCCACATTTAACGTTTTTCCTATGTATTACTTATAATTCTATCTCTCTTAAGACTTATTCACATATATTATTATTACTTATTATTACTTATAACTATATCTCCTTTAGACCATTAAGACATATTCACATGGCACATACAGGTTTCCCTAACCTAGGTGCCAAATTATACCCATGGAATATTTATCAAGTATCTATGAATTTAGCATCCTTTTTATTTTTTTCTCTTCTCTCTGTAACTCAACTTCTTTCTAATAGTAATAGTAATGTATAACTGATATATGAATATAAATACAAATATAATTATTTAATCATTGATGTATAAAATATATAAACAATGTTAAACAATGTATACAATTTAAAGAAAGAAAAAAGCTAAGTGAAGGGGGATAAAATAAGTAATGAAGTGCATAAAGTACACAAAGTCGCGAAGGGGGATAAAGTAAGAAATGAAGTGCATAAAGTACACAAAGTCGGTGAAGGGGGATAAAATAAGAAATGAAGTGCATAAAGTACACTCGTGAAGGGGGATAAAATAAGCAATGAAGTGCATAAAGTACACAAAGTCGTAAAGTCAGAAAGAAACATTTGCGAACAATATCCATTTATATGGAAGTTTGCATGGATTGTCAGGTGAATATCATTCAACGTTCTGCGTGGTATTTGCTAGGAAAGTAGTTGTTTTTCGCTTGTGCTCTACAAATTGTGTTTCAATTTATATTGAATCCTTTTGTGAAGACGATTTTGTGTACTTCACGCACTTCAATGTATAAACAATGTTTGAACAATTTCAATTTCAATAAACAAACAATACAATACAAAAGTAAATCCGTCACTATCATCGTGCGATATCACAGAACGATCATTTACATATTTACTCAGGTTACGCTACGCCCCATGATTTTATTTTAGTCTGATCAATGCCCTATATTGATGACGAGAGTGGTGTGATGACTGTTATCTCCAAGGCGATCGATCGAGTTTGGCACCAGGGACTCCTCGCCAAGCTTCCGTCTTATGACTTGCCCCCTCAGCTGTGTTCTCTGCTTGCTAGTTTTCTCTCAAACAGGTCTCCCCATGTAGTGGTCGATGGAGTTTCATCTGACACTCTACTCATAAATGCTGGTGTTCCGCAAGGATCTATTCTCGCACCAACACTATTTCTACTTCACATCAACGACCTGTTGAAAGCAACTTCATGTCCAGTACACAGCTTTGCCGATGATAGTACCCTCCATACCGCTTTCTCTTCCAGGGCCCCTATATCAGCCCGTGAAACCAGAAATGAACGAGGAAGAAATGTTAATAATATAAATATGGACTTAGCAACAATTCTCGAGTGGGGATCTAATAACTTGGTAGAATTCAATGCAAACAAAACACAAGCATGTCTTTTCTCTAGAAAAGTCGATCTCACTGTGCCTAACATAACTTTGTCAGGAGTAACCATACCACTGAAGTCATCCATATCGATGCTTGGTATTACTATCAGCAATAACCTTTCCTGGGAAAATCACGTGAGGTCCATTGCCAAAAGTGCATCCCAAAAACTTGGTTTTTGTTTCGTGCCAAGAGCTATTTCACCCCACCCAGCTGCTTATGATCTATAAGGCACAGATCCGACCTGTCCTGGAATACTGTTCCCATATTTGGAGCGCGGCACCTAAACATATCCTGAGGCTATTGGATTCTGTCCAAAAAAGGGCAATTCGTCTCGTCGGTGATGCCTCGCTTACAAACTCGCTCACTTGTCTGGAACACCGTAGAAAAGTTGGCGATTTGTCTCTATTTTATAGATATTTTCATGGGCGATGCTCTTCTGAAATATCAACAATCGTTCCTACTTTGGCAGTCTCTTCGAGACTAACCCGTCAAGTTCAGTCATCACACCCCTTCGTGGTCACTTTGGAGACCTGCAGAACATCACTTTCCAAAGACTCGTTCATCCAACGAACAGCGAGGCTTTGGAACTCATTGCCTAGGGAGGTGTTCCCCGAGGCATACAACCTCCAGAAATTTAAGAAGAACACCAACTCCTACCTTCTTTCCCTTGGTTCCCACGATGTTCTCTGAACATTACAGGATATCCCTTTTCGTGGGAACCAGAACATAAAAAAAAAATATTTTTTAGCTTTTAGTACATTATCTGCATCATTATTATGTTTCTTTACAATAAAACCGTTTAACTTAAAAAAAATAGTTATTTTTTTAAATTGTATTTCCGCCATTTAGTCTACTTTTAGTCGCTATGGTGATCTGTCTTATTGTATGTATTATTAATGTGATTGTAGAGTTCCTGACAATAACGCTTATTCTATTATATTCTAAAAATAGGTTGAAATTAATCTGAGTTAGAACTTTTGTCATTCTATTGCAATAGCCTGTTTTCATTTTTCCAACTTTTATGTTCTGTCTTATGAAAAATTTCGTTACTGATTTATATATAAAACCTTTTTTCCCTGATAAGTCGATAACATCGAAAGAGTGAATAATTATTGAATTCAGCTTGTTTACAAGAATAGCTTTCTCATGTCACTCATTCATAGTTCACTAGGATTTCCTCTCTCGGGAATAGTCCCACGCTACACCAAAGCTCTCATAAGCACCAATTACTGAGGCTAACAAATAAATTCAATCTGTTCTTGTCTGGTGACCATGCACCCCCCCGTACCATCACACACGTGATTTCTAATGTAAATTTACATGACTTCCGTTTCACTACAACACAACCGAAACAAAATAAGCAGGGACGGCTTCGCTTCCAAGTGTTATTCGGGAAATTCAAAACCACCACCACCAAAACCAAACCGAAAAATTATACGAAGATTTTGTTTTCAAATACGTATTTCTTCAAAGACGTTTGATATCAAAATATTATTTTCCATGTTGAAAAGGGAAACATTCTCGATTGAATATTAAATAGTGGATTTTTCTGTGAATTGAAAGAATCCACGATAAAAATTAAGTTATTTTTTGTGAATATCTAACAGAAAACAACTACTTCCCCGGCTAAAGCCACGCTGGACATGTAACTACATAACTGATAGATATTCTGAAAAGGTCCCTAACTCAAAAAAAAACTGAATAAAAATGCAAATTTTCAATTTCAGGGGAAGTAGTTGTTTTCTTAGACATTCACAAAAAATAAGTTCATTTTTATCGTTGATTTTTCAATTCACAGAAAAAAAAATCCATTCAATATTCAATCCCTTTTCAACATGAATACCCCACAAGAGGTTATCTTAAACGATGGAAGATAGTGACTAAAGTTTATATTTCAGTCGCAGATGATTCCACATCTGATTTTATGAACATCCTGTTCATTTTTTCAAACAAATCAATTATTTTCCAGTTCCAAAAAACTCTAATTGGAAATGCACTAAGATTAAATAAGCTTTTCTTCGATCAAGAAACCTAAAAATCCATACTATTCTTAGGAGGACCAAGAGCTAAAAATTACTAGTTTCTAGTGTAATTCGAATGTGTTTTATTTATAGTTCCTTGTCAGTCTTATTATGTTTGAATATCTTGAGGATATCATTTGACTGACAAAGTTGGGACACGCTTCCTTAATTTGGAACCCATCTAGTCAGTTATATAGGTATAGAGAAAGGTTGCTTGACAACGACATTTCCTAAAACTTCTACTATATAGATCTGATGAAGTTTACCAACCAATCGATTTTCTCCACGATACATTATTAGCTAGACATGAAATGTTAAATCTGAGTTGGTGTCGTTATTCATATTCAAACTCATTAACAATTAATGACCCATGCATCCTGTACCTAGACCAGCGTCTAGAAGGGGCAATACGTTTTATCTTTCATTACCATGAACAAATATTTTGTAAAACTCTCCTCATTATAACATGTGTGTCAAATTCAATTTGGTAAGTTGTCAGCTAGATACATTTCACTGTTCTATCTCGACGATTAAATCTTTTTATCTCTGCTGAATTTGTATAATTATCTTGTGAAAATTGTTGTATTCGTTTTTGAGCAACTTATATCCCTGTACTGTAGTTGGGTGTAACCTGTAGAACAGTGTAATAGATAAATAAATGGCACCCTGCATGTCCTCATACAATAGGATATACCACCCCTATAAAGTTAGAAAAGCCACTTGCTCAAAAATCGATCAAATCTAGGACAATAATTGTCGTAAATTGTTTTTTGTTTTGTTTTTAACCGCTTTCTTAGTTGTTTTACCAACCCTCAGATGTTAATGAAAACTTGTACGAGTTAAGATCACGGGGGCCTTACCTTTTATAGTGGGATCCGAAACCACTCTTGGGGCTTTGAGAAAAAATTCACCGGTGAATACAAAAAATGTGTCGCCTTTTTTGTTTTTTCATAGAAGATGGCTGTGCTAACTTGATATGAGGTAAGTACTGCCACTACAGTAAATTCACGAGTGAAAGTCGAATTTCAGAAATATTGTTATTAAAATTTGTATTATAATTGTGGAAATTCATTAAACAGAACAAAAATGCACTAAAATATATCTTAAGAAAATATGCGCCTTTTTGTGAACATTTCCTGGTATCAAAAACAGCACACGACAATTATGTTTTGGTAATTCGGCACTTGTGAAGTGAATTTTGGGCTGGAAGAAACAATATTCAACTGAGATACATGGTGCATTTCCAAAAAAGGGAATTTCCAATTGATTCATTGTTCTCAACTTTGTTTTTCGCTTCAGGAAATTCAAAATGAGCACAACAATTATGTTTTAATCATTCGACATTTGTTAGGTAAGTTTCCGGCTGTAAGAAAAAATGTTCAACTGACATACAGTGAGTATTGCTGGAAAATCATTAAAATGCTTATATGTTCTAAAAAATATATTTTAGTGTATGTTTATCATGTTGAATGTATTTCTACAATTATTCGACAAGTTTTGACAAAAATATATTTGATATTTGACCCTTAGAAAAAAATGTGCGCCATTCTTTTGCCTCGGGAAATAAAAAAACTGCTGGACAATTATGTTTTGGTCATTCGACAATTGTTAGGTGAATTTTCGGTTGTAAGAAAAATTGTTCAAGTGATATACAGTGAGCATTATTAAAAAAATTAATTTTAGTATTGATCATTGTTTACGAAAAAACTTCTGAACATTCGAATTCAAAATTCTAAGACAAACAAATTCTGCCCATCCGTGTAAAATGCATAAATCAAGATGTACTTATATGAATGCGATGTTGGCAAGTACTCGAAATTTCAACGGACGCCAGGAAATATCCCTAAAAAGTCGTATATTTCTTTCAAAATATATTTTAGTGCATTTTTATTATGTTTAATCGATTTCCGCAATTATACGGAAAATTGGAAAATTTTAATAACAATAGTTCTGAAATTCTACTTTCACTCGTAAATTTATTGACTTGAATCAAGTTAGCACAGCCCCCCCCCCCCCTAAAAAGATAAACTAAATAGAGGCAGAGGCCCAGAAAAGTGTGGATATGGAAATTGTATAGGAATCATCCAAATACGTGAAATGGATTGATAACGTGTGCAAACTTTCACTAGAATAATAGCAACATACTTAATTATTTATAAAATTAGCTAGAGCAACAACAGTTGAAAATCGTCTGGCTTCAACTTCTCTTCTTTATAGCTTCAGGAGATTGCTTTACAAGCCTTCAGTACTTATTTAAAATATCGAAACAATGTATTTGCTTTGACGAACTCTACGAACAGCAGTCAAAACCGTCAAAACTTATCTAGTCCCGCTGCAAATGATTGGAAATGTCAAATGGTTCAATGTTCTGTAAAAAAATATTTGTTTTGGAGAAAATAAAAAGAATAGTGACAACTTTTTCAGCTTAAATTGGAATTTATACATAAATATGGATTGAAAAAAAAAGTTATCCTCGAAAAGCGTATATTTTTTTCTGAAAACAATTGTAACTTTAATGCTGTACCTCGATCTCTGTCTCTGGGAGTGGCCATAGTTTTGGCTCTATTACGTTACAATTATCTACAGCCGACCCTGTACGCACCTACATTCGTGGGTAAAGTTATCAAAAAACAAATACCTAGAACCCCATCGAACGATAGATCAAGTGTTATTTCCACACAAGGAGTGCCAAACAAAGCGCATTGTGCGAGCGACAAAAGAAATACATTTTGACGTACGCTATACGCGTGCATTTACCCGTGGGAAAAAAGAACCCCCTTTCAAAGTTTCCCCTTAGCAATAGGCGTATTAGTGATGGGTGTTTAACTCACCCTCACTGTTGTATAGATATCGAGCAATTAATAAATTACTGGTACCTACATAATTGATGATGAAAAACTTCTTGATATGAATTTTAAAAATATTGGCTTCATTTTAGGCATTTTATTATTTTATATTATACATTATTATACAGAGCTATATATCTTGAAAAGCATTAAGAAATCCTGGATTTCAAATTTACACGAAAAAAAATGATATTTTTATTAGTTAAAAACGTAATGGAAGGTTTATGGAACGTTACTCAATAACTAAACCTATGATTCAGACTAATAATTATGACCATAAAGTGAACCAATTTTCAACTAAGAACTAACGGTTTAGGTAATAAAATAAATAATTAAAAAACTATTTAAAGACAAGCTTTTATTCAAATGCACTGAAAAGTAAAAAATAATTGCTTTGGATGTGCGACGTAGGTTATCCCGTGAGTTATAGATTCAAAAGCTTGTCGCTTTTGTATTATTTTCAGTTCGAATACAAAAGCGACAACATACGTCACAGATCCAAAGCAATTATTTTTTACTTTTCAGCTCATTTGAATTAAAGTTTGTTTTTAAAAAATTTTCATGAATTATTTTATTTTGTGCTTTTTAGTACTTGAGTACGCCTTAATCTATGTATTTTTGTTAAAGAATCGTTATTATGAGGCCTTGAAGTTGCCATCTTCCATTTATGAATTTTAACTAAAAATCAATAATCTTCGACTAAATTCATAATCTCCGACCCCAAAAACCCCGACATTGCAATTTTGAATCGAATCGGGCCAAAATTAAAAAACTCGTCTTGCGTTTGTAAATTTTGACAAAAAATGCATAATCTCCGACCCCGAAAACCCCCACATACAAATTTTGAACAGAATCGGACCACAATCACAAAACTCCTTCGGTGTTTTGGTGCCGCCATCTTGAATTTATAAATTTTGACAAAAAAATCATAATCTCCGACCCCAAAAACTCCCAAATACCAATTTTGAATCGAATCGTACCTTGATCACAAAACTCGTCCGCCATCTTGGAGCCGCCATTTTGTTTTTTTTTTTTCTACCAAAAAATTCGTAATGCATTGTCACCGTAATTATGAACACCTGCCAAATTTCAGCTCAATAGGATGTCGACAAGTGCTCCAAAAATGGATTACAAATTTTGAACCGGAAAGAATGACAGAACGAATGACAGAAAGACAAGCAAGTTAAATAAAAGCGTGTAATAAAAAGGAAAATGGGCATATACACCGATTTGGAATATTTTATTTATAACATCACTAAACATGGTTTTTCTATACACTTACTTGAAACCATTTTCGGATTCAGATTATAGAATCTGTATTTTTCCAAATATTTCAGACCAAAAATGTTGTCAGTAATTCTCAGTAAAAACAGAAGAACGGCATAAACACCACAGCATTCTTAGGTCTAGTCCTACTTTCTATGTAGTTAGTAGTTCTTGGGAAAAACTACATCAACCTTCCATTAGAGTTTTTATGGTGAATGGATTCATAAAGTAGTTTCAAGTCGTTGTTAGTCGTAAGTCAAATCTCAAGGAATGAGCGCACTGTCATATCCTCAAAAAAGGCTTTCATTAGTCAACGATTTAGTGCAATCGCTTTGATTTTACACGATATTCATTCTGCTGTTTCACTTTTCAAAAATAACCGACTCAAAACAGACATTCGTCTTACTAATAATAGTTATAGTCTTAACGGTTAGTCGCGCAGTCGCTTTGATATTCAACAATATGCATTCTGCCGATTCGATTTTCAAAAATCACTGACGTATAAACCCAAAACAGTCTTACTAATAATGTTTAAAGACTAAACTGAAAAAAATGTATGCAACAAGTGCAATAAACGCTTTTTGCACGAGTTGCATACAATATTTTTTCTACGTTCATGAAAAAAACAAAAAATGTTTTATTCAGATGGGGCACAAGTGTAGAAAAATAAAAAGCATACTAAAAATTGCGTCGATTTGACGTTTGTTTGTTATGATCACAAATGACAGTTGTAGAATGACAGATGAGTGCAATATAGTATATTAAAGTATAAGAGGAATAAAAAGGGCTTTAAAACACGCGCGATTTTTCGAAATAGAGCAAGTGTTTTTAAGACCAGTTATCCACGAATACTTCACGTTATTTTTTTTTATTGGTGCACTTTGAAATCATATATACTGGTATTATTACTACAAAAAATAGAAATAAGAACTAATAATGCAAGAAGGTTGAATTCGTGATGTGACATCAGTATACCTTTCGTTGTCATGGAAATGAGAAAAACAGATATTCATTTGCAATTTGTTATGAAAGATCAATATTTGTTGTCACCAGAGCTCAAAAATGAATTATTCTAATATCGATTTTTTGAATAGTGAGGCAGAATCGCGGTTAATACCGCGAAAATCCAGTGATATATATAAAAAAGAATATGAAAAATTCATCAAATGGATGGAGGAGCACATATAAATGAACGAATCGTTAGTAATATTTTATTTGACGTTACAAGGTACCCCTGTCAGATCAATAATAAAAAATTTGTCATTTAGACTTCACATTTCTCGATTTGTTGATGTTGTCATGGTAACTTTAAAAAACGCGCGTTTTTTAAAGTTAGATTTAAACACGCTGAGGCGTGCTTTAAATGGGTAAAAAGGGGCACCAATAAAAAAAACATGTTATTGCACAGTGCAACAAAATACCACTTTTTCCACGAAATATAGTTCCATAAAGTTTTGTTTTTTGCATGAACGTAGAAAAAAATTATTAGGTACGATAAAAAACGAAAGTGATTTTTCACACTGAGGTCTCAAACTGTCTACTCCTTAAGTGTAGTCACTTAAGAAGGAAAGGATTCCATACTGAGGCCTCAATCTGCCTGCTTTGGGGTTCACAACTTTCCTCAACATTACCGAATAAGAACTCCACATTGTTATGAATTAGTGGAGTTTGTCAAAACATAATTGTCCTCCTTCAGTACATTTCGACTTATTTTGTGTTTGGGATCTTTCCTGAAATAATTTGTAGTTTAGTTTTGTTTATTGGTTTAATCGAAAACAGTGGATAATCAAATGTAAATGAGTATTTACATCCATTTTATGTCCACATAGCGAATATTTGAAGATTTTGAATATCTGATTTTGTAATAATATTCTGAACTCTTTGTCTCGTTGAAGTTTCCATTGGAAATATATATTTATTATTGGTCGTTTGCATTATTATTAGCTACCCAAATATTATCGATTTTGCTACGGTTTTTTATGAACTTCATAAGCTATCTTCATCCTATTGAAAATAAAGCGAATGATTTTGGTTTTTGGCGGTATTGGGCATACCCGTTATTAGCCTCAAGATTTATCACCAAAAATTGATGGCTTTACCTGTCTCCTTTTTTGATATAATTGGCACTTTCATGCTTTGGGAGTTTGTAGTTTATCGTCTTACTATAGGAACACAATATCTCAAGAAAGGGAAACCAACCCAACATATATATATATATATATATATATATATATATATATATATATATATATATATATATATATATATATAAATATATATATATATAAATATATATATATATATATATAAATATATATATATATATATATATATATATATATAGGTATATATGATCCCACTATAAAAGGTAAGGTCCCCGTGATCTTAACTCGTACAAGTTTTCATTAACTTCTGAGGGTTGGTCAAACAACTAAGAAAGCAGTTAAAAACAATTTTACAAAAACAATATATATATATATAAACTAGTTAATAGTGGGGAATGCAGCAATATCAAAAAGAAAACTCTTGTAAGTTTGTCCAAGCTTTCGGAATTGTTTTATTCCATCATCAGGGAACTACAATTTTTTTTAATATTAATTAGTTTATATCCTAACTAGTCAGCAAAGACTACCCTTTTACATATATATATATATATATATATATATATATATATATATATATAATGTTGGATTATTTTTTTTTTAGACTAATCTTCAGATCCTGGCAGGATTGGAAAAAATCACGATTTTTTCAACTAATCCAAAAAAACATGATTTCTTTAATAAATCCTAAACCTATAGTTTGATTGAATTTTGCGAGTGCTATAGACTGAGCCTAACGTAGAAACTAAGTCCTGAAATAAATCAGCGATTGGTCGAAATGTTTCAAGTATGGAATAGTTTTGATTAGTTTTATTGCCGCTAATAGTGAAACTCAAATCGAAATCAAAACCGTTTGATCGCAAAGAAAGTAATTAAAAAATGTGTTTTAGAAAGAGGAATAGTCAAAAAGTTATTCAATACTGAGGCAACTATTTGGGGCGATAGCCTCTTCAGCTTCGGTTGAACGAGTATTTTCCACATTTGAAATTGTGCACACCAAGTTACGAAACCGACTGGAAAAACAAAAAGCTGGAAAATTCGTCTTTTTTGTTCAAATATTATAATAATGACACTGATATCGATACAGCAGAGTGACATATGATTTATTTAGATACTGTTACACCTAAATTTTTAAGTCACTTGATTAAATCATTGATTTTTACTGAAAAAATCATTTGATTTAAATCGTGATTTAAATCACGATTTAAATAAAAATGATTAAATCATGCCAACCCTGGATCCTGGTCATCTTCTGACATTTGTCAGATTTCCGAACTTATTTGGAAGTTTTGTATTTATTGTTTGAACTGTTTGAAATGACTACTCTAAGCGGCATTCATTCAGTTTCAGTTTATTCAGTTCAGTTTATCGTACAAATATTTTTACAATAAATTGTCAATGGTTTATGCCATAGATGAAGGAAAGAGATAGCACCTAAGCATGTAAAATGCTTGTTTTGTGACATGTCTCTCTCCCTGATAGAGGCTATAATGAATAGTACTATGTTATAATACTGCCGAGACTATAGTGAGCGTTATGGTAATCCAATTGTAAGCGATTCTAGAAAACCCAGAAGGAAAAAGCAACAATTTTTATTTTTTAGAAAATACTCAAAATGAGATTTTGATTTTGGCTTATAAAATATTTCATGCTTGACTTATATTTACTTTTCTTACTAATAATTTTTAGGTGAGGAGGTATCATATTGAAGAGCTTTGGCCCGAAAAAGAAGACATATCTTTGGGTGTGGTGTTTTTCATATAACGGTAGATTTAAACCTAAGTTTTCTGCAAATCTAGTATTTACTTTTTTTTCCATCATATCTGTTCTTTCTATGGAATATACACATCAAATATTGTAGTGAGTATAGACTTCTTACATTAAGAAGTTTAGTTTCTTCATATAGTTGTTCACTCGAGAATAATCTATGTTTTTTAAATATTATTTTTATAATAGTGTTTTGTACAGCCTGGAGGCTGCGCAACACATTGTCTAACGTTTGTTTGAAGGTTGTAGACGATGTGGTAACTTGATTACTATCGTTTCGGACGTCCATCGTCTTAATGTATTTAAAAGGTTTTCACGACGTTTCGAATGCTTGTATCTGCAATCGTCTTCATTCATTCCCCCCCAAACAGTAATGCAGTACTGTATGACCGATTCTGCTAGTGAGTGGTATAAAATGCACATGTTTCTTCTATTCAAAATTTCTCTCACTGTGAAAAATTTGTAAGTTAATTTTCTTAGCCTTTTCGTGACATATATGACGTGTTCATCCCACCTCAGGTGTTGGTCAAGTATTAAACCAAGATAGTTTATTTTTTTAACTTTTTCAATTGTTGGGCAAGTACAGGGTATTTCTGTCGAACATCTTGGAGAGTGTATTTTTAAAGCATTGTTTTGTGGTTGATCTCTTTCATCTAGTGTGAGGGAAATAAATTTGGTTTTCTTTACGTTCAGACTCAGAAGACTGTTGTTTAGCCATGAACTTATGTTTTTCAATCCCGCCTCTGCATTATTATATGTTTGGTTCCAATTTTCGCCTGTAAATTTAATTGCTGTATCATCCGCGTATGAAATAAGCTATCAGAGAGATTTGCTTTTACCCGACTAATGCTGTTTATATATATTAAGAAGAGTATCGGTCCCAAGACAGTTCCCTGTGATACCCCAGTTGTGATTTCTACTGGCTCGCTCAGTTCATTGTCTACTTTTACCTTCTGCTTTCTGTTTGATAAATAATCTCGCAAAACATCAAGAGCAGATCCACGAGTCCCATAATGATATAGTCTGTCTAGTAATATCTCGTGTGATACTGTGTCGAAGGCCTTGGCTAAATCGAGAAAGACTGCTAGGCACTTTCTCGACCCATCCAAGGTCTCGACAATTATGGCATTCTCTGTATTTGAGTTTTTTTTAAATCCTTGTTGGTTTTCCGAAATGACTTGATGCAAACCGAAGAATTCAACTAACCTTTTTTTTAAACTCTGCTCAAATACATTTGCGAAATTATTTATTACCGATATTGGTCTGTAATTACCTAGTTCTTCTCTGGCCCCTGCTTTATAAATGGGGGTGATTGTTGACTGTTTCCATTTATCTGGTAATATTGTAACGAACCTAGGCCGGACCTGTCGCCTCACATGTTGCCGTCGACAGCGATGAGATCATCCCCGGAGATGTTCGAGAACCATCCAGTGCGCTCTTCCGCGGAAAACAACGGTCAATGTTGGAAACAATTGGAACATGCCGTCGCCAACTGTCCGAATTCGAAACATCGAGAATGCTGTATCGGAGATAAATAGACAGCCCTCAAGAGGGAGTAGATAGTCTGAACGAGCCCATACCATCGAGCTATACAGTGGCGTAGTAATATAAATTAAGTTGTAGATTAAGTGTGAAATAAATTAGTAGAACCAAGTTAAGTTTATTTACGTTACAATTGGTGTCGGAAGTGAGATTTTGAAAATAAACAAGTGATCGTGGAGTGGATAAAAAAGTTTATTTACGTTACAATTGGTGTCGGAAGTTGAAAAATAAATTGATAGACCTTTTGTACGCCCAAAATAGACAGTGGCCCGGTTTTCCGGGAAATGGACAATTGTGCGGGAATATAAACTGATACACTCTTCGCGTGAAACAGACAATAGACTGGTGGCCCGTGGAAAAGAATTCGCGAAGTGAATTTTTAACAAACTGATAAACTTTTTCGTGTGAAACAGACTGATACCTCGTCAAAGACAAAATGTGTTCAAGAAAAGTGCGCCTTGCGGATTTGAAGGTAGCGGAATTGAAACAGGAATTGGAGGAAAGGGAACTGGAAACAACAGGTAAAAAGCAAGTACTCCAGGAAAGACTTGCAGAAGGACTTATACAAGAAGGTGAGGACCCGAAACATTTTATTCGAAGTTCCCGGAGGTGATTTAAGTTTGGTAATGAATAAACTGGAAGAAAATGCTAGAAATCTGGAAGAGAAGCTTCTAGAAAATTCAAGAAGCTTGGAAGAAAATGCTAGAAATCTGGAAGAGAAGCTTGAAGAAAATTCTAGAAATCTGGAAGAGAAGCTTCAAGAAAATTCTAGAAATCTGGAAGAGAAGCTTCTAGAAAATTCAAGAAGCTTGGAAGAAAATGCTAGAAATCTGGAAGAGAAGCTTGAAGAAAATTCTAGAAATCTGGAAGAGAAGCTTCAAGAAAATTCTAGAAATCTGGAAAGAAGCTTCTAGAAAATTCAAGAGCCTGGAAGAAAATGCAAGAAGCCTGGAAGAGAAGTTCCTGGAAACACAGAAGGCCTAAAAAAGAATTTTGTGTGGTGTGGCTAATTTTCTAGAAGAAAGAATGGGAACCGTTGAGACAGAGATAGATAAAATTAGGGAGCAAATGAACACGGAGGTAGATAAAATCAAAGATGGGGTCGAGGCAGAAATGGACAAAATAAAGGAAACGATCAGTAAGCTGGAAAAACGAATTAATAGTGCGCCCCCCACAGAGATGGTTAACGAAAATGCAATGCTGGACTTGAGTTTGAACTTGGATAAAGTTCAAGAGGGTATAAAAGATGTCAAGGTCATTTCAGAAATAGGGAAGCTTTCCATGAAGCCGCCTCAGTTCGACGGAAAAACTCCATGGGCAAATTACCGCCGGCAGTTTGAAGCAGCGGCCAAAGCAAACGGATGGAATGCAGGGGAAAGAGCTGTAGCACTGACACTTGCATTACGTGGAGAAAGCGACAAATATTCTACAAACTCTCACCGCCCAAGAACAGGAGGACTATGATCAGCTGATTAAACATCTAGAATTACGATATGGCCACGCTCATTTTGGAACACGTATACCACTCCCAGCTGAAAAATCGCTGCCAAAAAATCGGGCGAATCCTTACAGAATTCGAAGCTGACATTGCACGCTTGGTTCGTCTCGCATATCCAGCCACACCAGAAAATGTAATGGAGCGACTAGCGGTTCAAGCATTCTTGGATGGACTCCGTGACCAAGAAACCAGACAAGCGTTGATATTAGCTCGTCCAACACATCTCGTAGACACTGGCACAGCTTTGGAATTTGAGGCAGCAAAACAATGCTGCAAAAGCCAAAGTAAAGTTCAAACGATTGAGGAAGACTCACAGGAGCCTGCTAACTGGAAGCTGCCATAAGAAAGTGATGAAGGAAGTGTTGCCTGAGAAAAGACATATAAGATGCCGGATGTCGCAAAATTGGACATGTGCGTAGCAAATGTCCAACATTCATCGACTCCGATGCAGGAAAACTAAGAAGGTCGATGAGAAGGGGCAATCGTCGGCATGTTCCGGCAAGCCCGGTTAACAACGCATATGTCCTTTATGCTTCAACGACAGAACAAGGGTGTCTTCGTAGACGGTCTCATCAATAACGAGCCTTGCACCATGCTGCTAGATACAGGTGCGACTAGGACAATTCTCGGGCCTTCCTTTGCCAGAACACCGGAACGGATTGAACCGACAACAGGGGAGCCAGCTACTGTATATGGCGAGCTACCGATTGAAATAATTTTGGGCAACACTAAAGTGAAACATCAGGCACTTGTAGCGGACATCGAAGACGATGCAATCATCGGAATGGACATCATGAATTCCAGAGGGTTTGAATTGGATTTCAAAGACGGCGTCCTACGTGTCAACGGAGAAGAGCTGGTACTTCATGGGAGAAGTGAAGGTTGATCCGTGTGCTGTTGGCTGAAGATGTAAGCGTACCTGAGAGGGCTGAAACCATTCTGGAGGCTCGCCTGGACGGGAGTGCGAGCAGTGGGACGTGGTGATGTTCGAGCCCAAACTTCATGATAGAAAATTGGACGAGGGTTGCCTAGGGAAGACCTTGTTGCGTGCTGACAAATTTGTGCCGGTAAGGGTCATGAATGTCAATTATTTCCCAGTGACCTTGAAGAAAGGAACAATTTTGGGGCACTGCTCGTCAGTTTCATCCGTGATCCGGGGCGTACGAGGTACGATTAGCCAACCCAACAACTTGCCCACAGAACTAGAAATTAGTTGCCATCTCTTCCAAAGACATAAAACCAGCTCAACAGCCCAAACTAAAGAGATTTAGTCAAAAGTACCAAGAACATCTTCGATACCGGACAAGGAAAAGGGGGTCGAACTAATGTGGTCCAGCACAAGATTGATACTGGGGGTGCCCGACCGATCCGGCAATCAGCAAGAAGACTTCCTCTTGCCAAGAAGGCAGAGGCTGACAAAATAGTCAGCGATATGGGAAAAGAAGGAGTTATCGAACCGTCTGACAGTCCCTGGTCCTCTCCAGTCGTACTGGTGGAGGAAAAGGATGGATCGACACGCTTTTGTGTAGACTATCGCCAACTTAATAATGTCACGAAGAAGGACAGTTACCCTCTCCCGAGAATAGATGACACCCTAGACACGTTGGCTGGTTCCACGATTTTCTCGACCCTTGATCTGAAGAGTGGATACTGGCAAGTAGAACTCGCTCAGGAAGATCGAGAAAAGACTGCTTTACCATCGGCTCAGGATTGTGGCAGTTCACCGTTATGCCATTCGGGCTCTGTAATGCTCCCGCCCATTCGAAAGATTGATGGAAACAGTACTGAAGGGACTCTCATGGAACACGTGTCTAGTGTATCTCGACGACATAATTGTGGTCGGCAGATCGTTCGAGGACCACGTGAAAAACTTGGAGGAAAGTATTCCTGCGACTGAGGAACTCGGATTGAAGCTGAGCCTAGAAATGCCATCTGTTCCAAAAAGAGTACGATACCTCGGCCACGTTGTCTCTGGGGAAGGAGTAGCAGTGGATGACCAGAAGATCAAAGCTGTTAAGGATTGGCCCATCCCAAAAGACATTCACCAACTTCGAAGTTTCCTTGGTTTTGTGCACATACTATCGCCGATATGTGCTGGGGTTCCTAAACATCGCTAAACCACTGACCAGGCTCACGGAAGGTCAAACAAAGTTCCAGTGGTCCGAAAAAATGCCAAGACTCGTTCAGGAAGCTGAAGGAGCTTTGATTAACGCACCTGTTCTGAGCTATCCCTTACCCAACAGGGAAGTTCATTTTGGATACGGACGCCAGCAACGTGGGACTTGGGCTGTCTATCTCAGATCCAGGAGGGGCAGGAGAAGGTCATTGGTTATTTCAGCAAGACGCTCAGCAAACCAGAGCGCAATTACTGTGTCACCAGGCGAGAGCTGTTAGCTGTTGTAAAGGGAGTGGAGCACTTCTACAAGTACGTGTATGGAAGAAGATTCCTGTTGAGGCTGACCATGCAGCTCTCAAATGGCTCTTACAGTTCAAAATCCTGAGGTCAAGTAGCACGTTGGATCGAGACTCCAAGAATTCGATTTCGAGATCGAACATCGAGCCGGAACTAGCCATAGAATGCAGATGCCTTGTCGCGAAGACCATGTCCCGATGATTGCTCACATTGCCGACGAGCAGAGAGAAAGAAGCAACACTTTGTAGAACCGCGGCAATGGATGACAACTGGAATGACAGCAAGATCCAGAAAGACCAAAAAGAGACCCCGACCTTGGCTTAGTCGTCAGCTGGAAGAAGGGCAATCGAAGACCATCATGGCAGGAAGTCGCAGGTTACTCGCCGGCTGTTAAGTCCTTTTGGGCACAATGGAACTCTCTTATTCTGGACAATGGGATCCTGAAACGTGTGTTGGAGGCCGATATTGGTGGGAAGACAGACGCCAAATAATTGTTCCCAGGAACAGAAGAGAGGAAGTGCTGCAGGAAATCCATGATGGAGTCGCCGGAGGACATCTGGGAGTGACGAAGACCCTGCAGAAAGTGAGGCAACGGTTTTACTGGGCCAATTGTCAAGCTGACGTCAGGACTGGTGCAGGAAGTGCGCTGTATGCGCTGCTAGCAATGGACCTCGAATACGCCCCAAGGCCCCGATGCGTAAAGTACAACGTAGGCAGCCCGTTCGAGAGAATCGCCATTGACATCGCCGGCCCGTTTCCCGTATCCGACCACGGGAATAAATACATCCTTGTGGCAATGGACTACTTCGTAAGTGGGCGGAAGCCTATGCCCTGCCAACCGGAAGCCATCACCGTCGCCGACGTCTTGGTGAAAGAATGGATATGCCCGATTCGGTATTCCAATGGAGCTGCACTCGGATCAAGGCGAAATTTCGAATCAACCTTTTCCAAGAAATATGTCTACTGCTGAACATCCGCAAGACAAGAACCAGGCTACATCCGCAGTCCGATGGAATGGTGGGAACGGATGAACAGGACGATCAACCGCCACTTGTCCAAGGTTGTCTCTGGCCATCAAAGAGACTGGGACCAGTATCTTCATTTGTTCCTGATGGCCTATCGATCCGCAGTTCACGAGTCAACCGGTCAAACCCCTGCTAGTATTATAATGGGCCGAGAACTGCGACTGCCTTGTGACCTGAAGTTTGGGATACCGCCAGGACAAGACACTGCGGGGAGGACTACGTCAGCAAACTTCGGCAGAGAATGGACGACATCCACGAACGAGTCCGGTTGAACATCCAGAGTGCCAGCGATAAAATAAAGAAGACCTATGACATCAAGGCCGACGCTGGAGGTTTAAGGTTGATGACCTGGTTTGGCTGTACAACCCCAAACGTCGTCGTGGACTATCACCAAAAGTTGCGGAACTCGTGGGAAGGCCCGTATAAAATCGTGAAAAGGATAAACGCCCTTTGTGTACCGAATCCATAAGCCACCCCGAGGAAACCAAGGGTCGTCCATTTCAACAGGTTGGTTCCACGCTGGAAACCATGACCAAGTTCGCACCCTCAAGCCACCGGAGGATGATATGACGTTCGAGAAGTTTATGTCCTTGTATTCAAACGGGCAGAAAGTTCTACATGGGAGTTACTAGAGAGGAGTCACGAGACCTTTTCGAGGTGCCTGCTGACTACGCACTAGCGCACTGTGTGGCGAAGATCTTCGAATGTCCAGGGCATCGCCGTAGTGTTCTCCAAGAAATTTGGTCAACTCCAAACACTGGGGGCAGAATCCAGAAGTTGGTGGGGGGGCTACAGTTGAAGAAAGGCCAGAGAAACATCTACTACCTAGTTACCAAGAGGCATTCCCAAGATAAACCGTCCTATGAAGATGTCTGGAAGAGTCTCACCCAAACTAAGAGATACTATGGTGGACCAGAATCTGGTGGATCTAGCAATTCCAAAATTGTCCTGTGGTATTGATGGGTTGGACTGGAGAGTCATAAGAATATGCTGGAGGCGATATTCAGATCCAGCGGCGTCAAGATTTTTTGGTTTGCTGTAACCCTCTTCCACGACCGATCATGAAGACCGTGGAGTGTTACTTCCATCGAACTTCACGGTGCAGATATGAGAGTCATGCAGATATCGTCACACTCCAAGGATGAAATTTCGGGACGAAATGTCTTTAAGAAAGGGGGCAATGTAACGAACCTAGGCCGGACCTGTCGCCTCACATGTTGCCGTCGACAGCGATGAGATCATCCCCGGAGATGTTCGAGAACCATCCAGTGCGCTCTTCCGCGGAAAACAACGGTCAATGTTGGAAACAATTGGAACATGCCGTCGCCAACTGTCCGAATTCGAAACATCGAGAATGCTGTATCGGAGATAAATAGACAGCCCTCAAGAGGGAGTAGATAGTCTGAACGAGCCCATACCATCGAGCTATACAGTGGCGTAGTAATATAAATTAAGTTGTAGATTAAGTGTGAAATAAATTAGTAGAACCAAGTTAAGTTTATTTACGTTACAATATTCCTGTTTTAAAGGTTTAGTTTATTATATGTAATAATGGTGCTATGATGTTTACGTGGATTTTTTTAATTGTGGTTACCTCTATTCCGTCTGGTCCAGGGAAAGAGTAGTTTTTTAGCTTTCCAATTATTTCAATAATTTCATTTTTTGAGACAGGGTTTAAAAATATTGTGGGACCAACGGAAATATCGTTTAGAAAATTTGGAGGGGGATCTATGGTGTTATCAATTTGGTTCGCCATTTTTTTTCCTATACTTATGAAGTATTCATTGAATGCGTCTGCTTTAGAAGAGTTATCTGTTATTTTTTCCCCGCTTTCGTTCTTGATGTTCATGTTTGAAATAGATTTTTTGCTATTATGATTATTTGAGATTTCATTAATCAATTGCCAAGTTTTTTAACAGTTGCCGTTGAATATTTCCAGTTTTTCTTTGTAATATTGATTTTTTGGCGATTTTATTAGTTTATTCAGTTTATTCCTGTATCTATTGTATACTGCCTTTGATTCTTCTGAGTAATTCGTTATTAATTTTTTCTTAAGAGTATCCCGTTTTTTTATTGAATTGATTAGACCATCAGTTATCCATGGTTTGATTTTACGGTTTGAATTTTTTTTTTCCTTTCTTTTTCTAAAAATATTCAATTGGAATTAATTTTTTTTTTTTTTTTTACATCTTTTTGATAACCATGATCTTTTTTTTCTTATGATATTTTCAAAAAGGTGGTGTAATGGTCTGAAAATCGAGTTTCCTTTCCATCACCTCCTTTCCATGCAGGATACTATCGATTTCGTCACCCTGTATTTCCAGTTTACGTTCATGCTCATTTGTTATCTCGCATATTTCTTGTTTCAATTCTGTTATTTTGTTTTTCAGCTGAGCGAATCTTTTTCCCATCGTTTTTGTCACTGCTTCGGATACACTATCGGCGACGGTTTTTATGAACACTTGATCTTTAAGGCATTTATTCATCGCAATGTTCACTGCATTTTTTATTTCTTCGGTAATTTCTCCCGTTAACACCCTGATTTTTTTATTTTTGACTTCACCAATTGATATAGCATCTTTTTGTTTTGTCGTATGCCGAAAAGAACGATTTGATTCAAACTATTTCACGTGTTTTGGATGGCTTATTAGGAGCACACAATTTTAACTACTCACTACCAAGCATTTATATATATATATATATATATATATAACAGTGCTAGTCAAAAGTCCCCTCCCCCCCCTCGTATCTTTTGAACGGGTATACTTATAATAATGAAATTTGGAGGGTGGAAATAAACGGATGTAGGCTTCTCAACTGGTCATAACAGGTGACGCAATAGTCATAAATGACGTCACAAGGCCACTGTGACCAATAATTTTTAAATGGGACCCTATGGCAAGTGACAGCTCGTTTGAAAGGTATTGAAAATACCTATTCAGTCATACCAATTTTGTTTGGGTTTCGGCTGATTTTGATTGATAAATTGAAGAAATACGAAAATTATAGTTTCGCATTTAATTAATAAAGATTTTAAAGTACGCCTCTGGTTAATTGTCAAAAAGGTTGACGTTTTTGAATTCTCTACTTGTCAAAAGTGTTTATACCTTGAAAATTTACCTAAGCTATAGTTTAACGAGACGTTTAAGTGTTTACATAGGCAAAATGGTACGTACTGTAGCCGACAAAGTAGCAGCTATCTTAATAATTGGTGAATGTAGAAACAATTTCCATGCAGCGGAACGACTGTTTAATGAGAGGTACCCCGATCGCCCTATATCGAGGGTTTATTTGAGGGAGCTTCTTTGGAAGTTTGAAGCATCAGGTAGTGTTCAAGATGCCAAACGATCTAGGTCGACCAACAATTAGTGATGACAAAAAATTGACATAATTGGAGAAATGGTAGTAAACCCTACTTCTTCCACAGCCCAAGTTGCGTCTATCTGTGAAGTCAGTCAAAGGACAGTACATAGGGTGTTGGCTAAAACAAATTTCATCCATACAAATTAAAAATGGTGCACCAACTTTCAGATGATGACCCGACCGAAGACTAGAATTCTGTGAAACTATGTTCAATAAAATGAACCAACAACCAGGCTACATACAGACAATTTGTTTTAGTGACGAAAGTACTTTCTTTCTCAATGGAAATGTTAACACTCAAAATGTGAGGTATTGGAGTGACACAAATCCTCACATCTTTCGTGAAAAACATACTCAATTTCCAGAAAAGTAAATGTTTGGGCAGGTATTTTGGGAAACCACATAGTTGGGCCTCTTTTTCTCAATGCTAACTTAACCGGTGAATTGTATCTGGAGATGTTACAAAATGATATTGAGGCGTTAATTTTCGAAATTCTAGAAGATAATCCAGATGAATTCGACAACTTGGAAATAACGTTTCAACAAGATGGTGCTCCTGCACACTATTACGGTGCAGTAAGACGTCACCTAGATGAAGAATATCGTGGTAGATGGATTGGACGACGAGGTTCGATCGAATGGCCAGCTCGGTCACCGGACCTTACACCATTAGATTTTTTTCTATGGGGTACTTGAAATCTAAGGCTTACGCTACAGCACCTGACAGTATTGCCATTCTGAAACAACGAATTGTTGAAGAATGTAGGGCAATTTCCGCTGACACACTGGGACGAGTACGACAAGAGTTTAGCAATAGGATGCATTACTGCCAGGAAGTAGATGGAGCACATTTTGAACACTTATTATTAGAACTGGTTCTTAAATCTTTATTAATTAAATGCGAAACTATAATTTTCGTATTTCTTCAATTTATCAATCAAAATCAGCCGAAACCCAAACAAAATTGGTATGACTGAATAGGTATTTTCAATACCTTTCAAACGAGCTGTCACTTGCCATAGGGTCCCATTTAAAATTATTGGTCACAGTGGCCTTGTGACGTCATTTATGACTATTGCGTCACTTGTTATGACCAGTTGAGAAGCCTACATCCGTTTATTTCCACCCTCCAAATTTCATTATTATAAGTATACCCGTTCAAAAGATACGAGGGGGGGAGGGGACTTTTGACTAGCACTGTATATTATGGAGTTAGTTAAATTACCTTTGGTAGCTGCCAATGCCGGAAATTGATCTTATCTCTGCCTTTTTGTGGTCGGGTGATGTTCGTTGGTTCTACCACCGTTTTCTTTTATTTTTGCCGAAACTACGCAGCAACGTATACAGCATCGTTCCCTCTTTTTCTTTCGCTGGCCAAGTACCTATTTTCCGTCCTTATTGCGTCAGAACGAAACGTATCTGACGCAAAACGTTACACTCATATTCGATCTTGAATTTTTACGCCGAAAGAAGTTTTACTTAAAAAAATGAGGAAATAACGGGAAATGTGGGATTCCATCTGCAGTAGGTAATATGAATTTTATTTTAGTCATCTTACGTTGGGGAATGAGTACCTATCTAGTGTTGATATTATTACGGGGAAATAGTTGTTTTCTGTTAGATATTACAAAAAATAACTTCATTATTGTCGTAGAATTTTCAATTTTCAGAAAAATATGTTTATTCAATTTTCAATTGAGAATATTACGGCTACTTTTTTTCATCGATTAACAAATTATATAGTTCAAACATTATGTTTTTCGATTAGAAATGTGAAGAAATATAGGAATGAAAGGGATACAAAAAATATAACAAATATTGTAGCTTAAAAATACACAACTTGTGTATTCAAAATAAGAGTATTACAAGAAAGTATTTCAAATGCTTATTTGTAATTCAATTAATTTATTTCAAATACTTTTCCAATATGGTATTTTGTATGTGTCCTTTCAAATCATCTCAAGTAATATTCGTTTTTCGCATTTCAAAACCCCATCGATATTTCAAACAGCTATTTGACATATTGGGAATGTTTTACTAAAAAATTACATGAAAATTGAAATAGTTCATTTCGATTATTGTTAAACTAAACCTTCCGGACACAGTAGAAAGACTTTTTTCTTATAACATAAAAACTTTTTAACAAAAAGTTAAACCGACGAAATACGGAACTGAAAATTAAAAAATAAAATAAACCTTCTTTGTCTCAATAACTAAGCTCCTAAACTAATGTAAGTAACTAATTTTGAGTCGGCGCCAAACAAACAAGCAAATGAATTAGGTAAGGCGTAAAATGATGGCATCGAGTTGGGCGGTGACATTCTGATATTTTTTTTGAAGTAATTTAATGATCTTTGTTGTTTGTTTGGCGTTGACTCAAAATTAGTTACTTATATTAGTTAAGGAACTTAGTTATTGAGACTAAGGAGAATTATTTCATTTTATAATTTTCAGTTCCGTATTTCGTCGGTTTAATTTTTTGTTAAAAAGTTTTTATTTTTAATTTTTTTGTCGCTGAAATCTACTAATTACTAACTGCTTGTTTTTTTATTACTTCCAAAATACTTACTTACTCACCTTACTTCAATTATTACCAGTTAAATAATATGATAATTATATTACTTTTACTATTTGTTGTAATAAAATTATTTTTGTTGTTCTGGTTAGTTTATTTCATTACTTTGTATATCATTCCATCCTCTCATAGAATATAATGATTGTTAAAATGACACTAGCGATCTGTCATTGTCAACTACATATGTGTGCCAATGTTCACAAGTGAAAAATCAATTATCCCCTATTTTTCTACCCGTAAGGGTGGATAATTCCATTCGAAATCCAAATATGATCAACTATGAGGTATATCCTATCTGATAAAAAGAGAATCATCCAAATCGAAGATCCCAGTACAAAGTTATGCCTGATAGAATCGGTTAACGGACCAGAATTCAGAGGGTGAGTGATAAATATCCTTCATTTTGCTACCCTTAGAGGTGGATTTCATCTTTTAAATTCAAATGGGACCAACTAAGTACACCCTATCCACTGAAAAAAGAAGAAGAATCGGAATCGGACGCCTCAGTAAAAAGTTATGCGTGATCAAAAAAAAAATATAAAAAAAAATATACGCGTCGATTAGAGAACCTCCTCCTTTTTGGTTTCGTCGGTTGAAAATTGTCTTTTCTCCACAGAACAAAGCATTAACCGATAGTTATTTGAAAACTTATTGGAAGCTAATGAAAGTACTAATGAAATTTATTAATAGAAAAAGTTCAACAATTTAAATGAGAAATCTAAAAAAATATATTTTGTTTTACATTCATTTTGGAATCACAAAAAAATTTCAGTTATCTTATACCAATCCAAAAAATAATTAGGAAATCTAAGGCATATCTGATTTATTTGATACTTTGGATTTTAATATATTCCAATTACCGAAATAATTTGACAAATACATAGTTATAAGTATTTCAAATATTCCGAAAGTAAGTGAAATTTCGAATACACCAATTTTAAAGTACAGAGTATATTAAATTACCCAAATATAAAAAATCTTTGTATCAAATATCAAAGAGTATTTCTCATACCCTGGATTATTAAATATAAGTTATGAGCTGATTTGTTGGAAATATAAACAGGATGAGAATGTTTCCCTTTTCAATAAGTTATGAGGTTATTTGAAATTCCCCAAATATAATAAAATTGTTTGTCTCAAATAGTATTTCTCATATTAAATATTAGTTATGGGGTTGTATGAAATTCCCCTGATATAATAAAATGGTGTGAATCAAATACCAAAGAGTGTTTCATACCCCGGAGTATTTTAATAAGTTATTAGGTTATTTGAAATCTTCAAGAATTGTAATACTTCATTTGAAAAGAATTTCAAATACTTTTCTTTCAATGTGTTTATCAGCCTATGTATGTATGTTTGTGCCTTTGTGGTGCTCTAGAGAACAAACGCGTGGGCCGATTTTGATGATTTTACGTCAATCGAATTGTCTTAATCTTGCGAGTGTCACTAAAGACATGATAGTAATCAAAATTCAATATGGCGACAACCAGACGCCATATTGTGACAAAATTCAATATGGTGACAACCAGACGCCATATTGGGAAAAAAGGGTAAAATAAAAAAAGTAAATTTAAAAACCCGCGTAAAAAGTGAACTTTAAAAAATATGGAAACAAGATGACCAGAAAATATTGTCAGAAAATCATGTTTTGAGAGTTTAACTATTTAACTTAACACTGTAAACAATCTCACACAGTCAGAGGCAATATATATCTTCATTGTTACATTAAATAATTAAGTTTAATAGTTAACCTCTTGAAACATAATTTTCTGGCTATATTTTTTGGTCATCTTATTTCCATCTTTTTTAAAGTTCACTTTTTACGTGGGTTTCTTTATTTTTCAAATTTCCTTCTCTTTAATTTGGTATAGCAAATACTTTTAGAATGTGAGAATCTGGAATTAATTATTATTTGACAACAATACTATTTCAGTGTTGTATTTGATAATCCAAATAATTTTTGGGTGGTTTTTTATAGCTCTTCTGTTGTCTCATTCATTCAACATTTTATCTCACATCGTAACTGACAGAAATAGTTTGCAACAAAATGTTTGCCACCCGAGAAAAAAAATTAAAAAATCCTCACCTGTTTCCTGGCCAACTGAAACCAAGTTTTCAATATAATAGGTAGCCTTTTACTATGATAGTTCTTGGTGGTTTTAACACTAATAAAAACGTCATTCAAAGTCGTCGATGGGGGCTTGATAGTAGCAGTGACGGGTACTATTTCACTGGTGAGTTCGTGATTCTCGTTTTCGATTGATGACATGTCTTCTGCAAGGTTCCGTTCACGGTGGTAACTTTTGTCACTCAATTTCACACTGTCTAGTACCTGAAAAAAAAAACAAAGAATTATTTTGTTATAGTTTCCTCGGATAGGATGTGTATTGAAAGGCAGGTAGTAGGCTCGTGCCGAAGAGGCAAAATAAATGGAACATCGAGTTTATGATGGGGTGACAAATGAATTGGATAATGTTATGGTCAGGCAAAGATCTCTTCAGGCTAAACCCCGTATCTTCCTTCCTGTTGCAGGTAGATAGCTCCCTGGCAAAAAATAATGAGTTTTCCGACCCTGAAATAGTTCAAATGAGCCAGTCTCAAAGGAATTCAAAATACACACTTGATTACCGTACTTAGAAGTCTAAAGGTATGTCTCTTTGTAGAAAACGATAGTATATCTCCTCGTTATATTTAATTCTCATAGCAGGTTTCGTTTATTACATTCAAGAATTTGATCCTGTAATAAATACAGATAATTCAAATGTAATTATACATACTTATTATACTTTTATAATTATTGAATAGACGTGAGGCTAATTGTTGGATGATATCGAAGCATAGTTTGTTTGATATTAATTTGATGTATTTAATTCCGTCAAAGCAAAATGAAACATAAGTCATTAGTACTTTTTTTAATTATGAGTTATGGGTTTCAGAAAAAACTTTTTAACAAAAAATTAAACCGACGAAATACGGAACTGAAAAGTAAAAAATAAAATACACCTTCCTAGTCTCAATAACTAAGCTCCTAAACTAATGTAAGTAACTAATTTTGAGTCGGCGCCAAACAAACAAGCAAATGAATTAGGTAAGGCGTAAAATGATGGTATCGAGTTCCGCGGTGACATTCTGATCATTTTTTTGAAGTAATTTAATGATCTTCGTTGATTGTTCGTTTGGCGCCGACTCAAAATTAGTTACTTACATTAGTTTAGGAGCTTAGTTATTTATTTTATTTTATTTTTATTTATTTATTCAACGGGAACTAGCCCAATACATCTAATATACAGTTGAAGGTAGAATCAAGTCTTACATATTAAGACGATCTAAGATGAATGAAAGTAAATTAAGATCCAGTGGAATGTACAATAGGATATTAATGATTAATTGATTAAATGTAACAGTTGTTATTGTGGACTCGAGGAGAAAGACTGTGGATGGTTGCGGGTCTTATTTATTCATTGTCCTAAGCTTGAGACTAAGAAGGTTTATTTTATTTTTTACTTTGCAGTACCGTATTTCGTCGGTTTAATTTTTTGTTAAAAAGTTATTATTTTTAAATTTTTTGTGGCTGAAATCTACTGATTACTACCTACTTGTTTTTTGATTACTTCCAAAATACTTACTCACCCACCTTACTTCAACTATTACCAGTTAAATGATATGATCATCTACTTTCACTATTTGTTGTAATATAAATTAGTTTTGTTGTTCTGGTTAGTTTATTTCGTTACTTTGTATATCATTCCACCCTCTCATAGAATATAATGATTGTGACAGATGTAGCAGGACAAAAATAATGACATTAGCGATCTGTCATTGATAACTACATATGTGTGCCAATGTTCACAAGTGAAAAATCAATTATCCCCTATTTTTCTACCCGTAAGGGTGGATAATTCCATTCAAAATCCAAATATGATCAACTATGGTATACCCTATCTAATAAAAAAAGAATCATCAAAATCGAAGCACCCAGTACAAAGTTATGCCTGATAGAATCGGTTAACCGACCAGAATTCAGAGGGTGAGTGATCAATATCCTTCATTTTGCTACCCTTAGGGGTGGATTTAATCTTTTAAATTCGAATGGGACCAACTTCGAAGTACACCCTATCCACTGAAAAAAGAATTATCAGAATCGGACATCTCAGTAAAAAGATATGCGTGATCATACATAACATAAAAATTAAAAAATATATACGCGTCGAATAGAGAACCTCCTCCTTTTTGGTTTCGTTGGTTGAAAAACAATATACTTCTCTGTTTCAGGGTGAAAATAACATCTAGTAGACCTCCCCGAAACTTTATATAGATGTAGGGCTTTTCGAAAGTGCTATAAAAGTACGGCAAACATGGAAAAAACAAATTTAGTATGCTGCAAAAACCTTAGTAATATTGTAAAAATATGCTCCATTTGGTATTATTTATTAAAAAATATAATACTTCATCACAATGCACTTTTTCATAGTATCGTTTACTGGCACAGTCGTGTGCTAGTTTACGATTTTGGAAGAAAATTAATACGGTGTTTTACGAGGGCTTTTATCGGCCTTTCTTGACTTTATAATGAATAGAGATGAGATGGTATCCTGACACGCAACCCGTAGAAAATGCCATTTTGGAATTCTCTTAATAGCGCCGTCCGGCCCAGAGCTACCGGTTTCACTTCCAAACTGATGGGCATTCCAAATGTTTAAAATTCTTTTTCACCTTCTTCAAAATGGACATCTCATTAACTCCAGTTTTAAATGTTATTATATATTATACACGTAACTTTATTTTTACAAACTTTCTATATACGCAGGGAAGCAACTATCTTCCCACGAATTATCAACTAAAAAAAATCCTTATTCGAATTTCTAGCAACGGCATCCCCACCATTGAACAAATAAGAATATAATTCTCAAGCGAAACGTTATTATATAATACTAAGGTTTATTTTCAAATGTTCACAAATATTGTATAATAGCTCAATAAGACTTGAAAATAACAAAAAATTAAACCGACGAAATACGGAACTGAAAAGTAAAAAATAAAATAAACCCTCTTAGTCTCAATAACCAAGCTCCTAAACTAATGTAAGTAACTAATTTTGAGTCGGCGCCAAACATGCAAGCAAATGAATTAGGTAAGGCGTAAATGATGGCATCGAGTTGCGCGGTGACATTCTGATAATTTTTTTGAAGTAATTCAATGATCTTTGTTGATTGTTCGTATGGCGTCGATTCAAAATTAGTTACTTACATTAGTTTAGGAGCTTAGTTATTGAGACTAAGAGGCTTCATTTTATTTTTTACTTTTCAGTTCCGTATTTCGTCGGTTTAATTTTTTGGTAAAAAGTTTTTATTTTTCAAGTTTTTGTGGCTGAAATCTACTAATCACTACCTATTTGTTCTTTGATTACTTCCAAAATACTTACCCACCTTAATTCAACTATTACCAGTTAAATAATATAATTATCTACTTTTACTGTTTGTTGTAATATAAATTATTTTTGTTGTTCTGGTTAGTTTATTTCATTATTCTGTATATCATTCCATCCTCTCATAGAATATAATGATTGTGACGGAACAAAAATAATGACAATAGCTATCTGTCATTGTTAACTACATATGTGTGCCAGTATTCACAAGTATAAAAATATTTCTAAAGAATATCTGACACCAAATTTAAAAAACTTTTCGTTCAACTAAAGATCTCGCATCACTATTCAATTTCATATCGAAGAGTACTGTTTTTGCTGCTAGCTACGTTATTGCTTTTTGACTTTTTGTGCGTTTATTCTAGGATGGTTTATATCGAATTTACTTTCCATTACAATACCGTTAATGTCCGTCTTTTGTTGTTTATTGTTTACCTATATTGTCATATAACTTAAAATCATAAAAACTTTGAAGGCGGAAATGGAATACATATGAAAATTGCGATGTTGTCGCTATGTATTATACACACAAATTGCCGTAGGGCAACATAGTAATTTGAGATTTCGAAATTTCAAAGTTGCCCGACACTTTTCTGCGACTTTTGTCGAAGAAAACAATCATCGTTCGAGATTTGAGAATTAACTCCCAGGTTCCTTTCAACAACTTCTTCGATATAGGTAAGAGCACAGAAAGCCCAATATTCTTAATAAAATATTGCTTGGTCCATCTATTGACGTGTAGAACAAATTTTACCGACAAAACAAAAAAAACTGATGATGTAGAAGCTGTTTCAAAATTGGATGCTCCAAATTATATCGGAGAATTTCTATAATGAGATTATGAGGAATATGCAGTTCCGGACCTACATGATTATTATTTTTCGGACAGGGGGTGAGGCAATCTATGATTTTGTTGCCCCTCGGAATTGAGAACTCATAGATGATATGAAATTGAAATTATGGAACAAGCCATTAAAGAAATCTAAAATTTACTTGCAATTTTTATAAAAATTTTAAAATTTTGAATTGATGCGGGTGGTACTTGATGAAAATCCATATTGAAGCCAACAAAAGACACTCCCTTCACTGGATTATTTTCACTAAACTGGGTTTACAAAACCACGACACGTGTTATGCTATACAAAAACTTCTTCAGGCGGAGACAAAATCAATTATCCCCTATTTTTCTGCCCGTAAGGATAGATAATTCCATTCGAAATCCAAATATGATCAACTATGAGGTATACTCTATCTAATAAAAAAAGAATCAACCAAATCGAAGAACCCAGTACAAAGTTATGCCTGATAGAATCGGTTAACGGACCAGAATTCAGAGAGTGAGTGATCAATATCCTTCATTTTGCTACCCTCAGGGGTGGATTTCATCTTTTAAATTCAAATGGGACCAACTTCGAAGTACACCCTATCTAATGAAATAATTATTGGAATCGGACGTCTCAGTAAAAAGTTATGCGTGGTCATACATAAAAAAAAATACGCGTCGATTAGAGAACCTCCTCCTTTTTGGTTTCGTCGATTAATAAGACTTAAAAATAAACATAAAGGAAGATTACTGAAGCTTTTGAAGCCTGTGCGTGATATTTTGCTTATAGTTTTACTGACGTGCATTACAGTTCATGCAATGGGGATCGTTTTACAATTTATAAGAATAAATATAATAAAATATTGGTCGTGATTTCTCAAGAACATCAAAGGTTCTAAAGATTGCAATTTTGTTTTGCTGCTCCATAAAAGAAAAAGAAACAACTTCTGCTGAAGCCAAATTGGTTGTGCGTGGATTTATGTGATTTCTCTATTTAGGAGTTCTTTGGTGAAAATCAAGATGATGCGATTGAGTAATTTACCCTAATTTCTTCAAGAAAGATGTGATAACATTTTGTATTTGTTATATACAAACATGTACAGGGTGTAATTTAACCTCTTACATACACGTGATTGCCGAGTGTTTTATAACGAATGACAGTGGTTGAAAATTCGAAAAAAAACTGAAAAAATAAAAAAAATACCTGTTTTTAAGACAAGTGGCTACTAGTAAAATGTGGTGAATGCACTGAGGCCGTTCTCAGCATATCTTACAATTCAATGATATGGCGATTGCACTGGTTCTCAGCATATTCGCCAAAATTTAGTTATTTCTTCTCATGTGGATGAATCAATCAAGAGTTTTTCTCCCGTAGTCTTTTATATGGAATAAAAAGTTAAAAATAAAATTATAGTTTGAAAAAACTATTAAAATACGCATACAATGCTCGTCCAAAGTCCGTTCCCCCCCTACTAATTTTTGAACCACCTGGTATATCGCAACGAAATTTGGAGGGCTTAAATAGGAGATAAAAACCTACTTTTTCATGAAAAAATCACAGCTGAAAGTTTCAAAATGGCGGCTTCCTAAAACGTGTATGTTTCGCAGACGAATGCACGTTTTTTCTTAATGGAAAAGTCAGCATCGACTGGATCGATACTAATCCGAATATTTTTAGAGAGGGACATACCCAATTTCCTAAAGAGGTGAATGTTTGGGCAATCGCGTTGTTGGACCGATTTTCATCAGAGGCAATCTTACAGGAGTTCTTTACAGAAATATTTTAGAAACTGAAATTGAACCTTGAATAAGACAAAGTGTATTATAGAATCAGGAAGAGTTTGAAAATCGTTAAATCATATTTCAGCAGGATTTTCTTTTATGTGAAAAAGCATGAGTTATCTTAATATCATTACGAAAAGTGAGTGAAAAGCATCTCACGCTTTTTTTACATAAAAGAAAATTTTTTGGTCAATAACTTTATTCTTATTATTTTCCACTTTTTAGTCCTTGTTGCCATATATACATTTTTTTTGGTTTTTTCAAACTATAATATCATTTTTTACTTTTTAGTCCATATTAGGATCATGTTAGTTCTTTTGCGTTTTTGAGGGAAAAAATAGGGGAGTCGTTTCTCCCGGTATGCAATTTTTTTTATTTTTGGTAAAAGTTGAAGATTTTGGCATTTTAAAATCACTATGGAAATAATATCGTGAATTGCGACCTCAATTTGGGATAAAAGATGAACAAAAATCTTTCTTTATAACACCGTACAACAGGTCACAATTTAATTTGTATTTTATGACACTATAAATTTAGAATGTTAAGTTATGAAAAACGTTCAATATTAACGTCACAATTCGTATAAGAAAGATTGAAGATGGTCCACAGCATAGAGAAACTAAAAATGAAGAGAGTTGTCAAACCTGCAATAAAAGTTGGCACCACGTTTAGACACTGGCGACATATCTCGCAACTGGCCGAACTAAGTTAGTACAGTTGGTAAAACAGATTTATCTTCAGTTGCCGATTGAGTTAAGGAGGTTTTTTTAAATGTGTTACTTTTATATGATTGATATGGTATATATTTCAAAAGTGATCGATTTGCCATTCCTGTATTTCATATGAATGAATGAAATACAGGAATGGCAAATCGATCACTAATAAAATATATACACTAATCGATTCGTAGAATCTGTTAGTTCGTTCGTGGTTAAAATTAAGTTTCAAAATAAATCTTTGTTTCATGATATCAACAACAAAATTGAAGTTCTCATAAAACCAGAATAATAAGTTGAAAACTATAAAAAGCACATTTTATTGTAGAGGACAAGGTACAACTACAGACAAAACAATAATAAAACTCTGAAAAACAACGAAATTAAAAATATTCTTCAGTCTTATCAACAAATCAATCAAAATAAAAACGAATTACATTTACAACAAACCTTCAAAAATTTTGTTCATTTACTAGCACAAAGGTATAACAAATACTCCAGTTTGATGATAATCTTCGTACTTCCTCAAATGGTGATAGAAAATGGAAACTGATGGATGGAAATAAGTATCAGTTTTTGAAAATGTTTCTGCAACTGATGGAAATAAGTATCAGCTTGTGGAAAGCAGCTTATATTTTACCTTGTAAAAGAATATTTCCAGGAATTTCAGCGTCAACTCGAATACCAAAACATTCTATTTTCGTCGTTGGGTTCCTAATTCAAGTCCAAAGTGTAATTTCTGTCATTAATTTTTCGTGAACAATAACAGTAGAAGAATTATTCTGAAATTATGGCGTGGTTTGTCATATTAAAAAATACATGTGTAAACAATAAACTTCTTTTTTCTGACAAATGTCGAAATTGGAAAATTATCATGTCATCAGTCGTCTGTCGATTGCGGGCAGTGCCTCCATGCGCGACTGGCCGTACCAAAAACTTGGTTGTCAAGATCGCCAATGTTTCAAACAGCAAACAGTCTCTTTATTTTTAATTTGTCTATGGTCCACAGAGTACAAAACTCTGTGAGAAACGTTCGATTTGAACATTCTCAACGTCAAACTTGATGCTAGATAGAGAAAAAATTGAACTTTTTATAAAGTTTCAGACAAAACAGAAGGGCATAAAACATAAATAGAGTATTTTTTTTCCTAAATAAGAGTCTTCCGTTTTTTCTGATGTTGATTGAAAATGACAACCCTGTGTTGAATCCGTATAATCTCTTAAAAAGTACAAGTTTAATATAGTTTCAGTAAACTCTGAATATCCAGTCAATGTTTGTAATATCGAAGACAGACATTCATATCGAAACATTACAAGCTCTGCATGCTAATGAACAGAATATACGTGTCTGTTTTACACAAAACCCCATAAAAAGAATAGAAATGACTACAACCACAGCCCGGTCTCCCTGGAAATTGTCTGGTGTAGCGCATACTAAAAAATGATAATGCAAAAAGTTACAGGGTTTTATTTAAGCTCGAAATTGATTTATAGTCGCGACATCCCACAAGTGAGCGAAGTGCACTGAAAGGTGGAAGAATCAGTCAATTATTTCAACTTTTGTTTCTGGTTAATTCCTTTCCCGAAACTATCTTGCGATGATACAGCGAATATTATATTCGAATTCTACACGACAAAGTAACGTAATTAGTTTAAAATTAGTATTTAAAGGATATCACTGGATCTAAGGATATCAGTACAAAAATCTACTACAAAAAAAAAGATGGATTTCAGTATTATGGAGTGATGTTTTATAACAAAACAACTCAATATCTAATTAGAGAGAACTCTACCCAATATTCATAGTTTCAAAAATTAAAAATTGTGGTGATTATTCAAACGGCCATCATACGTGAAAGAACCTATCACTATACTCTGTCCTTTTTTCACTGGCAGCACGACTTCGTGGTCTCAGGTATAAAATAAACATAAACGATAGGCGTTACATTTCTCACCAAAATGTAAGACGAAAATTCAATGATACTTATTACGAACTTTTATACTGTAAACATGGATTTACTTAAGAGCAAGTTATGAGAATATGGTTAAATACCTACAAAATGAATATATAATAATACTAATACCTATTCCCCTCACCGCTTGTTATTATGAAGGAATTGAGGTAAATATTTAAGCACAATTACTATAGTAAATAGTCAGGTCGAAATAAAATAGTTAGATGGAAATTCCCGAGATATACTTCAACTGTACATTCGTTTCGAAGAATCGGACATTATTACAAAAAGAGGGTTCTTAGTTGATACCTCATAATTAAAATTTACTTACTTCTTAGGTAAAACTAATACAATTCGAAATTGTTATTATGAAGGATAATGAATGCAAAGTGGATGTACCTGCCCCATTATAGGATCATTAGTTGGTATTAAAAGCAAATGAATAAAGGAATCCTGGGTTTCCCCCGTCGGCTAGTTTCTACAAAATACAATAGAAAACTGTTTTGCTGTGGAGGGGAGTACTTGACGAGCTACTGCTTATTCTTAATACGCCGGTGATCTTTGAGTAGTGTTTATGAAAATGGCATCGGGTGCAAACTTCACACCAGTTGAACCCAATACATTTGTTGCATAATCTGTAAGAGAAAAAACTGTAGTGCTTAATGTGCATGATGCACTTGTTTATCAATAACTCACGAGTTACGTTCGCCAGATAGTGTCTACATGTTCGACTAGACCGCCATCCGAAGGAAAGTTCACTCTTTTTATATAAATAAAGAGATACCAACAATAGACAAAGTTCTACAGTCAATTTAGGGAGACGACGATTTACCACAAGTAGGCAGAACCAAGTACGCGAGATAGGCTTTCCTTGGGAAAATCAGAATAGAAAGTCCCTCCTTATAGATAAAGACGAAATTGTGCGTTGGAGAAGAAATTATGTAAGGACGATCAGGAAGTATCGATCTAAAGGAAGGACAATTTATTATTTGGACGAAACATGGCTTAACGAAGAACATACTGCGCAGAAAACATGGGTCGACACTTACATAAAAACTTCCCGCCAAGCAGTCATGGAAGGATATTCCACTGGGTTACCTGCACCGATCAGAAAAAAGCGTAGGTTAATTATCACCCATATTGGAAATGAGCATGGGTTTTCGATGGTGGTTTGCTGCAATTTGTCTCGAAATCAACAAAAGATTACCACGAGGAGATTAATGCGTATACGTTTGCTGACTACTTTTCACAAATGATAGAGCTGTTGCCTGCGAATGCCGTTATTGCCATGGACCAATAGCTACCAGGCTCAAGGAAGCGTTGCCAACATCAAAATGGAAAAAAATATATATTTGATTGGTTACAGCAGAAAGATCTCCCACATGATAATAGCATGTTAAAAAGAATTATTATCCATTACGAGGCAACACAAAGCAAACTACAAACAGTACGTAAATGATGAAATGGCTGAAGAAAAAAAAGATGGTTGTATTACGATTACCTCCATACCATTGTGAGCTTAATCCTATCGAGCTCATATAGGCTCAAGTGGAAGGAGACGTTGCTAGGAACAACACTACTTTTAAATTGGAAGATGTACGTCAGCTTCTTCTAGCATCGTTCTCCAAAGTGACAATTGGAAAAATGCTGTTAATCATGTATTGTCAGAAGAACAGAAGATGTGGGATCTTGATAATTCAATTGACCAAACTGCGGAATCTCTATAGTAATTTCAATAGGATCCGAAGATCAATCTGATTCGGATACCGATGATGACTGTGAAATGGACATTTAGGTTAGTAACTACATACATTTATTACCATCACTATTTGCAACTAAAACATTTCAGGTGAGCTGCCGATCCAATAATCGATAAATTGTCAATTATTACTCTAAATTTAATATTGTTATAAACATGTATGTTTTCTTGGAAAGTTTTATAAATAAATAAATAAATATAACGCACGTCACTGATCAGTACTTTTACCATCGATGCTTTGTAATAATTTCATCGTTCTATTGTTATTAGAGATAAAACAGAGTGGACTAGAAAAGTAAACTCGAAAACACATGAAGTCCTATCAAAACGAGTTTCTTACCATGAAATTTATTTGAGCAGACGGTAAACAACTTTCCGCAGATTTGCATTTATAATGAGGGTGTTTAGCTGCCAGTGAAAAAACGACAGAGTATAATAACTTTATAACCATTATACAACCCTGTCATTATCATCATCATATATGTTATAATAATCTAATTTTTTCAATATTTTTTCATTGTACTTGACCTCCGTGTCGCAATTCCGAGTTACAAGTCGGAATGCCGAGGTACAATTCGGAATTTGTAAAATAAATAAAATAACTAATAAAACACCTTTTTAAAGACAAGCTTTTATGTAAGCCGTGTACTAAAACGTATAAAATAAGTTTAAGTCACATAGTTTTGAGATGAAAAATTGGTATATTTGATTTTTCGAATTTTTTTTTTAAAAAGGGCCCACTTCAACCAATATGAATGAGAGTAAAAAATATTTTATGACAGTTTTTTTTGCCTAGTTGAGTACCTATGGCAGTTTGATATTTCAAAACCACTAATTGTGAAAAACTCAATGTTTTCAAATGACAGCATCTTTTAGACACACATTCCTTAGAATCTAATTTTCACGACGAATCCATTGATGGTTTCGAAGCAAAATCGGATGGATAACAATCCTAATACACTAATTATTTGTCGAAAAAGTATGAGGAAATTGGGGTATATCGCTCAAGTATGCTGTGGATACAAAATTGAAAGAAACTGAATTAAAAAACATCAATTTTTACATAACAAAAGTTTATAATCCATTGCAACAAAAAAAAAACTACCCATTATACCAGGATTAATTAAAAAGAATCAAATGTTCGAAATGAATTCCGCCAATTTCCTGACATTTTCTGGCTCTATCAATTGTGTTTCGCATCACATTTCGCAACATTGCGGGATTTACGGTAGCAAACACTTCACGAATGCTATTTTGTAAAATTTCAAGTGTTTAAGGCGGTGTATAAGACACTCGTTCTTTCACATAACCCAACACAAAAAAGTCTAGAATATTGAGATCAGGTGATCAGGCAGGCCCATTCGTTGCATTTGGATGGTATTATGAGGCGAAGCCCCATCTTGTTGAAAATACAACACTGAAGGAATTCTAAATACCTTACTCCTGTCAACTATCCCTGAACTAAAATTTACATTTATCTATTTCAAAATTTAACTTTATTCATAATTATTAGTTATTATTTTTTGAAGTAAATTAATATATAAACTGAAACCCAAATAAGTAGTTTACAACCATCCAAGTATTGTAGATATGAATTTTCAACTTTTAGATATCGTTATAGGTATTCTGTTGAGAGGGCGCTTAACTCCGGGCTATTCCAAGGAACGACCTAATTAAATAATTAATGGGATTAAACTGCCAATTATATGTAGAGGTTTAGTGTAAGAGTAGCTTGTATACCCAACACCTTGAGATTGTAAATATCAACTTACAATAAAGCCGATTATTATTATTATGGAATTTTAGAGTTGAATCGAATCGAAAGGAAACCAGTTTGGCCAGACTTTTTCTTTTGATTTGAGTTAGACCACATAGAAATATTAGGGAAGTTCAAGGACATTCGAAATCTAGAGATATCGTAGAGCTTAAGAGTTACCGAGGGAGAAACAACTACCCAAAATATGAACACCATAATTAAATATCTGATAATGAACAATATTTAAAAAAAAAATAAAAATAAACACACTAATGAAATATTTAAAATATATTGAGGGTAATGATAGTATTTAATGTACTGAAAATGTATTTAAATAATTAAAGTATACTGAAGGTATTTAAAATACTAGAGATGTATTGAAAATAATTAAAATATTCCGAAGGTATTGAAAATAATGGAAATGTACTTAGGTTTGAAATGTAATGAAAATAAATGGAACATCGTGAATATAATATTTGGGGTAATTAAGGTAATAGAAACGTAATGAACTATTGAACTGAAGGAATCAACGGTTTTGGTATACTTTACCCCATGTTTTTAGAAAAGTACCAAGTTGGTAAGTAAATTTTCATGCCATTTCTAAAATATAATAGTTCGTGATTAAAAAAATGTGTTGATTAAAAAAATATAACTACACTTAAATAATCCTTAAGAGGATCAGAAATATGGATTCCTAATGGAGCCAATTTCTTTTTTAAAAAATTTGTATTTTCGTTCAATGATGAACTACTGATTTGAAACGGATGGGAACCATGCAAATATATTGGACCTTCGAAAATAAATTCAATCGACACGTCATATATGTCGTCCTTCATTGCCCACACAAACGAATCAAGATCATATTTCAAAAATTTGATCACAACAAGTTTTCGTTTGCTTGGGTTTCTTTGATTTATTCTCTTTCCCTGAGTGTGAACCCAAACTCGGCCCTTTCACTCGCTCCAGGCGGTCTCTACTTAATTTTCTCTTCGATTCTTCTTCCAAGAGTCCACATAAAGTTGATTTCCTCACAATGGCAGTTTTTCCTTCGGATTGGACTTTGATGAGATGATGTGGGATTGAGTTCAGACATTTTTCAGAATGTAAATCAACATTTTCCAGAAACTCCATTACATTTTCATCTTCATTATAATTATTTAAATGAAAAAAAATCAATATACCACGTTTATAAACCGGACTCAGAAGTATAAAATAGTTTCTCCTAGCCCCATACAGATTTATATCCCCATACAGATTCTTAAGCCCATATTGTCCTGAAAATTTGTGATTGTGAATTTTTAATAACTATGAAAATAGTTGTGAGATTTGAAACGAAGAATGTGGGGCACAGTTAATAGATAATAGTAAAGTGTGTAGGGAGAAATTGTCGTTGAGAAAACTCACACAACACTTCATATCATTTGCAGTGCAATTGAATTGTTAGTGACTTAGGTGAACTATCCATGCTTCAATTATTAATTGCATGATCCCCACGTTTTTCGTTTCAAATCTTACAACTATTTTCATAGTTATTGAAAATTCACAATCACAAATTTTCAGGACATTCTCTATGGGGTTAGGAATCTGAATGGGGATATAAATCTGTTTGGGGCTAGGATAAATGATTTTATACTTTTTAGCCCGTTTTATAAACGTGGTATATTTTATTTTTTATTTAAATAAATCCACTTTTCAGTACGTTTTTTAAACATGGAGTAGGTAATAAAACAATATGTAAATAATTATTTTATACTTTTCAGTCCATTTCATGAACGTGGTATAATAAAAAAAGATCTAAATAATTATTCATTTCATTCAACTCTGTGTCGCTCATTGTTCCTAGTGAATTTTCGCTTCTGGGTATCAAGATTTTTTGGTGTGTTCCTCTTGCCTATTTTCTGGAGCGTTAAATTTTTCTTCATATTTTCCTTTTTAATTTCCATTGGTTCCTGGATTTTTCGCGTTCGTTTTTTCGGCTCATTTGGTTTATCATCCAGGTTTAGATTTCCATCTGTTTTTTGAGATTTTTCTAGATCTACATTTTTTATATTTTCCTCTATCTTTTTGGTTTCTTGTGTGTCTTTATCTATTCATCATATTAGATACTTCATTCGTAGCCGGTATGTCTTCAATTTCAATTTTGCACAGATTTTCTGATTTTCTAACCTCACTATGTCACCGATATGGAGAGATTGTTTGATCCTAACATCACTTCTTGTGGTCCGTAAAAAAACAAACAGATAGACAAGAAAACGAGTTAATATTGTATTGTCATCCTGTTCTGAGCCATTTCGGAAGTGTCAAGTTTCTAGCTCAACGGGAAGTTAGTTAAAAATCGATTGCAATACTTGTACCGGACAGACACATAAGCGAGCTAATAAAAACGCGGTAAAAATAATAGTAGTTTATGTAACAAGTTCGCAAAGTGAGGATTAAGCGGACGAATCAGAATATGAAAATAATATTCGCTAAAGCCATTGGCGCACGTGTTGCATACAACATTTTTTTGTATTAGCTTTCCAAAAAAACAGAACATAAATGCTACATATATTTCCTCGCCGTGCATACATTTTCAATCACCATCCATACGCTAGTGTAAGGAAGTTGTGCAAAAATCTAGCAAGCGATTGTTTATCGATGACAGTTGTCAAATACTTGTCAAATATTAGTGTTCATTTTTCATGAAATAGCATTCCAAAAGAATACGAATACGAAATTTCAAATTTTCTGTAGTTTATTTCGTCTCCTGAAACGATTTTGAGATGTTAATTATAAGTATTGAATGAATGTGTCTTTTTGTGGAGGAACAACGTTTCTTGACATGTTTTTTGGGTAACCTTCCACATCTGAAAATGAAAATATAATCAGGAAAATCTATACAAGTGTAGAAAGGGCAAACTAATTAGTTCACCCCGATAAGTTACTGCGTTCACCAAATTATATTTCCTATAGAAAAATGATTCGATTTGTCAGTAACTTCTCGTTCCCTGACTATGCATATAAAAAAATAGTAAAAATGCAAAAGATACTTCTCTATATAGTTTTTGATTGACGTTTCGGGAACTATATTTGCTCTCGTTCTCAAAATCTTCTAAATATCCTTTAATTGTTTTAATAATTTGGATTTTTTCTTGCAGAGTCGTTTTCGCTTTTTCAACTGACGGATGTATAGATTTTCCTGATTATATTTTCATTTTCAGACTGTGGAAGGTTAATTATAAGTTTTCTGAATAAACAAAAATAGTCTGATAAAGGTTTGCTATGACGACTTTACCGGCCTAGACCGGTAAAGTGGTATTTTCAGTATCCAAAGTAGGCATTTTGTGGATCGTTGAACAAAAAAATAATTGTAGACTGAACTGCATCCCAAATATTTTAAATATATTTGAGGACTGAAAAGGATATCGTAATATTTAAACTGTAATGAAATACTGAGAATGATATTTTGGTAATGAAAACGATATTGAAACTATAAGTAGTTATTTCCTGGAAATACTGGCAAATATTGAAATATTTTAAATATATTGTAGATATTTTAAATTTTTGGTAAAATAATATTTAAAGGAGTGTATTTTTGAATGAATTAAAACTGATATTGAAATATTTAATTATTTAAGATATTTTGGTCTGAAATTTGTATTGAAATATTAAATTTTCTGTATGTACACCTATTTAAAGAGTTATTTCCTCCGCGAGAGTTACAGAAAAATTGTGAAATCCACCTTTCCGACTGGCGCGCCATGGTTTTTATTTGTCTTTTCAGTAACTGCGCGAACTTTTTTTCAATTTTATAATGTAAATTCGATGCATATGGACATGGGCTATGTTTCATGTTGAAAAAACATTATGAGGTTTTCATGAGATTTGCGACATTGCAGATTGGGATGGGATGAGAGGCCTATAATAGTAGTTTATGTAACAAGAACGCAAAATGAGGCTTTCGCGGACGAATCGTAATATGAAGAGTCCGCGAAAGCCATTTGCGTACGTGTTGCATACAATATTTTTTTGTATAAGCTTTCCAAAGAATGTTTCATGTAGGAACTATGATTTTATTTCGCTATTAATACGCAAATATATTTGTAGGCAGCACCGGCAGAAGGCCGTGTGAAATATCGAATCCGATTTATTATTACCGGCGTTTCAAATGCCAAATATGTCAATAACATTTGCGTTTGTTGTTATGTTCTATAATTGTGTTTTCAGTTATTTTTTCCAGGATCCAACTATACTAACGTATTATGGGGATATAGATTGTTGAATATAATAAGTTGTGAGTGAATATGACAACCATTCAGAAAGATACTCCAAATTTGAAAGAAAATTGCAAATGTATTCAGTATACAGCAAAATCCTGTTTTCTCCTAGTTTAACATTCGAATCATAAATGCTAGATGTCGCCCACTTCGTGGTAATGCTGTATAGTAAGTGACATTTGGTATAAATGAAATATAAATTGTTATCATCCAATAAATGTATGTAGGTTTAGGTGTGAAAATCGAAACTTGATTTGAACCCAAACTAAACCATTCATCATTTTGTTTGCGATTGTTCGATGAAAGATAAGAGTAAATCATCATGTTTGTACCTACCGCAACAATAACCATTGGCAATTTTATTCAGAAAAAATCAAAATTCCTAGCTTTTCTGCAGCAAAATGTTATCGGTTCGTAAAGTGTTGCCATGACGACATTTTACGGACAAGTCCGTGAAAGTAGCATTTTACAGATTTTTTTCAATTCCCAAAGTTGCCGTTTTGGAGACCGTATACAAAAATAGTAGTTTATGTAACAAGTACGCAAAGTAAGGCTTTAGCGGACGCACCGGAATATGAAGATGATGTCCGCTAAATCCATTTACGTACATGTTGCATACAACATTTTTTTGTATTAGTTTCCCAAATAAACAGAACAGAATAGTAATTTACGTAACAAGTCCGGAAAATAGGTTTTTTTTGGACGAATAGACAAAATTCCAGGACGAGCCGTAGGCGAGTCCTGGAAGTCTGTGAGTCCAAAAAACTATTTTCGGGCGTGTTGCGTACAATATTTTTTCGGCAACCGTGAGGAATAACAAATCAATGAGACGACATATTTACTTTCTGCTGCTTTCCATATTTTATTGATAATTGCGATAAAAAACATGCAAACTTTTGACAACTAATTTCATATGAACTGTCAGCCGTTATTTCGTTGCTATGGTAATGATCAACTGCATTTATCAAAACCATATCTATCAAGATTTTCATATTTACAATGACAACAACGACGTGATTCTTCCCGGACTAGGCCGGAAAATGCTACTTTCTCAAAGAAAAAGCGTCCGGAAAGTGGGTACATCCCGGACGGTTGCCGAAAAATCATATTTTCTGGCCCTGCATACATTTTCATTTTCCATCCATACGGCAGTGTAAGGAAGTTGTGCAAAAATCATAGCAAGCGATTGTTTATCGATGACACGTTTGTCAAATATTAATAATAATAATAATAATAATAATAAATATACTTTAATGTCAGTAAGAGTAAATCTTGTGGACAAAGCTTCAATATAGTAATATGACTGATGATTACAAGATTTATTAAAAATCATAAAAAATATCTAAAAATAAGAGTTGAACATATAAAGTATTAGGAACGACACCGTTTAAGGTCATAGATCGCAGTTGAAGTAGTCTTTTTAAAAAGTATTGTTAAAAATAAAAAATATATATATACAAATAAAAATTATATATAAAAATAATATATAACATGTATATATATTATATATATATATATAGACAAAATATAAATAGGAAACTTAAAAATTTACATGGATTCAAATATGCACCCTGTCAATCAAATTTATCATTGTAAAACTCCTGCAAGTTGTAATAGGGTCTATCTGCCAGAAACTTTTAAATAATTTTTCTAAAGTCTATAATGTTCATATTCATATTCACCTCCCTTATGTGTGAGGGAAGGTGATTGTACATCTTAACCCCGTTGTAATAAATCGAATCTCTGATCATGTTTGATGAGGGAATTGGCAATTTCAACATGTGAGAGCGGGTGTTGTAATGACTACCTGAAGCCTCGAAAATAGACACATTCTTGTATATGAGACAAACTGATTCTAGAACGAATAACGCAAATACTGTTAGTATTTTTTCTTCAACAAATATGTTTCTGCAAGAATCACGGGGTTTTAGTTCACGCAAGTACCTTAAAGCACGTTTCTGCAGTACCAAGACTGATTGAAGTGCCGATGAGTTGCTAACTCCCCAAAAAGGTATTCCATAACGTAAATGGGACTCTCTTAGGGCGTAATATACAGTTTTGGCGATTTTAGATCCCAAAATCGACGAAGTTACTCTCAGTGCATAGCATCCAGCAGAAATTTTGCTTTTGAGATGCTTGATATGTCCATCGAATTTGAGCTTATTATCAATATGGATACCTAGGAATTTAGTTAGAGGCTTGTTCTCGATCAATATGTTATTACTAAATGTAAGGTCGTCAAGAGAGCATCTGAATGAAATTATGTTTGTTTTTGTTGTATTGAAGGATAACAAATTTGCATCGCACCATTCCTTAATTTTTTTCATAGCAGTAGATAAGTCGGGTAAGGTGTTAGAATTCTTGCTGTTCCATAATATCGTGGTATCATCCGCAAATAGGGTGAATTTTCCAGATATGTTCAAGTTGGTCAGGTCGTTTATGTACAACAAGAACAGAATGGGACCGAGAACTGAACCTTGAGGCACACCGGCCTCAATTGCCTTTCTTTCGGAAAGTTCTGTTGTTCTCACCATTCGATTCCTACCTGAAAGGTATGATTCAAACCATTTGTACGTGGTTCCTCTGCAACTATACTGGTGGAGTTTTCTCAGTAAGATTTTATGGTCGACACAGTCAAACGCCTTTGACAGATCGCAAAAGACTGCAGCAGCTACATTACTGGTATTCAGCTTTGAGTAAGTGTCATATAGAAATGAAAAAATAGCATCATGCGTGTTTTTATTATTTTGAAAACCAAACTGATTTTCACTTAAAATGAAGTGGCGTTTTAAGAAAGCGGTTAAACGTATTTTCACCAGTTTTTCGATGAGTTGGTATGAGGGCGATCGGGCGAAGATTTGAGGGATCATCTGAGTCTCCACCTTTGTATAGTGGGATGACAACTGAAGTTTTCAGGAAGTCAGGAAAAAAGTCCTTCATCAAATGAGTTCTTGATTATAGACACAAGTGTATTGAGAGCATTCAGAGGAAGATTTTGGATGATTTTAATCGAGATTCCATCATAACCACTTGCGTTTTTGTTTTTTATAAACCTCAAAATTTCGACTAATTCGTCGATGTTTGTATCATATAGAATTAGGTTCTCGTCAATATTGATACCTTCTAGATTCATCATGGGATCGTATGGAATAGTTATTTTCTCATTCAGTTTTTGTGCAATAGAGCAATAATAGTCTTTGATTTTATCAGGATTGAGAGTTGTCACAACATTTTACTTCTTGGTTTTTCCCGTAATATCAGTAATAATAGACCAAGGTTCTTTCATTTTATTGCTTGATTTATCAATTTTTTTGGAATAGTGGATTTCCTTTGCTTTCTTGATGGTAGATCTATATATTCTGCGGTAGGTGTTAAAGTAGACGTGGAAGCTTTGATTATCGGTGAACTTCCGTATGGTATGCAATGAACGTAAGTTGTTTGAAGAAATTTTCAATCCTAATGTAACCCAAGGTTTTTTTTGTTTTATTTTAATTTTTTGTATGGGAAATAATTTGTCGAATATATTCAGTAGCGCAGTGTATATTCAGTAGCGCAGTGTTCATTTTTCATGAAATAAGTATTGCAAAAGAATATTTTGAAGAAAACGGGAGCTGTCACTACAAAATTTCAAATAATCTATAATCTCCTGAAACGTTTTTAGGATATTAAATATAGTTTTCTGAATAAACACATTTCAATCTGCTAAAGAGTTTCCATTACGACTTTAAGTACAATTCTGCTAAAGTGGCATTTTGCTGACTCTTTTGAGTATCCAAAGCAAATATTTTGTGGAGCGCGTACAAAATAATAGTTTTTCATTAGTCTCAGCTTTTCTCAACATCTTCTAGAGTTTTTGTTCACCGATTTGGAGATTCGGCTTACAAACAGTCAACTTCCACGAATTGTCTCCAGTTATACGTTCGTGTAAAAGCATTAAGGAATGTCAAGAGTAATCATCCCTACCTCTTGTGCTCCAGCACCCCCTGACAACGTCTGATAAACCAGAAGAGTGCTATAAGCAAACACCGCGGCGCACGAAAGTACCTGCCACGATTTCCTGCTCCGAAAATTCATTTTCGCACTTTTCTGCACGTACATCACCTCTTCCTCGCCAAGGGACATTTGAAAATCGCAAACAGTCGCATTTCAGCGTTCACCCGCGAAAAACCGAGTCAGGTGAGTCGCGACAACGAACGTAAACAAACCGGTGCCGATGCGTGTAAGTAGTTCTGTCGCGTCACGAAACGATGTTGTGACTGAACTACTTCGGCGTGGCCGGACCCCCATTCAGGCAGACAAGAAGTTGATGGTAGTGGTGGAAGGGGCACACGCCAGGTCTTTTCATGTGGTACCGGTGTGTCGGCCGAGAGATGATTTAATCCCATTAGATTAGGTAATGGGCAAAGTGAGCAAGTCATACTGTGGACCGATCGGCGAGCCGAAATTCTGCACGAAATTGATCATTCGCTAATTACTCGGATTTAGGGTGGGTATTATAAGGCCCGGTTGTTCAATGCGAGTTTAAACCGTTGATTATCTAAACTCGGATTATTAATTAACCATGGATTAGAACATTATGCATTTTTCAATGAAAAACTAATCCTGGATTCCTTAACTTATTGTTTTCATATGTTGGCAACACATTTTTCCGCTTGTACCTTCATTCGGACCGTTCAGAAACATCAACATTGAATCAAACTTAACCTAAGAATTCGTACACAGAAAGAAATAAATGTATGTTTTCTACACAATTGTAAATAATTTCAGCACAATTTGTTTCTAAAAAGTTGACAGCCCAATTTGTTTATTATTCTCCTATAATATTGTATTACAGATATTGTGTATAAACGATACACTTCAGTGTTGTATTATTCAGAATAGTTTTGTTCAATTTTATCAACCAATATTATGTACCTACCGGATACAAGGAATGAATAAAAAGTAAATAGTTTGTTTAAAACACAAACACAATGTATGTTCTATTGTTGCACCACCTTGTGCCTTATTACCTGCAGTATACACAAAATCTATAGAATTAATCAGTATGTTGTGCGACTAATGTCACCAATTTGTGTACTATTCATGCATACATTGTGCAAGAATCATAAACATAAAATGTTAAAAATGGCAACAATTTTTGTACTTATCTAGTACAAATTGTGTAGGTATTGTGCATATAGGTTTAAAGAAATGTCACAAATTTGTGTACTCGGCATACATGAATTGTGTAGGTATATTTAATATTTTGTGCATATTTGTGTATAAGCATGCACAAATTTTGCAGGTAATATTTATAATTTTAAGGAAGAATAATACACTTAAAGCGTATAACTTCCATAAGAAATATGATAAGAATTAGCAGTTTTTACCAGATCGCTCCTTTATATCTCATTCTGTTAAGAAATATAAGATTAAATGTAATTTCCTGCATTTTAATAAATCTTCATTTTCCAAAAGGTTAAAATAAAAATATGTCATTAAAATAATGTTTATTTCATCAAAATAGGGAAATAACAAAAATAGATAACCGAATTATAAACTCTAGGTATAAAAAAGAACAGAAACCCAATATCACAACTCGAAACATTAATTAACCAAAAATAAGACAGTAATTCTTGAAGAACAAAAATATTTCCAAAACTTCAAGTCACAAAAACACTGATCACAAATATTAATATAGAGGGTTTGCCATTGATATTATGCCATATAGCACAGGTATTTTTTTGGACTAAAATATTAGGATATAACTGAGTTACAACCATTTTTGAGAAATGAAACGTAAATTAACATAAGCACTCCAAAGTTTTCCTTTAGCTGTGACTGGTCTTCCTCCAGGTGTTCTAGCATAGGGTATGTAGTAAATGTCAGGAGATTCATGTACAAAAATATCACACACCTCTTTTGCCAACTCTTTGAATCTTGCGCTACTGATTCTGAAAAACAGTTATGAATAATTAATGCTGTTTGGAAAATCAAAACTGGAGCCTACTTTTTGTCTGAAGATTTCTTTAATTCGTTCTTCACGATCATTCTCGATAAATCGTTCCTTATAAACGATTTATCCTTATCATAAGAAGACATAATAATTTTGCCTTCATCGGGACTTAATAATAAATGTTTCACACTCTGAAAAAAAACCAACAAGTCTCAAAATGGAATACTGAAATACGAAACTACATTAACATTTGAAAGAGTTGTTTCTTTTATCTCGTAAGGTTCTTCAGCAGTCGCTTTTTCATTGTAATATCTTAGAGGAGTCAAGTTGTTCTCTACTAAGTCGGAGGTAGACACACTAGTATTTTGGCTAATATCCGACAGGTTGATGATTGTTGAATCTGAATCGTACCGTGTTTCACATGATACATCAGACTTACCGCTAAAATTATCATCTTTTAAGTAGTTTTCCATAATTGCTGGATGCAATAGAGCCTAAAAACGCATTTTATTCAACTCAGTTCCTATATTGAATAATCAAAAGCTTACCTCTTGTACAGATTTGAATTCGTTGTATTTCTTCAGATTTTTTTTACGAAGACCAAGAACTGGTATCAGTTCTTTGATGTCTTCATCATTCAAATTTTCGAAGACTTCAACATCAGTTTGTTGCTCTAGAAAGTAATTTGAGTGAATCAATCAATTAATATGAAGAGACAGACACGAAATAACATATCACCTAACATGTGTATAAAGTAGTAAATACAAATTTGGAATTTTTTGTCTATGATAGATTTTAAAAAATTTATAATCACAAAACGAATTGAATAATAAAATTGAAAGTAAAGAAAATGAGAGACAAGCTTTTACTCAGAAGCACTAGGCATCAAAACTGCAAAATGTTGGCCCACGTAAATACCAACGAATTAAAATAAGTAATAATATTGATGTGATGTAGATTATATTTACATATTGTAATAACACCATGAAATATCATATCAACGATTTGGCGCGTAAAAAAACATGTGAAGCATTGATTTAAGGTGATTCGGAGACAGGGAATTGAATGTAACTCATGACTTCTTCCTAAAAGAAGTACTATATGAATGGTTTACTATTACAGAAAACCAGACACGTTGAATAGCAACGTAAAAGTAATCTTCGTGTCAAACTATCTCATTCTATTAAGTAGGTGAGACATGTCCTTATCAATCCGTTACAAATGATGAAAATGAGTCATTTTGTAGCTTTCATGTTATAAAAAAAATGACGAGACTTACCTTCAAATGTTGGTATCAATTCGGGAAGTTTCCAATCTCGCAAGTATTCAAACACACCATACATTTCATCAACATAGACTCGTAAATGATAGTACTTATTTGCACTATACACATAAACAAATAAAAATATGTAAATTATTCACAAGTCTCACTTTGACCTCCGACCGGAATGGCATACAGCACAAATATAATATAAAACAATAGTGAATATAGGGATCCAAATATCGGGATCCAAACAGGTGCATGTGCCGCGCGTGCGTATTTGGTAGGGTGAGACGACGCCATTGCTAAGTGGGGCGATTTATACAATTGTGTTGAATTATTATACAATTTGTGCATATGAAATGAAAAGTGCACAAAGGGTGTAACTTAAGTCCAATGTGTTGTAGATATATTCCATATAATTGTGTAATGCAGATGTGCATATTTTTGTGTATTTTTGGGCAATGTAGAAGTGCATAAATACTATACAAATTGCCTTGCACAAATATTTGTTGTATTTCACAAAACGCTTATGATGTAAGATTGCACTATTGCGTAAAATATCTGCACAACTGTGCCTTACACAACGTTGTGCATAAACCTGCTGCAGTCTTTTTTCTCTGTGTAGTTTTGTCAAAAGTATACAGAAAAATTGATCGAAAACAGCCAAGTGTATTGTATAAATTGTTAGGAGTCTCTTAAGAAAAAAATTACTCATAATTTCACTCGTAACTAAATTCCAAGATATTGTAGAATGTACAAAACGGACGCAGTTACTAATTCGCAAAAATTGAAGTTTGGGCTATAATAAAAGTTATGAATACAATACCATCTGCGGAGTTCCAAAAAAAAGGAATATCATCTTAACAATAAAAGACAGCATTTCTACTTGGGCTCTGTCCAAAGCAGATTTAGTAGATTTACAAAAACGATCATTCGAAGAACACAAGTTGAAATTATTCCACATGAAAGAAAAACACCAACTTTCCTTGGAACTACAAAGGGAGGAGTAGAATCTAGAGAAAACCCATATGATTGAGTGTTTTGAGTGTACATAGGTGCGTAAACATATCTGTAGGAGTCATCGTAAATCATATGCGATGTGTACAACAATAGTTAATTTTCTTTTTTCCTTTCTACAACTCAATTCTGGAATGGATTTATTTTTTATTTTTCGGTGAAGAATGCATTCGCAATAAGTAAAAAAAATTTTATATCAACATATCTCTGTTTTCGGGTTAAGTGGAAGAGTATTTTTGATGATGTCTAACACTTAACAAAAATAAACTTCGCCCTTTATTTTCAATAATATCTAGGCTAGTTATCACTATTATGGTATATACTTATTTGAAAATAATAAAGACGATTATTATTATTATTATAAACAAACATTATCTTTGAAACATAATTCATCAACCATCAATCAATCAACATTTGCTTGAGATTCCTGAGAACAAATCATGTTTTCATGTTGCATTTGTTGATTTAATTTTAGTTTTTTATGTCAAACGTTTTTGGTATGAAAAATCAAGATTTGATTTTTATTTGGAAGTTTATTTTTTGTTACGATTTTGCCTTTGTGGTAAGGGGTGATTTCTTTAGGCAAGCAAAATCTATTCAAAAATTATTTTTCTGTCCATTCTTCCAAATGGTTTCTAGGTACCGTAATTTCGGGTAAATTTGACTTACTTGAATTCAAAGAATGTCTACGATTAATTTGTAAAAATAAATTGGTATTATTATATACCAAAATATTGATCTTTGACCACTCTTTCAAATTAGCTATTTCAAATTGTGATTGAGACTTTGTATGTGGATATATAAAAAACATGGTGTGCAAAGTCACCCACATATTGAGGGCTGGATTTGACTCATGGCTTAAGTTTTGGGTGATTAAAGTGATCCGACGGATAAAATAAGCAAAATAAATTTGCCCATGAAAAAGTCATTTCATTTTTAATCATCATAAATGATATTTCAAGTTGCAGACAAATTTTATGCAGTTGAATTTGGTTGCAAATGACTCCTGAATGGAATACAGTGTTGCAGGTATATATACAATAGAATCACGAAAAATCAATCCGATAAAAAAACAGGCTTAAATTTTTTATAATTAATAATGTCTATTTCTGAAAATGAGTTAAAGTCATCCGAAATTACGGTACGTTGTCTAAATATGGGTTTTCTTCTTGTGGCAATATAAAATATTTCAAAAAATCGTCTGTCTGTTATATCTACGAACATCTTTGCAGTCGGGTATAAAACAAAAATATTCAACACAATAATAATTTTCAGAATAGTCAATGTTTATTGAAATGTCAAACAATCAAATAGGCTAGAATCGACAAATTATCTCCTTAAACCCCCGAATTTATGAGATTAACTTAAACCATTGTTAAACTAGGTTTATCTCATAAACCCGTATTGAACAATGAAACAAAATTGGTAGATTGTAGAATTATAAATATTTTTATTATTAGAAATCATCCTCTATCGCCAGTAACACAAGTGTTGATTACACTCAGATTTAATGCAACTGGTTCATTCTTGGTAGTTGCTGGAGATTTTGGGGGTATTCACAAGTCAACTGCTAGCAGTGTTATTAGAAAGGTCACAGGGGAAATTGCATTGTTATCGTCGAATGTTCGAATTAAAAATAAAACTAACAAACACAGTTTTTTTATTTCATTTAAAACAAACAAGATGGTGTGAAAATGTGTCCTTATCACCTAGATAAACTATAGTCTTTTTCCATACTGTATGAATAATCTTCGGTATGTCGAATAATATCTCTTTTTTCTCTTCTTAAGTCTCTTTTTTTTCCTTCTCAACTCTCTTCGAAGGTTCTCTTTTTCACTTTTTTTCTTGGCCACACACACAATAGTCAACAGAATATTCACCAGGTAAACCAGAATTTCATTGAATGTCAACAATCACAAGAGATTCGACACGTTTTAAGTGTACAATGGCTAAAATCATATAAACATTAATGTTTCGAAAAGTAAACAATGTGTCATCACCTACATATACATTTATAGCCACCCTTTTTCCATACTGTATGAATAATTTTCGGTATGTTGAATAAACTCTCTTTTTTCTCTTCTTAACTCTATTTTCTTTCCTCACAACTCACAACTCTCTTTGAAGGTTCTCTTTTTCACTTTTATCTTGCCCACAGACGATACAGGAGGATTTTGGGAAGGGACTGGATTCTTCTTCAAGAGCCCATCGTCTGTCTAAAAACTCGCTCAATCCTAGATTAGTCTGCACCAGAACGTTGCGTTAATTTTCTCATGGAAAATGATGAAAACTTATTCCAGTTCAACGGGATCGTTTTGCCAAGAGAAATATTGTAGGTTACCTATTTGCCTTCTTCTTCTTTTTATTTAAAAAATGGTACCTTCATAAAACTGACATTTTGAAGCTCAAGTTAACTTGACTGATAAAATTAAACATATTTATAATACCGGCCCTTAGTGTGGATTCATGCAGCAAAAACTAACAATTATCGAATAAGAAATAACAATGATCAATTAACAAGAATTAAAAGGTAGCATTCATGCACTCAAAATAACAATTAAGAAATAAAAAGTAAGCATGCGCACAAGACGGAGATTCGAGGCATTTAAAATAGGTAAACCTACTTTTTCGAAATTCCATGTCCCCTCGATAATGAAAAACAAGTGAAAATTCAAAATGTCCAATAAACAATATGAGACAAAAACAATACCTCAAATATTAGAAAAAGTGAGCTTATTTTCATCATCGTTTTGACCAATCCGCGGTCATCTGCGTAATAGTTGCGCACTAGAAGAAAATTTCGTTCAAATAATGTAAAAAGATAAAAATTGGCCAACTTCTACTTGTTATTTCTTAAATGATAATTGTTATTTGTCTGCATGAACATAGTCATTGAAAACTATAGAGTTCAACTTATATTGCTGAATGTTATTTCTTATTTGTTATTTGATAATTGTTATTTTGTGCTGCATGAATCCACACTTAGCAATAATGATTTTTCAACACAAACTATAGTCCATAAAATGAAGGCTTGGAGTAACAAACCCTCATTTAGTATGCAAAATCCATACAGAGAGGCTCGTGCAAATTTTGTTTTAGAACATTTATAAAAATAGCAAAACAACTGTTTTCTTCATTGGCTAGGTAGTGCCACCCGGCACAATATCTATTTGTCGGATTAGGCCATTGTTAAGGGATTTAAAATTCTGACCAGGCACCTTTTAGTGGTGTATGATGGGGTATAATTTCTGTTTAAAAATATAATGTTCAATATTTTATGAAAATATTTAGGTTTACGTCAAACATTACTATAGAATGTTATTCCTCAGCAATTAGTTGGTAATAAATAAAAAAATAGTAAGATGTGTATTCTCACCAATTATGGTATTTTGGAAGTTATTAGTTATATAAAAACACTGGCGGATCTAGGGATTTTTTCAGGGAGGGGGGCATGAATTTGTAACCAAAGTTATAAAATCCATAGGAATGAAATGAAATATAAATTTTTTTGAAACAACTGAAACCAGTGAACAATTATATAAATAAGATGGAAAAAATATTGCAAAACAAACAAAAACACAATTTGACAATTATATTAAATAATAAACTCTCAAAAATAAAACATGCGGAAAAAATACTTTATAAAATTATTGTTCATAAAACAAAATATTTATGCCTTTGGCCACTGTTTGCAAATATACTGAAAACAACTGAAACCATTGAATAATAATACAAATAAGATGGAAAAAAATGTGACTAAACAAACACAATCACAAATCCACAATTCCAATAATAAACTTATCAGTTTATAGTTTATAAAGCAAAATCCATATGCCTTTGGCCACTATTGGCAAATCTATTAATAACTAATTGTTCATTGATCGCAATGTCCGGATGGGCGTTAATAATGGCTAAGCCATCTTCTGAAATAGTAGATTGGAGCCAACTTTTTATTCGCCTCAACGAAGAAAAACTTTCTTTCGATGAGGCAACACTGATCGGAAGTGTAATAAGAATTTCTAAAAATGATGTTATCAAAGGAAACATTACTTTTTCGCAGTGAGCAAGGGCTCCTAAAGCCTCGTCAGGAATAGGAAGTTTTTCTTCGGTGGTTTTTACCCACTTCGCCTTCCAAAACCTCAGTTCGCTTTTGAATTCTGTGAACAAAACCTCCAGATTCTGATGAAAAAGTTTGTTAATTCTTTCCACCAACGCCCCGTGCTATTGAATCCAGAGATGTCATACCAATTTCCCTAATTACCGTGGGTATTATAATGTTCAAATTGAACAAGCTGGTTAGCAACTATTCAGAATTCTAGGGGGAGGGGGACATGGCTTCCTGCCTCCCCCTCAGATCCGCCAGTGTATAAAAATAAAAAAGAAATAATGGGATCAAAGAAAAACGATGTTATTGCTAGCCGCCTTAAATAATTACAAAAAATGATTTGTATGAAGTCACAACCAATTCAAGTTATTTTTAGAGCTGCTGCAATGCAGCAGCTTATTACCTTATTGTCATAAATTTTGTTTACAATAAGTATATACAGTATTTACAATAACTTACCACTTAAAAATGGCAACTGCTATCAGATTTGGAAGGAGATGAATCACCTTTATTAATGTCAATAACACACAGCATGTTCTACGGTAATAACATGGTCCATGCATTTTTCCAATTGTCGCTGGTCACTTCACAATCAGACATAATAACAAAAAAATATATTTTGTTTTACCAATTTTAATACTATTCTCAAAATCTTTTAGCTAGTTCCCCTTTGAATTTAATTCAATATGTTCATAAATAAATACCCATGTAAATATTTCTTATGTCCGGCTATGTATTTTACCTTTTTCCATTGATTCTTATACCTTATTCTCTTTACCTCAGCTAACTCAATCGGTACGCCTATCGAATCTCAGGAGTCAGTTCTACTGTGGAGCCCTCTGGTAGTTCTTGATGTCAATTTCAGAAAATGGCAACTTGTTATTGCTCAAACATTGAAAATAATGCAGAAATTCATCAAAATAATAATTTCCTTCATTCAGGAAGACTTACTGTTATCTATTCTGCGATAATTAACTTGAATTAGTGCTTCATACCAGAATATACATGAAAAATGAAGTTTTGTGATAATAAAAAGTGGAATGTAACCCATTTTTGTAGTCTATATACTAATTCATGAAAGTGTTCTATCGAAAGGGTTCTTTAAAAAGATTTATTTTAGAAAAACATTGAGTTTAGTGACTTTTTATGGTTTAAAGTACCTGTGGCTCGTTGAAACGAAATGTTCGCTCTCCCGTTCCTGGGAGCTGCCGTTCCAATCTGCAGCCCCCCTGTCGACTGTGAATTCGTCCTCGTACTGGTATGTCTCAAATGAAAAGGTGAGATTCGTTCTGCATCTGGGTTTTCTATCAGCTACAGTTCTTTATATTATTTCCTTGTGTTGTATTGGCAAATAACTGTTTTTGTAACGAAAATATGATTTATTTTTCAAATTCAAATTTCTTGAGTGGGTTCTTTCAAAGTTATTTTTTCTCAATCCCTAGCTTGTTGATTCCTTTCCCTTGATACCACACACCCTTTGTTTCCTTCTCGAATTTTCAATTTGCACGCACTTTTTTGTTGCACTTTTCATTATTTTCGTTTATCTGACAGTTTTTATTCACGAATCGTTTCTAAATACCTTACATACTATATACATGATATATAAAAAATCATTTTTGACGTTTTCTGCTTTTCATATTTTCAATATTCATAATTTTGCATCAAGATCTTTCCTGCATCTCATTGGCTATTGTGTTCAGATCTAATTTCATATACAGAATGTTCTAACTTTAACATTTTGTTGTCTGCTTGTGCTCAAAAATATATTAGTAAATTTTGATTTCTATAATTTTATAAATTTGCCAATTGCTGTAATGTTGAAACTGTTCATTTAAAGGTATCGACTAATATTATATAAGGTTTCAGAAAAAACGGTAGAATCTTCAGAAAAAAAAATAAAAATTACTGAATATTAAAATACAGAATTTTTAACTTTAATCGATTTATAATTTTTATTTTAACTCTTTGAACACTTAACACATACTTCTAAATATAACAATATATATATATATATATATTATTTATTTTATTCATAACTATTCATCAATTGTAGGTGACATGTGTTTATAATATAATAATTAATAGATAGTTATAAAAAAAAAAAAATACATTGACTGCCAAAAGGCAGTTAAAATATAAAGTTTTAGCATCTTATGTTTTTATTGAGGTGTTATTAATATTAATAGTAAATGCGTTTTTTCCATCAAGATCATATACATGATATTGAAAACGTCATAGTGTTTAAACAGAATACAGTGTATAAACAGAATACATACAGTGTGACCCACTTAAGACCGGAGCACCCTTATAAAATCTACATTTTCCGACCGATTGAATTTTTTTTTTTCAGCAGAAAAAGTATCAAAAAGTCTACGATTGACCAAATTTGCAAAATATAATTCCAAATTTCAGGGCATACTATAATTTTTTTTTATGTTCTAAATTGCTAAATTTTATTAGCGATTTTTGCCGTGAAATTTCGACTTCACCACTGGATTCAGCATCCTTCATTTAGATAAATTCTTAAATTTCGTTTGAAAATATTCGTTGGCAACAAAGTTATAACAATATTAATTTTGATAACATACCATTATTTATGAATATTTCAGACAAATTCTGAGAATTGGCAACACTGTCAACACAAACGTAGAAGATCGTTGAGGTTTCTGGTAGAAGTTCGAATTCATAACACAAATTGTTCTCGAGTTATAACATATTGTAAAATGGTATTTTTTGAAAAAATGTAATATCCATAACGTCGAGAAACTGGCTCCTCATGATATCCATTATTGTATCAACCAAGAATTTTCGAATGAAATGAAAACAATATTTTAATTTTGATCCCAAATTTTACGATGGCTAACAAAAGACTTCGATAATACAACATTGAGTAATCTTGGTCCATAATTATCTAGCCCTAATCGATACATTTCAAATTTTTGTTGCTTCCACCAAACCACCATTCAATTCTATACATTTTTCATATGTCTTTGGAATATTTATTACAGTATTTTTGAGTACTTCGGGTGTTATTTCTCTACAAGCTTGACGTATTCTTTCACACAACTACTGTCTAGTTCTTGGGCGGGATTTGTAAACTTTTTGTACAAGAAGACCCCATAAGAAGAAGTCAAGTGGGGTCAAATCGGGGGACCTGGGTGGCCATCCAATCAATCCACTTCCTCGACCAATCCAGTGATGAGAAAACTGTTCATTCAGCCAATGTTTAATAATACCAGCATTATGCACAGAGCATCCATCTAATCGCTCAACAATAGGAAGATCATGATTAGCATTCCATAGTTCAGTTCTGAAAAATTCTAGTAATTTCATGGAATTTATATTTCCTTCAAAAAAAAATGGGCCTATGATTCGTTGATTCAATATTCCGCACCATACATTAACTTTTTCCGAATACTGTCTTTTGCAGTTTATAACCCAATTAGGGTTTTCGGTTGCCCAAAATTTATTGTTTTGAGATGAAACAACACCGTTGGTCGTGAAAGTGGCTTCATCGCTGAATAAAATACACTCTAAAAAACGTCTGTTTCTCAGGTATTCTCCTTGTACCCACAAACAAAATTCTAGTCGTTTTTCTTGATCTCCGTCTTCCAGGGTATGCAAAAACTTGGGTTTGAATGGTTTCATTTTGTATTTTCTCAGGCTTCTCCGTATGTTTTCCGTTGGTGAATTCAAATCTAGGCTTGCCACTCTCAAACTGGCATTGGGATTATTCCTAAAGTAATCCAATATAACCTGTTCGTGTCCAATCCTTCTTCTCACATTATTTCTCAAAATATTATTCGATACAGCTCTTGTTTCATTGAAACTTTTATTTAGTCTGTGCACTGTACTATTACTGATAGGGGGGCGATCTGGATGTCGATCATTGAATATTTTGCATACCTCTTTTTCACTTCTACCATTCTATCCAGAAAGACACACAATTTAAATTTTTTCTTGCAAAGACAGTTGTAAAGCCATAACGTAATATATAATATATATATTGAATATTAATCAATACCTTTCTCACATTTGAATTATGAGACTCAATCTGTCATTGTTGGGGCTTACTTTTGTTTTACTCAAATAACTATTGAAAATAATAACGTCATCACAGCCTACCTTTCTCGAGTTAGATACATTTTTAAATTTTCAATTCAATAATAATATTTTGACACTTAGCGAACGAAGAAGGAAACAAAATGACTCTGAAGAAGTCGGATATACTGTATAAGGAGATAATACCAGAACCCAAAAACAGTATCTTTCAAAAATTGTTTTAATTAATTGATTATGATAAGCTGTTTTTCGACGTCATTAATTCATTCCAAATGTGTACCCCTTTCTAGAGGTTATAGAGAACAATTTGTGATATGAATTCCTACCAGAAACCTCAAAGATCTCCTACGTTTGTGTTGCCAATTCTCAGAATTTGTCTGAAATATTCATAAATAATGGTATGTTATCAAAATTAATATTGTTATAACTTTGTTGCCAATCAATATTTTCAAATGAAATTTCAGGATTTACCTAAATGAAGGATGCTGAATCCAAAAAAAAACGCTAATTATATTTGGCAATTTAGAACATAAAAAAAATTATAGTATGCCTTGAAATTTGGAATAATATTTTGCAAATTCGGTGCAAACGAAGACTTTTTGATACTCTTCCTGCTGAAAAAAGAAAAAATTCAATCGGTCGGAAAATGTAGATTTTATAAGGGTGCTCCGGTCTTAATTGGGTCACACTGTACATGTAAAATAGTAACGATTAGTTCTGATGATCAAAATATTCCAAAACACTATAAAAACAGTTGGTAATGAAAAAATTTTTTGAAAGCCATTTGAATTTTGTTGCTCTCTTCTCATCCTTTACAGTGGTGGGAAGAGAGTTGAAGAGTTTGATGCCTATGTAAAATGGGCTATTCTCGAATAGAGATGTTTTATGTTTGGGTACCCTAATAAAGTATCCGTGTCTTGTAGGGTAATTGTGAATTTGGGATTTTTTTTCGAACATTACAAGATGGTTGCCAACAAACAGTATGCATTTGTCTGATGTTTTTTTTTTGAGAGATGGCATTTTGTGAATTGTCACATAGTATGATATTGTAAGATATGCGAGAATATATCAATGCTTAGTAGACATTCAGGAGCTGTGATTTTCTAAGTGTGTTTTTTAACTGTAGGATTGCATAATAACCATTGTTAATTTTTTTCGATATATAATTTATGTTTGTTTCCCAACTCATATTGGAATCCAATTATGATCCCAAGAATTTGGTACTATCACCTATCCTAATAATATCAATATCGTTGTTTATTCTTACTTGGAGCTGATTCATAGGTATGTGTCTTAAATGGAATTGCATGCATACCGTTTTTCCAGTGTTTACTATTAAAAAATTCCTTCTACACCACTCGTGAGACCAATACAAATACAAACACAAATATACTTTATTCCAGTAAGACCATATTACATGGTATTGGTAAAAAAAAAGAAGACGGATAATATAAATTGTACAAACACACACATATATACACTCAGATACAAGCAAACATATAAACACATTTAAATAAGCTCATACACAATACAAAGGACCGTAAAGAGGTCTTGAAGATGTGATATAATAGTACTAAAATGATTCCTCGAATACATCAAATAATCAATGGGACATAGTCAGTTCGAAACATTATATAAACAAATAAATATACAGGAATCGTCAGAGTATAATATTAAAATAAACATATACAGCTTTGTCATAACTATTTTCTACTAGAGTATTCCAGATACTCGTTTATAGAATAGAAACTTCCCTCCAACAAATATTTTTTTATTCTCAGTTTGAACGAAGGTAATTCTGAAATAATTTTTATGGCTGGTGGTAAACAATTGAAGAGCTTTATGCCTGCTGCAGAAGGTGATTTTCGAAACAACGAAGTACGATGTTGTTGTAATTTTAATAGGTTTCCGTTTCTAGTTGGGTATATGTGACACTTTGAATTTGTTTCTAACCTGTATTCATTTTTTCTTCACATAGAGTAGACAACTATAAATGTAGATGCAGGGTGATGTTAAAATATTATTTTCTTTGAAAATTGGTCTGCAGGAATCTGTGTAACGAAGACCATATAATACACGAATAATACGTTTCTGAGCTACAAACGCTCTTTCTATGTTTGTTCCATCTCCCCACAGGAGTACATTATATGACAGAACTGAATTTACCATGGCATAATAGACATCCTTCAAACAGTTTTCTTCCAAAATCTTTTTCAGTTGTACTACTGCATAGAAGCTGCTGTTTAATCTTTTACATACATGGTTTTTATGAAATTTCCAACTTAGTCTGGAATCAATGTGTGATCCTAAAAATTTGGTCGTCTCTGATGGATATATTGACACGTTACTAATTTCAATGTTCAGAGGTTCATGATATTTCCTGCCAAAAAATTTAATTAAAACTGTTTTATCTGGATTGACTATAAGCCTGTTTCTGTGACACCAATCTGTGAATCGTTTACTAATAATGTTGAGTTAAGTTTGAAGTTCCGCAGGACCGTTGGCTTCTTCTGAGATTGAAGTATCATCGGCAAATAATGATATCGAGCTTATACCCAAATGTTGTGGGAGATCGTTTATATAAAGTAATAATATCAATGGTCCCAAGACTGAGCCCTGTGGAACTCCTATGTTCACCTCACACATATCAGAGTCAGTATTGTCCCATCTTACATATAATTTCCTATATTTCATATAGGAAAGAACCCAAGCCAGAAATCTTCCACAGAATATGTAATTTAATTTGGAGTTGCTCAGCATCCGTTGCTAGTGTTGTATCATCTGATTGAAGGAAACTATGATTCATACTCAAGTATAATGGAAGATCATTTATGAATAGATGTGTGGATATAATATAGATCCCTGTGGGACTCCTATGTCCATATTATACATATTTGATTTTTCATTTTCTAATTCGACATACACTTTCCTATTTTTCAAATATGAATCAAGCCATGAAAGTATCGTTCCCCTAAATCCTAGGGAATATAATCTGCATGTTTATTATTATAGGAATATTGATAGTATTTGTAAGGTCTAAAAAGAGCGCCCCCACATATCTGTGTCAATAACTGAACATCCTTTATTTTGAAGGTCGTATTTTTCCGGGATACATTATTTTTCACTTGAACCCATATTAGTTCTATGGGATTCAGCTCGCAGTGATACGGGGAAGTCATAGTACTGATATTCCACGTGAAGCGGCTAGTTCGTCAACGATGTTCTTTTTATACTTATTTTTGTGGATTTGAGCGATACTATAAAATTCTTTTTTTAGTGGATCAGTGGGAAAAACGTTGTTTTTTGAGCTAAGCCACTGCAATAGTTTACCTTCAGTCCAATTGCTCGTGGGTAAATCTTGTTGTAATCTAGAACTCGCGTTATCCATTTTTATATCACCATTCATATATTCGTGATAGTCACCGGTTCGTTTTGATACAAAAGTCAAAAGTCCTCTTTCCACAAACCCTTCTGAATTACCTATATGAACGATTATTAATCTCTCACCCTTGCTTGATTGTTTATTCAAACCCGTTGACAATCCTTCGACGAGTGCTTGCCTTCTGCTCTTAATATTGCTGTCCTGCCAATACTGAGATACAGTATATTCTTCGTTTATCTACGTTTCGTCCAGGTAATGAATGCGTCGATCTTCGTTACGGGTTAGTATTGCGTAAATAGTATCTCCTCCAAATCGCAATATCTGGTTTATCAACAGATTGTCTCTTATGTTTGGTATAGTTAAAGACGATTTTTTTTTAATTTTCGATAATGTCATTTTAGAGAAAAATGGGCAATCCGGATCAGCTTGAACTGCAGACATAATTTTATCAGGTGTGGGAATTTCACTTTTTAGGTAAAACTTTACGCCTTAACCTCTGCTTTAACGATTCATCTATCGTGATTTGTGGTCGACCCACAGATGTTTTTGGTAGTTGAAGAGCTCCACTTTTCTTTTATCTTATTAATTTATAGATGGTGGACTTTCCACTATGCACAACATAGAAGATGCTTTTGTAACAGTCTCATCTACACTGGCACTTTTGTTCTGATTTTGCAACGAAATTAAACAGTTTAAAATGTTTTTTCATTTAAAGATAATGGACCGAATTTTGGCCGTTATTTGGAAGTGACGTTTGGTTTGGCGGCCTTTGCTATAGGTAACGGCCGCGAAATTGAATTTCGCGGACTATGTTGAGAACGCGAAAAACTCATTTTGCGTGCGATTGCGCGAAAAGGTATTTTGCGGCCTTGGCATACAAATAACTGTTTTAAAGACAAGCTTCTATTCAAGCTGAGTACTAAAACATATAAAATAAGTTTTAGTCATTGCTGACAATGATTTAATGATTTTTTTGCTGAATTATTTGGTTTCAAAAAGCTTGTCGCACGAAGTGTTCATTAATGTAGGTACCAATTAATTTGATTGGGTAGTGATTGGTTGGTGCGTGAGAACTTAAAGTATTTAATTTTTACAAAGTATTCATAAAAGATGGACCAATTAATTTCATCGGACAATGATTGGTTGGTAAGTAACAACTTGTCGAAGTATTAATTTTATCACAATTCGCGCGACACGCTTTTTGAAACCAAATAATTTAACAAAAAATAATTAAATAATTGTCAGCGATGACTTAAACTTATTTTATACGTTTTAGTAGACGGCTTAAATAAAAGCTTGTCTTTGAAAAGGTTTTTTAATAGTTATTTTATTATTTGCTTTTTAGTTAATTCGCCTTAATCTGTTCATTTCAAGTAGAGCATCGTTATTACAAGGTCTCTTCCCTGTTAGTTTTGAGCTGAAAGAAATCATGATCTCCGACCCCAAAAACTCCCACACACCAATTCGAATAGAATCTGGCCATAATCACAAAACTCGTCCATCCTGAAGTCGGCATCTTGAATTTACAGATTTTGTCAAAAAATTAATAATTTCCGAACCTGAAAACCCTCACATACCAATTTTGAATTAAATATGACCATAATCAGAAAACTCGTTCTCCATCTTGATGCCACCATTTCGAATTTATAAATTTTGAGGAAAAATTCAAAATTTCTGACATCGAAAACCGCCGTAAACCAATTTCCTATCGAATTGGATCATAATCACGAAACTCGTCCGCCATCTTGAAGCCACCATTTCGAATTTATAAATTTTGAGGAAAAATTCAAAATCTCCGACAGCGAAAACCGCCGCAAACCAATTTCCAATCGAATTGGATCATAATCACGAAACTCGTCCGCCATACTTGGAGCCACCATCTTGAATTTATGAATTTTTGACAAAAAATTCAAAATTTCCGACCCAAAAAACCCACATACCAATTTCGAATCAAATCGGACTTAATCACAAAACTCGTCCGCCATCTTAAGCCACCATCTTGAATTATAATTTTTGCAAAAAATTCAAATTTCCGATCCCAAAAACCCGTACATACGAATTTTGAATCAAATCGGACCATAATTACAAATCTCATCCGCTATCTTGGAGCCGCCATTTTGTCTTTTTCTCTAACAAAAGTTCCATGATGCATTGTCACCGAAATTATGAATATCTGCTAAATTTCAAATCAATCAGACCACTAGAAGTCGGTCAAAATTCACTTGCAAGATTTGACCCTAACGAACGAACTAACAAGTGAAACTAAATAAAAGCTTGTAAAAAAGCGTGGGGTGCTCTCTACTTACTTTCCATAATAACTCTATCTTTACAAATAGCTAGCGATAAAAAATTTAAGACAACTGATATCAAGCACCCCACGCTTTTTTCAACTAAAGTAAATTTTTGGGTAATTACTTTATTCTTATTATTTTTAACCTTTTAGGTTATATTGCTACAAAGTGTTTTTTATTTATTTTTTTACTATTATTTTATTTACGAATTCCTTTGAAAACTATTGTCAACCTTGATAAGAGCCGTTTATTTTAAGTGTAAATAAAGGTGCCTCAATTATCCTTTATTTTATTATTGTCAATGTTTCAATTGTTTTTACTTCCCAGATCACAAATGTATAAGCTGCGAAAAACAGTACAAGTTGAAGCATATCTATTGGGAATTCAAAATTAGATGCCAGCGCCAGACTGGAAAATGCAAACCACACATAAGTACATTGTTTGCCTGTTTTCTTAGAGGTTATACACTCGTTTTGAGTTTTTCTTAAAATATTTCCATTTTGTATTCGTTTCCAGTTTTTTTTTGTGTAGTTTCATTAATTCCAAGACTACAGTGGAGTAGTGTATTTGAATCTTAAGACAATATCATTTGCAAAAACTCACTTTAAAGGAGACAAAGTATGTTCCAAAAATATTTTCCGTAGTTTTTGGATAGCTTAGTGAAGTCATTTGGTGTTATTATTATGAATTATTTTGAAAAAATGTTACACACTATTTGCGAATGTTCATATTGATATAAAATCAACAAAAACAGTTTTTTTATTTCATCTTAAACAAACAAGATGGTCTGATAATGTGTCCTTATTGTTGTGAATGTTTAAAGTTTCAGAATAAAATGTCACTTGTAAGTATTATAAGTTGGCATTGCCCCATCACAAGTTGGTGAAACAATTAGTCGTGTCTTTTTTTAGTAAATACATAACACTTATCACCTAGATATACGTATATATATAGATACTCTTTTTCCACACTGTATGAATAATCTTCGGTATGTTGGATAATAACTCTTTTTTCTCTTAACCCTTTCCACTTTTTTTGGGCCACAGACGATAGGTTCAGGAATATTTTGGCATGGGACTGTATTTTTCTTCAAGTTTCCAAGAGCCAGTCGTCCCTCTATAGTCTCATTCAATCGTAGATTAGTCTAAACCAGAACGTTATGTTCATTTTCTCACGGAAAACTTACAACGGAATCGTTTTGCCCAAGAGTCACATTGAGATACACAACATTAATGATTCATCACTCATTTTTTTCACTCGAGGACGTGCAATAGTCAAAAAAACATTCACCAGGCGAACCAGAATTTCATTAAATGTCAACCATCACAAGAGATTTGGCTAGTTTTAAGTATACATACAATGGCTAAAATCATATAAACATTAATGTTTCAAAATGTAAACAATGTACTTATGTATAGTTTCAAAAATCGACACCGTTATTTTGAATTCCCAATAGTATATCAGTTCTCAGTTGGATGGGCTGAAGAACCCGAGCAAAACATGATATAATTTTCCGCTTTGACCTAACATGCCGACCATAGGCGGAGATTTATTATTTTACTTCAAATATAACTTTGCCTATTTTTGTTTAAATATGTTTTTCGAATGATGATAATTTGTCGTTTGGATTTCCCATCAACTTCTTTTTTTCCGGGCTTTGGACCGGTAGATGTTACCACTAAGTGATCTAAGATATAAAAAAATAACAGTGTTCAGTGTAATAATAATAATACTCTCCCAAGGAGCTGTAGGACCTTGACGTTGGTGATAGGGCTCAGTACCTTCAATCATATTATTTTCATACTATTTATAAATGATATAGAAACTGTAACAAGTGAAGCCAAATTTGTGATGTATGCGGATGATAAATCGTTAATAGTATCCGAGAAATATAATAAAAAACTGCAGTTGAAATCCAATAATATAATCAACAATATCAACGAATGGTACTAAACAAATAAACTTTATTTCAATGAACAAAAAAGTAACTTTATAAAAAAAAAATGTTGTGAGTTTAGAAATAAATAATATTGGGCTCAACAATGAGGAGTCTGTTCAATTCCTGGGTCTGATTATAGATAACTGTCCGACTCAGAAACAGCAATGTAAATCCACTATCTCAAAACGAGTCAAAACTACACTCATCATGCTATTTATTCAAAAACCTGAATTCGATATTTAGTCTGATTAACGGGTTAATTCTTGTTCCCGGTCCCAAAAATATATGCGTTAGCTCGTTCGATTCGGAATGATGTCTAGAAAAATGTATCTCGAGCATTTATTAGCACATAAAAAATTGCAATTTTTATTAACAAAATAAAATTTTAAAAAAGATATTCAGTTTTTCGTTAATAACTTAAAAATTATGCATATTTGAGAACTTTTGAAAAAAGATCCTCACTCCCGGAATTATATCTCCATTATTTATCATTTTTATTCAACGACGAAAGTAGGTCTCCTCGCGGCCGTTACGGCATGAGCGCAACTCCGCTGGAGACAGTATATCACACAAAATAACTTTTTTATAGTAGTATTAAATATTAATTTAAAAATTTGAAAAGATGATAATGTCATCAGAACACTCAAAAGAATAAAGCACCGTTGGCAAAAAAAAAATATGTCGATTTTTGCAAAAAGTTATACGATTGTTAATTAACAAATTTTTATCCAATCTGTTTTTACAAGAGTCGACATAAAAGTTTAAATAATTGACCTATAAATGTTTTACTTCTTGGAGCCTTTCTTATATACATACAACAAGATCACGTGATAAAAGTTCATTAAAGTTTTATATTTTGTTTGTTATAATTTTTTCAAATGAACAAAAAATTAAATATTAATAAAATGTTAAAAAAATAAATTGTTGACAAATGTTATTATACAGCTGTTTTTGCATCTAACAATGGCATTAATTAACGTAGGAAAAAAATTTGTTAAGAAATTGTTTATAACCAAATAGACAAGTATAATATATAAAAAAAATATTTCTTACCATTTCATCGTCAAGACAAAATGACGATTTAAAAAAAAACTCAAATAAATTTTTCAATTGTTTATAATCGGTTTTTTTATATTTCGTTCGTTTAAATAATTAATTGAAAAATTTTTTCTCTTCCAAAATCATGATTTGCATTTCTCTATAGGTTAACAAAAAATAAAGTATCAGTAATTTAATTGTTTATTAAGTTGACAATTTGTTATAAACAATTTGTGACCCTCGTTTTATTTTTCCCTGGAAGTAAAACAAATCACAAAAACAGCCATATATGACAAAGTACTGAAAAAAAATGTCTTAAATTTTTTATAACATTTTCAAATATTAAATGATAAACAATTTTTTTCAGTACTTTGTTATATACGGATATTTTTGTAATTTTTTTCTTCCAGGAAAAAAATTAACCAAGGGTCACAAATTGTTTACTCAATAAACAATGAAATTATTGATAAAAAAATAATTCTCAAATAAATTTTTCAATTGTTTATAATCGGTTTTTTTATATTTCGTTCGTTTAAATAATTAATTGAAAAATTTTTTCTCTTCCAAAATCATGATTTGCATTTCTCTATAGGTTAACAAAAAATAAAGTATCAGTAATTTAATTGTTTATTAAGTTGACAATTTGTTATAAACAATTTGTGACCCTCGTTTTATTTTTCCCTGGAAGTAAAACAAATCACAAAAACAGCCATATATGACAAAGTACTGAAAAAAAATGTCTTAAATTTTTTATAACATTTTCAAATATTAAATGATAAACAATTTTTTTCAGTACTTTGTTATATACGGATATTTTTGTAATTTTTTTCTTCCAGGAAAAAAATTAACCAAGGGTCACAAATTGTTTACTCAATAAACAATGAAATTATTGATAAAAAAATAATTCTCAATTAATTATTTGAACAAACGAAATATACAAAAAACTATTATAAACAATTAAAAAATGTATTTAAGGTTTTTTTTCAAATCATCATTTTGTAAAATTTTTTTAAAATTATCCTATTTTTTACAAACAATTTCTTAAGAAATGACGTAAACAATTTTTTTCCTACGTCAATTAATGCCTTTGTCAGATGCAAAAAAGCTATAAATAACATTTATCAACAAAAATTTTTTAATTTTTTTTTTTTATATTTCATTTTTTGTTCATTTAAAAAAATTATAACAACAAAATATAGAACTTTAATAAACTTTTATCACGTGATCTTGTTAAGTAGGTATATAAAAAGGGCTCCAAGAAGCAAAAAAATTATAGGTCGATTATTCAAACTTTTATGTCGACTTTGTAAAAACAGCGATTGGATAAAAATTAGTTGATTAACAATCGTATAACTTTTTGAAAAATCGACATAATGTTTTTTTCTAACGGAACTTCATTCTTTTTCAAGTGTTCTGATGACACCATGATTTTTCAAATTTTTTAATTGATATTCAATACTATACAAAAAAAATTTTCCCGCGCGGAGACTTATTTTCGGCGTTGAATAAAAATTATAAATAATGGGGATAAAATTCCAAGAGTTCGAACTTTTTCATTGGAAATTTCCTCCTCTTTGAGGATCTTTTTTCAAAAATTCTTAAATATCAATAGTTTTTGAGTTATTAACGAAAAACTGAGTATCTTCTTTTTTTCATCTCATTTTGTTAATAACAATTGCAATTTTGTATGTGCTAATAAATGCTCAAGACACATTTTTCTAGAAGGCATTCCAAATTGAATGAGCTATCGCACATATTTTTAGGGCAGTATTATCCCGTTTTTTTAACTTGTTAATCAGACTAATTCTCTGAGGCTCAATTGCTGAGTTTATATGACGCACAGGTTGGTCAAGGGTCAGATATGGCATTTTTTTTGGGGTATATGTCCACCTTATCCTCGGAGGTTTTTGTTGCACAAAAAAGAGTGATCAGGTCCATAGACAGAATATCTAAAAGAGACTCGTGTAAACCGTACTTTAGGAAATGGAATATTCTAACTGTGCCTTCTTTATATATGGGAAATATGTCTATATATCTAGGCAAATCATAATAAATGTAAACTTAATAAGAGCATTCATGAGTGTAACACTCGCCAAAAAAAACTACCATTTACCAATAGGTAAGACCAATTTACTATGTAAATCACCTGATCATATGTGGCCAAAAATTTTCAATAAGCTGCCAGGTATAAAAAAAGGTGAAAACCTTCACTCTTTCAAGAGAAAATTGAAAATGTTTGTGATTAACAATTATTTCTACAGTGTATGTAAATTTTTAGGTAAGCGATTTTAGTTTTAGGTAATAGAGAGAGTTATTGCAACTTACAAATACGGATATTAAAAGATCCGCTACTAAAGCATCCTCGAACGCGATTTCGAAAGGGTGTTATTGCAACAAAGTTCTTCCAAGATGCTTATGTTCAAGCATTATTTTGACAAGTACATCAAATTATGTGAAACAACTTCACGTAATAAAATTATATCGTCTTCAAATGTAAATCTCAATCTTTTTTTCCATTTTTCTTCAGTCATTGTTCCACCAGAAAAATAAACTTATGAAAAGAATCACACTATTGTTCGTTAGTTGGACGCATAAGTGACACTTGGACGAATTAATTCCGCACAATATTGTTGGGGTGGAAAATATACCACCACCAAATGAACCTGCTTTTTTTTATTTTGAAAATATATAGACAAGCAGTGCTTAACAAACTTCAAATTTTCAACTGGCGACAGATATATGACAGAAAAAAAAACACTGTCAAAATAAAGGAACTTTCAATAAAAGATTCTTGGCCTTTATTTAAATAAAGTAAGGGATGCCTGTATTTTATATTGAGGATATCCTCAAAGTCGGACACAATGCGCATGCGTATATGTCAAAATAAAAGAAACTTCATTAAAAGAACTATAGAACGGACGTTGCAATAACTCTCTAATGTACTGTGACGAGTCTTATACAATGTAATTTCTGTCTGAAAGGAAATAAACGAATATAATTTAATCAATGATCCAGAGGGCGATGCCGGCGGGATACAATTATCCTGGTAGGGACACCCATGCCAGTAAGGTCAAAGGTGAGAAGCGAAGCCAAGAACTGTAACGAATTTTTCGTTACTTCCTTATACATAATCAATTTCTAAGAATTTTTCCAGTTACCTTTACGGTGGTGCGAGTCAGTAGTCACTGCTCAGGTCGTACACTGCGATACGGGGATCTTTATTATCGATCCTTGGAAATGTAATCATGACAGTTCGTAGTTCATTTCAAGTCGAGCGTTTGTTTTTTCCATAAGTGTTTATAAATAGAGAAAAAACCGAGAGTGGTTTGGGAAAAAACAGGTGAAGTGGTGATTTGGTCGAACCGAAAGGATTATCGTTCTCTTTCCTCAATCAATCAATCAATTTATTTATCACAAAATATACATATAAATTCAATCACAAGGACCAAATACAGATGCATGTTTATGACAAGTCACAAATAAATATCAAAACAAAATAAAATAAAATACCTACCATTAGATTAAAATACATGATAAAAATTGAGAAATTCATCTTCACAGGAACATACTTTTCGGACAATATAGCATAAAAGGGTAGAAGACGTGAATACACAAGAGAGACAATCATATATATATATATATATATATATATATATATATATATATATATATATGTATATGTTGTTATGTTATGAAAAACCAGTTATATATTTTAAAAGGAAAAAACCCACAAAAAGAATAATTATTTAATAGCTATTAGTTCAAGAGATTGTTTTTACATAATTTTGAAATTCTTTTTCCTTTATTGAGCCTCTGTATAATATGAATAGATAAAAATATCCAAATAATATAACACAATCAATTTCATACACTGTCAGAATGATTACAACCCATAATTGTTCAAAAGACAACAAAAAGTCTAGATTTATAAAATTTTCCTGAATAAAATGTGATCAACAAAATTATAAATTTGAAACGTACAGTATATGAAATTGTAGCTAACTAAAAATAGCCAATGGTAGAACAGCAAACTTCTTGATGACAATAGCCAATCAGGGAACAGTATGGTCACATGTAGGATTTGAAATTGTGAGAGAATAAGAACGGGAAAGTGTCAGAGACAATTATCACTGAAAATTGTACTTAGTTTATAAGAATGGAAAAATTGTTTTATGTATAAGTTTTGACAAATAACCCCAAACAGTGAAAATGTGACAATTTAGTGCGCGAATTCAAAAATCCGAATCAGAGGGAAGGAACAAAAATGGTATAACAGGTGACAACAAACAAAGCCACAAGGAGATCGAAAATAATTTGAAAAGGAATGCCACGTTTTGTTAGGAGGAGAAGAAAAATTCAATAATTTCAATAATTATAAGCAGAAAACTACATTACCTTGTATGTACTCCATATACAAGAATTCCAAAGCTGATTGTTGGATTTGTATGGTTCTTTCGTTTGGATATTGAAGTTCCTGAGAGCATTCGATTGAAAGGGAATCCAAATCCTGGTGTGTATTGAACAGCGACAGTTCCAGACAGGTATAAACTTTCCTAGTTTAGCGGTGCAAAATATATTAATAATAATAATAATAACAAAATTTCAATTATAAAAATTCATTTTATAACAATTATCATTTTATTACAATATATATATATATATATATATATATTTATATATATATATATATAAGTATGCTATATTGAATACAAATCAAATCAATTGCATATATCGCGAACATAACACAAATTACAAATTGAACTAGCTGTTGTTTCAGTCTTGTTTTGAAAATATTTACATTGAGGGAGCTCTTAATATGCTCAAGAGAGTTGTATAATTTACAGCCAGTAAAAAAAAACTTTTTTGGTACAGCGTAGTCCGGTGATTCTCAGGTTGTAGTTGGCCTTTGAAACGTGTTTTATGGTTATACTTCTCAACAGTAGTCAAAAACTTGTTTTCATTTGTATATACTTATGTACAAACTTCCAGTATATATAAGCTTACAACAGCTGAAATTTTGATTTTTTTTAATAATATCTGCTGCTCGTTCTAGCATCGATACTAGCAAGAATTCTAATCGCATATTTCTGAAGTACCAATACTCTATTCACATGTGCACAATTTCCCCAAATCAAAACTCCATACTTCATATGGTAATGGAAATTTGCATAGTACAAACACAGTAGTGTGTACTCACTACAGTGGTTTTTCATAAGATTCAGACTATAACAGCTACTCTGTAATTTTTTACACAAACAATCAATATGACAATCCCAGTGAAGTTGCCTATCATAGGTAACCCCCAATAGTTTCACTGATTTATTTCTTACTATTTCATCATTGGAACCTTCAAAAAGTTTGACTTCATCAGTCCTGCCATTACCAAAAAGAACAGTTATTGTTTGACGATGATTCAGTTGTAGGTTATTATTGTTGAACCATTTTACAATATTGGCATATACCGCTTCAGCAGTAGTTTTCAGCTTATTGAGATCCTTGTCAACAACCAACATATTCGTGTCATCTGCATAGCAGATAACACGAACATTCTGAACCCTTTGAGTATAGAGAATGAGATCGTTAGCAAAAATGTTGAAAAGTAGAGGGCCTAAGACAGAACCTTGCGGCACACCTTGCTCTACATCCATTTCTTCAGAGAAAATGTTGTTGACTTATTATTTGTTTTCTTTTACTGAGGTATGACTCGATTAAAGTTAAAGGCAAACCTCTTATTCCATATCTCTCTAATTTGGCAGTGATTAATCGATGATCCACTAGGTCGAAAGCTTTCGAGAAATCAATGAAAATACCCAAAGCAAACATTTTTTGTCAATACTTGAAATGATCTGACCGCTGAACTCAGATAGTGCTGTCTCTGTACTTTTGTTACTGCAGAAACCATGTTGGTCGGACGATAAGAGTTTATACTTAAGCAAGTAATTGGTTAACCGATCCTTAATTGCCATCTCAAATAATTTAGAGATACTGCAAAACAGGCTTATTGCTCTGTAGTCAACAAAATCATTCTTATCTCCTTTCTTGTAAAGTGGCTGAACTATTGCCAGTTTGAAGTTATCTGGGAATTTTCCTTCCTCAAAACAAAGATTGATTAGGTAATTCAGAGGTTCACTAATCCACGAGCTGCATTTCTTCAATAAATTATTGGAAATATTATCATGGCCAGAGGAGTTGGAAGATTTCAATCTACTTATTAATGACTCAACTTCAACAATCGTAACGGGTTCTAGATAAAATGATATGTGCGATAAGGAAATATTTGAATCTGAAAAGCTATAGTAGCATTTAAAAATTTTATTGATAGGGATGGTGAACTGGTTTGCAAACTGATTAGCAACAATCTGAACTGGCAAGGGATAGTTATTTTGTGTAATAGTTCATTCATTATTTTTACACCTACCTGTTTCCAATTCATTAATCAGATTCCACATTGCTTTCGTTTTATTTTCCGATCCATGTATTCGCATGTCATTAAATTTAATTTTCTCTGCTCTCAGTGCATTGCAATATTGTTGCTGCAAGTATTTGCTTATGTCCTTATAAATATTGTTGGTCTTAGCCAAATCGTTGTAAAGACTAACCTGGCGTTTCAGTATTATGATATCTTCTGTGATCCATTCATTTTCACATAGTTTTCTCTTATTCTTAATTGATATTTCACGTAGAGGAAAACATGAATCTAAATAATAAATCATTAAATTCGTGAAGTTGTCAGATGCTGCATTTAACCTTCCTTGACTATAAACACTATGCCAAGATTCAATACTTATGCAATTCAGGAAAGCAATATTATTTTGGTCATTGAAAGATCTATGCATTATACGATGTTTTTTATTACGTTCCTCATCAGCCGCTGCTGACGTAGAATGTAATATTTTGATACGTTGAGAAAAGTGGTCAGATAATTGGAGATTCATCACTTCAGCCCTATGAAAATTGAGCTCAGAACTAACTAAGAAATTATCAATGCATGTACTGGAAGTTTGTGATACCCTGGTTGGTTCCTTTACAGTTGAAAATAAACTATGGCATCCTAGTACGTCATTCAATAAAAAACTTTTTAACAAAAAATTAAACCGACGAAAAAATCAACTGAAAAGCAAAAAATAAAATAAACCTTCTTAGTCTAAATGATAATTGAGCTCCTAAACTAATGTAAGTAACTGATTTTGAGTCGGCGCCAAACAAACAATTATCGAAGATCATTATCTATGAAAGAAGTCATCAAAACGCAGCCGTGCATCTCGCTGCCATCATTTTACGCTTCACCTAATTCAATTGCTAGTTTGTTTGGCGCTGACTCAAAATCAGTTACTTACATTAGTTTAGGAGCTCAATTATCATTTAGACTAAGAAGGTTTATTTTATTTTTTGCTTTCAGTTGATTTTTTCGTCGGTTTAATTTTTTGTTAAAAAGTTTTTATTTTTAACTTTTCAGTTCCGTATTTCGTCGGTTTAATTTTTTGTTAAAAAGTTTTTATTTTTCAATTTTTTGTGGCTAAAATCTACCAAGTACTACCTACTTGTTTTTTGATTACTTCCAAAATACTTACTTACACACCTTACTTCAACTATTACCAGTTAAATGATATGATTATCTACTTTTACTATTTGTTGTAATATAAATTATTTTCGTTGTTCTGGTTAGTTTATTTCATTACTTTGTATATCATTCCATCCTCTCATAAAATATACTGATTTTGACGGAACAAGAATAATGTCAGTAGCGATCTGTCATTGTCAACTACGTATGTGTGTGCCAATGTTCACTAGTGAAAAATCAATTATCCCCTATTTTTCTACCCGTAAGGGTGGCTAATTCCTTCTGAAATTCAAATATAAGGTACCCTATCTTAAAAAAAGAATCATCCAAATCGAAGAACCCAGTACAAAGTTATGCCTGATAGAATCGGTTAACGGACCAGAATTCAGAGGGTGAGTGATCAATATCCTTCATTTCGCTACCCTTAGGGGTAGATTTCATCTTTTAAATTCAAATGGGACCAAATTCAAAATACACCCTATCCACTGAAAAAAGAATTATCGGAATCGGACGCCTCAGTAAAAAGTTATGCGTGATCATACATAAAAAAACATGATGGAAAAACATAAAATATACGGGTCGAATAGAGAACCTCCTCCTTCTTGTGGTCGTCGGTTTAAAATGCAGTTGTGACTTCTTGTAGAAAAATCTACCTGATGGCGATCTGTAAACAACGGCTATTACGAAATCTTGTGATAGTAAAACTGCAGCACATTCAAAAATACCTTCCCTGCACACAGAGTCTACATCAACTTTTTGATAGTTAGCCTTGAAATTTTCATTTTTGTACATGGCTACACCGCCATTCTTAGAATTTTTTCTGCATGAGTAGTTTATCAGATTGAAACTGCTCAATGAGTATGTTTTTATTTGAATTTCCTTCAACCAATGTTCGGAAATTAGAAGTATACCGCATTTGATATTGTCAAACACTACGTCAATATTCAAAATTTTATAACTCAAACATTGTATGTTTGGATGAAAAATGTCTAATGTTATAGTAGATGAATTTTCATTCGTATCTAGCAGATGTTGATTGGTACAACTTGAGACAATCGAGGATATAAAAAATAGTTGCATTCACTATTATTATTATTTTTTGAAGTCGCGATATCTGAAACTTTTTTTACTGCGTCACAATAGTTTTTTTGTATGTACATTGCTATTCCTTTACTTAACAGCAATTTTTGTTTGAAAATTTGGCTAGCAAAACCTACTTTATAACGGTTACTAGTAATGACGTCATTACACTCAAAAACTGGAAAATTTTTCAGTCCAAGTTCTTATATTTCTTGAAACATCTCCAAATTTCTTATGTAAATGTTTTCATTTCCTTTCCTATTATTATAACAATAATCAGACTGGTAGGCTTGCGAGATAATGAGTGGTTGAGTATGCTTCATTTTGTACACAAAATCTTTGATGATTTCCTTATCGCATATATTTGGCCAGAAAATAAGCACATCGTTATCATTAAAATCTTTGCTACCATTAAAGAAAGTTTCAACTAACAAACTATCATTTGCATATGCCTTGAGTATAGATTGAACTGAAAATGTATCACCTAATATATTACTTAAATTTTTTGCCATATTCCTACCTTGGTATCCCGCTACAAATAAAATATTGGTTTCAACTCCTCCTATATATTTCGGCCATTTTGGCAAGCATTTACCTACCGTAGTATCCGTTCAGACGATTGGCAACTATTTTTTTTTTTTGAAATCAATTTCAAAACTCACGATAAAATTCATTTATTTATTGAAATCAAATCAATTAATTTAAACTGGATTACCCCATTCACACCTATAATGTTCTTCAAACCGTTGTCGGTCGAAGATAAAGTCTCTTTGAGCTAATTGTGTAAACAAGCTCGAGATGGCGGCATAAACAAGCTCGTTCATATCCCCAGATTCACCTGTAGCACTTGCCGCAGTTTTCTTATCCTCAGCATGATCTTTAATTGCTAATGATGTCCGAATTTGTTGAAATTTTAGGATGCAATCACCATGGGCTTCTGAGATATACCATCCATTTAAAGGAAATCTTTCATCCTTACCATAAGGTGCATCATCTGCTAAAGCATTCAAGCTTTCCAAAGCTTGCGCACGATGTTCAACCAATGATAAATTTAACTTTCTCATGGCTTTTAAAGTACAAGATAATTCTCGCACGTTATACCAAGACATAAAAGAATGCAATAAAGCAGTTCTTGGATACACAATATAAGTTTGTTGCACAGCCATTTGTGGATATATAATAGCTTGAAAACCAACAACTTCAGGTATTTCTGGTTCAATTTCTTCCCTTGCTTCAACGTCTGTCAACTATCTACGAGCTGCTAATTCGATCTAGCACATAGACATTATAATAATATGGACTGGTTGTGAGAAAGAGACCATTGATATCAGAACCTGTGAAAAAGGACAGAATGAGTTCAGGCATAACATTGGTTTCGTATATTGTTTATATGTGTTTTCGTGTGGTGTTTTGAATGTTTTTTATAAAATTATCCAGTGTTTCTGAACTGTTTGACAAGTAATAAACATTCTTAAATATATATGCCTTCTTCGTGTGCAGCCTACAATTGTGTAGTTAGATACAAAAAAGCTAATATAAGTGTGAAAAAGGGCTGGATGTGAAATTTCATAGGTGAGTAAGCTTGGAGTGTAGGTAGTAATTTGTTGATATTTTTAAAACATTTTCACAGGTTTCCGAACTTATGAGAACATTTTCATTTAATTTCTCAGTCACGCACAAACTGGTAACATTTTACGTGACGTGACTTCTCTTGTTTATATAACTTAGTTTTATTTTTGTGCCTCTATTTATATTGCAGCTGAAGTTGATAGATTTATTATTGGTATCATAGGTGGGTTGGTAGGATTTTGTTTGATTCGGGGGTAGAATTTGATATTTTTCCCGAGCAATTGCTCAAACTTATGTTGCTTAATAATATTTATAAAAGTATAATGTGATTTATTTGATTCCCAAAATTTTCCTTTTTTTCCGAGAACAAACGCAGATATATATGTTTTTAAATTGAAGAATGTTTTCTTCAAACGTTTTAAATATACATGGAATTTTTACTCCATTGGACTAACGGCATACTTTTACTCCGCCGGAGTAAACATATTCTTTTACAGCGCCAGGCTGGAATAGACTTCCCTACGGATTGTCCGTCGACCTCCGTCACGCTCGATAGAAAAAATATCACTTTCATTCCCAATAACACGTACTATTTTCCTCAGTATTTCCCAAAATTAATTGGGCCATTTTTTCTGCAGACACGAAATTTTATAGATTACATACACGTTTTTTATGTAGGTTCCTATTATTGATAACGAATTTTGAAATCGCCGGAGTTCTCAATTTAGTTCAATTGCACTTCTAACTTCATGATATCGAATATAAATTTAATTATCAATTATTTTTTTCATACCTGAACTTTCTGAAAACGTTGGAAAAGATATAAAAAACTTTTTAACAAAAAATTAAACCGACGAAAAAATCAACTGAAAAGCAAAAAATAAAATAAACCTTCTTAGTCTAAATGATAATTGAGCTCCTAAACTAATGTAAGTAACTGATTTTGAGTCGGCGCCAAACAAACAATTATCGAAGATCAATTTCTATGAAAGAAGTCATCAAAACGCAGCCGTGCATCTCGCTGCCATCATTTTACGCTTCACCTAATTCAATTGCTAGTTTGTTTGGCGCCGACTCAAAATCAGTTACTTACATTAGTTTAGGAGCTCAATTATCATTTAGACTAAGGTTTATTTTATTTTTTGCTTTTTAGTTGATTTTTTCGTCGGTTTGATTTTTTGTTAAAAAGTTTTGATTTTTTACTTTTCAGTTCCGTATTTCGTCGGTTTAATTTTTTGTTAAAAAGTTTTTATTTTTTAATTTTTTGTGGCTAAAATCTACCAATTACTACCTACTTGTTTTTTGATTACTTCCAAAATACTTACTTATCCACCTTACTTCAACTATTACCAGTTAAATAATATGATTATCTACTTTTACTATTTGTTGTAATATAAATTATTTTCGTTGTTCTGGTTAGTTTATTTCATTACTTTGTATATCACTCCATCCTCTCATAAAATATACTGATTTTGACGGAACAAGAATAATGTCAGTAGCGATGTCATTGTCAACTACGTATGTGTGTGCCAATGTTCACTAGTGAAAAATCAATTGTCCCCTATTTTTCTACCCGTAAGGGTGGCTAATTCCTTTCGAAATCCAAATATAAGGTATACCCTATCTATTAAAAAAAGAATCATCCAAATCGAAGAACCCAGTACAAAGTTATGCCTGATAGAATCGGTTAACGGACCAGAATTCAGAGGGTGAGTGATCAATATCCTTCATTTCGCTACCCTTAGGGGTGGATTTCATCTTTTAAATTCAAATGGGACCAAATTCGAAGTACACCCTATCCACTGAAGAAAGAATTATCGGAATCGGACACCTCAGTTAAAAGTTATGCGTGATCATACATAAAAAAATATGATAGAAAAACATAAGATATACGGGTCGAATAGAGAACCTCCTCCTTTTTGGTTTCGTCGGTTAAAAAATCATTTTCATCCAGATGGAGGCTCAATGGAATTCTGTTGTTTCTGAAAGATATCATGAAAATATGTCGCATAAAGTTCCTCACTGTGATTCCTTGAACTCTTTCAAAACTCATCTCATTCAAAGTAGTCAATATTTCCCTTGAAAAAATAACAAGAAATAGGTTTTTCCAATGTAATGCCATAGCCAATTTGTATCTTCTGCCTTGTCGTATTTCTATCCTTCACAACATCTCTCTCTCTCATATCCGTCAGGAACTGTGTGTTAAATTCACGTGTGTAGAAGTCACGTGTCTATGATCTAGCACCACCTTTCCCACTTCTACAAACGTCTCTCCCTTTTCTCATTTTACGTTCTGTCAGAATCTATGCGTCGCTCATCTTCTTCTCAACTCCAATGACTATTCGCCGTTAGATGGCGCTAAAATTTTCAATAGGGATTCGTCGATTGGAGCTAATAAGATAACTTGCGCTACTCTTAATTATTTTGTATCTCTGAGCATATCAATAATAGATGTAACAGATATATCGTTACAGAACAGTTCACTAGGAGAACACCTAAAAAAAATGTAAACCAAGGTGGTCACTCGTGCCAATAATTGAATGGCTCTACGAAAGTGAGTCGATAACGGTGTCCTCCGGATACCAGGCGAGCTCCGGTTTTTCAAGCCTTATCATGATAATACGGCTTATGATTGACCTTTTGTCCGATACTGCTCGTGGGATACATATGGAAGACAATATATCACAATATGTAGACGCCCATCTCCCAAAATCAGGACATGGGACATGGAAACCCGTTCAACAACCCCAACATAATTAACCAGGCGACGGTAAGCAACCCACCCCGGTACCTGGTACTCAAGAGAAATGAGGGAGACTTCACAAATGTGAGCCCTTTTCAGATCTCTAGGTTAATATATGGAATTGCAGGACAAACAAAGAATCTCAAAAAAACCAAAGGACTACTAATCGCAACAATATCTGCAATAGCATTACTGAAATATTAGAAAACGTAAAGTCCGAAGGTGTTATTTATGTAGAACGTATTCTTCTGAAACTGACTCTCAAATCCTAACTTTCAACTCACCCAAGCTCCCAGACAACATAAAAGTTGCCTACTATTCTTTGAAAGTGCCATGCATCCCACAACCCATGGGGTGATTCAACTGCCAACAATTTGGTCATACCACAGTTAACACAAACATCCCTGAGATGTCGCATTCATGTCGCCAAATGTTACAACCAAGAGATGCCAAATAAGATAAAAGGTTCACATTGTTCTTCTGATTTCGGTTGATCTGAGACGAATATGAATGTGAATTTGTGAATCTCTTTGACTTCTCAAGCACATTCATTGCTGAATCGAAAATTTCAATAGTTTAGAATCCCATTTTCATGTCTCAATGGTGAAGAAGTGATTCGTATTATTTTAAATAAAGTGACCTTGGTGAATATCAGTCTGTGAGCCTTTTTAACCTCTCAGGACCATTCAATTTTGACATGAAAATCATAGTGTTCGGGAATCACAACTTTATGCCGCCGAACAATATTTTACAATAGGTACAATAATGAAAAGGGAAACATTCTCAATTGAATATTGATAGAAAGATTTTTCTGTGAATTGAAAAATCCACGATTAAACTGAAGTTATTTTTTGTGAATGTCTGACAATAATACATTTTAAAACATCAATATTACCTATATGTTGGTCGGGGGAGGGATTATGCCGCGGCGCAATGTAATTCAGACATTTTTTCGAATAAACTAGGTATTATTAAAAAAAATGTGAATCATTTCATACATCATTAATATTAACATATTATAAATATATATATATATATATATATATATATATATATATATATATTGTTATGTTAGGAAATATTGTAAAATAATTAAAATTATAATTATCATTATTATTATTATTAGGTATTTTAGTTATCGTCGTTAATGCTATGTTGTTTTGCAATTTTCTTTACCTTTTTACTATTATAGAATCATATACTATGCTCTAGTCGGTGCATATGTATCAAGAGGGCAGTCCCGAAGTAGTTCTATTATCAAAAGTATGTGATCAACGAAATATTTAATGAAAATCCACAATTAAATCATGTCAAAATTCAAATTTCTAGAAAACATTGAATTCAAAGTAAGATCAACTGATATATAAGTTTTGAACATCCTGTAGGACAATTCACATCAACAGGAAACCCACCAATGGGATATCGAGAGAGTTTGTGTGGGAAAAGTTATGATATATGAAAGATGTGATAGCAGAAATTGTAAAACTATAATTTTATAGCAATTTGTAAATAGTATGTAAGATTTAGAATTAGCTTTCATTCACAAAATCATTAGTAGTAATTTGAATAACAAATAAGTAGGTAGGAAATGACACAAAATTCAAAAATCTGTGAGAAAATAAAAAAGATGTGTGTTGCCATGAGAGAGGATAAAAAGTTTGGAGGGGATTGAAGAAAGTTACAAAAAAGGAAGCCACGTAAAGTTATCAAAAATTTCCACTTACCTGGTATAGAAGAGAAATCCATGAAAGAACGCACGTAAGCTGTCATTGCAATTCCAAAAGTACGTCCATGGGGCTGGAAACATCACAGGAAAGGAAGCAACAAGGTATTAAAATCACCGAACTCACCAAAGGGAAACCTTTCGTATATTTATCCAATAACTTTGAGTGTCTGATCCACTGTTTACATTGTTTTGGCTGAACTTTCATCAAAATTCCATGCTAAAAGACTGACCATAATTTTAAATATTCTTCCTATTAATAATCATCACTTATATTCAAATTGAACCATTTCACATTATTGTTTCTTTCAAGTATAAGGTATTTATCGCAGAGTAGGGCAGTTTTAAGGATTTTAGCTGAATACAAACAACCATTTGTTTATTCTTTGCAATCTGTGTTTTATCTAACCACACTTTTCTCCCACTGAACAGCATTTCTTATCGAATCGTTAGTGCCAAGTCGGCAATACAGATCACAGAAGCGACTGCTGAGACGGAGCTGACTCATGTTCATAGGGGTATCTGACTGAGCTGGGATAGGATAAAAAAAAGTTTAAAAAAAGTGAATGGTAAGATAACATAGCCGGAGTTTTCATTTGTTATGATAGGCATTCAAAAATTAAAATCTGTGAAATAAATTCACAAAAATATATATAAATTTAGAATCAATAACCAACCAATCATAACAATATACATATATATACATATATATGTATATATATATATATATATATATATACCTAACATATATCGTATTTTTTCAAAAAGTCATGAAGAAACCACATAGTTTTATATTATGTGGTATTATATTTAAATAAATTTAAAGCAAATGTTACCTCGAAATTAAATAAGTATACTTATCTACATCATATTGACGATGATCATCTGTAGTGTAGAAAGACCATAGAAATAATATATTACGTCTTACTCTAAGATTATGATTTCTATGAGACTCGAGATTGAAAGTGTTATTTATTCGAATGGAATCTCAACAGATAAATTAAAATTACCTATGTAGGTATAGTTACGTATCCTCTTTTTGTAAGAGTACCAAGAACGACTTCGTCGCTAACAAAGGTGTACGTATCCCCTACTCAATAGTACTCAGTGTTGAGAAACGAGACATATCTATGTTTGTTGCAATTCAGTGGAAATTCATGGCTTTTTCACAGTGCATGGAGTTTGAAAATTATTCAAATAAAACCTGACTCCCGCTTCCTGCGTAATCATTCAGGCGCCGCACAATGTGAACTGCATCTGATTGGTCGATCTAACACCTATTGCCAGATTATTCTTTACGAAGTGTTGAGTAGTGAAATACAATTTCATTGCCACAATTAATATTGCTATTGTGGGAATTATTCCACCACAATGAATTCATTTTCAAAAATGATACAAAGAAATCAACTCTATAATTTTGAAATCGAAAAATGTAGAAGTTAGGTTGAGGAAAATATTGATTACTTCTTACGGAAGATTTCCCAATGAAATCTGACAACGCTGGACAGTTTCGACCGTTGACACTAATAGGTTATGGCTCATGTCGTCCTGTGTCTTCGAGTTTCGGTTTGTTTGTGTTTTTGTGCTGCCATTTCTATCATTTGCTTGCTTTGGGACGTTTGGATAATGATATAAATGTGTTTAGTTTTCCAGTGCCTTTATACATACTTTTTCAAGGTGAATACTAACAGCGAGATTCATTGAATTCACGGATTAAAATATGGGTAGGTAGTTAGTAATTTTAGAAATACTTTGGAACCATTGTTTGATTTGAGTTTTAGTGAATTTATGATACAATTTGATCGATCATAAGGTGAATACTCACTCCAATAACCTTATATGGGCTCAACAACCATGCACTTTTTTATGCACAAATGAATTTAGATATGTCATAGTGAACGCATTGTGTCACAAAATTATATAACCAGATAAAGGAATACAACTAGCTATAAAACTTGTTCAATTAAAGCTCACATTGATTGAATAACAAGCAATAGATATTCATGAAAATATACATGTGTTGCAATTTGATAAGCTACACCCAAGTATTGTCACATTTTTTGAACTATTGGATTTTTTTCTCCTTTCATAATACACTTATCAAAATATATCTTATTGAGAGGAAAATTCCCCTCCACGGCCTTCTATGATCAGAGAAAGCTCAGCATAAATTGAAAAAACTCGAGGTTGATCCAAATATTCTCAAATGCCTCTTTATGAAATCTATATCTTATTAGCTAATACCTTCATCTTCGCACGCAACGGTATTTCACCCCTGTAGGGTTGAAGTGGTGTGATAAAATTACCATGAATGTTACTCCTTCACAAAATATATCAACAAATTTGAGTTGATTCGTGGATTGGTTGTAGTGTGATGGGGTAACAAATACACAAACCATCTTTAAGATCTATTGTATTAGGCTATCTCATTTTATTCTTTATTAGAAGTTATTATAACTTAGATTCATAGGAATCGTGTGTTTGTTTCTCATGAACCAAACATTTGATTCATTAAAAATCTAGAATCATTATTTAGATGGTGAGAAACAACAAGAAATTTTCTTAATAACAATTTTTTTTTCAGCATTTCTGTAGCGTATTCAATTAAAAAGCATTGAGCCAGAAATGGCATTTGCTTATTTTGAGGTATATTCTAACCTCTAGTTTAATTTATCTGAAGTTCGAATAAAGCTGATAAAACCAACAAACGAAATCATATTCAATCTTCTTCATTAATTTTCAGATGCAATTTCAGGGGAATAGCCCACAACACTGAAGGAGTACGAAATATTAACAAGAGATGGCTTCGCTATGCCAAGCATAAAAAAGAACGGGAAGCACCGTTGGCACCCTAAAATTGTATTAATATTTTTTAATATTGATGTTTTCTGCTGGGAATTATTTTGAATTTATTCCCAGAATGATTATCAATTTTTTCAAGTAAATTTTGTCTAGTAATATTTTGTTTTTTTATGCCCATCTTATTTGTTACTGAAACCTCTATCGAAACCCACTATAGAATATGTCTCCAGAAAGCTAGGAAAGTAAGGTGAGCAGAACTATTTTTTTGTTGCTGGAAAATTATAAGCTAATTAGAGATTTGAATGCTCTATTCCGAAATGTTGTGCTCCCATATATTTTTTAATCTAACATGTTCTGCTGGCTTATCAAAAATTAGCAGATCAAGGTGGACGGATTATAATTTCTTTCAAACAGAAAATTATAGGTTATTTAGGAGCGATTTGAGTACTTTCAGTTACAATGAAATATCATCTTGAAATAGAGCACATACATGCTGGCGCTCAGTTTCGATTAAAAATGATTTCCTATTCAAATATTTCAAGGTGATATTTTAATGTGTATGAAGAAAGTTATCTGAATATGTAAACTTTGCTCAAAATTTGTGAATAGAGCATTCAGAAAGCTTCCCATTAGCTTTTGATTATTCTAATAAAAAATATATCTGCCTACCTTGTTCTGCGAACTTTTTGTTAAGATAGCACCACAAAATTTAGGAGTAGATTACTTGACTAGCTCATAATTTTTCAAAAATAAAAAATTCTGCATTCTTTGCTCTGATGGCTTTATGACATCTGTAGAATGTGAGTTCTATGAAATCCCTAGTGAGATGTAATCTGATACAAAATGTGATTCACTTTCAAGTAAAATTGAGCATCCTTGTGAAACTTCGGATTGGTCTATGTTACAGAAATTTGAGATCTATTAGTCTTCTCATTGAATATCTTCATCAATCTACATGTGATTGCAATAGATACATCAAAATTGAAGGTGTATGTAACATTCTTGGGAAGCACAATATAATTCTCTCAGGGCTTCCCGGACGTCAGAATATGACACATTCAAAGAGTCGAAATGGTGGATGGTTTTCCCAACTTCACATTGTGATTACAATGTTACCTCAATGTGACTCAAAATGTGATATAAAATAGAGAGTCGCATTCAGGTAACTTCGAGTTCAATTTGTCATCAGAATGTGAGTAGAAAATGACCAATAGGGCCCGAAATAGAAGTTCTGGAGATGACAATATGAGTCGCAATTTGAAACATGGATGTGAGTTCCCCTAACATCCCCTGAGATCAATTTGTGTTTGCTGGGACTGCTACAAGATACACAAATCAAAAACTCTGCGCCTGTGGAAAAGCTTCTCATGAATAAACACCTTGCGATACTAATAGAGAATGTATGTACTGCGGAGCAGGGCTTAATTTCAGTGGGAACGCAAGGGAACGGCGTTCCTTTACCTCCCAAGAGTGCCGGAGCGCAAGGGAACGCACATAACTCTAAAACTACAAATTTTAAAAATTCGTTAGTAGGATCAATTTTAGGCTTTGCTCGCGAGCGGCTCGTAAGCAGATAATAAACGCCCTAACAAGCGATTGTGATGCACCGAATCAAGGAGGGCGGTCAGTCATCTCGTCCGCGCCACACAATAACAAAACAATACCCTCCGCCTACCCCCTCCATTCCTTCACCGCGCCACCGCACACACATCACAGTGGCAGTGGCAACCAGTGTTGCCAATATGTGAGGGATTCCTCACATTGTGAGGGTTTTACACCGCAGCGGATAATTTGTGAGGGTTTGTTCAAATGTGAGGATTAGCAGGTTTTTTATAAAATAGAACAAGTAAGCTCCCAATAGAGTATTACCCGTTAAATTTGTTTCAAATAATAGGACAAAAGGGAATATTGGTGGAGATCCAAATGCTCACGCGCGCCTCTGCCGTTAATTTTTATGTTTCCCGAATTCCCGAACGACACAACGATTTGACAGTTGACAATATTGAAGACAATATTGAATAATCTGTTCATTATCATTATCAACAAGTTATGCATTACTTTAGTTTCGGTTTCGCCTCTCGTATAATTTACTATTCGTTTTCAAAAACAAATTAAAATGGATCATTGGCTAATTAAACTACCTAGTGGAGAGAGTTTTTGGTGTTTAAAACAATATGAAAACTGAAACTCTAAGAGCTTTAATATATACACAGGAGGCTGTGAGAAAAGCTGGTGGGTGTGTGAAATGCAAGCCCACTGATGAAATAATTGATATGAATGTTTGGAAATTGAATTGAATATTTTATTTATATTAATTTATCCTAAGATGTGTATATATTTTTTATTTTGTTTCTAGCCATGTGATTTTTTTATCGCTTACTTCTTTCTTCAACAGTTTCTTTACTTATAAAAATAAAGAAGGCATGAAAAACGTGTTCTATTAAATCAAGTGGCTTCTTGTTCATTGTTTCCATCGATAATATAACAATGGAAAATGTGTTTTTTATCAACGTGAGGATTTTGAGGAATTTCAAATTTGGGCGCGAACATGTGAGAGTTACAGCAGCTGAATGTGAGTAATTTTTACATCTTACATTGGCAACACTGGTGGCAACACTGATCACAGCATGGGTTACTAGAGAGGGTGGTTTATAAGAATAAATGAGCGTTCCTACACTTGAATGTAGCGTTCCTACACTTAAATGTTTAGAAATTAAGCACTGCTGCGGAGGGCCCCACCTAGCCAACTCGAAAGAATGTGCCAGATATAAAGAAGAATTAGCAATTCAAAGAATGGAAGTAACAGAAAGATTATCTTACCCAGAGGCCAGAAAAAAGTTATTAGTAGCAACCTCGGAACTAATAGTTATGCACAAATCTTCCAATAATAGCAAAAATCATCAAATCTTCCAATAATAGCACAATCTCTCAAGAAATACTGAAGGAACTCATCCCTCAGATCAAAAATATTATTGTCGAACTGATTGGAATTACTCAAAAAGACAAAACAATCAATAGAAAATAGAGAAGATGATAAACATTCAGAACCCAGAAGGAAGAGATCAGCGACTTCTCGCGAAAACATGCCAGACTCAGATAATAATAATAATGATATTTATTTCACTTGTTAAACAGTATGAAAGCATTACAAGAAACATTTACATACAGTAACAAGGAAGACACCTTCTCTATTGGAATCCACTTGTGGGCAACGAATATAATTCTTACCCTTAAACCCTTCTTCTAAGAGGGGCAGACGAAAAAAGAAATAAACATTTATTATAGCAAACAAATACATAATAAAATGAATACCATCACATTCTCAATGGAAAGTATAATTCAGTGGAATTGCAATGGCTTTAAACTCCACCATCATGAATTAAAAATACTATCGGACAGGCCATCATTCTGGGTATGCTTACAAGAGACCCACTTGAAACCAAAAGAGGCATTTAACTTCAAAAGCTACAATACTTTCAGAAAAGAAGTCAATCCTGACAGACGAGGTGTATATATTCTCCTGAAAGAAAATATTTCAGCAAAACTAATACCAATCAATACCAACATCCAAACAGTTGCTATCCACATATGTTACCCCTTCGCAATGACCATCTGTAACATATTTACCTGATATAAATTGGAACCCTGAAGCGCTGAGAAGAGTGCTATAACAAATAACAAGCCCGTGCCTTATCGTAAAAGACTTCAATTCCCACAATCCCTTATGGGGATCAGATCATTTAGACGGACGTGGCAGAAACCTAGAAGTATTGATAGATGAGTATAATATTATCCTCCTGCCCATTGAATATTATCGAACTTCCATGGTATTTTATTTGGATGAAAGAAACGTCCAGTTTTCTATGATGGCCACTAACCAGGAAATACGATGATATTATTTTTCATTGTTCTGCAAACTAGATCCAATTCCTTTTTGCTGCGATACGCCTATGTGATTTGGAATCGTCTCAGGCACTAATTGCGCATGCTGCAAAATCTCTTTTAGATCTTGTGAATGGGTGAATTCTTATTATAGACCTCTGTCGTTTAGAATCCAGCGCCACCATGACGGCGCAATGTTGAAAAATTTCTTGACAGATCAAATGTAGTAGCATTGAAATACATGTAAGAGTAGTATGAAATATTATTTAGATAAAATATCAGCTGAAAGAAAAAAATTAATCGTGGATATGACGTGTTGCGTCGTTGGGTGTAGTCCTGACATCCTGACAGATGCCAGTCGAAAATGCACGAAAACATTAATCATATTGGGATAGGCACCAACACTCGAGATATAAACACAAAATTCCCTATTGATATAACTTTTTTATATACAAAAATATAAACATTTTGGGACTAAAAATAAATGATCCAGCTACACAATCTTATTGAAATTATAATGGGGAACACGCATGTGCCTCTTTTCCAGAATACTTTGATTTCGCATGGAGATTACTCCCTAAAAACCTCAGCAACAAACTCAGAAATTGAAAAAATGGTCAACGTTTTAAATAATTTGAAATTGATAACGCCAGTTTTCTCTTCACATCCAAAAACGTACTCCTAGCGCCTCTTATGGACGTATGCATCGTTACTTCACACAGTTCAAACTTTTACCGGTCGCTGCTTCGAACTGTCAACTATAATTCCATCTGTCTTCGTTTATATGTTGTACTAATATTTTTATTATTATAGTATTTTCAATTGTTACTGAAACATCACATCAAAAGTTAGTTGAATTCATGTTTATGTTGTAAGAAATGGTATCGTCTATGGATATTCCTGAAACAACCACAATTGGCGCTAGTGTTTGGGGAAAGTTATTCAAGTGGAGGTCAAATCGAGTTTGAATTGAGGAGCACTTTTAAATTTGACAATTTCGAAGAAAAATTTGGATTTGAGAAATTATTTTCACAAAATATAATATCTGAGGACCGAACTGAGGCAAAGACAAATCAAAATGAAGTAATGGGTGTTCCCCATTGGAGAGGCAGAAGTTTTTTAAAGTTTTTTTGAAGTTGGCAACTTGTGCCACTATTATATGTCGAAAACTATACTACTACGACTTGAAGTATCTTTCAATTTTATGTTTTGCAGGTAGATAACAAGCGGGACGTGATTAAAACTTCATGTACCTAAAGCGGGTGTCGTAGGAAATTTAAAACGTGATATATGGATGTCATTTGTTATGTGAATTCACCGCAGAAATCAACTTCAAAACCCGATTTTGAAAAGCAATGGGGGAACACCACCACACAAAAAAGCATACAGAAAGGTGCAAAATTACAAAATTTTAAATTAAAAAATCGTCACAACCAATATTTTAAATGAATATTACAAAATGTGGATGTCCTTTTTCTTCAGTGAATAAATAATTATTGTTCTTAACACTAATTTGACCACAGATCTATCCGGTTCCCTATTGATCTGAGAATTTGACATATACCGTTAGGTTAAGGGTTGTGTTAACCACACTTTTCATACATAAATCTCACATACTAGTATAGTTATAAACAAGAACTGACTAATATTCAGTGAATACTCTTTATAATAATTACGTACACATGTGATGGTGGTTTGATTACTCTCGTTTCGGCGAGGACGATTGTAGATACAAGCATTCGACACGTCTTGAAAACCTTTCAATTCCTTTAGGACGATGGACTTCCAAAACAAGAGTTATCGTCCATTTCATTTGCAAGTCTTGATTCCAATCTTATTGTTTAGCGGACAGAGAAGAATCAAATTTAATTTCTGGATTTCTACAGCTAATATTATTACACCCAACGTCGCAACACGTTATACCTACGATACGATTTTCTTTTGGTTGACTTTTTATCTAAATTTCAATGATAACTACCATTCTTCTTTCTCTTTAAACAATGCTACTGCATTTTCCTACATTCCGCCGCAGTGGTAGCGCTGGAGTCCAGACGCCAGAGGTCTATGATCGTCAGTTATCACAAATCACAAGTCAAATGTCACTAGTCAGTTGTTGTTTATTGCTTTTTTTTAAGTAACAAAATGTTTTTGAATTTCTGAACAGTGAAAAATGAAATATATGTATATATGTAGGTTTATGTGAGAAAATGAAGAAGGAGAGAACAGGGGATAATTGCCGACCATTCAAATTATAAGTGTTTTGATTATTCATCATTTTATATGATAATATTCTTATTTGTGGTACCATTGTATGAATTTTTCTAACAGGAACTCACTTTACAGCTCATCAGATAGTCAGTTTAACCGGTATCAACTTCGAGAGGAAGAGCATTATAGTAGGTCACTAGGTATTTTGAGTGAACCATTAAAAACTATTTTTTTTTTCAGGGATTTGTCGAATTAACAGTTGTTCCCCTAAAAGACAATCTACGAGTGATAAAACTGAATGCAAAACAATGTCGAATTTACAAGATAATTCTAAACGATCACTACGAAGCCCACTTTCAGTATTTCGACCCATTCTTAGATGTCTGCCAGTCCGATACAGAGACGTACGTGCATTCTACCATAGGGATTCTTGTTGTTTCAGTTAGTTGTATTTTTTAGGAGAAGCTTGGAATCATTTTCAAATCATCACTATGCCGCAGCCCTGCGGGTTGATCCTGATAATAACTCTGGGGAATTGGTGGTGACTATTCCACCAGAGGCGGGTCATTTAGTTGCTGAGGGAACTGCTCTGCGAGTTGGGATAGAGTTTTCTCTGGAACAACCACAAGGAGGTATTCATTTTGTGGTACCTACCAAGGAGGGAACATATGCTGAGGTTTGTATGGGGCAAATTGAAGTAATATCACAAATCTAGTTAACATTTTATTTCTAAAAAAAGTGGCATATCGAAACAATACAATTTTGTTGATTTGTTTGAAAATATGAACAAGCTGTTCATAAAATCAGATGTGGAATAATCTGCGACTGAAAGATGAACTTTAGTCACTATCTTCCAGCATTCAAAATAACCTGTTTTGGAGAATTCATGTTGAAAAGGGAAACATTCTCAAGGTAAAGGTCAAGAATATGAGATCATCCAGTATCTTCAAGAAATGTTCACAGGCGCTTTAGAAGACAATAAAAACATTATCGTAATCGAAAATTTAGTGCATAAAAGATAATTTTAGGAGGTCCATAAAGAGAGGTTATGGAATGTAACTTTTGGAAACTGTAAACTGATACAAAGAATAGCTTTTTATACTAAACTAGTAACTGCAGTCATTTAACGTATTAGTAATATGACCATCACTTAGGGCCGATATTATAATGTCAGTTTAAACTCCGAAAACCTTAAACCAGTTTATCTTCAAGTTTAAAAAAAAAAGTCATTTTATAAAAACACATAAGATTTTTATTTTCCATGTATATAAATATCTCTGTCACTTGGCCTTATGGTGTTTTATCGTAACGACTGTTTCGTTTTGTGAAAAGTGACGTGAGCAAAATCACTTTTCATTTATATTTGAGGTAACCTCCAAATGCTAATGAAATACATTCAATTAATTATAGAATTACAGATGGGTTGTTGATAGGTACGGTATGTTAGATTTAAGATAAGATACATGAATATTTTATTTACCAATTAGTAGGGTGCTGTAATCTACCCTCTATCTGAGTCAATATATTGTCAACAGTTTGCTTAGACAATCTAAATCTATTTAGAAATTCTATGTTCATCATAATGATTAGGCCTAATTCTAAATTTGCGAGCGGCTCTTGGCACATCCACCAAATACATTATCCGACATTACCTCTTCGAACACTTCAAAAATATTATCTTGAATGTAGTCCATTTTATAGTATTTCCAACTACAAAGTATAGCTTATTTCAAAACAAATTTTTTGTGTTAGACTCGATTTTAAGATGTAAATTTTTTTATTTTTTTTTTCTGTTGGATAACCTACTTAAACGTTTTCAATCCTTTAAACCATACCTGGGGTAGGGTTTAAGGTTTAAACTCGATGACGTCACTCAAGAGTTTAAACTGACATTATAATATCGGGCCTTAATGTTCGATAAATTACTTTTCATTTAATTTTTCATATAAAATGTAAAAAATAAAAAATTGGTGGTTGCATTGATCTTTGCGTTTTATGGATATGCCATGTTGCCAACTATTCAAGTGAATTGGGTGAATCCGGATTTTCGCAAAAATTTAAACAACATTTTCCCGAATTAAGTATCACAGGTGTTTCAAAACTCGACAAAAACACTTCAGCAATCGAAAATTAAACGCGGACAAATATATTTTGAGAATTATTGCCTTTTAAAGTTAAAAAATGTGTGGTTTCTTCTTCAATATTAAACTGTGTAGATGGGTTCCAACTTAACCTTCTGTTCGTTAGCAGCATAATTGCGTATTCGTTCGCCCACATTTTTTTTTTCGGAAAATATTCTTGATGTAGACAATAAAAGGTACATTACATTTTTTTATATCTATCTAGATACCTAACAAAAAACTGATGTTTCAAAACAAAAAGTTTGCCGAATCGACAATGAATGTGTGGTATGTTTATATCAAGCTGATAGTCCTGCGGAACTTCAGTCAAAACTGAACACAAAAGGTCACAAATTTACAACATGGTGTCTCACAAATAAACTTATAATAGTTAATGCTGATAAAACGGTGTTAGTTCAATTCTTCAATAGAAGATACTTAGATCTGTCAGAAATCACAAAATTTTTAGGACTTCATATAGATTCTGGATTGAGTTGGCAAATTCACATAAGTTACGTTTGCAAGAAAGTCAACACTAGTTTCTTTGCATTGGTACAACTCAAAAAGGTTATGAATGAAGAACATTTACTATGCGATGGTTTATTCATTACTTTCTTACAATGTGCTTTTGTGGGGAGAAGGAATGAACATTAATAGAGCTTCCATCTCTCAAAAAGGGATCATACGTATGTTGTATAGCCTGCGTTTACCATCTATATAGATTTATAATTGTAAGAGGGATGTTTTTACTCTATCAATGAATATTTTGAGTATACTTCGAAATAACTGTGTTCAATGCTGTAATGTCTGTCAGTTTTTTTTTCTCCATATTGTACATCTACATGTTTTTTTCTTTCTTTTACTTGACGTTTCCTATATCATTGTTAAATGATCATTTCAAAGAATAAAAGTTTTATTATTATTTATTTATTATTATTATTAGAGATTACTTTTGTAAGTGTTGAAAGAAAGCAGATTCGAGATACTCTACACAGCGTTAATATCCCTAACCATTTTACTGAAACGTTTGTTAGAATTTTGATCATGTTGTGTACTTTCGAAAATAGAGAATACACCTTCAGTCTTAATATTCGCAAGGTCATTAAAATATAACAATAACAGGATAGGTTCAAGCACAGAGCCCTCCGGTACACCATGTTTGATAAAACCGATATCAGAAAAGCTGTTAGTCTTCACAATTCGAGTTCTTTGGCTTAACTAAGACTCGAACCAGTTATGGCTTTGGACTCTGAGCCCGAAATGGGGGAGCTTACGCAGCAATATTTGATGATTAACACAGGTAAATGCTTTTGACGAATCGCAAAATATTGCGGCGTTCACTTCTTTTGAATTCAGATTTGAGTATTCATTTGTTAGGTTGAAAACTGATTGTTGAGGATCATCCAAAAATCTAGTTTTCACAAATTATTCGATTATTTTCAACAAAGATTCAAATTAGGAAATGCCTTGCTTTTAATGTATTTCCAAGGGATCTTTTTCCTTGGATATACTCGGGAAATGGCTAAGAACCGGAATTTCAGTAAAATGCTGTTTATTTTGTTTCTCCTTTTTTACTTAGATAGTTATCGGATTGACAGCTACTTGAATAGCAAGTTAGCCAAGTAGGGTAAAGTTGTGTTTCCTTATTGTGTCTGATACTAATTGGATAGCGAATAACTAATATGAACTAATTCGCCAGATAATTGAGGTATGTCACCACTATAAACAAATATACAATAAGATAGGATGAGATAAGAGTAATAACAAAGGGCACAAAGGGTATAAAATTATATTCAGGTTAAACATTTGTTGAAGTAATCATTGACTTAATAGTATACCTCTTCTGCAAGAATAATCTTAACTGATCTTCTGAATAAAATTAGTGGCTCAATGATTTTAACGCGTTCTGAAAGATGGTTGTGAAGTTTGGCTGCAATCTATATTTTTTTTATTCCAGAGAGGTGTACATCTTTTCACCTATGGTCACCAGAATTCATCTAGACTATGGTTCCCATGCGTAGACAGTTTTGCGGAAACTTGCACTTGGAAGCTGGAATTCACGGTAGATGAAGAACTGACAGCTGTCTCAAATGGTGACTTGATAGAAGTTGTCTACACACCAGATATGAGAAGAAAAACATTTCACTATTCACTCAACATACCTACCTGCGCACCCAATATTTCACTGGCAGTTGGCCCGTTTGAAATATTTGTCGACCCTTATATGCACGAAGTGACTCATTTTTGTCTACCAAACCTGCTACCTCTCTTGAAGGTCACAACGAGGTATATGCACGAGACTTTTGAGTTTTATGAAGAGACTCTGTCGAACAGGTATCCCTACTCTTGCTACAAACAAGTGTTTGTTGACGAAACACATGAGGACTACAGGTCGTACGCCACGATGAGCATTTTGAGTGTCAATTTGCTCCACTCTGCAGTTATAATCGACCAGGTATATTCAACGAGAAAGGCTATGGCTCAGGCTATTGCAGAACAGTTCTTTGGTTGTTTTATATCGATGCAAAATTGGTCAGACATGTGGCTGAATAAGGGTATCAGCCAGTATTTGTGTGGACTTTATTGCAAGAAGTCTTTTGGTAACAATGAATACAGGGAGATGGTACAGAGTACTCTGCTGGATGTTGTGAAGTATGAGGAAGAATTTGGCGGAATTGTTCTGGGTGAGTCATCAATACAGAAATTGATAAACTATTTTAAACTTTTTTCATAGGAGGTCCAAGACAGCTTTTCAATATTTTGTATGCATAAAAATATGCAGAAGTCATTTTATTGTTTATGGCTGTTTTTCACAGGAACTTTTTTAATTGCAGCTTTCCTTTCTGAAATGTATGTGCTGTTTGACATGCCAATTAGAAATACACTACTAGAACGAAAAAGGAACCACTGTTTAAATTCTGGAGATGGATATATGGATAGGGGTCAGCTACAAACTCATCTCTTGACTCATAGTCGAACATTCTCTTCTTTCTTCGAACGTGGACCTTCTCTTTCTAAATAAATAATAGTTTAAAAAAAGGAAAAAACTCGCTTTTATAGAAAACCAAACAAAAAAATTGAAAATAAGAAAAAAAATTATTTTATTTAAAAAAAAGCGTGGTGTGCATGGTATCGCCTCTGCCAACAATTACCTGTGATCTGAGACATTTCTTCTTTACTGCCCTAGGTATATAATTATTGATACCATGCACCCCACACTTTTTTTTAAATAAAATAAATTTTTTTCTTAATTTCTATTTTTTTAGTCTGGTTTTCTATAAAAGCGTGTTTTTTAGTTTTTTTAAACCATTATTTATTTCCTACTTTTTAGTGTGGTTTATTTATAAATGCGTGGTTTTTTAGTTTTTTATGAAAGTTATATAAATTAACAAATCTTATTTTTCAAATAAAAAAATGGAAGAATCTTATCAAATTAGTGTATTATCATCGGTCCTTGATAAATCTACAAAGTTTGAATGAAATCTGACCGTTTAAAGTGGGTCAAAATCGCGCCCAAAGGAGTCGGTTACAAACATAATCTCCGACCCCAAAAACCCCCACATACCAATTTTGAATAGAATTGGACCATAATCACAAAACTCGTCTACCATTTTGGAGCCGCCATCTTGAATTTTTCAGTTTTGACAAAAGAATCATAATCTCTGACCACGAAAACCCTCAGATACCAATTTTGAAGCGAATCGGACCATAATCACAAAACTCGTCCGCCATATTGGAGCCGCCATTTTTGTTTTTTTTCAAACAACAATTTCTTAATGCATTGTCACCGGAATTATGTACACCTGCCAAATTTCAAATCATTCGTACGTCTAGAAGTGGGTCAAAATCAACAAACATACAAGTGAAGCAATAATATAAAGCGTGTAAAAACTGTTTCTCTTCCAGCTTCTGCGAATTCATGAGCATCGACCAATGCTATTTTGAGTCCCAAATCACTTCTAGCATTGCTCAAATACTCTTCTGTTCTTTTGATAGATAAATCCTTTTCTTGCAGTATCTTACTATGATGACTTTAGAAATGGTTCGTTATAAAGGGTGTTCACTATAAAGAAAATATGTACATTCATTCTAGTAGATTTTTTTTTTGCGTAAATAGACGGCAGTGTTGATTTTTTAGACCATAATCCCGGCATATTTGTGCATTTGCACACCCACCAAATTTTCTAATTATTTCCATCTTAACGGACAATGTAATAGCCTTCCTGCATGCTTTTGGATTAGGCATGTTGGTACAACGCTGTTGAACACGTACTAACACTACGCCATGTATCTAACAAATCAGAGAAATAGGGGAATCCCACCGGTCGACCGCGGTCGTTAAATTTAGCAAATTATCGTCGCCCTTGATTGAACAATCTTTCCTCGGTAGTTCATTATAACCGAGTTTATGTGTTTCACAGACTCAATTTTGTAGACCGTTATGTCTGATTGGTCGCAATAGCTGAGTTAATCATACCCAAACAAAAATGCATAGTGTGTATAGGCGTTTTTGACGGGACTTTTTTCAAGGGGTTCATAATAAACGAGTGTTCGCTATAGCCTATGTTCGTTATCGTCAAGTTTGACTGTAATTTAATTTACGTAGAACAAAATTTGTGCCATGTAACAAGAGAGGAAACTAAAATCCTTCTTGGAACCCAATGTCCCCTCTCATATTACTGCCATTGTCATAACCTTGTTCATTAATATTCTCAACTGATTATGACTTACTATTGATTACACAACAAATTATACAAAAAAAAACTGCCGCGCCGGTCCTAAATTCTGTCGCCCTAGGCCGCTGCCTAGTTCGCCATATGGATGAGCCGACCCTGCTTGTAACATACCTTATTTCAAATTCTAAGAAACAGTCTACAGAAAATGAATGATGAGTATATATGATTTTTAATGAAATTTTGTATGATGCCTATACTTATAGTAAGATTGGGTTAAAAAAAGGTGAAGCATCTTCCTGAAAAAATTTATATCAAATATCAGATTTTCTGAAGTCAGACTCTGGAAACACTGAAATTGTTATTTATTCATTTTTCACTCTAACATTAGTTCCTTTAAACAGATCCAAGTCAACCTCCCGCTCCCCTGCCTGTTGGAGGGAACATTCCTCAAACAAACCAAAAAACTGCGGAAGAAAAATTCTACTTTCCAACAAGAAACCTCCATACAATGTCCAGCGTGTATATAGAAACGATGCACAAGAAAGCTCTTCTTGTTATGAGGATGCTGGAACATAGGATAGGTTTGGAGTTGCTGCTGCAGGTTTTCAACAAGCAGCTTTCGTTGGCAACAAATGCTGCCCAACAAAAAATAGGTGAGTAGATAAAATAAAAATGAAAATTCTTATTTCACATATATTAACATCTCTGAATTCATACCTTGGAAACAAATAATGCTTCATCATTCATCAAATTTTTCATAGATGCATCAAAAAAATTTATTGATAACATCTATAAAAAATGGAACTCATACGCTTGTGATGATCACAATATATCAATATATACCATTAACTGGAGAATGCGGCTATAAGAAGTCAACTTTTTATTTTCGTCCGCAATTGAATAAGAAAGCGGAGTGGTGAGTTTGACAAAGAATGTAACAGCTCGTAAAATTGACACCTCCACTATCACTTGCACGGCACACCCAAAAGAGTCAATAATTATATTTTCAGACATTCCTAACTAATTTTATAGTATGTCTCAACAGATGAATCACCTTAAGCGGCGACTCCGCACATAAGAAATTCCTCCCTTCACATTAAATTAGATCGTAACTGCGTGCCGACAATCTCAAAGTAAAGAATAAATAAATTCACGGGCAGCTATTGACATATGGCTCATATGTCACTGGCGGTCTTTCTGAAACGATGATAGGTGCGGCGATAGCGAGAAGGAACTTGAGGGGTTACGTAAACTATAAAAAGTAATGACCTATTACTGTAACATATCATGGCGGCTTTTCAAATCAAAGGCGAGTCAGGGTGTCTGGTTCTCAGATACATAACATAAAATTTATGTTTCCTGCGGCTTCGTTTGATTACCGAGATCTATATATATATAAGAATCTCCATAACGGGGACATTCATTCGACAATCAGAATTCATTCAGTGTTCAGCCAGTGCAGAGACACGTTTTGTTTAAGTCTTCATAGTAATGAAGCGAATTAAAGTAAAGTCTAGTTTCAACTAGAGAAGATGCATTCCCATCTTCTGATGCGAAGTAAATGTAGACTTCGTATTATATACTTAAAGTAGCCAATTGACCAAAAGAAGTATGCAGAAAAATAGTGGAAGTGTATCTCTCAGAAATCATCTCAGTAATAACTAAATGAATGGAATTGATATTTTTTAAGAAGCTAATTAATCATATTGTGACCAGTGAACGCGTAATAAAACTCGGCAATAACAAAGAATAATTAAGTAACATTTAAAAAAGTGGTGTGTTCTCCAGTTGAGGTTAAGAAAATAAAACTGTTTATTTGGCAAGGTTCATATGTATAGTGTAATAAGGAACTATTCCATTATTGATTCCATAGTAGAATCAACTATTGATTTGACAAAAGTAAAAATATTATCAATCGTCAAAATAACTGAAGAACAGTTATTTTAATTGGCATCCCATATTTGTTTCCCATTCAAGTTTATTTTATATTCAAATTCATTTTGACTTTCTATACATTTTCTCCGTAAATTATACCAGGTATCAATTGTTGTTTTTATATTATTATTATAAGTGTATTATTGTTTCTGAACTATCTGAGATTGGTAATTTTACTGTCAAATTAAGTCCCACGCTTCATTACATACTGAGTGAGATAGCTTTCTCAAGCCGCTCTGGGAGGTTGTCCAGTTATTGGTCAATAGACTAATAACGCTCAGTATGGTTAAGGCTTAGCTTTAACAAAAATATGAGCAATCGTAAGATTGGTTGGTCAGACCAGGGGTATTTACTACTCCAAAGATCACGGGTCATATCACGCTAGATAATAGAAATATCCAATTTGAGTAATTTTTTCAAACTTTTCATACAAAAGATGAATTGGAAATACTTTTACAAAATAAACTGAAAAATAAATGTCCGTCCGGATACGATGATTTACCCATGTTCTTGGTTAAAAAGATAATATATATGTGTGTATATATAGGGGTACATTAAGTTAAGATTTGAATAGGTTCTAAAATGGTTGAAATTTATAACTGTAATCAATCAATGAACTTCCTTATACCAGAACTTGTTCTGTTTGGAAGATGTATTGCAATAAATAAAAAATAAATAAAAATTCCCTCTTTGATTAAGCCACTTACACACCTGGTGAATTTATCATTCATTACAGGTTTGTTTCCTAGTAGTTTGAAGGTGGGAAAAATCATTCCAATCTTAATAAAAGACAATTTGCTACTTGAAAACTATAGACCAGTGACTGTCCCTCTCACACTTTCAAAAATTTTTTAGTATGCTTTTCTATCACGTCATTTGAAATATTAACAGAAAAGCAACATGGATTTCGGGCAGGTAAGTCCATTGGTACAGCAATTCACTCTTCACTATAGTCAAATTATCAAATGTATTGAGGCGAGCTAATGTCCTGTTGGGATTTTCTGTGATCTCAGCAGGGCATTCGACTACGTTGACCATGGTATTTAAATATTAGAGCTATATGACTCCGGAATAAGAGGACAGTCTTTAAGTTGGATATCATCTTTTTTAAAGTAGAGGATACCATCAGGAGCAGGTGTTTTTTTGATGTTCATTGAAAACAGACTCTAAGGATATATTACATGTACTTATGCTGATGGTTTTATCATAGTTGCATTTATGTATTTGGTAGTTATGTGCTTTATACACGGATTGAAATTGTGTTGCAAATAAATTAACTGTTGATGGACCATCATCACTGGTTTCGTCTACTAAAAACATATGATTTGGAATCCCAGCTAATTCTTCATTTGGGATACCATTATGCAATCCAGTTTCAGTTAACACTATGATGTCATAGTTGGTGGTATTCACACTGCATAAAAGATAAGGTAATTTGGTTCTGATACCTCGAACATTTTGATAATAGATTGTCACTTTAGTGAGGTTATTATTGGTATTACCCTTCATTGTTCGTTTTTTTTTGTTCTTTGGATGAGATGGCTGCAACTGAGAGTGTCTGTGTTGATAAGCCAAAGAGTTTATGCAAATACTGCAAGAAAAATACGATAAGTGGTCTAACGTGTTTAAAATGTGACTCAGTGTATCACAAAGCGTGTGCAATAAGATCCAAAACTTGCTGTGAGGTGACCATCAAAGAGAAATATCTTCCTGACGCGAATATGTCAGATGATTTGTTCGTGACTGAAGATTATTCTCTGCTGAAGCAAATCATAGCCAACAAGTGCACCATTATTGAGGACAAGGAAACTCTAATAACATTATTAAACGAGAAAATAAGTTTTCTAGAAGAAAAGTTACAAAACTACGAAAATAATACCAAATCTATTCCAAACAAATAAGGGACAGGACCAGCAAAAACATTTGAATCCACTGAAAAAGCAGGTGTTAAAAAAAACGAGAAAATAAGTTTTCTAGAAGAGACTGAACAAAAAACTAAGAATACAACCAAGCCAACAAAAAACAGTGTGAGCAAGCCCTCCCCAAAAAACGAATTCGTCAAACTACCTGCCTTGGAATGTCTAAACAGTCACAATATACAAGGTGGTCCGCTTTTAGACCCGAAACAAATGGCAAGTGAAATTCTGACAGTGCAAACAGTGCAGAAATGTAACGAAATCATCAATTTAGGAAGTGATTTTCGAAACGGTGCAGGTGCAACTTCCTACCAGCTAGTATCAAGTCTTAATGGAAATGACGATTCAAACTGGCAAACGGTCCAACGGAAAACATCTTTCAAGCGCAAGCTTGGTCAGTCGGAAGATGATGGCAAATTCAAAGGGGCTAAACCCAGAGTTTGGATGTATATTTATAGAGTAGACGAAGAAGTTACCGAAGAAGATATCAAATCATTCCTGAAGGTAAAAACAGATGACAAGAAAGAACCCTTTCTGGTGAAATATCTCAAAAACGAAAATAATCTGAAATCTTTCATGGTAGCTGCCGATTACAAATTCAAAGAAAATTTCTACACCCCGTCTTTCTGGCCAAAAGGGGTTGGATATAGAAGATTCAATTTCAAAAAAGATGACATCATTAGAAACGACAATCAACCAAATTCTTTTTTAGGCACACACAAACTCCAACAAGTTCCTACATAAAAAAATCCAATTTTATTAATGTGCACCCAAGAGACTTGAGAGGTAATGATTCTTTGAGTATATTTCACATAAATACACAATGCCTATCAAATAAATTACTGAAAATGGATTCATTTCTAGTCGATTACGATTTCGATATCCTTTGTGTCTCTGAACACTGGCAATCGGAAAATAATCTGAAAACTATCAATATTCCTGGCTACATATTAGCTAGTCAATTTTGTAGAAAACAACGAGCGCATGGTGGTGTCGCAATTTATCTAAAACAATCAATAAAAGCGAAATCCTTAGATGTTACTGCATATTGCGAAGAGCTACATGCTGAATTTTGTGGTATCGAATTAGTAGATTCAAAATTATTTATCATAACCCTGTATAGACCCAGTGGTTCAATTGTTGATATTTTTATGAAAAATTTAGAGTTGTTGTTAGACAGATTTGTTCATCGTGACAGCAAAATCATATTACTAGGCGATTTTAATATCGATTTCAAAATTAACTCTTTACCTACAAATGAGTTATTATGTCTTGTAAATTCGTATGGATTAGCACTTACAATTGAAGAATATACTAGAATTTCCATTAAAAAATCGAGTTGTTTAGACAATATTCTTACAAATTTGAGCTCAAGCCTTTACAAATCTGGGGTCTTGGAACCCTGCCTCTCAGATCATGCTGGTCAATATATAATAATTGATGTAATACCCAATAATTCAGTCAATCACACTTACAGTAGGAATATTACAAATTCTGGATTCAAATTATTCAATGAGGAATTATCTCAGATAAATTGGAGTGATATGAAATTAAATTCTGATGTTGACTTTGTAGCTTCCTTTATGATCTCATGTTTTCATGGGCTAATAGAGAAAATATTTCCACTAAAAAAGAACAAATTTAATAAAAACAGACAGCTGGTGCCTTGGTTCAACAACGATCTGAGATCACAAAGGAACACACTGATGAGTTTAAAAACTGTATGTGATTCTACCAAAAACCCACGAGACATCAACATATTTAAGTGTTACAAAAAAAACACTATGAAAAACAGTTAATTTTAACTAAAAAAACAGCTTATGATAAGTATGTCTCAGATGCTGAAAATAAATCAAAAGCAAGCTGGCGCGTGATAAATTTCGAAAGGAACAATTCTTAGTGTAAATGCGACACTTCAACGGACAAACTATCGTCTGATGATTTCGTTGAGTTTTTTTCCAACGTGGCCGAAGATATAATCAAATCTTTACCACATGTACCCACCACAACATTCCTAAATTACAAAAATTTTCCCGCTCCATCTTCCTCATTTTTCATGCAGCCTGTCACAATTTCTGATGTCAGAGAAGCTATCTTATCTCTGAAAAACTCAAGATGCCTAGATATCCATGAACTTAGTAGCAGAATCTTAAAAGAAACTATTGATACAATTGCAGAGCCTCTAACAAATCTAATTAATCAAATTTTCGAAACTGGTAGATTTCCAGATATTTTCAAATATTCCAAAATCATTCCGCTTTTCAAAAAAGGGAATAGGGATGAAACTGATAATTATAGACCCATTTCTATCATCAGTATTTTTTCGAAACTGATTGAAATTATCTTAAAGCAAAGATTATCCAAGTACTTCGAAGACAGCAAGTTTTTTAGTAATGAACAATTTGGCTTTCGAAAAAATCATTCAACAACAAGTGCAACAATGAGGGTGGTTGAGCAAATAGTTGCGGGTCTTGAACAGGGAAATCATGTGGGTATTACTCTCTGCGATTTATCTAAAGCTTGAAAAACTCAGCTACTACGGAATCAGAGGTATCACTCTCACACTTATTGAATCGTATTTGACAAATCGTTTCCAAGCTGTATTTTTCAATAACGAATTGTCCAGTTATAGAGACGTTAAATTTGGTGTCCCACAGGGTTCGGTCCTGGGCCCACTGTTGTTTGTAATTTATATTAATGATCTTCCTTCCTTTTTGGCCCCAAACGAAAGTGTTCTATATGCAGATGACACTACTTTAATTTATTCTCATGAGGAATATAATTCCCTAGAAAGCGTATCGGAAAAAATTGAAGAGAAAGCTGAACAGTGGTTCATAGCTAACAAGCTGAAATTAAACAACAAAAAATCACAAAACTTGATAATCTCACCAGGAAACCCATCCCAGAGGATAAAAATGTGAAGCTACTAGGATTCATTTTGGACGATAAGCTAATCTGGACCGAAACACGTCCCGGCAACTTAATTTGAAACTGTCGCGCTCTCTTTTCTGTATTCGACAACTCAGACATTGCACAAATATAAACACCCTGAGATCAGTTTATTTTTCTTTATTCCATTCTCATCTTAATTATGGCATTGTAGTTTGGGGAAACTCATCTGCAGTTTCTAGCGTTTTCCGACAACAAAAAAAAGCTATTAGAATTCTGTGCAATGCAAATTATAGAGAAAACTGCCGACCACTGTTTAAAAATTTAAAAATCATGACTCTTCCTTCCATTTACATTTGGAATACTTTGATAGAAATTCACTAAAGAATTCCCACATTAATAACACAATCAGACATTCACCAACACAACACCAGAGGTGCAGATATAATAAGAGGACCTAGACATAGGCTCAGTAAATCCCAAAATAATTCACTGAATTTGAACGTCTACAACATTCTTCCAGGGGAAGTTAGAAAATTAGGAACATTTGCTTTCAATAAAACAATAAAATTATTTTTGCTCGAAAACCCCTTCTACTCTCTTGAGGAATATGTTAAATGTGTAAGGCAAGGTGTAACTATGCTCAGGGAATCATGACTTGTCAATAACTTTTCAATTATTTTAAATGGTTGATGATATGATTGATCGACTTATGCTCAAGTTCTTGTATGTGATGTCTATTATGTCTGGAATAGCATATTGATGTGTTGCTCTATTGTGTTCATTTTGTTTTATTTATTTATTTACACATATTTTGACACAAACTTTTTTACTACTTGTGAACTACAATTTTACTATTTTTTTAACTGTGACCTGTCATAAATGTATTTTGTGTACATAGCATGATTAATAAAGTATCTATCTATCTATCTATCTATCAAATGTTTTACTATTTTTGGAGCACCTTTAATGTATCTTATTCCAATATCTTCTTCACCGTTCCTCTTTCTATCATCGAGGCTTGATCTCAGCTTCTGTAGATGATCTCTCTGAAAGGGTGTTAGGTCACCACTTATTTTTGTTTTCCTTTTGTGTACATATCATGATTAATAAAGTATCTGTCTAATTCCCGGGTCTCCCTAGTCGAATGACCTTGCAGTTACAAATTTCAGATGTTATTTTTGATCAAACTTCTTCTACCCTCAACTTATCATGTGCAATTATATCGCTTATATTGGAAGAGTTATTTATATTCAGGTATGTTATAAACCTAACATTCTTGGATCTAGTTTTTCTTTCTTCCATCTCTACCATTAGCTCATCGTAGTTAAGATCTTTCGAAATTGATTCTGCTGCTGTCTTGCTTGGTCATTTGACTTTTGAGATCTTTTTTGAGTTCATCAGCCATAGTTTTCTGTTTTTGCTACAATATCAGCATTAGAAGGAATATTCACCCTGTTCTCTACCTTCTCTCCTACCTTCTTCACTATGTTTTGGAGTTCAGAGATTGTCTCGTCATTGGAATTGTTTGTCACTTCCTTATTAAGTCTTTGTTCCAGTTTTCTTGAGTGTGTTTCCACTTCCTCAATCTTTCTCAGTAGCTTATCGAGTTTATCTATATGATTCCGGTAAGTATTGACTTTGTCCATCTTTAACGAAATCTCTTTTATTTTCTGGTTCCACGTCAGGAACTTTTCTTGATAATGCAACAACAAAAGGATCCACTCTTGAATACACATTCTCCATGACTATCCCAAAAACAGTCGCCTTCTGTCTGTTTTTGCGTTTTCTGGTGCCAGTTCCCTCTTCATAGTCCACTGTTTTGACTGTATTTTTGTTTCTGGGGTATAATGGTGTATCCAATTAGTTTCATCTACAGTAATTAATCGCCGCCAAATCTCAAACGATTGTCAAACAACAACTGCGTGTCCAAAATGGCTGTAATTTTGGTGAGTACCTTTCAAAAGATGCCAAACACATTTCCTAGCTATTATAGACGAGTGCTGCCATCATCATGTTCCGGTGGAAAACTTTTCAGACTACCCTCGTATTCATTCAATAGTATTCAATATAATGTTTAACGGGCAGAGTATATTTGCACGTATGGGTGCAGTAATCGAACAGATATATGTATTATATATTGAGTTGAAGACTATGTACGTTAACATGAATTCAGTTATTTGTGGACTCGGGAAAAGCATTTATTTCAGTATGAAAAAATATTAAAGAAAATATAAAGTGGATTGAAATAAGGAATGGAAATGATTTTTTTTTATGTAATTTTCACAGGTAGTGGGTTATGGGGACATATGCTCATAAGTACCAATGTTTTCACCAAGGCCATATTCACTGTCACAGGAAAAGACATGGCAGTATTCATTGATCAGTGGGTGAGAACTGGAGGCCATGCAAAGTTCCATTTGACATCAGTTTTCAACAGAAAGAGGTAACGTCCGACATTTATCTTAGTCGGAAATAGATTTGTGTTTCAATTGTTTATAATTGTAGAAACACTATCGAACTTGAAATAAGGCAGGATGCAACGACATCACTCGGTATAAGAAAGTACGTGGGTCCATTGTTGGTTACGTTACAAGAGTTAGACGGTACTTTCAAGCACAATTTGCAGATTGAAAATACTGTTGTAAAGGCTGATATAACTTGTCACTCCAAGAGTAGAAGAAACAAAAAGAAGAAAATTCCACTGTGTACTGGGGAAGAAGTAGATATGGACTTGAGTGCAATGGAGTAAGTTTATTGTAATAATTTGTATCATGCGGCCTTTTCAATAAAGAAAACATAGTTTATTGAAATGAGTTTACGTTGGCCATAGAAATACAGACAGAAGATTTTGCCAGAGAAACACAAAAATATTTACACTTACCGGAGTCACTGACCAGCTCCAGACTGGAAGAAATCTGGATCATATTAGCACTTTCACTCAATAAGTTCAGATTTTCCTCTTAGTATTTTCTCTCATTCACCAGAAATATAAAAACTTTTTAACAAAAAATTAAACCGAAGAAATACGGAACTGAAAAGTAAAAAATAAAATAAACCTTCTTAGTCTTAATAACTAAGCTCCTAAACTAATGTAAGTAACTAATTTTGAGTCGGCGCCAAACAAACAATCAACGAAGATCATTGAATTACTTCAAAAAAATCATCAGAATGTCACCGCCCAACTCAATGCCATCATTCTACGCCTTATCTAATTCATTTGCTTGTTTGTTTGGCGCCAACTCAAAATTAGTTACTTACATTAGTTTAGGAGCTTAGTTATTGATACTAAGAAGGTTTATTTTATTTTTTACTTTTCAGTTCCGTATTTCGTCGGTTTAATTTTTTGTTAAAAAGTTTTTATTGTTCAATTTTTTGTGGCTGAAATCTACTAATCACTACCTACTTGTTTTTTGATTACTTCCAAAATACTTACTTACCCACCTTACTTCAACTATTACCAGTTAAATAATATGATTATCTACTTTTACTATTTGTTTTAATATGAATGAGTTTTGTTGTTCTGGTTAGTTTATTTCATTACTTTGTATATCATTCCATCCTCTCATAGAATTTAATTATTGTGACGGATGTGCAACAAAAATAATGACAGTAGCGATCTGTCATTGTCAACTACATATATGTGTGTTCACAAGTGAAAAATCAATTATCCCCTATTTTTCCACCCATAAGGGTGGATAATTTCATTCGAAATCCAAATATGAGGTAGGAATAATTATTTCAAGACTTTTAAAAAGACCAAAAAACCTATCCACTGAAAAAAGAATTATCGGAATCGGACGTCTCAGTAAAAAGTTATGCGTGATCATACATAAAAAAAAAATAAAAAAAAATATACGCGTCGACTAGAGAACCTCCTCCTTTTTGGTTTCGTTGGTTAAAACAAAGATTGAGCTTATTAATCGAAGATAATGAATTTTATTAAGTTTTGATCAAATATTCTGTGGCTTATAAGTTCCCAAATTAACTCAATGAGATTATAAAAGGAAGAATATTCATTCTTTTCTTTCAATTGTAATGTAAATTAATTAAAATGAGAGATCTAAAACGGAACTGATTTTCTCCGAAAAATTATCTCTAACTATCTTTCCATTCTTTCTATTCTGTATGCTGAATCCATGTTTAAAAAGTTTCTAGCCTTTATAAAAATTATTTTTTTTCCAACTTCCATTGCATTCAGCCAATAAACGAGGCTTCCTGATTGTCGTTATATTCCATATATAATATACTGCCTGATATATCACAACATGCGGGAAATAGAATAGAATGAATGTATCAGTGTGTTTTTTGTTAATTTTACAATGTTGTCATATGACTTAAACCAACCAAAAGTCACTTGTAACATCACCAACTTTGGTGTCAGTTCCTTCTCTAAAGAAGGGGAAGTGGTTTGGCTGAGCCTCGAGAAACTGATGTATATAATGTATATTTTACAGAATGCAACTAGAAGGAGTATCCATATGACTGAAATCCCCATTGTTTTGAAGTTTTGAACAGCAATTAATTGTCAAAAAATGAGTGTATGTTCTAACGAAATTACATTTTTTCAAGGGTTCAAATGATACTATAATTTTTTTGAATTATTAAATTCATATTTAATAGTATAAAAAATATTTTATGTGCATTGCTCTCTCGAGAGGTGCTGTACTCCTGTATAAAAGTTCATGGTTCACACAATCAAAAGCACGAGATATTCTTCAATATTGTATCTGTTTCCACAGTATCAACAAACTAAAATTTTTTTTAGCGACTCACCTGTGTTGTGGATAAGACTGGACCCGGAGATGACACTTCTAAGATCTGTAGTGATAGAACAGCCGGATTATCAGTGGCAGTACCAGTTGAGGCACGAAAGAGATGTCACTGCCCAGATGGAAGCCATTGTGGCTCTAGAAAGGTATCCCACTCCCCCTACTCGTCTGGCACTCACTGATACCATTGAGAACGAACAGTGTTACTACAAGGTCAGGTGTAGGGCTGCACATTGCTTGACAAAGGTATGAATCATATGTTCCAAGTTGAGCATAATTCCTTGATTGACTCTTCTTCAAAGCAATGAAAAGTTTTACATATTTGGTTTTTTTTTCTTAAACTTTTTCTTGAATGCATCATATTCAGTTGTTTTTACATCAGAAATCACCTGTTTTAAATGGCTCTTATTATATTTTAACTTTGATTTCACATTTTTCTGCTTCCCGTAGATACCACACTTGATTTTGAGGATGGTACTGTAGCTTTCTAGATAATATTGAAAACAGTTTAGCTGAAGTTGACGTTATTTCTCACTTTGACAGTTTTCGTAGCAGATATCCACTTCAAACTCTGGTCACTCCACTTCAAACTCTGTACACTCTGATTGAAATTCAACGTCACCACTGTCTGCAATCAAAAGCTGAATGTGATGTCATAACCCCATAAGTACAGAAAAACTTTTAAACATAAGAAAAAACAAGTTATTAATAAATATGAACTCTATGGCCGGAAAACATAATTCACTGGGATTGAAAATAAATTCTGAAATCAAATACTCGACCAAACTAATAAAAATAAACAAAGGCACGTTAAAAATAGAATAGACACCTGCAAGCCTTGGAATGCACATAAAAAGTCATCATTTTACATTAACAACTCATCACCCTCCGAGTTACTAAGGAATTTCATTAGCAATCAAAAAAACTATAAATTATAGGTTTTGACAGCTCATTAAATGCAATACGACCACGAAATAGACAAATCATTCATTTTTTATACATTGTTTCGGCTACAGAAACGAGCCATTAATTATGACAGGTAGAAGATAACTAATGTTAGGAATGTGACCCGCGAGCGATCCATGGAAAGGGGAGATGATATAAAAGCGCGGCCACGCGAACAAACAATGATTCGGTAACAGAAGTCGTTCAAGTAACATGTTCTCTTCTTGATTAACATGTGCAGAAAGATGAGAGTGCTCAACTTTCACATAGTAATCATATAACTGAAATTGCGAAATTAGAAAGAAAGATAATTCCCATCAAGTCAAACCGGAACTGCACGAGTAATGACTTCACAAAGTGAATACACAGTTAAACAGTATTTACCATAAATAGACAAATATCGAGTGAATAAGTGTTGAAACCTGATGGTCTGGAGTAAGATATATATTTTTCTGGATTTATGTTTGGGCAAATTGAATCATTTATAATTTTTATATGTTTTTCTCCATATTTTATGTTCCCATATTTTTCAAATAATATCTATCAACAGTCCGTTTAACCATTGATGGCATTTTTAACTTATATTCAGTCCATTGACTTCGAGAATGCCAAAAACTGACTTAATGTAAATTATCAACTGTTCTTTGACCATTCCATCATTTTATCAGTATATAGAACTGATGGAAATGCTATGTACTTATTATAAAATATATGTATATTATAATGCATTTCCAAGTGCATTATTTAACAATCTTTCTGAGATCGGTACTTGCTTCTATCTAAACGCCCCACATTCCCTGTATTAAGAGAACGGGATATTTCTTAAAGCCGCTCTCGAGAAATACTCTCGGTTCGACCATCCTCAGACAGTCGATGCTCTTAATACTCAACTTCTCAACCTAACAACAAAGGAGAGATCAAGTAAAGTGATTCATTCATAATATTTGAGAATTCCTTGGCGTTTATTGGTCTTTCTTTGAAGGAGTGATCCCGCTATAAAAGGCCAGTGGCGCAACAGAGAGACTTATCATGAAAACCTATCCATTCTGATTGGTTACACATAAACACTGGTAACAGGTGGTGTCCCAGCCAGCAAGTAATGTCCATCTGTTGTTTTCAGGTGGCAAATGCAATGGTAGCAAATTGGGCTGGTCCTCCTGCAATGCTTGCCATTTTCAGAAAATTATTTGGTTCGTTCGCCGCACCGCACATTATCCGCCAAAATAACTTCCAGAATTTCCAACATTACCACCTCCAGAAAACAATTCCCCTAGCCATGGCAGGTCTGAGAAACACGCATGGAATCTGCCCACCAGAAGTAATTCGATTCCTCTTGGACTTGTTCAAGTACAATGACAATTCCAAAAATCGTCATTCCGATAATTATTACAGAGCTGCATTAGTGGAAGCCCTTGGATACAGTATCACCCCGGTCGTGTCAGTTTTGGCTCAGGGCACACCTATAACAGCGGAAAGTTTGAGTGCTGATACAAAGTTGATACTGGAAGAAGTTACGAGGCTGCTGAATTTAGAAAAAGCATTACCTTGCTACAAGTACACAGTTTCGGTGGATTGTTTGAAGGTTATCAGGAAATTGCAGAAGTTTGGGCATTTGCCCAGCAGGCCTACTATATTCAAAAGTTATGCTGGCCATGGACAATTCATAGGTAATTAATTTTCTAGCAACTTTGTTCACCTCTCTTTTGTAGCCTTTTGATAGATATATAAATCATTGCGATATATATTGCGAGATTTGAATCTTTCCCTTATCCATTCATGATAGAAACGTTTTTTTAAATCTCAAGAATCTAGCGTCAAAAGTTTCCTTTATCGTGAATCAGTAAGGCCCAGTTTCACCAAAAGTTTTAATCTCGATTTAGTTATTAAGTAAGGCCTCAGATCACGATTAATGTAATAACTAAAACAAGATGGCCGACAATGAACTCGAAAATTTAGAGCTCCTCAAAAACAAGTCAATTACTGAGGAAATAAACTCAAAGAAAGTATTTAAATGTTGTAAAACTAAACAAGTATCAGTGGTTGTGTGCCTTGTATGTGGAAGTTTCTTTCATAAGAGCTGCATTGCAAGAAAATCCTTTAAAGCAGTGGACGATTCAAGAATTGTGTGCTGTGACAGTGAAAACAATTTATCAGAGGCAAACTCAGTTCAAAATGACTCCAATCCCGACGAAGTGAATTTAAAAACAGAAAATTTCTCTTTGAAACAATTAATAAGTGAATTGAATCAGAAGTTCGCAATCTTGTATGAAAATAAAAAACTACTTGATGATAAAGTTGACTACCTAAGTGAAACAAACAAAAAACTTCTCACTGAACTACAGCAGGCAAAAAACCATCAACAAAATATTCCATACAGCTGTATTGTTGGACCACCAAATAAAAAAATGCAAGCTAATAATCTGACATCAAAACAAGACAGTGGCGTCTCAACTATGAAGGAAGACCCTAAAATTAAAAATACAGGTGGATTAGAAAAATCGAAAACAACTGAAAAAAGTCATGATAGTAATGAACCAAACACTTCAAACTATCAAATGTTGAAAGATAAACAGAATACTGTTTTAAAAAGTCTAATAAACATAAATGAAGACCAGCTGACTAAATTACCAGAACCTCCCCATCCAAATGATGAAATTGCTTTCAAAACAGTCAGCTACAAGAGGAACAGGAAAGTTCAGTTTGGACAAGCTGAGATTAGTGAATATGATGAAATCAATGGGTTTGTGGGAAGAGATCGAGAAAACAAAAAAGTGTGGTTGTTTATATCAAGAGTAAAAGATCATGTTACAGAGGACAACATAAAGAAATACCTTGATGAGAAGACAAAAAATAAAGGTCAAATCTATGTTAAAGAAATAGACACATACAAAAAGACCACAGATAATAAGTGTTTCAAAATTGGCATAAATATTGATTTCAAAGAGGATGCCTATTCTAGTATTTTTTGGCCTCGAGGAGTGGCTGTGTATAAATTCGACTTCAAAAAAGAAGAAAAATATAGGAATAGAATCAATAGAACTGATGAAATGGTACATTCTCCAATGGTGCAGCAAGCCGAAAATTTTCAGTGAAGAATACAAAAGATAAAAAAGAAAAATATCAATTTTTCATCAGAATATTCAGTGTCTGAAAATAAAGTATCCGAATGTGAAATCCTGCTGAAAACGTTAAATGAACTTCCCAAAGTAGTCTGCTTTACAGAACATTGGTATTGCAGGGATGAAGAGAAAACTATGCTCCTTGAGGGATACAATATAGCATCCTCTTTCTCTAGAGAAAGGAAAATCCACGGAGGCTCATGTATTTTTGTAAACAAGAAAATGCAGTTCACTGAAATGGAAGACATCAAACATCAGTCAGTGGAGGAACATGTTGAAGTCTCTGCCGTTGTCAGTAAGCTTAATAAGATAGTAGTACTATGTATATATAGACCGCCAACAGGTGATATCAATATGTTTCTTGAAATTTTGTCAGATATCTTGAACAACTGTATGAAAAAATACCTGTCTTTCACTATTGTTCTTTGTGGTGACTTCAATATAAATCTAATGCTGAAAAATAAATTTTCCGAAGACTTTTTAACTCTGTTACTAGATTTTAATCTGTTTCAAACGATATTTGATCCCACGAGAGTAACTAAAACCTCAGCAACTCTAATCGACAATATTTTTGTAAATCATGAAGATGGCTTCGAAGCAAAAGTTGTAACAACCACACTATCTGATCACGAAGGACAGTTTATACTGTTTGATAGGCTATGCGAAACAAAAATAGAAAGTTCTCGTAAAACAAGAGTATTTAGTAAAAACAAGCTGAATGATTTTAAAATAAAAATACTAAATCAAAATTGGGATAACGTTCTGAATGAAACTGATCCAAATAAAGCTTATAACACTTTCGAAAATATTTTAACTAGTAGTATAAAACTGATCTTTCCTGCAAAAACTATTAAATATCACGAAAAATAGGATAAAATTAAAAAAACTAAAAAATGTACGTATAAATAGTAACAAATTTATTGAAAAAAAGTTATCAAAGCAGCAAAACAAAATGCAAATCAAAAGTATGTGGAAAGTGCTCAAAATAAAAGTAAAGCTGTATGGAACCTAGTTAGAAAATACACGGGTAAAACACAAAAAAACAGATCATCAATCCTCAAATGGAAGTAAAGCCAAAAACGCCTCAATGAAGTAAATAAAAATTTCATTAATCAGTGTCTGGATGTAACAACAAATAACTTCCAGGAAAAACAAAACAAAAGCATGCTAAATTCAATGTTTTTAAAACCATGTGATGCTTATGAAATATATGATGTGATAAACTCTTTAAAGAACAAAAAATCAGTGGGAGATGATGAGATACCTATTAATTTATTAAAATACGTAGCTGAGGTGATTAGTCACCCACTCAGTTACATAATAAACCTGATGTTGGTTAAAGGAATTTTCCCACATAAATTGAAGATTGCTGCAATCAAAAAAGCTATCTATAAAAAAGGAGATAAAACAAATTGGCAGAACTATTGTCCGATAGCACTTCTATCAAATATTAGTAAGATTTTTGAAAAAATAATATATTTAAGAATTGTGACTTTTGTCGAGACTCATCACCTGATTTCAGATTCTCAAAATGGCTTCAGAAAAGCTAAAACTACTATACTTGCTCTATATAATGCTCTAACTATGATATTAAACTCATTAAACAATAAAAACGAAACCATAGCAGTGTGCATAGATCTTTCTAAAGCTTTCGATAGGGTTGACCACACTACACTTTTAAAAAAACTTGAAGATTTTGGAATAAGAGGAGTTTCCTTGGAACTAATACGATCTTACTTAACAAACAGATTTCAGTATCTAACAGAAAGAGATGAAAAAGGAGAATTGGTAAAATCTGATAAGGAAAAAATCAAAGTAGGCGTTCCACAAGGCTCTATACTTGGACCACTATTATTCATTCTATATATTAATAATTTACCACATGTAGTTGACCAAAAAATTGTTCAATTTGCAGATGACACGTCTATAATATTCACAAGTATCTGAAAATGATATAAAAAACAACATATCAAATTCTCTAAACATACTAAAAAACTGGTTCACAATGAATAATTTACAGATGAATATCAACAAAACTCAACTCATAAAGCTTTCATATACACAACAGAATAAACCATTTTCACTACTCCATGATGGAACTAAATTAACAGCTGATCCTTCCGTAAAATCATTAGGAATTACAATAGATTCTAGGTTAGATTGGAAAACACATATTGATCACTTAGCACGAGATATGGCAAGCTATTGCTATGCACTAAAGGTATTGGCTCAGTCAGTGAACAGAGATGCCGCATTAAGTGCATATCATGCTTATGTCCAATCTCGTGTTAGATATGGAATTATATTTTGGGCTAACTCTACAGATGTTAACAGAATTTTTGTAATCCAAAAAAGATGTTTGAGGAATATAATGGGTATGGAAAGAACCGATAGCTGTAGAAGTATATTTCCGAAAGTAAATGTACTTACTCTCGTGGGATTGTATATTTATGAAGCAGTAATTTTTGTGAAAGAAAATATTGAACTTTTCAAAACACTAGAACACAAGTATAACACTAGATTCAAGGAAGATCTAGTCACAGACCTTAAAAGATTTACTTATATTCAAAAAAATTTTGAATTCTCAGTGATAAAAATTTTTAATCATCTGTCTGACAATTTAAAAAAAATGCCAAATAATAAAATAAAGCATCATCTTAAGCAGTCATTAATCGAAAATTCCTACTATACACTGGAAGAATATTTTGCCGATAGTCCTATATAATTAAAGTATTGCTAACTATATGTGATAAATTTAAAAATGTAATGTACCATAGATATAGAATATCTGTATAATATGATATTTTAGTTCATAAGCTTTTATATTTGCTATCTTAGAGTTTTCTCTTCCCATATCTTCTATTTTATTTATATTTTTGACATGTTCTACACCCGTTTGGGTATTATGTATTGTACACATGAACGAATAAAGACTATCTATCTATCTAATGTAGCGTTTCACCACATTCTAAAGCGCGATTAAATCGACTAATCGCGATTTAGCACAAATCGTCCATTTCAGGAGGATTATAACTTCAAGTTGAGATTAATGTGACATTTCGTTAAAATGTCTTCTCGACAACTGTATGATCTTGCCTTTGAAGATGATAGTGGTGATAAATTTGTGGTTTGTCATCCTCGATAGATCCGAGGAAAAGATCATTTCCAATATTTGCACAATGCAGATTTTGAGAAAAGATTCTGACTTTCAAAAGAAGCTGCACTTCAAATACTGGGATCAATTGGGGAACCAATAGAATTTGCAAACGAAAAGTGAGTTTTATTATTTCATTTTCGTTTTGAATTGGTTACTGATATTGTTCATCAATACTTTACAAGGTTTGTGTCCGACCTGAAGATTATTGAAAATGTTATGGCATTCCTATAATAGCAAAGCAAATGCTAATATGTTTAATCAAGGCTGGTAAGGCTAGAGCGACAACGCAGGGAAATTGGAAGTGTCATAGTGAAAGAACATGAAAAAGAGATTGTGGAAGATCCACGTCCAGAAGTGAGGCAGGATCAATAGCAGTTAATAAGAAGCCACTATTCAGATAAAAAAATTTAGCTTCGTGGTCAAGAACTATGAAAAATATACAAACAAAGTAATAATAATAACGTTTATTATTCCCAAGGAACATCTGCTTATAGTATTGAAAATTATGAAATTCAGTGCAAAGAATAATTTATTAATATGTTTGAATGAAATATTATTTGTGAAAGAGTTAAATTTGTTAATGAAAAGGAACAAGTTGATAAAGTTACTGATATAGTTTTTTTTCAGTACGTGTGGTTTTGTGAAATAAGGTTCAGATAATAAAAGCTACTTTAATTGTATAACAAAACTCAACAAATAGGAACTCGGTTATTATCGTTCAAAAATTAAATGTAAATCTTTTTCACATACATATAGTCATCAGAGGAAACTATTAATTTACATTCAAGAATTAAATGAAAATTTTGTTCACTAACATGGGAAAAGTAATAAAATAAAAAGTCATTATTTTATATTTATAAACTTAAATTATGAATCTGGTTCGCTAAAATATAGATAAAAGTGAAGAGATCTGAAATCAGTCATTGTTAATCAAAAAGTAAATAAAGATAGGGTTCCTCTTTTTCTTTAACTTCTGCAAGTTTCCATCGACATTTCGACTCACACCACTCGACATTTTCGGCAAATTCACATTTGTATACGGTACACATGACAAACTGCCAAACTTGGTTATGTTTGAATGAATGACACCTGATATGTGACTGACGACACAGGGTGGTCATCCCTGCTAATACGACACAGAATACTATATAACTGTTTGTTCACAATGTTGCCAAGTGGTTTGACGATTTAATCGCGATTTGGTTAATCGCGATCATCTTCGGACGGGTTGTTGCATGGTGAAACAGAAAACACTGTTGAGCCTGCTTGACTAACAATCGGAGTTTAATCAATCTGAGATCAAGAGCTGTTTGGTGAAACTGGGACTAAGTATTTCATGACAAGTCAAAATACCGTAATTTAATTAAACTTCCTTGGAAAAAGTTAAAGTTGCAGTAGTTATTCCGATTTTTGAGAAAGTTGACCTTGATAGATATGAAAATGCTAGAAAAATCGGTGAGCGTTTCTTGAAGGACCCTGACTTTTCGGTTAGTCACACCAAATACATGGTAATTTCAAATAAATATAACTTGAACAAATTGAAAAATGTAACATCCAGCCACCATTTATTGATTGATAATAATGTAATTGAAGAAGCTAAACATTTCAAGTACCTGGGCTTCATGATAGATAATGAACTGAATCTTAAATCACATTGTGAGTATATTAAGAAGAAAATGGCAAGAAAAATTAATTTCCTATATAGATTGAATAATAAGGTATCATCTTTTACTAAGTTAACTATATATAAAACCATAATATCTCCTCATCTTGATTTCTGTGGAACATTCATATACCTGATGAATAATGAACAAATTGATACATTACAAAAAGTACAAAATCGTGCTATGAGAGCCATTCTATTATGTAGAAAACGAACATCAATAGCTTACATGTTGGAATCCTTGAATTTATTGAATGTTCGACAGAGAGCTGCTTATAATATGCTAAAGTTTGTGTATAAACTCAAGTCAGGATGCTTACCAACCTATCTAACTGAAGAAATAACTTATCTCCAAGAAATACATAATCACAATACCAGATCACATGCTTCCAATGATTTCTATATTAATATTGCTAATGCTGCTACAAACACAGTGTTCATCAAAGGCTTACAGCTTTACAACTCATTACCAAGAGAATTGAAAGAATACTCGTCATTTAGAGAATTCAAAAGCCAGTGTGTAAAATATATAAAAGGTTTATAACCCATCATTGTAATATCTCTTCTTGTATTATTTCGATTTATACTGCTAATTTAACTTGTTCGTGCATTGTATTTTATGTGTTCTGTACTTTATTTATGCTATTTTATTTATACATTTATACTACTATTTTATTTATACTATTTATAATTGAGAGCTGATGCTAATAAAGATTATTATATACATGCCTAGGCAGAGGAGTGCCGTATTCTGCACAATATCTACCTGGAGCACATTGCTAGTTCAATTTTTTTATAAAAGAGACTATTTGGCCGGTCATCTTCCATGAGCTCTTTGTTTCCACTTTTAAAACGAGGTTTTACCCCAATTTCAATTGATTAGGAAATTTTCTGTATTGATTGTATCGGAAAGATATTTTCGCGGGTTTGGAATTATTTCAGTTAAGTACTCATTGAAGTTGTTTGGTGTGTTTTAATTCCCATTTAACATTCTTCATTTACCCCCATTCCATGCAAATTGTCCACATAGTTTTACTATTATGCGAATTTTAAACTCCTTTTTTCTAAGCCCTCTGATTTTTTAGTATTTTCATACTAACCAATACTCTGATGTTTTTCATAGTTTACTATGAAACTCAAACTATTTGGCTCTTATTCTGTAGAGAACTACACAAAACTAGTCGAATTATGGAAATAATACTCCACTTACTCATTAAGATCAAGGCATTCATAAAATCTAACAAGACCCCATCTTAAACCACCACTTTTTTTACACGCTTTATATTAGCTTCACTTGTATGTTTGTTTGTAACCGACTCCTTTGAACTTGATTTTCACCCACTTCCAGACGTCCGAATGATTTGAAATTTGGCAAGTGTACATAATTCCGGTGACATTGCATTAAGAAATTTTAGTGTGAAAAAAAAAAATGGAGGCTCCAGTATGGCGGACAAGTTTTGTGATTATGGTCCGATTCGCTTCAAAATTGGTATCTGAGGGTTTTTTTGAAAATTGAAAAATTTAAAATGGCGGCTCCAAAATGGTGGACGAGTTTTGTGATTATGGTCCGATTCTATTCAAAATTGGTATGTGGGGGTTTTTGGAGTCGAATATTATGATTCTTTTGTGAAAATTGAAGAATTCAAGATGGCGGCTCCAAAATGGTGGACGAGTTTTGTGATTATGGTCCGATTCCATTCAAAATTGGTATGGGGGGTTTTTGGAGTCAAATATTATGATTCTTTCGTGAAAATTGAAAAATTCAAGATGGCGGCTCCAAAATGGTGGACGAGTTTTGTGATTATGGTCCGATTCCATTCAAAATTGGTATGGGGGGTTTTTGGAGTCAAATATTATGATTCTTTCGTGAAAATTGAAAAATTCAAGATGGCGGCTCACTGTATATATTGACAACGTTAAAATCTTTGGATGACTTCTAAAATCGAGATTTGACTATTAATACAGCTGTACACATTGATGATTTGGAAATTAATTACAGTTACTAATAGTAATCACAGAATTAATAGTAGATTAGAACAAATAATAATTTAAAAAAATTAAAAAAACACGCTTTTATAAATAAACCAAACTAAAAAGTGGAAAATAAATAATAGTTTGAAAAAACGCTTTTTATAAAAAACAGAATTAAAAAATAAATAAATAATAGTTTAAAAAAACAAAAAAACACGCCTTTATAGAAAACCAAACTGAAAAAATAGAAAATAAATTTTAATAAATTTGAATTAAGAATAGTGTAAATTTTTTTAATGAATATAAATTAATAATAATGTCTCACATATATGGCAGCTATCTATTGAAAAGCATGGAGAAACTTTAGCTGTGGCATTAGATATCTCCAAGGCGTTCGATCGAGTTTGGCACCAGGAACTCCTCGCCAAGCTTCCGTCTTATGGCTTGCCCCCTCAGCTGTGTTCTCTGCTTGCTAGTTTTCTCTCAAACAGGTCTCTCCATGTAGTGGTCGATGGAGTTTCATCTGACACTCTACTCATAAATGCTGGTGTTCCGCAAGGATCCATTCTCGCACCAACACTATTTCTACTTCACATCAACGACCTGTTGAAAGCAACTTCATGTCCAGTACACAGCTTTGCCGATGATAGTACCCTCCATACCGCTTTCTCTTCCAGGGCCCCTATATCAGCCCGTGAAACCAGAAATGAACGAGGAAGAAATGTTAATAATATAAATATGGGCTTAGCAACAATTCTCGAATGGGGATCTAATAACTTGGTAGAATTCAATGCAAACAAAACACAAGCATGTCTTTTCTCTAGAAAAGCCGATCTCACTGTGCCTAACATAACTTTGTCAGGAGTAACCATACCACTGAAGCCATCCATATCGATGCTTGGTATTACTATCAGCAATAACCTTTCCTGGGAAAATCACGTGAGGTCCATTGCCAAAAGTGCATCCCAAAACTTGGTTTTCTGTTTGTGCCAAGAGCTATTTCACCCCAGTCAGCTGCTTATGATCTATAAGGCACAGATCCGACCTGTCCTGGAATACTGTTCCCATATCTGAGTGCGCACCTAAACATATCCTGAGGCTATTGGATTCTGCCAAAAAGGGCAATTCGTCTCGTCGGTGATGTCTCGCTTACAAACTCGCTCACTTGTCTGGAACACCGTAGAAAAGTTGGCGATTTGTCTCTATTTTATAGATATTTTCATGGGCGATGCTCTTCTGAAATATCAACAATCGTTCCTGCTTTGGCAGTCTCTTCGAGATTAACCCGTCAAGTTCAGTCATCACACCCCTTCGTGGTCACTTTGGAGACCTGCAGAACATCACTTTCCAAAGACTCGTTCATCCAACGAACAGCGAGGCTTTGGAACTCATTGCCTAGGGAGGTGTTCCCCGAGGCATACAACCTTCAGAAATTTAAGAAGAACACCAACTCCTACCTTCTTTCCCTAGGTTCCCACGATGTTCTCTGAACATTACAGGATATCCCTTTTCATGGGAACCAGAACAAAAAAAAAAAAAAAAGGAAAAAAAATTATTTTATTTAAAAAAAGCGTGGGGTGCTTTTTAAGATTCAGATTAAGCACCCCACGCTTTTTTTTAATAAATTTTTTTATAATTATTATTAATTTATATTTATTAATTTTTTTACATTATTATTAAATTTAAAAATTTTTTTTTTTTTAGTTTGGTTTTCTATAAAAGCGTGTTTTTTCGTTTTTTAAAACTATTATTCATTTATTTTTTAGTTTGGTTTTTATAAAAAGCGTGTTTTTTCGTTTTTTTAAACTATTATTTTTATTTGTAGATGTGAGATTGGCAGCATTGGAATGTCTGATTGATTTCGTTAGAGCCGATGGTAAGTGGGAAGATCTCCAAAATGTACTCGATATACTGGAGAATGATCCAGATTCCGGCTTGAAACATAAACTGGCTATATTACTTATCAAGAATCCACCCTTCAAGAGAGCTCATCGCGGAAAATTGGATATCCCAGAGTTAGTAGAACGAATATGGAATAATATAAAGTAAGTTCATATTTTTACTAATGACCATGGAGAACGTGAAGCTATGATTTCTTGACCGTATATTTACTAACTACGAATATTATTATGTGAAGCCGAAACAATCGAACAGCGATTATCAAAGATGCGGTATTGTTGTTGAATCATTCATTCATTTTCAGTTGCATGCTGTCTCACGACACTAGGCTCCGTTGTGATTTGATTGATCTCTACTACACCCTCTATGGTACAAAGCGCCCAGTTTGTATTCCTCTATCTGAATTGTCAGGAGTCATGAATTTGAGCAAGTATGACATAACAAAAACCAAAAAGATACCCATGATATCGAAACAGCTGACGCCAAATAGCGCCGAAGTTAAAAAAATCATGTCCCCCACTTCAACTTCTAAAGATGGAGCTCCTCAAATCATCATGGAAACGGTAGAGTGTATGAACGTAGAAGTAGTTGCCTGCGAAGAAAAGGCTGTGAAGGTGAGTCGTTAAAAAATTGCATTGTTTGGAAAAAATGTGGAAATATTTCTGTAACAATTGGAGACCTTATTTGATAAAGTCACAAAATTAAAATTCTGAGTAAATCTTGAAATATAGGGTAGGGTGTAATCTAACTTGTATAACAGTTATTACCTACAAAAACTTGTCTGTTCCCAAAATTTGGATAAATTTGACAAAAAAAAGAAGTTTTTTTTTGGAATCTTTTTAATTTTTAACCATTGTAATTTGTTATAAAATGGCATTATACAACTGTTATTATTTATTACATCCAGTATATATATATATATATATATATATATATATATATATATATATATATATATATATAATATTATATATATACAGGGTGTCCCTGGACTTCCTCTCTTCCTCTCGGGAATGTATAGATGGGGTCAAAATATCACCTGTACTTCATATAACTTTTGTTCCAAAAAGCCTTACCAAGTTACCGGCCCTCAAAGTTACAAAATGAAAAATGTTTTTCTTTGATAACTCTCAAAGTGAATATTCAAAATCATCTAAATTTTGGTGATTGACTAAAAAAATGAATTCCTTCGATGAGCTCTCATGCAGGAGTCAGTTGTTTTGCTACAAAGTCAGGAACGGACTACCCCCGATGGTCCACACCCCAAAACTTTTTGATGATTGATAAAAATGCATTTTTGTTCGACAACATTCAACCTTAGATGTCTACCATTATTCGAAAAGATTAATTTGTAATGAAAATAGAAATGATAGGCACAATGTTCATAACGAATTTTTATCATGCAAACACCTTACAAAACTCATGGTGTTAATAATCAATCGCAAGCCTCAAGAGCAAACAGAAATGCAAAATTCGCTACAAAAACTGCTCGATATGACCCCCGTCTCTCTCAATACATTTTCTTAGTCGGCGCAAACACCCTCTCTGCACTTGAAATAGCATGCCAGGGTCGTTTCGTATGGCTTCACAATGTAATGTAATTCTATTCAACAAGGCATCTCTGGTCTAAATAGGTGCAGCGTAAACAAGGCGTTTTAGATGCCCCCACAGAAATAAATCCAATGGATTTAAATCCGGAGACCACGGTGGCCATGAATATGGCCCACCTCTACCAATCCATCTATTGGGGAAAATCTGGATCAGATGGTCCCGCACAATCAAACTAAAATGAGGAGGAGCGCCATCATGCATAAACCACATATCTCTTCGGGTTTGCAATGGAACATGTTCCAAAAGTCCATTCAAATCGTTCTGAATGGACTCCAAATAACGTTCTCCATTCAATCGGTCATGTAGAACGAATGGTCCTATAAGATGGTTTCCGATACCAGCCCAAACATTCACGTTGAATTTCCGTTGGTGTTTGGTTTGCAATATCCCATGGGGATTTTCTTCGGCCCACATGTGGAGATTATGAGAGTTGATTACTCCATCTCTACTGAAACCTGCTTCATCAGTGAATAAAACTCGAGTAATAAAAGTCATATCCTCTCTTTGCTTATCCAGGAACCAATTGGCATATTCCAGTCGTGCTGGAAAATCTTCAGGTGTCATGGCATGTACCTTTTGGATGTGATATGGGTGGAGCAGTTGTTCCCTAATTATTCTATGAATAGTGGACTTAGATGTATGGAACTGTTCTGATAGGTTTCTGATGCTCATTGAAGGATCATCAGCGACAGCTTCCAAATTTTTTTCCTCCAATACAACGGTACGCACAGCCCTAGGAGCGCCCTCAACACCTTGTTTTGGCAAAACTGAACCTACAATAACATCGAAATAATTATCCATTAGACATACCTGTCTCCCTCAAGCTGCGATCGATACGCTCGAACGTTTCTCTTGCCGGTAACGTTCGATTGGGAAAATGCTCGGATTGGAAAAATGCTTGTCAACAAGATTTTGTATCTTTGAACAATAAAGCATATTCATTCATCTATACAGACGACGGGCTTCTGCAGCATTACCAAATACTCGTCCATACAATGCATGCATATCTGGATATTCGTTGAATGTAAACTGTTCGGCCATATCAAAACACTTCAAACTGTCCTATTAGAATATTGACAATACAATGACAACGCACCACTCAACAAAACAAAATCGCATTCCAGTTGTAATTTTTTATCCACACTAATTTGATTTCTTTCTACAAGGTGTTTTTGTCAACATCTGTGGAAGAAATGGAACATACGTTTATTCACTGGATATTTTTCACCTATTCATGTGCAGCCGTTTTTGTAGTTTATTCGTTTGCTTTTTATTAGTTATGTCTTCCGATGTGCGTTTTTTCAGCTAAATTTAGCTTTGGGTTAAAGATTTTCTCCCATGAAATTATACTTATCAGTGAAACTCCTCAACATTCAAGCTGTGAATACGAATTTGCAACATCCAAATGTTGAGTTTCATGAGATTCAGATAACACAACACGAAACGTGCTTATTCCACACGTACATACAAAATATGGACTGAATTCGATATTTCATAAAAAACACCACAATCATAGTTTTGAAACTTTCAACTAGGTACTGTACTTTTTGTTTACGACTTTATTTTAGCATATTTTGTATTATCCCTGTTATAAATGTTGTTGAATTAACGTTAGCATTAGTATTTCTACTGTGAACATTTTTCATTTCAAATAATGGTGGACGATCGGGTTCGATGTCGTCGAGTAAAACTGCATTTTTATTAGGAATCGTTGCTGCGATCGGTTTTCCACACGAGTACTTTTATTCAAGAAATTGTCCAGGTAACCTTGTTTTGTTAAAACATATTGACAAATCCCAGTAATTTCAAAGTTTTGGGGTGTCGACCATCGGGGGTAGTCCATTCCTGACTTTGTAGCAAAACAACTGACTCCTGCATGAAAGCTCATCGAAGGAATTCATTTGTTCAGTCAACCACCAAAATTTAGATGATTTTGAATATTCACTTTGAAAGTTATCAAAAAAAACATTTTTCATTTTGTAACTTTGAGGGCCCGTAACTTGGTAACGAAGGCTTTTAGGAACAAAAGTTATATGAAGTACTGGTGATATTTTGACCCCATCTATACATTCCCGAGAGGAAAATAGGAAGTCCAGGGACACCCTGTATAATATACAAACACGTAAGTATTTTAAATTATGATTCTTCTGATCAGGATTAAATTAAAATGATTTGAGAGTTTACTGTGAATGTTGGGTGTTGTATCTCGATTGTGAGCATGAATATTCTTTATTTGAGGAAAACATATAATTTTGCAAATAATGCCCCTTTGAAATTATGTTCTTAAATCTCTTATACATTATTTTAAATATCTTGGTTACTTGAAACCAATACTTATGTAATAAATTACTTCAAGAGTGGTTTCGGATCCCACTATAAAAGGTAAGGTCCCCGTGATCTTAACTCGTACAAGTTTTCATTAACTTCTGAGGGTTGGTCAAACAACTAAGAAAGCGATTAAAAACAAATTTACAAAAACAAATTTACAAAAACAATTTTACAATTTGATACTGTATGGACGACAAATAAATGTTTATTCAATTACTACGTTTGATGTACTAATTACAAATAAAGTTTTATTGAATGGTTCGTTCATTTCTGTAATAGTGGCGACTCAGCATATTTCTGTTAATTTGTCGGCTTTTAAAGAATATAACTTTAACATATTTTGCACCCAAAATAAGTGTTCAAAATGTCAGGAACTGAAAATATACCACTCGGAAGGTCCTTTCATCATAAAGTGGCGCCCACTTCAAAGTTATAGCCTAAAAATTGCAATTGGTCTCATGCTCTTGAAAGTAGTGAACATGTCACTTTAAAGTTATAACCTCAAAATTGCGGGTCCATTGTCCAATCACACACACACACACATTTTTGGTAATAAATCTAGTAATAAACTAATTTGGGCAGTAAAAATGAACATATAGTGAGTAGGTCACTACTGAGTAACGGTTACTTTATGCTGAATTTTGAATGCGAGCTGTGGCAATCACTTATGGAGATATCAAGAACGTGGAAACCATCTCCACAGATTACAATCAAATGCCTGCCACATTAAAGGTTTGATGGACGTTAGTAAAACGTCACTGGAACTATCATAATCTAGTGAAAGTGAGGTAAAGGCAGTACATTTGTTTGGATTGCATTCTACATGTTTTCCCGCAGATTCTTCTACAAGTTCTTTCTAGATGAGTATTCCACGCGAGTTTCTTATCTAGAATTACCCCTAGGTATTTGACTTCTTCCTTGAGTGGGATTGTTTTACCATATGTACTATCACCGTCTTGCTGGGGCTGATCGATAATTCTTCTTTTTCATACCACCTAGTGATAGTCCTAAGAGCCTCTTGGAGTATGTCCGATATCACCTCTCCAAACTTTCCTCTGATCGTTATAACTATGTGATTTCTTAGAAACAATATATTTATATTTAATATGTATACAAATTTCCAGAGAGAAAGCATTAGTTATGATTTCGCTACCATACATGGTAAAAAAAATCTTGGGAAACTGATTTTGTTTGTTTTTTTTATCTCTTTTTTTTACTTCGACCTTCATTAAGGCAAATACGTGGTTCAGTTGTTCCTACTTTATTTGCAAATTTATGTGGTTAAAATTTCGAATAATATCTTCTAATCAGTATCAAAACCTGTATAATTACATGGTGCATCTGAATATATATGACAGTTGGTTATTGTTCTCTAACATCAACCAGAAAATGCAAGTGTAGTGCAGTTCAGTTCAGTCTACTGCAGGTGCAAAAACAAGTGAAAATCACAACTGTAATAAAAAAATCTTCCAACAAAAAAAGGATATATCCATACCTGGACCTCTGTGTTAAACTTTTTATTTACTTTCAAACAGTGGCTGACTAATATAAATTATTTAGGATCAAACAAATGGGTGTTAAATCAAAATGGAATGTTCTCAATGCAAAGAAGTTAAAACTCCCAGTAGGGATTTGAAAGTACCTTGTTTTCCATGTGATAGGTACCTGTAGGAACTTATTTTGTCCAGAATGTACAGAATTGACACCCTCAGAAACAAAATGTCTACCCCTACAAAAACGACTTCTGAAATTCCTATGCCCCAAGTGCAGAAATTATGAATTAATTGACACAATGAAGCAAACTATCAAGGATAAGGAAGACATAATAGATAGCAAAAATGAAATCATCAAAATGTTACAAGAAAAATTAAGTTCTTATGAAAATAAACAACAACTACCATTATCATATGCAGAAATAGCCAGTAACAACTATGAACCAAAACAAGAACAAAAATACAATTTTACTGAGATAATAATCAAACCTAAACTTCCTCAAAATGCAATGCAAACTAAAAATGATATCAGTTCAAACATAAAACCAGCTGATTTAAAAATTGGTGTTAAAAACTTGAGAACAACAAAAAATGGTGCAGTCATTATTAAGTGCTCATCAAAACTAGACACAGAAATATTGGAAACTACAATGAAAGATAAACTGAAAGCTTACAATGTACACCTGAGTAAAATGAGGAACCCGAGAATCAAAATAACAAATTTTACTGATGATATATCAACCCAAGAAATCGAGAAGAATATTTCGGAACAAAACCAAGTAGAAGGAATCAAGGTCACCTATGTAAAACATAAAAGAAATTCTAGGTATAAAACGATAGAATAGAATAGAATAGAACTTTATTAATCCATAAAATACCATAATTACATGGTGTTGGACAAGTCAACTATAAAGTATCATAAAAGATAAAAAGATATTTTACAATAAAAGCATGTGTAAAAAATAGATAAAATACAATACAACAAATATCAATATAGTTAAAAGCTCATTGAGTATCAGAATAAAAGAAAAAATAATTAATTAGGATCTATTCCTGCTCAAAAACTCATTCACTGTGTAGAAAGTTTCAGATACTAAAAAATCCTTGCATTGTCTTTTGAATTTTTCGTATGAATTAATGCTTTTCAGTTCGCTGGGAAGTGCATTAAATATTTTTAAATATATTATATACTATGTGAATGTTCTCCTGATGGGTTCAAGAAACTGATGACCCTGAAAAAAGTATATATTGGATGGGAACGGTACCCTGTCTATGAAGATTTAGATATTCCGCGATGTTTTAAATGCCAGGAGTACTACCATCGAAATAGTGAGTGTAAAAATAATACAAGTTGCTCAAAATGTGGAGACCAACACGAAACGAATCTATGCCCCAATCTAAGGAAGAGTTGTATTAACTGTGCTAGATCTAATGATAAATATAAAACAGGTCAGGATACAAATCATGAATCATCAGACTATAACTGTCCCATCCTGAACTACCTAAACAATTATTGACAAATAAAACAATTATGTCACAGTGTAATTATGGACTTACCAGTCATAAATGTGTTGAACAATCTGGATAATGAAATAGTTTTGGAAGAAAATAAACCGCCTAACAAAAGTATTCAATATGAACAAAAACTTGATAAAAATACTACATCTCAATATCAGAAGTGTTAGGAAAAATTTTGATGAATTCTTAGTTTTCTTAGAGGCTTATTACTTGAAATCAGTTGATATCATTATTTTTAGTGAAACCTGGTCTGTTTCTATCTGCAAATGAATTCACAATCCCTGGTTTCGTGACGATTCATAATAATAGTGCAATCAACCAGAATGATGGCGTTCTCATATTTATCAGTTCAAAAATAAACTATGAAATAAAACACTCAATCCTACCTCAAACCAATGTAACCATCAGTGACATAATTTTCTCAATGCATAATACCACATTCAACTTAATGCCTTGCTATAGATCACCCTCCATACCAGTTGATTTATTTATTGATGAACTTGAAATATTTTTAAATAACATAGAAAATAAAATCATTAACATACTCATCGGAGACATGAATATAAATATTCTGGATCATAAAACAGGAACAACAAATAATTATTTAGCAATGCTCATGTCTCTTGGATTCAAATCCTACATTAATTCTTCTACAAGAGTAACAAACAATTCACAATCATGTCTGGACCATATTTTTGTATGCAAAAACCAAGATATGCACGAGTTTGTTTACAACCCCTGTATAATTGGTTCAGATATTACTGACCATTTTCCCATATACCTGAACATTACATATAAGAAAAAAAAAAAAAAAAAAATATTTTTTTCAATCAAAACAATTAACACCCTGTACTGACAAAGGGTTAAAAAAATTTTTTTAAAATTTTATGGATATTCATGAAAGATGCAAAACAAGAAAAACAATAAATACAAATAGGCATAAAAAAATTAAACCGTGGATAAGCTATGGAATAATAAATTCTATAAAACATCGAGACAAACTGAAAAAAAAGGTTATACAAAATAATGAAGATTTAAACTTGATGATTGAATACAAACGATACAGAAACCAACTGAATAAAATAATAAGTGCTGCTAAAAATAGATATTATTCCGAGGAAATAAAAAGAACACCAATAATATAAAGAAAATTTATCAAATAATATCAGATGCTACCAATTCAAATAGCAACAAATCCAACAGTCATATAAGTGTGACAGATGATAATAACGATTCATTCTTGAATGATAAAGATATGGCTGATTACTGCAACAGATATTTTATTAATGTTGGACAAACTTTGGCATCAAAAATTGATGCACCACCTCCAGACTACAAACTGTATGAGCCAACACTGGAAAACTCCATGTTTCTCAAACCTGTAGATAATAATGAACTCGTAATGCACATCACATCATTAAAAAATAATAGTGCTTCAGGATTGGATGGTGTATCATCTAAACTGATCAAATCATGTCACATCTATATATTGCAACCCCTCAAACATATAAATAGAATTTTCTCAAATGGCAAAGTACCAATTCAATTCAAAACATCCTCTGTAACCCCCATCTACAAATCTGGTGACAAAAATAATGTAGCAAATTATAGGCCCATTAGTCTCATAAGTACATTTGCAAAAATATTTGAAAAATGTTTGAAGAAGAGACTACGATTTTTTAACAATTAACAATATATTGAATGAGAGGCAGTTCGGTTTAAAAAAAGGAATGAGTACAGAAGATGCAATGTTTAACCTAATCGATATCATAAAAAGAAATCTTGATAATAATGAAAAGTGTATTGCAATTTTTCTTGATCTCGCTAAGGCCTTTGACACGGTCCCCCATCAAAGCCTCCTTGATGCTCTCGAACATTATGGAGTCAGGGGCATCGTGCTGGAAGTCTTTGCGAGCTATTTAAGAAATAGAAGGCAAGTTCTTAAAGTAGGAAATCAGTACAGTGATCCACTATGTGTGCAAATAGGCGTTCCCCAAGGTACAGTCCTCGGACCAATTCTTTTTATAACCTATATCAACTCTCTTTTGAATATTGACATTAACGGAAAATCTATATCATATGCTGATGATACCGTACTAGTTTTCAAGGGATCCACTTGGGACCATGTTAAGGATTCCGCCCAGAAAGGTATTTCAACTGTTAAAAACTGGCTAGACTATAACAAATTATATTTAAATATAAAAAAGACCACATATATTGCCTTCTCATTGACAAACATTAATAGACCTGAATTCACCTCTCTTTCAATCATCAATGGATCAAATGTCAAAATCAATGAATCTCACAGTACAAAATATTTAGGTGTTACCATAGATAAAAATCTGAAGGGGAAGTTTTAACCAACCAGAAGACTTATACATAAATTTTATCAACTCAGGAAAATAATGAACAGAACATTATTAATGTCAGTATACAAGGCATTGGTGGTGTCTATAATTAGATATGGAATCCTAATATGGGGAGGTCTGTATAGCAATGCATTGTGTCCTTTGAATGTGGTACAGAATTATATACTGAGGGTCATCCTACAAAAAAATAGAATGTTCCCAACAAACTTATTATATAATGATAACACACTTAATGTAAGATCTCTATATTTCCATGCCAATTGCTACATTAACAAAGCCACAGTACTAAGAAAATATGTAAATCACTGTTACAACACGAGAACAAGAGCAAATAATCAATTAACTGTTCCATTTTGCAAACATCACGCAAGTCAAAGATTTGCTACAAGAATAGCACCAAAATCATTCAACCTACTACCTCACTTTATAAAGAATTTAACAAATGCAAAAACTTTTTCAAATAAATGTAAACACTATATCACTCAAAATCTTAATATGTTTTCAAGTCTCCTATAATAATATTACCACCCTGACTAAACTGGGATCCCGATTTATGATTTATAATTTGTAGTTCATAATTTATAATTGTATTTCTTATCTTTGGATTTGTTTTCCAATTTACTAATACCTACATATGTTATTTAATTATAAGCACACACAGGTGTCTCACACCTAGGTGCATCTGGAAAAATGTAAATCAGAATATTACTACTTATTTATACCATGTAATCTATATAATGTAATGTAAGAATGAATTTAATAAATCTCAAATCTCAAATATCTCCATATATTTCATTTCAATAAAATTGTATTTTTCATGGCAGAGTTATTTATAATTTCAGGAAGAAAAAATTATGGAGATCAAAGCTGAATCTCCGGTCCTTCAGAAGCAAGACTATTTTTCGGATAATTCTGTGTCTCTGCCCGGGATGGGCCAAAGCGGACCTGTCGGTTTCGAGCCGGGAATGTTTCAGAAAGATGGAGAAAGGCACAAAACCGCTTCTCCTGGTAAGGTGAAAAAGAAGAAGAAAGATAAAAAGAAGCACAAACATAAGCACAAGCATAAACACGAACACAAGCACAACAAAGATAAAGAGAAGAAGGACAAAGATCCCAATAGAATTTTGAAGTTGAAGGAAGAAACTTTAAGTTCGACCAGTTCAACACCGAGTCCCAATCCATTGTCATTAGGTGGTACTGAAACAATTTGATTGTTTGTTATGTGTATATTTGAGTTCTATGAACTCTGTTCACTTTTTTATATTAAATAGTTTACGTTACAGGCTAACCTTTTATTTTTCCACGCCATACGGAGCAGGTATATGTGTTTGGGGATGGCAGTGTGTGTAAGAGAGTTGTTCACCTCATATCTCAAAAACGGCAAGATTGATTTATGTAAATAAAAATCAAGTATTCAGTGAATATTTTCAATAGTTTTTATTTTTCTAGCTCAGCAAGGGACGTTGTAGTACAAATTATTGAAATGGTTTAATTTTTTTGTCCATTGTACCGCCAACACAAGTAAATAATCTGTAACTCCATAATACCATGTAGTGTGAAAGAAATTTACTTAACGACACATACAATTCATTCACGTTCAAACCACAGAACAACTTCATCTCTTGAATTATTTATTGTACTTTCATAATAACTAGCCTACATCATAGCGACGCCTAAAAGTTATAAAACGCACATTAACTTTTTGGTTGGGAAACATGGCAAATGCGTAGTCTTTAAGAAGTTATAAGAAGTCATTATGTACATTTTATGACTCTGCTACTTGGGGTGACCATCATGTTCCACACAAACTGCTAGTTTACAAATTTGGAAACCAAGGCAGTCACAACAGTCAATGACACCCCAATTTCTGATCACCGATCCAAAATTGTTAAGATTAATTCAAAGGAAATGCATCATACTAGTTTATTTAATAGTGCCTGAGCTACACTAATTAGCAAGATACATTTTATGTGTACGACGTTCAAAGGCGTCGCAGGTCAGGATTGGTTTGGTTAAGTGGCTCATATCTCCTTCCAGTATCTGGCACACTGCACCGCCGCATCATTCGCCTTCCACAGGTCTCAGATGGTGCAAGGGGTATGTAGGGATGGACAGGTCATAAGATGTTCCATCATTTGGGTCTCCCCTCAGGCGCATGAGTCGTCCTCGGCGTATCACCATCTCAACAGGTTGTCCCCGGACCTACCCATGTGGCATCTGATCCTTTTAAGGTTTTTCCAGGTCTTCCAGTTTAGTTATGATCCGGCAGGGAGGCTTTCTGTCGGATTCCAGATTGGGGTGTTGTTGTCTGTTAGCTTCTGCTTCCACATTGTTTCTTTAGTTGCCGGTTTAGTATCTGTTAGTGGGTTTGTTGATTTTATAAAGTTGTTCCTAGATTTAAGTCTGGAGGCAGGGGGGCTCGTGTCCGTATAAGGGGTGTCTTTCATCCGTTGACTGCCTACTCCGTTCTGCCATACATAAGGCTTGCCGCATGATTTGTGGGGGGGCTATTTCCGCTGACATGTACAGGAGGTCCAGGTTGGTAGGTTTTAGGCAGCCCGTGATCAGCCTGCAGGTGTCGTTTAGGGTAGGGTCTAGTTTGTTGGCATGTGTTGATCTGGACCATACAGGGCAAGCGTATTCAGCCGGGGCATAACACATGGCAAAGGATGTTGACCATAGTACGCCTGGATGGGCTCCCCAATGGGAATTGACAAGCTTGCGGATGACACCGTTTCTTGTATTTACTTCTGCTCTGGTCTTCTCCACATGTTTCTTGTAGGATAGGGTCCTATCTAAGGTGACTCCTAGGTAGACTGGGTTTGGGCAGTGCTGTAATCTGGCCGAGTTCCATTCCATTTGTAATTCCCTGTTCGCTTGCCAGTTGTCAAGGTGGAATAAGCATGTCTGGGTTTTCCCTGGGTTTGGGCGAAGCTGGTTTGCCTTGTAGTACTCAGACAGTCTTGATAGGGAATCTGTGAGCTTTCTTTCAATTTCCTCGATGTGTTGGGATTGGCATGTGATGGCGTAGATGAAACTATTTGTAGAAGGGCCAACAGGTTGATCGTTCGAAAACAAATTGAAGAGGAGAGGCGCCAGCACGCTTCCCTGGGGGAGCCCGTTCTTCTGGGTCCTCCATCGGCTCCTCCGTCCTTGGAATTCCACGTAGAACCTGTTGCTCAACATTGATCTCAGGACTTCTGTCAGGTGGTAATTTCCTGTCATCCTGTGGACTTTTCCGAGGAGAAGTTTGTGATTTATAGTGTCGTATGCCGCCGACAGGTCCACGAACATCGCCCCCGTTTTTTCTCTCCTTTCGAACCCGTCCTCTATATGTTGGGTGGGGTTCAAAATCTGGCCAGTGCAGGATTTTCCGGGCCTGAAGCCAGCTTGCTGTGGAATTAGTTGGTTTTCTATATGTGGGCCTATCTTATTCAGGATGAGTCGTTCATAGAGCTTGAAGGGGGAGCAGAGGAGGGATATTGGTCGATAGCTCTTGGCCTCATCGCGTGGTTTTCCCGGTTTATGGACTGCGACTACCCTGGCTTCCAACCATAGTTTCGGAATCATCTTTCCGGTCCAACAGCGGTTGAACTGAACAGTTGGAGGAGCCAGGATTTCGCCAGTGTCCTAGGTTTTGGAGGAATTTGTTGGCTATATCATCTGGGCCAGGAGCCTTTCTGGGTTTCAGTGAGTTCATTGCTAGATCTAGTTCTGCTAAGGAGAAATATGATTCTTGTCAATTCTCCGATGTTCGGGCTCTTTTGTAAGTGGTGGCCGACCTGATGTTTTGGTCTGGCTTCCCATTCAGGAGTAGTTGGTGTGCAATTTGGTTAGCGGTTACGTCGACTCTATCTTTAGGGCCTGTTGGGTCGTTAGATAGTTTTTTGATAAGGCTCCAAGCTTTCCTGCTACTATGTTTCATATCCAGGCTCTCTATCGTGTTCTTCCAATTCTCTCTTCTCTTCCTGCTCAGGGATTCTAGTAATTGGTTGCCCAGTTGTGTTGTTTTATCGGCAAAGGGGTCCCGGCTGTACTGTTCCAGGTATTCATCATAGGTTGCTTTAGCCTCATCAGATAGCCCAGGAACGTAGAAAGTTCTGCAGCCCCTAGGGATAGATTGTCTTGCCGAGTACTTGATGGCGGAGATGAATCTCTCGTAGTTTGCGGGGGTTGGTGGGAGGGCTGCGATTTCCTCGTCCAGGGTTAAGGCGAATTTTCCCCATTCGGCCTTTGTGAAGTTAAAGCGTCTCTTGAAAGGTACTTTTTGGGGGATTATCACCGGTCTAAACTTCAGCATGATTGGCCTGTGTTGGGTGTGTGGTATGGGGTCTAGGACTGTTTTGATGCATGTTCCAGGGGGGCGGAAACAAAGATGAGGTCCGGGTTATACCCTCTCCGCCATCTTCCGCTATTGAAATAGGCAGGCTGTTTCTGATCATGAATGAGGCTTAGTTCGTTCCTCTCGGCCCAGCTTTCCAGTATGTCTCCGTCCGCGTTTGTCTCCTGGTAGCCCCTCGTTTTGCCATGGCAGTTGAAGTCTCCTATTATTGCATGTGGGTGAGTAACCTGCTGGTTAAAGGTGAAGCTCTCACCTGGCGGTTTGTATATAGAGGAGGCAGAGATCCCTCCGATTGTGGCAGTGATGATTTCAGTATTGTTGACGACGGAGGCCTGTATGTTTGTTGCTTCGATACCCGGCCTTATGAATAGTGCGCTCCCATATTGTTCGTGTGGGCATTCTTTCACGAGGGTCATTCCCGGGACGTGTGTGTGGCGGCTGGTTGGCCCTCTATGCGTTTCCTGGAGGCACAGGAGTGGGTTTTGCACATGTGTGAGATGCACTCCTGCTCCTCTGCAGAGATGCCCTCTATGTTGAGAGATATGATAGTCAGGCATGGCTCTGACAAGAACCCTTCATTCATCTCAGGGTACAGTGGTACAATGTATAGAACGGTGTCACTGTGTAGCTCAGTGTGTGGAAAGATTTGCCGGAACTAGGATAGTTACCGTTGCCCAGGGAACGCCCGAATGTACTAGTGCACACTCTACGAGGAGCTCTTTCCGTGTCCCCCATCATACCAGTAATAGCAATTCACCACTACAAAAACGGTACTTCAACTCCTTCAATAAACAAGTATTCACAAATACCCTGATTGCTGAAACTTGGAGTGAGGACTATAATACAAATGACTGTAATCATAAATTTAACATTTTTCTAAACTCCTTCCGTGATATTTATGAAAAATGCTTTCCAATGTCAAGTAGAACTAGCCGGAGAAATAAAAAAAATGGATATCAGTTGACATCCAAAACTCCAGTGAGAACCTGAAAGATTTGTTCATTCTACAGAAGCAACATGTTGAAGTAAAAAATTACTACAAATCAGCAAAAAAGGAACACATGCATCTCATTGAAACCGCAAAAAACATACTATAGTAGTCCAAAAGAGGAATCTGAAAATAAAAATAAAACTTCCTGGTAAATCATAAACAAGCTCAGAAAAAAAACAAGAAACTCATCCAACATGAAAATGCTGCATGAGAATAACGAAATTATTAACCCCAAGATTATAGCTGACACTTTCAACAATTTTTTCACTGAGGCACCAAAGAATGAAGTAAAGTCCATTGTGAGAACAGGCAAATTTGACTTCTCAGGGAGAAGCAACATAAACTCTATTGTTCTGAAGCTGAAATGTTACATATTTCATCAAAGTTGAAAAACAAAATGTCCACAGGTCCAGATAAAATTCCCTCATCTTTAATAAAAGAATTTGGTAAAGACATAGTTAGTATCTTGACCCATTTAGTAAACCATTCGTTTACATCGGGGATATTTCCGAACTGCCTCAAATCAGCAAAGTTAACTCCAGTGCATAAAAAAAAGTATAAACCAGCATCAACAATTATAGACCAGTATCTGGTCTCTCTCCCTTTGCAAAGGTGAACGAGTATTGTATGCTAGATAGACTTATTCCTTTCATCAATAAATACAGACTCATACCAGACCAGCAGCATGGTTTTCGAAAGGGTAAATCCACAACAACGGCAACAGATGATTTTTACAATAGTGTATTGTCCGAGATTGAAAAAAAATCCCCAGTTGGAATTTTCTGTGACGAGTAGGGCCTTTGACTGTATTCCCCATAATGCACTGTTACAAAAACTTCGGCTCTGTGGCATACGAGGAACTGCAGCCAAATGGTTCGAATCATGTCTCTCAGAAAGAAGTCAGTTTGTCCAGATTTGTTTCAAAGAAGCAGACGGGTCTGTCAGTAAGCATTGCTCAGATACCTCGCAACTGGAGCTGGGGGTACCACAGGGTAGTGTTCTTGCCCCATGAACCCTGATGATTCCTCTTTTCTCGTCTCTCAGGAGTGCGGGGAAATGAATGAAATGGCCTGTAACCATCTTCTTGGTAAACTTGGAGAATGGTTTTCAGCTAATCAACTACATCTCAATATAGAAAAAACTGAATATCTTATCTTCCACACCAGACAAAGAATAATGAACAATCCACTTTCAATTAAACTGAATGATATAAATTTAACCAGAAAATCAATAGCAGCAATAAAAAAAATATATCAAATTCAATGTATGCGGAATGTTGTTGATATCTGTAGTTTGAGAAATTTTTACTTTGCTTGAAATCCAGTCTATTTTACTTTATGGCATTTTACTATGGGGAAACTCTCCAGCAGCACGGCATCTGTTTCTTATTCAGAAAAAAGCAATAAAAACTATAAAAAATGTATCACCCAGGAGTTCCTGTAAACCACTGTTTGCCGAATTGAATATTCTTCCTCTGGCCTGTCTTTACATAATGGAAGTTGCATGCTACATCCATAAGATTAAAAACACCCTTCCCAGGCACATGGATATGCATGTTTACCAAACCAGAAACAATCAATTTATCTTCTTTATCTAAAGAACATGACCTATTCTTTGCTAAAATCGAAGAACTCTTAACAATGTTGTCAGCAAAATATAAAAACATTATCGTGATTGGCGATTTTAACATTGACATAAACAAAAAAGATCATATCACTAAAACCTGGTTAGATATAATTGATTCTTTCGCACTTGAACCCAAAATAAACATTCCTACTAGCGTGAGTCCTACATCTTCCAGCTGAATTGACAATATCATGACTAACTTAAATGATAATTCATAACAATATCAGATTACCCTTCAGACGCGCTTGAACAAAAATGGAATAGAATAATAAATCAGAGAGGATTAAATGCTATGAAACAGTCTCTCGAACTTGTGGGTTGGCAAATATTTCATAACGACTATGCTTCGTTAAATTCTCTAGCAGATTTCTTAAATAATACTTGTAGTTCTCTTGTCTGCCAACATTTTCCCCTGATGCAAAAGAAAAACAATAAACGGGAAAGTAGACCCACAGTTTTTTTCAATAATGAATTACGCCAGATGAGGAGCACTTTACAGTCACTACAAACTGTCAGTATCTCCTCAAAAAATCCTGCTGATAGAGAAGTTTATATAAAATACAAACATACTTATGAAACAGCTATAACATCGGCAGAAAGAGAATCATACAACAAATTCATAGAAAATTCCAATAATAAAAAATCTGGAAGTTAGTTAATTAGAGAAGTTTATATAAAATACAAACATACTTATGAAACAGCTATAACATCAGCCCTAACGAATTCAATAATTTTTTTTCTAATATAGCAGAAAACATCATCAAAGATCTGCCAAACTGCAAACCCGATACATTAGACTGTCTTTCAAGCCTCTCCACACCAAGAGATTAAAAAACTAAAAAAACCTCTTCCCTTGATATATATCATCTAAATAGCCGAATCATCGAAGAAACACTTGAACATATTATTGAACCACTAACCATTCTCTTAAACCGTTTCTCTGAAGGGGTGTTTCCAGATATATTCAAGGTGAGCAAAGTAACACCTATCTTCAAGAAAGGGGATCCAGACTCACCCGACAACTATGGACCAATTTCTATTATTCCTGTTTTGGAGAAAATACTAGAGATTATAGTTAAGGAGCGTCTGATGATTTTTATTAACAAATACAATTTATTACATGAACATCAATATGGCTTCATGAGAAAAAGATCCGACGCAGTGGTAGAAGTAATACACAATGTAATTAAAAATGTAGAATACGGTGAACACACCTCATTGACTTTGTGGGACCTCAGCAAAGCATTCGATTGCATCAATCACAACATCCTTATAGAAAAACTCGCATATTACGGAATCCGAAGAACAGCTTCAAGTTTCTTTCAGTCTTATCTCCACTCAAGAAAACAAGCCCTTTGTGTGGATGGTGTTTTATCAGATGAACAACATATGTCCCATGGTATAGATAGATAGATAGATTTTATTAAAGCTTCAATTTGAACAGTTGAAAACTCAAGTCAATAAGTACAAATACACGTAGATACAGATATATATACATAATAATTTGCAGATATATGTAGAAGTTGCCTTCAAAAGTACAAAATTTCTGAAATGACTTAACTTGCACTAGAATTAAATATTTAATAACATATCACAGTCAAAAGAATAAAATAAAATACCTGGTCACAATACCATATAATATACTATAGAATATAGATAAGAAGGGAAAATAAAAAATATATAATATGGTAAAAGTTATTTTTCATAGAATTCTTTTATTGAATACGGTTTGATGTCACACAATAGATCAAATACGTATTTTTTGAAAGTGTTTTTGTTGGTGCTCTCTTTTCTGATCATCGAGGGTATATGATTATAAAATTTGATACATGCATAATGTGGTCCTTTCTCAGTATTTTTTAATCTGTGCTTGGGTATAACCCCAGGGTTCTATTCTGGGACCGATACTTTTCATCGTTTATATAAATGATTTTTTATCACTTATTACCCAGTACAATTATCTGCTTTGCAGATGGTACCACAATGTTAGAATCTAATTCTGATTTGATGTATTACTAAAAAAGACTGAAGAAATCGAGGTAAAAGCTGAGAAGTGGTTTGCTTGTAACAATCTTAAATAAAACAGGGATAGAACCCAAAATCTCATGATATCTTCAAATAACAGATTAACTCGCAATAACTACGTCAAATTGCTTGGCATAACGATTGATGACACGCTCAAATGGGAAAATCACATTGACCAACTGTGTAAAAAACTAGCTACACAGACATTTCTACTCCGTCAGATGAAGAAAGTTTTAAACCCCCAAACACTCCTAACCTCGTATCACTCACTATTTCACACCCATTTAATGTATGGAATATTGCTTTGGGTAAGTCTAACCATGCCCTCAGAGCACTCCGCATACAAAAAAAAGCCATCAGAATTATAGCTGGAGCTCCATTTAACAAACATTGCCAACCACACTCTTAAAAAAATATAGAATCATGCCATTGCCCTGTGTTTATATATTCTACACCCTACTTCATATTCACAAGAACAAAAACTCTTATCCCACTCACTCAGACCTCCATAGCTAGCCCACTAGAAATGCAGAAAAACTCCGGCAACCAAAGGTTATGCTCGAAATGTCGAGGCGTAACACACTGGATCTAAAACTTTATTATCAATTACCACTTGATGTGACGCTTTCAAGCATTAATGCGTTCAGAAGGAGGGTAAAAGAATCTTCTTCTCGAAAATTGCTTTTACTCTATCCAAGAATTTATGAATTGCACATATACAAGATGATTTTAAATTTATTTTTACCCTCAGTTGTAGGAATCAGAAATTCTTTTTGTTTTCTCATCTATTGATGTAAGATTTTATTTTATTTTTAGACGTGATTTAAATGTGACATATTTCAACTCAAATTAGTGAGAGAAATTGTACTTTTAATCACTAGTGATTAAAAATATTTTAATCACAAGTGATTGAAAGTGTTACCTAGGTTACCAATAAACAACCATCATACACATTGCTCATAGCTAAGATGTCTAAAAACCCTGGTGCTTGCACTTATACCTGTAGAAGTTTGGGATCGACTTGGCGACACTTGGCCTACTTGATAATTGAGATTACTAGCGTGTCAGATGGCGCCAATTTCGTTTTAGTTTCAAATCAGTAACAGGGTATATTTATTTCCTCAGCTTTCTTTCTGAGACGAACTCTTCGCGGGTTCTAATTCTAGCTTTGCTATTGCTTGAAAAGAGGCATCTGTCAAACTTCACCAATAGCAAAGCTAGAATTAGAAGCCCCCGAACATTGCACAAAGAAAGCACTGTCGTGTTGTTTTTCGTATTTTGTACCATTTGAATTTGAGGTTAACGGCATTTTGACAGACGGAGAATTAGGCAATCCATACCACGTGACCCAATATGGCCGGTTGTTGGCACACAAACTGATAATCGCCATAAGAACATCATTGTCAGTGTACCTTTGGCTTGTAAAAGTGTATTTTTGGTTATTTTCGGAGCTTTTGTGTTGTTAATTAATAATTTTCAGATGGAGTGATTACCTGAAGACACTATTGTTGAAAAGCAGAGGCTTTGTGAACGAGTATGCTTGAAAATACATCCCCATCTTCTGTTTACATTTTTATCAATGTATTTGTTACAGGTATAAAATGAAATTGAGGATTGATCAGTGATTTAGATCCTTTTTACACTGAATATTTCTGAACTGAATTGTTCAATTGTTGGTGCTCCTCCTGTTACGACCATGGATATTATTTCATATTTGCTTTTTAAGCTTTCCCAAATGCAGATGAAGCCCTATACAAGTTTAGAATCCATACATACTTTGAATCTGGCTTCGTTGTGAAGGTGAGAACAAAATTCAGAATCATTTATATATTTTAGTTAGTCTAGTATGTTTTCCTAGGCAGCAGGTTTTTCTAATGGGTACATGTACAGTTGCAAATCTTGAGTCATCGAAGTGAATTATTATAAATTAGGAATAATAATACATAAGAAGCAATTTATAACTTCTGATCTGATCTATTATGTTTATTGCCACATTTGTTTATTACAAGAGATAGGAATTTGATATTTAAAGAATATTACTTCTCAACTTTCATAATAGTTCTTTCTAAGAGACATAACTTTTTTTCAGGTCAAGTATTCACAAAAGGCAAATTAAAGACCTTCAGATGTTTGGTACATAATTGAATAGAATGAAAGCATTTGTACTGTTCACTGTACTTGTATGGCCGGAAACAGTGAAGTAGGTGGTCATATTGGTGCTATATTAGAGGCAATGTCAGATTTGGAAGCTGTGTGGCTAATGCCATCCAGTCAAAAAATTTATTGGACGACTTGCCTCTAGTTCAGTTGTTTTAAAAAATAAAATGTTTCAAATGAATATATATATAAATAAATGTTTGTTTATTTGTTGTTTTACTGATTCAGTTGATTACTCTTAATTTAATACCCATTATAAAAAAATGATACACAATATTGATATTTGTATATAGTACAATTTCGATAAATATTACGATATATCCAATTTTTACTGTTAATAAATTACAATACCCTTTGAAGGTTGTAGACGATGTGGTAACTTGATTACGTCCATCGTCTTAATGTTCTTGAAAAGGTTTTCACGATGTTTCGAATGTTTGTATCTGCAATCGTCTGAATACAGTATTCACATTCAAAACATCGTGTAAACCTTTTCAAATACATTAAGACGATGGACGTCAAACAGAGTAATCAAATACAACACCCTTCACAAGACTTGATCGAGGCTTTGGATAATTGCCTGAAATATCTAAAAAGAGAAGGTTGAGATTGAAAGACATATTTCTAAATATTTTTATTTATTGAGTCATCAGAATCCTAAAGAAAATTTGTATTCCAGTAATTCAATAACAATACCTATAAGAATGTTTTTTGAAGAGGTAGGTACATATATATGAACATTCATTAGGAGTTTCCTCTACTTTTGAAGTGGAAAATATATCAAATATATATATATATATATGTATATATATATGAACTTTATTTGAAATGGGACCTCCTAATGTACAATAGTTCAGAGATATACAAGTAGGCAAAATCATACAAGTAATCGTAGGAACAAGTCTGAAGTTATAGGTAGGTATCCATGACGGAATGAAGGATGTTATCACGAATGTGCACACAGGTTATGTCTGCTGCGGCCTCTCTGATACTTGATTTTCGAATCCGTAAGATCTTCTAAGGAACAAATCAAATCACAAAAGTCTGAAGTTATAGGTAGGTATCCATGACGGATGTTATCACGAATGTGCACACAGGGTATGTCTGCTGCAGCCTCTCTGATACTTGATTTTCGAATCCGTAAGATCTTCTAGGTTGATTGCAGCTAACCATAGAGCTTTTCTCCTCCTCGATAAGTCATTTTAACTGGTCAAAAACTTATGATTTGAAACTGTAGACACCGAGTGAAACCTAACTCTATCCCTGTCGTGACGGGACCCACAGTTAACTACAATGCAAATAAGGGGCATTTTTCTTCAGTTGAAGCATGAATTATAATCCACAATTGAAAAAACTACTCAAATTCGCACAGAAAATCACAAAATAAACACTTTTACCACTATGGTCGCTTATGACGAATTATAATGTGTGCCAACAGCCCGCCATATTGCTTTCGTTTTGACAGGTCGATGGATTGCCTAGTTGGAAATGAAATTGTCATTAACCCGTAACTGGTACTACCCTTCTTTTGCACCATTCGTACTAATACCGGGTCACATAGACCCATATTTCAAAAATAGAATTAGGAGTTTAGAAACCAAATTTTGATTTATTCAGGTGAAAGAAAATAATAAATACAACATTGATGACAATTTTATGTGAAATAATAGTATATTAAAGTATAAGTGGATAAAAAGGGCTTTAAAACACGCGCGATTTTTCCAGCACGACGGCGCAGCCGGAGTGCTCGAAATAGAGCAAGTGTTTTTAGGACCAGTTATCCACGAATACTTTACGTTATTTTTTTTTATTGGTGCACTTTGAAATCATATATACTGGTATTATTACTACAAAAAATAGAAATAAGAACTAATAATGCAAGAAGGTTGAATTCGTGATGTGACATCAGTATACCTTTCGTTGTCATGGAAATGAGAAAAACATTCATTTGCAATTTGTTACCAAAGATCAATATTTGTTGTCACCAGAGCTCAAAAATGAATGATTCTAATATCGATTTTTTGAATAGTGAGGCAGAATCGCGGTTAATACCGTAAAAATCCAGTGATATATATAAAAAAAAATATGAAAAGTTCATCAAATGGATGGAGGAGCACATATAAATGAACGAATTGTGAGTAATATTTTATTTGACGTTACAAGGTACTCCTGTCAGATCAATAATCAAAAATTTGTCATTTAGACTTCACGTTTCTCGATTTGTTGATGTTGTCATGGTTACCTTTAAAAAACGCGCGTTTTTTAAAGTTCGATTTAAACACGCTGAGGCGTGCTTTAAATGGGTAAAAAGGGGCACCAATAAAAAAAAATTCATTTTATACAGTCTGGACACACGGTACAGCAGCATTTGAGACATATTGGTTTTTCACATGCTCTACAAACATAGCTAGTTTTTCGGTCTTTCTTCGGGGGGCAGAGGCCACATCTCTTCCTTTTTTTGTTTCCCTGAGTTTCTTCGGCTCTCTGGCTATACGTGAATTGGATTCCAAAAATATCCGCTGCTCTGTCGCGAATTTTGCGCGGAATGAAATTATTGTTGATTCTTGTGTGGACGTGTTGATAGCAAAGGGCTAGTCCAAGTTCCTTCAGATAATTATATCGAGATATTTCTTTTCCATGTCTTGCAAATTGGTATAAGACACGACTGTTCACTCCTGATATGTTCAAAATACAATAAAATACTGTAGTGGGCCATCTTCTGGATCGACGAGATGTATTATAGTTGGCACACTTTTCGTCTAATGCATCAACACCGGCTTTGGTACTATTATAAAATAGTATTATATCTGGTTTTTTTGTGGTATTATCGACTCGATTATCATGGTGCATAGAGGATAGCAAAATGACACTTTTATTTTGTTTTGGGACGTAGCTGACAAGAGTAAGGTCGGATGTGAAACCAAAAATGGAGGAACCTACTTCTCTAGCTTTGGATGGTAAAAATGCAGCAAGTATTTCTCTTTTATTTTTTTTCATAGTTCCTACAAATGTCAGGCCTTTTTCTTTCAACATCCGAGCTGCCTCAATTGATGTATACCAATTGTCTGCAGTGAGATTACGTTTCGAATGATAGAACGGTTCCGTGATTCGCATAACAACTTGTGTAGGGTGCGAAAGTGATTTTTCCTTGAATTGTTTGCTACTCTTTGGTTGTTTATTAATTTCTTTACCGGTATACACTTCGGCATTGCACATATAATGTGTTTTGGATTCAGCCAAAATCTGAATTTTTATGCCGTACTTAGCCGGTTTGTTCGGGATGTACATCCTAAAAGAACATCGTCCTCTAAATGGAACCAACATTTCATCCAAAGTCAGGAATATTCCGGGAGTATAGTTAATTTTTGAGTTTTCAACGAATATTTTGAATATAGTGGATATTGGAGCAAATTTGTCTGTTTCGCGTCGCTCAGCTCGCGTTTTGAAGTCATCAAACCTAATGGCAGCCAAAAGGAATAGAAATCTTGCTAACGTCATGGTACACCGAAAAATATCTCTACCTGTTCCATCTGCTGCCCAAAGAGATTTCAGATCTTCATGGCCAGATTTGAAAATTTCTTGCAAATATAATAGGCCAATAAATGCTTCCACTTCAACTTTATTCGTGGGTTGTATAAAACGGGAATGAAATTTATATCTTGAGTTATGTTTAGTTTTGAATGAGCTGTAATTCACTTTCATTACCTCAATTTTCTTGTTGGTGTTTATAACAATCTCTGCCAAAATATCGTCAGAAATAATCAATCTCCATGCTTGTAATGGAGATTCAGACGGGGGATTTTCTCGTGCAGGACCTTTTAGCCCTGGTAGAATGGTATGAATATTCTCTGCCCGCTCTCGTCCTCTAACTGGAGCTTGTTGTGCCCATTTCATACAAGGTTTTGCTGTTTTCTTATTCAATCTTCCATAAAAAAATCTCCTACCCATAGTTTCTTCTATATCATCATCTATACCAAAGTTTTGTTCATTACTATTCTCGCTTTCACTTCCGCTATACTCTGTATTGGCTCTACAGTTTTCATCTTTTTCGGGCACCCACTCATCATCTTCACTATCTGTATCATGAACACTAAACAATTCATGATCAGATTCTCCTTGTTCGCTTTTATCCCCATCAAGAAGAATAATATTCGTTGCATCCATTTCATCATCCGCTGACATACATTGGGAACCTGAAGGACCTGCTTCATCTTCTATCGTAATTTCTTCATCAGCCCAAAAATCTTCGCTGGTCAATATATCAGCAAGTTCATTGTCATGTAAAGGTTTTGTTGTGTCCATATTCACTGTAAAAAAAAGGGATATTGAAATTATCTAAAATTATGAAATAATCAGTACGAGGTTTTAAAACATTGAGTATACTTAAGTTATGATGAAACTGCAAAATATTTCCTAACTACTATCACCGGGTCTCCGAGACCCTAAATAGCACGTAATTCGTTGAAAATGCAAAACAATCGACGCAATCTACTCAACAGTCGAAACAGTACTGCAGTAGAAGAGAAGTCACGGATCATCAATTATCTGCGCTTTTTGACTCGAAAGAGAGGGGTGTGCAAATAAATCGCTGGGTCGTACAGACCCGGTAGTAGCAGTTACGGGTTAAATTGCAGAAAATATAAAATTAAATGCATACAATATGATGAACTATGAAAATATCATTATTAGTCAATTCAAGATTTGTACTTGCTTTTGTTACTGAATACAGGTGAATATTCGAATCTGCGGCTTCATACTGTCCACCCAAAATACAAATGTGGCCCATTCTACAAAAAGTATCCTTACACGCTACACTACCTGAAAATAAACAATTCCTCACGCACTAATGAACTGATGAACGAGTGATTTTTCAAAGAACAAACTCAGGAATAAGCTTAGTAAGATTTTAAATCAAAGAGATGGAAAACGCATAGATACCGACAAAATACTGAAAATAATTTCATATAAGATTCTGCAGATATCAGAAATTAAGTTCTGACATTGAGCGAGAATATAAACAAACATTTTTGGACGGCGCCATCTACCACAGACTACCACAGAGAGAAGCTCTGTTGAAGTAACAGGTGGTGTCCCATCGGAAATCTAAACAATATCGAATCAGTTCATTCACCAGGGTTTTAAGACATCTTACTCATAGCGCAGCAACGGTGTCGAATTATTCGTATCGAGTAGGCTGGTTTCCAAATTAAATGCAACACAAGCAACGGTAGCGCAGATTTTTATTCTTAGTAGGCTGGATGCAATTTTGTTTCGACGAGTCAATGACACAATAGTTATTTATACAACAATTGCGAAATAATTTCTTTTAATTTTTGCAAAAATGAAAAAAATCGGAATTAAAACACGTGAGTAAATCGCATTTAATCACTCGCCTGGTTGAGGCACTCGCAGCTTCGCTGCTCGGGCGCTCAACATCCGGGTTCGTGAATAAATGCTACACTTTACTCACTTGTCCTAAAAATAGCTATTTTCCATTTTCGTGACTGAAATGTGACATATTTCAACTCAAATTAGTGAGAGAAGTTGTACTTTTAATCACTAGTGATTAAATTATTTTTTTTCACAAGTGATTAAAAGGGTTTCCTATAGGTTACCAAGAAACAACCATCATAAACATTGCTCATAGCGCAGCAACGGTGGCGAATTATTCGTATCGAGTAGGTTGGTTTCCAAATTAAATGCAACACAAGCAACGGTGGCGCAGATTTTTATTCTTAGTAGGCTGGTTGCAATTTTGTTTCGACGAGTCAATGACACAATAGTTATTTATGCAACAATTGCGAAATAATTTGCCTTTTAATTTTTGCAAAAATGAAAAAAATCGGATTCAAAACACGTGAGTAAATCGCATTTAACCACTTGCCTGGTTGAGGCACTCACAGATTAAATGCTACACTTTACTCGTCCTAAAAATAGCTATTTTCCATTTTCGTGACTAAAATGTGACATATTTCAACTCAAATTAGTGAGAGAAGTTGTACTTTTAATCACTAGTGATAATTTTTTTTTTCACAAGTGATTAAAAGGGTTACCTAGGTTACCAAGAAAACCATGATAAACATTGCTCATAGCGCAGCAACGGTGGCGAATTATTCGTATCGAGTAGGTTGGTTTCCAAATTAAATGCAACACAAGCAACGGTGGCGCAGATTTTTATTCTTAGTAGGCTGGTTGCAATTTTGTTTCGACGAGTCGATGACACAATAGTTAATTATGCAACAATTGCAAAATAATGCCATTTAATTTCTGCGAAAATCGAAAATATCAGATTTATAACACGTGAGTAAAGCGCATTTAATCACTCACCTGGTTGAGGAAGTTTTTTGCTCTTGTGGGTTGTTGTAACCGATCCAATCGAGACAAACATCTGATATATTTTTTTGATATTTTAGTTTGACCAGAATTATGTTTTATTTTCACTTTTTATTATTCCGCAGGTCTTATATACAATTTCAGATTTTAATCTAGAAGATTTGGAAAAGGAACTATTGAACCTCAATAAAAATTATATTAATATAAATCAATAACTTGTCATTTAATGAAAATTAAATTTTATTCCTAACTGGCATTCCTAACTACATTTAGACATTTTTTAAGTACTGACTCTTGTTTATGAATGGTTCTTTCCGAATCCTTTTCTATATCTTCAATTGCAGGGGAAGGAACATTTCCGGAATATTTTTGAGTAGTATTGATATGCTTTTTCAAATGTTATTTGGCCATCAAGGAGCGGCAAAGTACTAGTGTTTCAAAGAATATATTACGGAAAAAAAAATTCAAGGAAAACCGAGTATTACAATATATTATAAGATAATATGCTCACTAAATATCTGCAAAGTTTATAAATATCACAAAAAGCACTAAAAACCACAAAGTCACAATGATCTCCACACTCAAATGTTTTGTTTGTCCCCCGATCCGCTGTTGACCGTGATATTGTGATGTCAGCTGACAGTGCTCGATTGGTATGTATGTGCTTGTGGATAATAATATCAAAGTTTATATATACATTTTAAGGGTTAAGTGGAAGACCCAAAACGTTGTTCACGACCTTTCTGATGTAACTAAAGCTTTGGAATAAAGGCGTTGTTGTTATTATTATCATTATATTAAAAAAAGTACACATTTTGTTATCTATCTGAATTTTAACATAGGCTCAAAAACACTCTGTATGTAAAAACGTGTTCCTTTTTTTAGAAATTGTGCGATTATTAATTTTTGAACTGGTTTCGAAAGGTCATGAAGCGATTGTGAAAATCTCAATATAAAAAGAAAAAAATTAATACATGCGTTTGCAAGCCTTATTAAAAGATTAAAATTATATAATTATACATATTGAATAATACGTTGTTTGTTCATGATACGTAAAAACTGTATCGAATTCGAATTGACCTTCAAATTTCAGAAGGCATGTGTGAGGAATTTTGATATTCGATGAAGCTTTATCATAACTTGTTTGTGGAAGTGCGCGTGTACCAGAATCATACCTTGGCAATTTAAAGTAACGATTTCATGCGAAAATACTTTGGCAATCAATCATGGCTTCAGAAAAATGTCTCCTTAACTTTAACTGAATAAGTTATGGTTTTGTGGAACATACAATTAATTATACAGTGTGTCCCAAAAGTCGAAGTCAACCTTTGGAGGGCTGATAGGCCTGCTCGTAACTGACCACAATGTCAAAAGATGACCTTAGTGGAAATTGGTAGTATTTGAGATATATGTATTGGCACGTTTATGAATTTTGTGAAAATCGACACCTTAGATCAATTTTTCGAGTGCCATAGCTACAAAATTCCATACTTTAAGATTCTAATTTTTGTCACGCAATCCTGAATAGTCCTTATGATGACTTATTTTTTGTTGGCTAACTCAGACTCTTTATACTGTAAAAAATAATGTGTGGTCGGGGGATCACCGATAGGAACGAAGATCCTTAGGCTTTTTCTTACTCTTTCGATATTTTATTTTTGACGCCGAGCATATGATTTCCCTATTGTCTCTCTGTAATGTATACAGGGTGATTCAAAAGTACTTTGACAAACTTCAGGTGATTCCTCACAATATTCTAATATAAATAGTCCAAATAAATATATGTCCGGAAACGCTTCGTTTCCAAGATACATTGTGTTCAAGTTTTATTTTGTTTTATTTAAATAACTTTCGAAATACTGACCTTAATTAAACGAAAATTGGCATTGAGTGCTTTTTTGAGGTGTCGAATTCGAACCTGATGTTATTATTGCTCTTACTCGTAGGGGGCGCCACCTACACGTCTTTTTCTTTTTTGAAGATTCATAACTTCTTTGAGCGTACGTCTAGCACATTTTTCAGTAAAAAAATCAATTCCTCTATCATATCTACGTAAAAAGCTACCCCTGTTACAAGTCGCTATAAGCAACCGTTTTCTAGATATTTGGACATGAAAATTTTAAGTCGATTATTTGATAATCGATGCGTGTTGAAGTTATTACCATTATTTTGCATTTTTCACAAGAATGCTTAGGAAATGAATTTGACGTTTAAGTAAGTAGTTTTGGTAATTACATATTATGTGACAGTTAAACCTTTTGTTGTTTTGTTGGAGTTTCTGTAATAGTGAGTTTATAAGTAAAATAAAATAAGAAATAAAATGAAGTAATTTAAAAAGTTAAAACTACACAACATCCATAACAGGTTTATACAGAAATAAAATAAAATAAGAAGTAATATAAAATAAGAAGTAAAATAAAAGATGGTTAACTTTTATCTTTTATTTTATTTTACTTGACAAGTTGCTAGGCATATGTACATATTGAATAATTTAGACTAATTGACGAGATAGGATGATACATGAGATGATATAAATAGCAGTCGTCATCATATTTTTGTTTTCATAACGGAAAACAGTGTGTTCACTGGCATTTTTTTAAATTTCTTTTTGTCTTTGAATGACTAGATTTTATAATATTGGTAGTGTTGTCAACAATGGCTTATATTTCACTCAATAAACAATAACGGGGACCAAAGTTTCGAGTATTCATCATTGAAGTAACAACAAAAAATTCCAAATTTCGATTGACAGCTGTCTTACTTCTTACATTAATTTACTCAGCTCTATAAACACTCTGAAAATTATTACTTCTTATTTTACTTTATTTTATTTCTTATTTTATTTTACTTTCTGTATAAACTCACTTTAAGTTTTAAAACACTAATTTTGAAAAAATGGATTATTTAAACAATAATGCTGTTTTGAACGCTCTCGAGGAGAATCCAGAAACAAGTACATGAATAATTACTGAAGCTCTCAATTCTACTCAGTCCACAGTTTGGAGAATTATCCACGATTAACAATTTTATCCATACCATATTCAAAGGGTACAAGACTTTCCCCAACGCATTACTATGTGTCAGTGGTTTTTGAGTTAATTGGCTGGAAATTCTCAATTTTTAAGATATGTACTCTTCACGGACGAGGCAAACTTCTCCCGAAATACTATCACAAACTTTCATAACAACCATGTTTGGGCTCTGGAAAATCCGCACGCAGTTAGTGAAAGACATTATCAGTATCAATTTTCTGTAAATGTATTCGGGCGGCAATAATTGATAATTACTTGATAGGTCCTTTCTTTCTTCCGTTCCGACTGAATGGCGCAACTTACAGTGACTTTTTAGAAAATGAATTGCCGGGACTACTTCAGAATGTTTTTTTTTTTTTTTATATGTTCTGGTTCCCACGAAAAGGGATATCCTGTAATGTTCAGAGAACATCGTGGGAACCAAGGGAAAGAAGGTAGGAGTTGGTGTTCTTCTTAAATTTCTGGGGGTTGTATGCCTCGGGAACCACCTCCTAGGCAATGAGTTCCAAAGCCTCGCAGTTCGTTGGATAAATGAGTCTTTGGAAAGTGATGTTCTGCAGGTCTCCAAAGTGACCACGAAGGGGTGTGAAGACTGAACTTGACGGGTTAATCTCGAAGAGACTGCCAAAGGAGGAACGATTGTTGATATTTCAGAAGAGCATCGCCCATGAAAATATCTATAAAATAGAGACAAATCGCCAACTTTTCTACGGTGTTCCAGACAAGTGAGCGAGTTTGTAAGCGAGGCATCACCGACGAGACGAATTGCCCTTTTTTGGACAGAATCCAATAGCTTCAGGATATGTTTAGGTGCCGCACTCCAAATATGGGAACAGTATTCCAGGACAGGTCGGATCTGTGCCTTATAGATCATAAGCAGCTGACTGCCAATAGAAATTCGTATCCGCATGTGGTTTATGCATGATGGGGCTCCGGCCCATTTCAACGTTGTAGCCAGGGGATCCCTTAACACTGTCTATCCAAATCGATGGATCGGTAGGGGTGTAGAAGAACCTAACCAGGCGTGGGCACCAAGGTCCCCAGATCTAAACCCGCTAGATTTCTATTTTTGGGGACATTTGAAGTCACTAGTTTATGAAACTCCAGTAGCGAACGAGGAAGATCTAAGAAACCGAATAGTAGACGCCTCTGAAACACACCAATAATTTTTGAGCGGGTACGAGATTCAATGACTAGAAGACAGAATGCCTGTATCTTCGCTGAAGGTGGATACTTTGAACAAATTATTTGAATACAATTTAGTTTCCTTTATTTTATTCTACACATTCAAAAATTTTTGAAATAAATGTTGATATTTCTTGCAAATTTTATCAAAACAAATACAGATTTTGCATCCTTGATACAAAAATAACTATTTCAAACGAGTAAAAATAAATAGAATAGGTGGCGCTCCCTACAAAAAACCAAAACTACTCACTTAAACGTCAAATTCATTTCCTAAGCATTCTTGTGAAAAATGCAAAATATTGGTAATAACTTCAACACGCATCGATTATCAAATAATCGACTTGATATTTTCAAGTCCAAATATCTAGAAAACGGTTGCCCATAGCGACTTGTAACAAGGGTAGCTTTTTTGCGTAGTTATAATAGAGAAATTGTTTTTTTCACTGAAAAATGTGCTAGAAGTACGCTCAAAAATGTTATGAATCTTCAAAAAAGAAAAAGACGTGTAGGTGGCGCCCCCTACGAGTAAGAGCAATGATAACATCAGGTTCGAATTTGACACCTCAAAGAACTCCCCAACACCAATTTTCGTTTAATTAGGGTCAGTATTTCAAAAGTTATTTAAAAAAACAAAATAAAAATGAAACTTCAACACCCTGTATTTTGGAAACGAAGCGTTTCCGGACATATATTTATTTGGACAATTCATATTAGAATATTGTGAGGAATCACCTCCTGAAGTTTGTCAAAGTACTTTTGAATTATCCTGTATAAATAGTAAATAGTGAACACTCGAATCACATGTACATAAAACAGTAAACAGTACATACTTGTATCAAGTTATACATTTTTATTAACTTACTTTTCCAAGATTGTATTACACATACTTGCGGCACTTTCCATTTCTCGAATCTTCATTGCAAAATTGCAATAATGAGACAATATAACCCTCTGAGCAAGAAACATACCCGGGATGTTTATTAATGTTTAATTCTTGTACCCGTGACGACGTTTCTGATTATAAGCATTGTCACTAATACAGCCCGAAAAATCATCACAGCTTAATTTCGTACCAAATGAACTTCGAGAAATCTGTAGAACATCTCGGTGATTTATTTATAGCAAACGTGTCTTATTTATATCTTTCGGATGTTCTGGTTTCAGAACATTTCAATACCATGGGGATGTAAAAGATACATTTGGTGGTTAAGAAATATGACGCAACTGATTCGTTGCAACAACGTTCTTATCTGGTCTTGTGTTTTATCCTAATCTAACCTCAAATAAGTTGCGGTTTTTCATTTATCGTTTATCGATCTCTTGTGCTGGTTCTATACTACTTAGTGAGTTTTTTTTTGAGAGATCAAATTATTGATGGTATTTATTACCTATCTACAAGAAAATCAATATGCGAAAAAAAAGTTATGTGTCACATCATCATATTGTTTTCTACTACGAGGGTGAATAATAAAATCTCAATATGATGGTTTGATTTGTTTGTGGCAACAGTTTTGCCAAAAAAATTGCACCCTAATGCCAAGAATCAACAGGAAATATCCTCAAGACGATTGAAAACTATATATAGACATTTTTATGGCCCCAAATATCTATATCATCATGGACAATAAGGTAATACATTTGAATTGTATCACAACTCTCAACTTCAACATGATATATGGATCAACACAAGCAAATACACTATAAACACTTAAGTATTTCTATATTTTATTGTAGCGTCTGGAAAAACCCTATGGCCAATACTCACAAAGCAACTAAGCCTCAATTAGAAAAGAATGCATCAGTTTGGTATACTGATGGTTCCAAAATGGACGAAAGGGCTGGAGTGGGAGTAACGGGCTCTAATTTTAGGCTCTCAAAATCCCTAGGCAAAGCCCCAACAATTTTTCAAGCAGAGACCCATGCTATAGAAATTTGCGCCCAAGAATGCCTTGAAAGAGGCTTCAGGGGGGCAGAGATCTATATCCTATCAGACAGCCAAGCAGCACTAAAAGCTCTATAGTCACACACTTGTGAGTCTAGACTGATTTGGGACTGCAAACCCTAAGACAACTGACTACGAACAATTAGGTTAGTCTGATGTGGGTGCCAGGGAATCAAGGGAATCAAAGGCAATGAAGAAGCGGACAGCTTTGCAAAGGAAGGCGCAAACACTCAATTTTCTGGCCCGGAACCCTTGAGTGGTCTTTTTAAAGCCCACATCAACGAAGAGATTCGGTGCTGGGAAGCTGACCAAATTAAAACACGCTGGAACAAGGTTCCAGGGCAAAGACAAGTGAAAAGGCTTCTGAGCCCATCGCTAAAGAAAGCTGAACAGCTTCTCGAGTTGGACAAAAAAGGCTTGAAACTGGTAACGGGACTGCTCACTGGTCATTAACACCTCAAAAAAATGGATAGATCAGACAGTGAACTGTGCCGTTACTGCGAGAACTTCACAGAAACTGCAGAACACTTGCTTTGCGACTGCCAAGACTTCAAAAGGCTTAAGTTCCTGGAAGGGGTTTCACTAACGCCCTCAGACATAACATAACATAACTTAGCTTCCAGGAAACTGATACGCTCCGCAAGGGTCTCCGAATCCCGGATCTTGAATATATAAGGGTTAATATTTATCTCAACAATCTTTTTCTCCTGAATACTCACTCCAAAATTATTAGTTATGCTGATGACACGGTCTTGTTCTGCAAAGATGATGACTGGTTTAACCTGAAATTGAAATTAGAATAGGATTCGAGCCAGATAAAGATGTGGTTCGATTATAGGCTGTTATCAATAAATTTTGAAAAAACATTCTATCATGAATATGATATGAATTTTATCATGTTAAGTTATTTCTAAATATGGTATCTACTATACTGTGTCCCTTACTAAATATGTCTTAATTAACTGTTATCGTTTCCCTATACAAACAATTTCACCTTATATATAATTAATATGAATGTTATATTTTTATAAATATTGTTTTTCCGACATGCGCCATGCATGTTCATACAATATGTGAGTTCTTTTATATGTCTTATACCATATGCATGTAGCTACCACATGAATTTTATCATGCTAAGTTGATTCTAAATATTTAGTCTACTGTACTATGCCCTAACTATATATGTCTTAATTACTTGTAATCAATCCCCATACAAACAATTTTAACTTGTATATAATTAACATGATTGCCAACATCCTTTAAGATCACCACTACCCCTTACATACAAGCAGTTATCTGCTTCGTAAGTTCTTTTTTCGATTTATTCACCGTATATTGTTTAAATGAACTTGTTTAGTATTTCTAATCCCAATTGGACCGACATAAAAAGTTTCGAGAAGGAATTCTCTTCCACACGACATAACTTTTTTATGATTGTACCAAGAACGCTTTGAAAGTAAAAACACTGGTAGTATATAAATTTCCCATTTGCCGGGCAGTGCATATGAACACTCCTCGCAGTGCTCTTATTTTTATTGCCGTTCCAATTGGGATTAGAATAACTTGTGCAGAAAGTGAATAAATTGTTTATTATTATTTATTATTATTAATGTACAAAAGAGGTACGAAAAAGCTGGAGAGCCATATCGACCCCCCTACAATCTATAGTCTCTACAATCTCCCAGGATCTCCTCGAGGTATCCATTTCGATGTATGTCCTCTCTGATTTGGTTTATTTTGGCATCTAGTGACTCCTCGTTATAACATATGTGCGTCGCTCTTTCCGCCAATGTTCTTACGATCCCTCTCTTTGTCGAACTCGGATGATTGGAGCTATAGTTGAGATACTGTCCCGTATGAGTCTTCTTCGAGAATGTCATTGCCCATTTTCTCAACATTCTCATCGAGGAAAGGTGAGGTACTGTTGGTATCCATTTGAACGAATACCTGATGCTGTTTATTCTTGAGAAGTAATTGTTTTGGTTTGTATTCTGCATCTCGTATAGCCAATTCCTCGAACCACTACATGTATATGTTGACGATTATTGGGAATGGAAAGATCCCATAGGAAGTCCGTCGTCTTGAAAGAAGAACCGGTCCTTCTTTTGGAAGGATGAGCTTTGTAGGCAGCACTGCAGTCATTTCAATATCGCTTGGATAGGAAGGCCAGTCCTTTCGTGAAATGGATGCACCAGTTTAGTATACCGATGGATCCAAGATGGGAAAAAGGCTGGAGAGGGAATAACGGGTCCTAGTTTTACCGAAACCGATGGGCAAAGCTCCAACAATTTTTCAAGCAGAAATCCATGCCATTGAAATTGTCTCCCAATGCCTTGCAAGAGGCTCCGGGGAGGAGTCTATATCCTATCAGATAACCAAGCAGCACTAAAGTCTTCAAAGTGAGCTTAGACTGACTTGGGACTTCAAACTCTCCCTAAGACAACTGGCTAAGAACAATCATGTCACTCTAATCTGGGAGCCAGGTCACGAGGGAATCAAAGGCGATGAGGAAGCAGACAGCCTTGCCAAGAAAGAGGCAAACACTCAATTTCCTGGCCCAAAACTTCTGTGGTCTCTCCAAAGCCCACATTGAGGAAGAGTTTCGGCCCTGGGAAGCTGATCAATTCAAAACCCTTTGGAATAAGGTTCCAGAACAAAGACAAGCGAAAAGGCTTCTGAGCCAATCGCCAAGGAAAGCTTGACAGCTTCTTGAGTTGGACAAGAAAGACTATAACTGGTAACGGGTTTGCTACAAGAAAGACTAGAATTGGTAACGAAATTGCTCACTGGATATTATCCCCTGAGGTATCACCTCAATAGATATATCAGTTACTGCCAGAACTCCTAGGAGGCTGATACGCTTCGCAAGATTCTCGGAATCCCGGGTCTTGAATAGATGAAGGGTAATGTACAAAAGAACTTAAAGGTGTATCCTCAATCTAAGTGCTCCACCTCAAATGTTTCTTTTTTGAATTATAGAATATAACAAAGCTTTCAAAAAATTATCAAAGTTGGAACTGTTTTGGTGGATGTAGAAGTAAAAACCTTACAACTAAGAAACTACAACAATTTCTCGAAATGACCTACATAATATTTTTGACGCATTTTCTTGCCTTCTATTCAATATAGTAAACGTATCACATCCCAATTATTTCCCAGCTCGTCACATGCATCTTTTATCTTTCGAAGTGCTTATCTTCTTCGGTAAACCAGTAGAGGTAGATATGTTTATACATATTCATGTTCGATATTTTGCCAATGTCACATAAATAAGTCAAGGTCCCAAATATATTTTTGTACTGTATAATAACGATACTTCCAAGCACCTTAGATATTCTTCAACTATGGAATCTCCTTAGGGTCATCCACATTCTTAATTGATATCCAACCAACTCAAACCAATTAGAAATTATTTATAACGACCTCATCACCTCTTTATTCAAAACAGCTCCATTGCTTATCATTCGGTTTTTTTCAATATTTTTTGCATGGAATTTCAGTTGTATACATCTTATATTCCATGTACAAGTGGCTGTGGAACATGAAAGTCATATTCTGACCATAGGATATTCAGTTAACAGTGTTTCTGTCCCATGAGGTATGGTGATTTTATTATCTACTTGGTTGTATTTTAACCCCTTTCAGTGCGTAACGCTTTCGAGATTGTAAAAACTATCCAAAATAACCAACCGTTGGTTTGTTTTGGAAGAATATCAAAACTACGTGCTTATCATCATCTTTTGTCTTATCATCCTCTTTAGTTATTTTGAATGTCCTTTTGGCTTGGAACTATAACTTATATACATGCTGTGATTTCATCCAAAACTCGAATGGTTTGCTCCTCTTCAGAATGTGGATTGTCCAGAAACAGTGGTGCCTCTAAGAGGAAGTCTGTCTTTATGGTTATAAACCGAACGAAATGAAATTTTGCCCAAATATAAGTATAAACATAACTTTTTATGTGTTCAAAGATGGGCCAAACCGGTCAAGTAGTCAAAATGGCAATTGAATGAATTAATTATTTTTCTCTTTCCTAAGTTGAATTTTATAGAACAACTAAACTAATTTTGAAAAAATTATAAATGAAGCCAAAAAAACGGTATAATACCGAATATATTGAACTTTCCACAAATAAATCCAAAGCGGTATGGAATCCTAGAAAATATTACCACTCAGAAAGATAACAAAATAGCAAAGCTCAATGAAGAAAATACATTCTTTGTGAGTAGTGGTCAATATGGAATACATGCAAAAAATGCCAGAACATTATTCTTGAACCATTATCAACATATTTATTTGTTTATCGTATGGGTATTAGACACATTAAAAGAGAGTTTTATAATGTAACATTACTAGAATATAGAATGTAGAGTACAATACAACATAGAATAGTATGGGACATAGTTTAAAGGTTACAAACGGACATCTACTCTATTTATGTAATCTATCGACTCTGGGGTCGCTATCAGGAAGTCTTCGGGTCTGCCATTATATGATCGTATGGCACACTCTTCTGTGATGTGTCTGATGGTTTGGAATTCTCCGCAGTCACAGAGAGGAGATGGTTGCTTGCCCCAGTTGTGTAAGGAGTTTGCACATCTGCCATGTTGGGTTCTGATTACTATCGTTTCGGACGTCCATCGTCTTAATGTATTTAAAAGGTTTCATCCATAAAGATTCTTCCAGCCGATAAAGGAAACGCCACGGTTATCATGGACACCACAACATATGATGACAAGATAGAGTCGTTACTCCACACTCTTGAAGAAGGATCCGACACTCACTATAGAAAGGAAGATCTACAACACTCTGAGGAAATTCAAATACTTCATTCCAGACAACGAACGATCACATCTAACGCCACACTACAGCAAACCACCGCATCTCTACGGGCTTCCGAAAATCCACAAACCAGACATGCCACTGAGACCGATCACCAGCTCACGGAACTCACCAACCTACAAGTTATCGAAATAACCGATACTACAACCCTTACAAGGAAATAGCAGTTCATACGTCAAGAATTCCAAGCACTTCGTTGACACCATCACAGATGTTGAACTTGGACCAGAAGATCGTTTCATCAGCTTTGACGTGGAGAGCCTTTACACCAATGTCCCTATAGAGGAATCTCTCAGTATCATCAAAAGGAAACTCGAAGAGGATGACCAGCTGCACGAGAGGACTGACCTTCCTACCCACGCAATATTGGAATTACTGCAGTGCTGCCTACAGAACTCATATTTCCAGGAAAAGGACCGATTCTTCTCTCAAGTCGACGGACTCCCGATGGGATCTCCCCTTTCTCCAATCATCGCCAACATATACATGGAGTGGTTCGAGGAATTGGCTATACGGGAGGCAGAATATAAACCAAAGCTGTGGTTGAGGTACGTGGATGACACCTTCATTATATGGAATCACGGAGACAAACATCTCCAGGATTTCTTTTCAAGAATTAACAGAATCAGGGATTCGATCAACTTCACGATGGAAATGGAAACCAACAGTGCCTTACCCTTCCTCGACGTAAACGTTGAGAGAATAGGCAATGAAATCCGCACCTCCGTCTACAGAAAGAAGACACATACGGGGCAGTACCTTAGTTACAGCTCCAACCATCCGAGTTCGACGAAGAGAGGGATCGTGAGAACATTAGTAGAGAGAGCGACGCACATATGCAACGACGTGGAGTCACTAGATGCCGAATTAAACCACATCAGAGAGGACCTCCACCGGAATGGATATCCCAAGAAACTCCTAGAAGAAGTATTGAAACAACTCCGGAGAACGAAGACATCTGAAGAGCAACAACAAAGCACAGTGATCTGCCTTCCGTACATCAGAGGTGTCTCCGAGAAGATCAGAAGGATCGGAAACAAGTTCAACATCAAGAGCTGCTTCCAATCCGGCAGTACTTTACGGAGTTTCCTGACCAAGACCAAACCTGACAACAAAATGAAATCAGTAAGAATTGTATTCATGAAGTTCCATGTGAATGCGGAGATTCCTACATTGGAGAGACAAAGAGACCGTTATCGGTAAGATTGGATGAGCACAAGAAATGGACTCAACGTGGAGAAACATCAAAATCGGGAATCGCTGACCACGCCTGGACTGAGCACCATCGAGTTCTATGGGACGACGCAAGTGTTCTACATAGAGAGGAGCATTGGTTCAAACGAAAGTTCAAAGAGGCCGCCTACATCGAAGCCAATAACGCCTTTAGTCAACCAAGCGTTGAGATCAAGAACGTATGGAAACCCCTGATTGCTCTTTCTGGCGGGCTGCAGAGGCGCGAAACTTCACGCACCACCACACCGCGCGAAATTACACGCACCGCTGCACATGGCGGAATTGCACGCATCATTGCGCCGACAGTCATATAAATTGGTAAGTAGCACCTAAACTTGTCAGTATTCACCTGAAGACGATTGCAGATACAAGCATTCGAAACGTCGTGAAAACCTTTTAAATACATTAAAACGATGGACGTCCGAAACGATAGTAATCAAGTTACCACATCGTCTACAACCTTCAAACATGTTGGGTTCTGATTCTATTAAGCGTTGACCATGTTTTACGTGGTAGATTGAAACCCGGTGGCTTGTGGGTGATGCACGGCATGTTATTGTTTTGTTGTGGAGGCCATTCTTGAGTCCATGCATTGGTGAGATTGAACTCATCTTCCCCAGCCACCCTTGTTGGTGGTCATCTAGACCGGAGTCGGTTAAGGTTGGCGTCTTCGATATCCTGATGGATCGGTAGATTTCTATTGTCCACGATCTTTTTATACTCGTTCGTAAGGGCATTTATTCGTTGCAGTTGAGGGGGTGGGATGTGGCTTAGGACTGGAAGCCATTGCGTGGGAGTTGGTTTGATGACGCCAGCAATCATTCTCATGGTGTTATTTAGCTGTGCATCTATTTTATGTGCATGTGGGCTGTTTAGCCAGACTGGAGCGCAGTATTCAGCAGTTGAAAAGATAAGATCTAGCGCAGAGTGGAAGCCAATGCTCCCCAAGTTGTGCCGCACAGTTTTTGAATTATGTTATTTCTTGTTTTTAATTTTTCAGCAGTTCTCGATAGATGCTCTCTGGAAGATAGTGTTCTATAAAGGGTTATGCCTAGATATTTAGGTGTTGTATCGTGGGTAAGTAGGGTGTTTTCCAAATTGTATGTCGAGTTCTCTTCTGGCGAGTTTTTTATTTAGGTGAAAGCAGGTAACTTCTGTTTTGGTGGCATTAGGTTGGAGCCTCCACTTGCGAAAATATTTTCCCACTGCTTCCAGATCTGTCGTTAGGGTCTCCTCTGTCTGTCCAATAGAACTGCTCCTTGTTGCAAGTACCCAACATAGTATATTTTTTATGCCAACAAATCCCCAAGAGATTCTTGAGGTCATAAAATCTTTGAAAAACACCAACTCAGCTGATGACGATGAAATTCCGATAAAACTATTAAAAACCTGTGCTCAAGAATTATGTGAGCCCCTAGCTTATCTAATAAATATTTCAATGTCAAATGGGACTATTCCAGACAAACTTAAAATTGCAAATGTGAAAGCTATATTAAAAAAAAGGAAACAAAACTGACATCAATAATTACAGACCAATTGCACTCTTATCAAACATACGAAAAATGTTCGAAAAAATTAATTATGACAGGCTCATTATGTTCTTGGAATATAATAATTCACTTAGTGATACTCAAAATGGATTTAGAAAGAAAAAATCGACCATCCGTGCAAATTATCAGGCATTATGTAAAATAATTAGCTCCCTCAACACCAAGAAAGTCACAACAGCTGTGAATTTAGACTTGTCGAAAGCATTCGACAGTGTAGACCATGAAACGTTAATTACAAAGTTGTCAGTCTATGGCATCAGGGGTATACCACTCAAACTATTTTCTTCATATCTAGAGAATAAACAACAATCTGTCATTGAAGTGGATGCTACTGGTGAACTCTTGAAGTCTAAAAGAATTAATATAGTTAGAGGTGTGCCACAGGATTCAGTGCTAGGGCCATTGTTATATATAGTGTACACTAATGATCTTACGGAAGTCACAACAGAAACACTCGTACAGTATGCAGATGACTGCTCTTTAGTATTCAGCTCAGACACTCAACAATCACTACAGAACAATCTCTTCTCAACATTAAATGCATTAGAACATTATTTCACTGACAATAATCTCAAATTGAATAGCGATAAAACTCGAATAATAAACTTTTCTCGAAATCATCGCAGTAGAAAACTCAACTACACCAATGGTGGCGTACTTAGCTTAGACGCAGTCTGATCAATATATTTTCTCGGTATTTCAATAGATTCTAGGCTAGACTGAAAGAATCACATTGACAATCTTGCCATGAATGTAACAAGATATTGTATGCATTAAAAATTATATCCAGAAATATATCGATAGATGCAGCAATGTTAACATATAATTCTTTTATCCAAAGTCGTATAAGATATGGTATAATATTTTGGGGTATAGACTGGTTCACAAGTGCCATTCTGTTCCAAACCTGGAGGTCACTACCGAAAATTATTATTTAGGGCGCATTCGATTCGAAATGGCATCTAAAAAAATGTTTAGCTGGAAAATTGGGGCCAGCAAAAATTGCAAAAGTTATAAACAAATAAGTAAAAAACAAATATATGGTTCGGTTTTTTGAAAATATCTCAAAAACTATTTGAGATATCCAAAATTTGAAACTGTGCCAGCAATATTTATAATTTTAATTTAGCGGCGAAAAAAAGGCTGAAAACGCGCGCATAGCTACCGTGCACATCGACTGAATATGACACCTTAACAAAAAAAAACATTTTAACCGAGTAAATATTAATATTGAGGGATAAAAAATTCAAGTACTATCTAGACATATCAATAAACAATAATCCGTCAGAAAAAAAAATGTACCTCTATTTTTCAATTAATTATGCCTTTGTTAATTAAAAAATTTTACTTGTTGAAAGTTAGTATAAAAACCCTGATAATTGTTGAACTAAAAACCTAGATTTTTGTTACTTCTTGGAACTGTTCCTCAAAGGCTTCAAAGAAGATCTCTGTTGGAAAAATTGAAATATTTTGATTTTTTACTTTTTTATTAACAATCAAAAGTATAAAAAAATTAAGGAAAAAATTAAGAAAAGTTTTTAATTTTTTTTTTAAAAAAAAAAAGAATTTTTGAAATTTTTAACTCTCATTATTTAAAAAATTGTTATAAAAAATCATTAATTATTAGAATTAAACAATTTTTTTTTTGATAATCTAGTCGTTGATAAAAATAATGATTTAAAAAAAATTTAAATAAAAAAAGTTTTTGCTAAAAAACGCAATTGCAAATTAACAATTTTTTGTTGTTGTTAAATATGAATATTGAGAAACCTTTTTTTTTATCATTATTCATCACATTCTCTGATATTATGAAAAAAAAATTTAATTTTTTTTATTTGTTTATTAAACAAATAATTTTTTATAAACAAATGAATTTTTGCGCTATATTTTTTATATTAAAATTATTTTGAACATTGTTTTTTTTATGTAAAAATTTTTTTTCTATTTTTTATATAATTTCGAAAAATTTTGTGCACTTTGACTTATGGCTTGCTTTCTTCATTGCTAATAAAATAACTAAAACTATTGAAGATACGACAAGAACACTTCAAGTCTTTTTTATTCTACATTGTTTTTCCAAAAAAATTTTTTAATTTTTTAATTTTTATATAATTCCCTTGAAATAATTTTTTTTTGACTTATCAGTTCAAATATCTTATAAATTATTAAAAATACGAAAAGAGCACTTCAAATATTTTTTATTCATCGAAAGTTAATAAACAAATTGAGCTTGAACGAAACGAAGCTCTAACTCAATTATTTCATGAATTATGAATAAATCGAAACGCACTGTTTGACTGTTTGACTGTCGACTAAATACTGAAATACTGAAGACTTTTCGGCTATTTAAGTGATTTTTAGGTCAGGTATAAGGAAAAGGGGCTAGACCCTTCAAATCCTAGAGCAGATGTTTCTACAACTTAACAAAGAATTATTTCAATAGGTTTTAATCGGAATTCGAAGGACATTTAAAAAGTGTAAATTATTAGGAATAGAAGTAAGAAAAAGGCTCGTTAAAATGAAATCAATATTATTAGTTAACGTTATCTTTGTAGACAACCATGCAAATTTTGAATGATAGCCAAATTACTCTAATAACAAGTAATGAGCGTGAAAAGTACAAGTAATGAGCGTGAAGTCTATTGAAAAATACATGAAGTTCATTGCATTGTTTTTAACAGGAAAAATAAGAACAAAGTTAAAATAGAAGAATAATATTATTATGAACAATATACATTTCAAGCCGAAACAAATTTTTTTGGATGTATATTCATAAATAATATAGCCGAAAAGTTTTTTTTCTTTTTATTATGGTTTATAAGATATTTGAACAGATAATAAAAAAAAAATATTTCAAGAGAATTATATAAATAATATTAAAAAAGTTAATAAACAATTGAGTTAGAGCTTTGGTAAAAATTGTTCATTGATCAATGTAGAATAAAAAAGACTTGAAGTGTTCTTGTCGTATCTTCAATAGTTTATAAGTTATTTTATTATCGATGAAGAAAACTTTTTAACAAAAAATCAAACCGGAACTGAAAAGTGAAAAATAAAATAAACCTTCTTAGTCTCAGTAACTAAGCTCCTAAACTAATGTAAGTAACTAATTTTGAGTCGGCGACAAACAAACAAGCAAATGAATTAGGTAAGGCGTAAAATGATGGCATCGAGTTGCGCGGTGACATTCTGATAATTTTTTTGAAGTAATTTAATGATGTTCGTTGATTGTTTGTTTGGCGCCGACTCAAAATTAGTTACTTATATTAGTTTAGGAGCTTAGTTACTGAGACTAATAAGATTTATTTTATTTTTTATTTATTAAATTTTTAAATATTGAGATAATTTATTTTTTTATTTACATTATTTTTGTTCTTCTGGTTAGTTTATTTCATTACTTTGTATATCATTCCATCCTCTTATAGAATATAATGGTTTTGACGGATGTGGAACAGAAATAATGTCAGTAGCGATCTGTCATTGTCAACTACGTATGTGTGTGCCAATGTTCATAAGTAAAAACTCAATTTTCCTCTATTTTTATACCCCTAAGGGTACATCATTCCATTCGATATCTAAATATAAGGTATACCCTATCTATTGAAAAAAGAATCATCCAAATCGAAGAACCCAGTACAAAGTTATGCCTGATAGAATCGGTTAACGGACCAGAATTCAGAGGGTGAGTGATCAATATCCTTCATTTTGCTACCCTTAGGGGTGGATTTCATCTTTTAAATTCAAATGGGACCACCTTCGAAGTACTGAAAGAAGAATTATCGGAATCGGACGCCTCAGTAAAAAGTTATGCGTGATCATACAAAAAAAAAAAATATGGAAAAAAAATATACGGGTCGACTCGAGAACCTCATTTTGGTTTCGTCGGTTAAAAAACAGAAAGGAAGCGACAAGTCAAAGTGCACACAATTTTTCGAAATTATAAAAGAATAGAAAAAAATGTTTCCCCTAAAAAACGACACATGGTTGTTTTCAGAAGTTTTTTAGTATTTAAAAAAAATATAGCGCAAAAATTTATTTGTAAAATTTTTTAAAAAAAATAAAAGTAAATAAAAAAAATTTTTTTTAAGGAAAAAAATTTAAAAAAATGTTTTCTTAATATTCATATTTAACAACAAAAAAAAAATTGTTAATTAACAAGTGCGTTTTTTAGCAATAACAATTTTGATATAAAAAATTATTTTTTTCTTGAAAATCATTATTTTTATCAATGACTAGATTCCCAAAAAAAAATTATATATATCTAATAATCAATGCATTTGTTTATAACAATTTTTTTAATAATTAGAGTAGAAAATTTCAAAAATTTATTTTTATAATGCTTTTAGCAATAAGAAAACAAATTAATAGAGATAAAAAAAAAAACTTTTTAATTGTTTTATTGTTTTAATTTTTTTATACCTTTAATTGTTAATAAAAGAGTAAAAAATCAAAATATTTCGATTTTTCCAACGGGGATCTTTTTTAAAGCCTTCGAGGAACATCTCCAAGAAGTAAAAAAATTCTAGGTTTTTAGTTCAACAATTATCAGGGTTTTTATAATAACTTTCAACAAGTAAAATTTTTTAATTAACAAAGGCATAGTTAATTGAAAAATAGAGGTAAACATTTTTTGCCGACGGATTATTGTTTATCAATATGTCTAGATAGTACCTGGATTTTTTATTCCTTAATATTGATATTTACTCGGTTAAAATATTTTTTTTTGTTCAGATGTCAGAGTCGGCACGGGAGCTAAGTCGCGCGTTTTTAGCCTTTTTTTCGCCGCTAAATTGAAATTATAAATATTGCCGGCACAGTTTGGATATCTCAAATAGTTTTTGAAATATTTTCAAAAAACCGAACTATATATTTGTTTTTTACTTAATTGTTTATAACTTTTGCAATTTTTGCCGGCCCCAATTTTCCAGCTAAACATTTTTTAGGTGCTTTTTTCGGTAGTGACCTCCAGGTTTGGAACAAAATGGCACTTGTCAACCAGTCTAGTATGTCGACTGCTGTGAATAAAATTTTTATATTACAAAAACTATGCGTTAGGAATATTTTCAATATATCACGAATTCTTTATAGATAAGAAAATATTTACTCTAACATGTCTTTTCATCTACGAAGGTGCAGTGTTTATTTATGAAAATCTCCCACTCTTCACTCGGCAAATCAGAACCTGTACATATAATATAAGGAACAGAAATGATTTGTTGAATATAAAAACTAGCCTCTCATATATTCAGAGGAATGTTCCTTTCTCCATCACGAGAATTTACAACAAGCTTCCAAAATCATTGAAACTGTTAGCCAGCAAAAAATTTAAGGAAAGCTTGAAAACCATTCTGATTTCCAAGGCCTACTATACAATTGAAGAATATCTAAATGTCAATTTTTAATCTTTGACTGTGTTTAATGACTATGTTGTTGATTTATTATCATTGTGTATAGACACATCTTTGTGCCTATACGTTTTCTTCTTTTTTAACCGACGAAACCAAAAAGGAGAAGGTTCTCTAGTCGACGGGTATATTTTTTTATTATTTTTTTTGTGCATGATCACGCACAACTTTTGACAGAGCGGTTCGATTCCGATGATTCTTTTTTCATTGGATAGGGTGTACTTCGAAGTTGGTCCCATTTCAATTTGAACAACAAAATCCATCCCTAAGGGTAGCAAAATGAAGGATATTGATCGTTCACCCTCTGAATTTTGGTCCGTTAACCGATTCTATCAGGCATAACTTTGTAGTGGGTTTCCGATTTGGATGATTCTTTTTTTATTAGAAAGGGTATACCTCATAGTTGATCATATTACAATTTGGAATGAAATGATCCACCCCTATGGGTAGAAAAATAGGGGATGATTGATTTTTCACTTATGAACTTTGGCACACATATGTAGTTGACATTGACAGACCTTCCTACATGCGTCAAAATGATTACATTCTATGAAAGGATGGAATTATATACAAAGTGATGAAATCAAGTAACCCGAACTTTCAAAATTAATTTACATTATATAACAATAAATAGTTAAAATAGTAAATCATATTATTTAATAGTTAATAGTTGAAGTAAGCTAGGTAAGTATTTTGGAAGTAATAAAAAATTAAGTAGGTAGTATTTAGTAGATTTCAGGAACAAAAAAGTGAAAAATAAAAACTTTTCAACAAAAACTTAAACCGACAAAAAAAAAAAAAAAAAAAAAATAAACCTTCTTAGTCTAAATGATAATTGAGCTCCTAAACTAATGTAAGTAACTGATTTTGAGTCGGCGCCAAACAAACTAGCAATTGAATTAAGTAAAGCGTAAAATGATGGAGCGAGATGCACGGCTGCGTTATGATAACTTCTTTCAAAGTAACATAATGATCTTCGATAATTGTTTGTTTGGCGCCGACTCAAAATTAGTTACTCAAATTAGTTTAGGAGCTCAATTATCATTTAGACTAAGAGGGTTTATTTTAATTTTTGCTTCTCAGTTGATTTTTTCGTCGGTTTAATTTTTTGTTAAAAAGTGTTTATTGTATTGTTTGTCTATTTATTATCCATTTATTACTTGTCAATTTACATAATTTATAATATTATCTATTTATTATTTGTCTGTTTACATAATTAGCTACAATCATATTCTGACATGTTCTACACCTTATAAGGTCTTTTTTGTGAAGAACAAATGAATATTTCTATTCTATTCTTTTCTAATCTGTAAAAACGAACAATCCATACATGCTAAAATTGAAGGAGGTTATTCTTAAGTACATTAAAAAAAAAAAACTTCATATAAGGTCTTAACTTTTAAACTACAGGGTGCTAAAGTTTTGAGGTTTTTTTTAAATCAATTTGGTATGAAACATAGTACGCATCTTCGATGTGCCAAAAGGCATTTTCTGCTGTACAATATAATTTTTTATTCTTTCCAGTGGCGTTCGTGCGGGATTTGCACTGAAACATTTTATAGAGAAAAGTGATACTCCACTGCTTTTTCTTAAAGTAAAAACCAATGTTTCTAGAGGACCCCACAGGAAATAATATAAACTATTGAGGTCCGGAGACCTAGGTGGCCATGCTTGTGGTCCTCCGCGAACTATCCAGCGATTATTGTGATTTTGGTTTAGATATTCTGAAGTGCGCTGGCGCCCCGTCGTGCATAAACTACAGTCGATTTCTTACTAAAATGGGAACATCTTCCATCAAAGCTGACAATTCTTCTTCGAGAAACTGCCGGTAATTATGCCCATTCAACCTCGCATGAAGAAAATAGGGTCCAATTAAATAATCACCGCATATAGGCCAGTAGATATAGACAATCAATTAACATTAATTCCGAAAGTTTTCAAACTTCAATGGTATGTTAGTGTATCAATAAAAACAAACCATACAATTTTGCAGAAGTCTGCGATGGACGGAACATTGTTTTAGTGCAAAAAAGTTTTTATGCTTTATTATTGCACAGAAAATTGCAAAAGTTCTGCAAACTAAGCATACCTACAGTAATGGTGTTTTACAACATGCATTAAGTTTGCAACCTTGTAAAAGTTACGGAACCTTGTTTTTTGTCAATTGTTTGAGTTTTTCATTGTAATTTGTTTAAAAAAATTACAAAAGTTCTGCAAATTGGATAAGTGAACGGAAAAAAGTTTAAAATATTCACGTACATTTGCAACCATTTCTGAAAAAATCAACATTAATTTATTAAACATTTTTATCGACGCTCCCATTTTCAATATATACAAGCATTGATATAATTACAGAAGTTTTTATTGTGGTTGCAAATAAAAAGAATATCGGTCTTAGTGGATATGTAACTTTGCAACCTCACACGAAAAACGGAACCTATTTATCCCTCAAGTTTTTTTTTGGAATTTTACAATTTTAAATTAAAATTTGCAAATTGAAATTAAAATTGATAATATTTTACGTGACGCACGAGATTTGCAACCGTCATTATTTGTTTTTTTTAATATTTGGCCATAAGTTGCAAACATTGTGCAAATAGGTTTAAGATATATACCGTGAGTGAAATTCGAGTAGATGCATGGGGATCTCGGAAACGGTAAGAGCTACAGAGAAGGTTGAGTTGAAGCAAAGTTGCGTATTATGGATCTCATTACTATGATGTTGAAAAATCTGAGCTAGCCCTCTCACTTTCAGAGATTATAGAAAAAAACGAAAAATTTGATTTTTATTTTTTACTTATATCTGCTTCAATACAATAGATTTCCAGAAACTGTTTGCATTTTGTCATTGCAACTTTCAATGGGCTGTAAAAATATGTAAACAAAAGTATTCTACAGGGTGTTGTTTTCCTTGGGCCACCCCTAACTATGACATTTTAAATACGGACCTGGATTTTTTATCACTTTTTTAGGCTTCACAACCATGATAAATGACCATTGAAGCCTAACAAAAAGTGATAAAAATCCTGGTCCGTATTTAAAATTTCATAGTTGGGGATGGCCCAGGGAAAACAACACCCTGTAGAACACTTTCGTTAACATATTTGTACAGCCCATTCGAAGTTGCAATGACAAAGTGCAAATAGTTTCTGGAAATCTATTGTATTAAAGCAGATATAAGTAAAAACAAAAATCAAATTTTTCGTTTTTTCCTGTAATCTCTGAAAGTGAGAGGGCTAGCTCATATTTTTCAACATCATAGTAAAGAGTTCCATAATTCGCAACTTTGCCTCCATTTAGCCCTCTCTGTAGCTCTTACCGTTTCCGAGATCCCCATGCATCTACTCGAATTTCACTCACCCGGTATTAGGTACACCGAGATCCGAGGTCCAGTTAAATACTTGATTATCCATCGCGTATATCTGTTATATTTTGTACTGGTTGATTGAAATTGCATCCGAAGAATAATACGGTTACGTAGTTAACCATTAAAAAATTTGAAACTAATTATTGATCTCGGAAGCAATCACTGTTTTCGACTAATCAGCGAAATACATTTAATATTATAATTTCGAATGCAACAATCGAGAGAATACAAAATTTTGCTGAACTCGGTTAAAAGACTATTGGAAGGCATTAATTTTTTATCGCATTAGAAATTACATGCAATCATTCTTCATTTAAAATTTTCACTTGTCACAAGTTGACCTTAAGCCATCGACGAGATTTTAAAATGAATAATCGATGCTCTATGGAAGTAAGGATATCAAAACGTTATCGATTGTATATCTCGCAAGTACATCATTTTCATCATCAAACAGAAACGTTGCTGAGAAATAAAAATTTGTGAAATCGATATTACATCTCAAACTTAATTTTTACAGGTATTAATTTCTTGAATTGAATAAAATTATAATTTACCTTTCCACTCGACTTTCTTACTCCAATTGTGGTTTCACATGAAACATTCTATTGCATCCGAAATGTAATCGACACGTAAGAATCATTTTCTTGATTTATAAAATTTTAGTTGAATAGTTGTCTGTCATAAAAATACAATAGTCAGTCTTCTGTTATTCTGGTAATAAATTATGTTACTAAACTGCTGTGCATTCATTACTCTGTAAACAGAACACTGTGACGTAACACAGTTGTAGGTTAATCGTACTAATGTACAACTTTACGAGTGTTTTTTAAATCTCAATATTTCTTCCATTTTTTAATGAATCAAGAAAATTATAAAAATGTGTCGAGAGATTCTCCATCGAACGTACTCGTGAAAATTCCTAATTGTAATATGATGTTTTGATTTCATATCGAAAACGTTAGCTTTCAACATTGAATGATTTCACCTACCGTTGACGAGCTTCTTCTTGTTCGATAGTTAACTTGGCAACACAATGACTGACATTCATCAGGTATATAAAAATCTTCATTATTCATGTAACACAGGTGTTGCAAAAATAAATATTTTTTTAATTCCTAATGTTTCGCATTGTAACATAGTTTGCAAATTATTATACTGCCACCAATTGGTAAAATGAGTTGTCTGCCCGATTCGCAAAATTTTTGCATTTTTGGGTAGAGTACAAATACGAAAATATTTTTCTTTTGATTTTACCCTCATTTCCATGTTACAGACGAGGTTGCAAATTAATTAAAACATTCTACGTCAGGACATCTCCACTTGCAACCATTATTTGAATTTTTTGTAATAATTTCGATAAAAAAAAATTTAAAAAAAATATATTTTCCGTTTGACGCAAGAGGTTGCAAATTAAAATTCTTGTCAAAAACATTATTTTAGTTATTTTTTCGAATTTGCAGAACTTTTGGAATTTTCATCGAAAAATTAGGACGAACAACAATTTTGTTTCGATAAAACAGACATTTCCGTTTTGTATGAGTGGTTGCAAATTTATCAAAGGATGTAAATTGCTCTTTTTCAAAACTACTTTTAAATTTTTCCAAAATTTGAAAATTTATTAAATCCTGATTTTCAACATCTTCCGTTCAAAAAAAAGGGTTGCAAAATCAGACTACATATCATATGAAAGTCCTCTTCACTCTACTGAAGTTTTAAAACTTTTGTAATTGTTATTAAATTTTGGGAAAATCATGTCTATCTCTACTGGCCTTATATTCCAGCCCACACGTTAGCGGAAAACTGCTCTTGGAGACGGGATTCCAAGATTGCATGTGGGTTCTTCAGCCCAAAAATGATTATTGTGAATGTTTTGTATGGCGTTTCTGGAAATATTGGCTTTATCAGTGAATAACATTTCAGTATCAAATAATGGATTTTCATACACTTTTTGAAGAAACCATTGGCAAAAGTCATGGAGAATTTTCCAAACAAGAATATGTGAGATATAGACCAAGAGCCCGTGTCACTTCAAAAACATTTCATAAGTTTACGCACATTGGATACGGAAACTTGTGTTATCGATGTCGACAATGCTACAGACATGCCCGCCATACTTTTTTTCTAGGGCGAAGTGATGGTAGGAGGGATGCTGAACTGTTATAAAAAAGAAGGTGAAAAATATTAAAAGTTCACGACTGAGGGTAGTTTAGGTTTGATGAAATGAAATATAGCCGTGGAATCATGGAAAACAGTAGGTGATTAATGTCATGTCAAAAGTGAAATACCAAGTTTACTTGTCATATCGTTTCGATTGTGAAGAGTTTTTTTGAAATTGAAACGAACAAATCGATATGATATTGATATACGGAGAATGTCAGAAGAACGCTGTCAATGCTAGTATGCTATACGCTGTTCGTTATCCGTTAAGACGGCACACATCGAAGACCTATTTCAGGAAATTGGAAATGATGCCAAGGAAAATACCAGCAGATCAAAACCACATCCACTTTATCGTCAGTGAAGGAGCGGAAACTAATGTTTTAGCATATGTTCATTTTTCTCCATCTGCCTCAGTGCGAGAATTGGAAATTGAATGTGGAATCAGCAGGAAAAGTGCCAGAAAAGTATTGAAAAAACATAAATATCGCTCCTATAGATACAGTTTGCATCAGCATCTATATGAAAATGACCAAGAACGGAGACTAACTTATTGTGATTGGCTTTTGCGTCATCATGATTTGAATAATGGGTTTGTCTCGAAGATACTGTTTATAGATGAGTCTAGGTTTACGAATAATGGTATGTTCAATAGGAATAATTCAAGGTATTAGGGTCAAGAAAATCCTAGGTTGCTGAGAGAAGGTAATTTTCAAGAAAGATTTGGATCAACGTCTGGGTAGGAATCATAGGGACAAGAATCATTGGACCAATTCTTTTCGACGGGCCTTTGACGTTCCAAATATATCTACAATTCTTAGAGAACGATATTCAAAATAATATCAAAGATTTACCTGAGAACATCAGGGAAAATATGTTTTTTCAGCGGCATGGTGCAGGACCATATATTGCTAATATTGTTCGGCAACATCTTAGTGATACCTATGGGCAGAGATGGATTGGAACAAATGGTCCAATCAGATGACCAGCCAGATCGCCCGATTGAACCCCTATTGATTTTTATTAATGGTGTCACATAAAATCCAAAGTATACTGGAGGAGACCAACTTCTTTGGAGGACTTGAGAGATAGAGTTGAGCGCGCATTTCAGGAAATTCCTGTTCACGAACTGATAAATGTGATGAGATGTAAAATAAATAGAACTAGTCTATGTATTAGGGAAAACGGGTACCACTTCGAACATATCATTGGTCATTAATAACTAAAATGACTTTTCGATGGTTGTGAAACTCTCCTATTGAAAACAGGATAATGGTATTGTGAGTATTAATTTGTACGTTGAATGTTTCACTGTTATCTTATCGTTATCGTTATCTTTTCTGTAATGAATTTATGATCATTATATATTGTCAAGTTGATTATTTTGGTAATTCATTGTTACCATTCTGAAGTAAGGTTTGAAAGAATGAATAGATGTCATGTTACCTACCAATTTTTTGAGATTGATTTCATTTTGTTAGATGGCTCTCTACGTTTTGAACAAAAATAAATTGGTACATAATGTAGATAGGTACCATTTGAAAAAAAAAACGAATTTTTCGTTAAAAA